>CM061753.1:303489076-304132305 GCA_030979885.1 Lolium multiflorum
ATAGTGTCTACATCTTGCCAAAATGTGTGATTAAGTGCAGATAATGTAGATAAATTTGTGATGATTGATCTCCTTATGTGAAATCACTATATTCCAAAACATGCTGATTAGGGCAGTTTCCAATCTGGGTCACTATATTCATCTAAGCTTGTTAGATCAATGTAATATCCCAGGTTTAGAGGCAATAAAATGAGAGAACACCAAAGTGTGCATTGCATTCATGCATAGAAAATCCGGGGAATTTTCGCGCTTTCAAATAAACTTACCACAGTAACTGAAGTTTCACTTGACTTGTTGGAATTGAAGTAGATCATCAAGTCAAGCGCTATAAACTTCAATGTGATCTTTGCTAAAACCCTGTTTTGGGTAGAGATGATTTGATCTATGGGCTAGATCAAATGGAATTGGTTTTAACAACAAACAACATCTTAAGTAAGGGTCAACTATAAGATCTTATAAAGATCTCAATATGACATTCCTTACAACAACACATGAATAATTATTCAATCCTAAATCATAGAACACAATTAATTAAGACACTATTATATACTTATCTTTTCCATGTCTTTTACTAAATAAATGTTCCTACCACGAGTCACATGGTATATCTTTTCAACTACAATACTTGAACCAAGTCAAGAACACTCATATTCATTCTTCATTAACCCTTGACCATTCCAACCTTGTTTCCTAACTCATTCCATTAAACCTAGAGAAAGGAGAGAACTATTCATATGCTTATATTATGCATTCAATAGAACCTAGCTAAATATTTAAACCTTGTCCAAGGAAGGTAATTGTTGATACTAACCAATGTTATAATAAATATAAGCCAAGTACTAAACTTTAATTGACTTAGTAAGAAACTATTTCTAGTAATTATATAGAGGCAAGTGTTGTGATCATTACAACTTGGTAATGATCATAAACCCTAGAGGAACCCTACCTATTCAGAAGAGCTCAACCTAAAGAGGTATACTCAAGTATATGGACTTATACTTGATATTGAAGAGAGAACCATAATTCACTAATGAATTGTTATTAGGCAATACTTTGATCATTACAAATTGGGTGATGATCATACACCCTAAGAATCTAAGTGAGTGTGTTGAGGGAAGTATTAAAGAAGAGAGACTAGTGAGGAATAAGTGGATCAAGTTTAATACATGATCTTATCCTTATAAATTGAGATGATAAGTTAAACCTATACATGTGATCATAGATCTCATTCTTCTCATGAAATAATAAGTAAAACATTAGTAGTTAACCAAACCAATACTCATGCCTTGTGTAGTATTGATATGGTATTTAAACCTTGTTTATCCAAACACTTGAGTCAAACCTAGCATTGCTTTGATACAATAATTCTACCTAAGTGAGGAGGGTAACCCTAACCACTAAAACATGATCAAAGCTTATACCCTATCTTAATCTTAGTTGTGTATCACATTGGTGATCATAACTAAAACCCTAGGCCATATTTGAATTCCAATCCAAGCATCACTTTGGATTATAAGTGAAACCTTGCCATACCTCATGCCTATTTATACTTCAATTTAGTGAAGCTTATGCAAAACCCTAAACCATTTCATGTAGTATCCACTCCACATAAAAACATAAGTCCTAACTTGTGTATCATAGATCACAAGTATAAGCCAAGCCATACATACTTTAGAATTAAATGCCATTTGGTGAGTAGAGTGAAACCAATATCCAAATCATCTTCTTAAAACTTAAGAACTATCATTCACATAAAATCATGAACCAATTCCATTTCCTTTACCATTTGTTAAACCCTAGCCATAATTCAATTATATGTGAATGATCACTATGGTTAATCACTAGAAAAATAAAATGTGTTCACCATGCACATGTTCTAAATTTCAAATCATTTAAATAGATCTGGTTTCTAAATTAAAAAGGGAATTAAAATGAATAACAAAACGTTTCTATTTTACTCAAGCCTCACAAAATATTAATTAAATCCTAAACTAAATATTTGTTTAATAACTAGATTATACAGTGGACGTGATTATCAAATTGTCTTGATACTCAAATAATTTAGAATCTACAAAACAAAACATAATTCAATTTAAATTCAAATCACAAGATCTAAAAAAATAAAAGATATAAAACAGAAATTTAAAAAAAGAAAAGAGAGGGAAGAGCTTACCTTGTCCGGCCGAAGCCCAGCAGCAACCCAGCTTCAGCCCAAAGAGCAGCCCAACTGCCGAGCCCACGAAGCAGACCAACCGACCAAAAAACCAGCCCACCGTACCGATTCGCTTTAAGAATCGTGCGAAGAAGGAAGCCACCTTCTCCTTCTTCCTGGAGGTCGACAGCACGATGGCGCGGCTCCGCCACGTCCTCGTCAAGGATTAGGACGCCGCCGGACGCCAACTTCAAACCAAAGCTACTCTGTAGCTCAACCGCGTCCGAGCCCATCCAAATACGCCGAGATTCGCGTCCGAAACCCTAATTACCGTGTCCGTTATATCCTGGCCGTCGCCGGCGTGTCGCCGTGGTCTCCAAGCTCGCCTCGCTCTATAAATTCGCTGAGAGAAGCGCCGTGAAGACCTTGTTCCGCTACGCCCATCCTCAACCTCATTCATCCCCTCTCGCTCTCGAGTTCTTCTGCAACATCACCGAACCGCCGCCCGAAGAAAACTCTGGCTAGCCGTCGATTCAAGCTTTCCCGGCGCCTAGGGTTGGGTCGAGGAGGTGCGCCTCGAAGCCGTCTTCCTGCTGATCAAGCCACGCATCGGGGGAAGCACGGGAGACTGCGAATCGAGCACATCTCTGCCGCCGACCATCGCCGGGAATGGCGATACTGAGCTCGTCCCCGACCATCCCTACCTCTATCGACCAGGCCATCAGCACCAAGGTGAAATTCCGCACATCTGGAACCTATTTTCGAGCCCGAGCATCCACCGTAGCTTGTTTTAGTATCTTGGCCGGAGAGCACCGCCGCGGGGACGCTCGTCGGAGATAGCTCCGGTGATCTTCTCGCAAATCCATCACCACCAGCAGCCTCAGCGGGTCGTGGAGAGTCGGAATACATCACTAGGCCGTCCTGGGGGGCACTAGATCGGCGGCGCCGCCCTCGCCTGGTCGCCGGCGTCGAGCCGACGGCGAGAGGAGCGTGTCCACCGCCACCTCAGCATCTTTGACTTAGTCTTTGGCCGTGTGGCAGTTGACTAGTCAAAGGACCCACCTGTCTGTCTCTAGGGCTAGGTATGAACCGGTACGTTTAGTATTTTTGCTTTATTTCAAATTCTAGAAAATCACTGAAACTTTGTAAAATCATACAAAATTCATTTCAACTCAGAAAAATATAAATAATATATCAAAATGTTCACAAAATAAACTCTATTCAAATAAAATATAAAACAAAAATGTGTGTCAAAATAAAAATTTACTTATTTTTATCTTTATTAATTATGTCTTTCTAATTGTTTAAAATGCAAATTGAGTTCAATAATTAGTGAAGTTATAAAAATTAAATTTTAACTATTCAGTAACTAAGTAAAATGTTAAGATTAATTTTATTTACCATAATTGCATTACCTTCATTATTAGTGGTAATTCATAAACCCTAACTGGCATATTACTATTTTCTATTTTCTTTAAATAATAATAACTCAAGAAAATATTAAAAGCCAATATTATCTTGGTAATTCAAAACTTATTTACTTAAACATCTTTAGTTAACAAGTCATTATTTTAAAACCTAACAATAATTAGGAAACCCTGATTTCTAATTAAACCCTAACTAGTAATTATTTTAATTCTTAAACCCTCTAAAAATTAATAGCATGTTAAATTTATTAATAACTTTATTTCAAGTACTTAATCACATTAAACCTTAGCACAATTATTACTATAAGAATAATACCACAATTTAGGAACCTAGTTCTAAAGTAAATAGAAACCCAACTTTACTATTTCATGTGATTATTCCACTTGAGTAGTAACTCTAAAACCCTAATTATGTGTCACATGTGATCATGTGAGACTCATCTATACCTATAGAATCCTAATAAGAAACCAATGAATGCATGCTTATGATCTACTATTGTAAAACCAAGTCACATAAGATTATCATTTCATGTCCATATTCTTAATTTAAACCTATATGATTCACTAGTGCCACCTAGGTATAAACCCTAACTTGTTAATTGAATTAGTACCATTGATCACCACTCCTATATGCCATACCATTAGGATCAACCCTAACCATTATAATTTGTAGGAACCATTGTGATTAACCATTCTACCCACCTTGTGTAGAAATTCACATTACATGCTCCTATTCAACTAAACCCTACTTAGGAATGATAAACAATTTAGTTTAGAAGCAATTAGAGATCACTTAATGAAGCAGTTGTGAAACCCTAGTAAACCTTAATAGCTAATTCATAGAACCACCTTGAACCATCCTTTGATAAGATGCTTAGAAGAAACCATAACAATAAACCTATCAATACTTGCTACATATAAACCCATTCTACTTAAATAACACAATTAGTTCCTATTAGAGAACTAAATCAAACCAATAGTAAACCCTAGAAGGCCATAGCTCATATGTATAGTAGTTCATATTCTTATTTAACCTGCTCTTCAAAAGTTATTCTTTTGAAGTACAAATGTCAATCAAACCTTAGAAGCCCTAATCCTTCTTTGAAATACTAAATATTTCTTAAACCACATGTTCAAAAGTTATTCTTTTGAAGTATAGTATAAGTAATCATCAACCATGTTCTGTAGAACTTAAAATTGACAACTGTCCTTACATATTATTCCACCACTATTCTTTATATGTATGACTGTTATGATGTATTATATCACTTGTAAATGCTAGTCTTATAACCAAACCCTAATAAGAACCTTGTTTGAGAACCATTCTAAAAGTGCAACAAACCCTAAAGAAATCTTTACAACTCATACATTCTAAATCATTGAGGTTAGGTTACGCTCGGGCGATTGCATCTCATACTATGCATTATAGCATCTTTGCCAGTTCTTTAAACATTGTCCTTACCGGACGATGATGGTATTTCAGCATTTGGAGTTCTCACGTATCGAAGCTTTTGCCTGCATAATCTTGCAGTCAAGAAAGGCAAGTTCATCGCTTGCTCATGTCATTTGATTATTTTTATCAAACTATATGCAAAGTACTATACTTATCACTCTTGCATTAAAAAGCAAAGTATTATTTTACAATTATGAATATGACTATTTGGTGGGCAATGGAACCATGGTATGTGTTTATGGTGGAGGTTCCATTGCAAGGGTACTACTCATCTAGGATTAAGAACCAATGCCGTCCAGTGATTCTAGCGCCGTACATATCGCGTTGACCATAAGATCTATAATGGCTCTGGGGGGCCAGTATCTTTCTCCCTCTCTCGCATGCCAACGGATTGGTAATAAGGGTTGCCCGGATCAGTCTATCTTTGGTAAAGGTGGGGACATGTGGTCCTGCACGGTCTACCATTAGATACAGGGAGGGTAGACTTATTATTGGTCTATGAAGGATTGTAAGGGTTGTCCGGATCGTCTATCTATGGTGTATAGGACAGGGCACATAAGTTGTTCGGATCAGTCTACCTAAATGGTATAGGAGAGAACAAGTGCCTGTGTTAGTCTACCCATAGATATAGGAGAGGACAGACTTACAAAAGGGTGGGTGCGAGGTCGCGGAGAAGGCGGTGGGCTTGGATCTTACACCTGGCCTCACACCAAAGGAAGTGTGGACGGAAAGCCGACCGGTTGGCAACAAGGATAAGGTCTCTATGGGAAAAGTAACGCACCTCTGCAGAGGATACTGAGGATCCACCCCCTGTTCCGGGAAGGAACTGCGAACAGCGGGAAAGGAACTCCATGAAGTTCTAGTCAACTGTGAAGGGCATAGTTTTCAGAATAAAATAAACCTTTTGAAGAAATGTTTATGAAAACTTGCATTCGCCTATGACTTTCTGGTCTATGGCTGTAGCTAGTGCATGATACACCTATTTCCTAATATGAACTTGTTGAGTACGCTCGTACTCATCCCACTCTTAAATCCCCTGCTTAGCTATGGAGGCACCGAAGGAGAAACTACCGTGGAACTCGAAGACAAAGGAGTCAACTGCAACAAAATGAAGAAGCCAATCAAAGAAGTCAATGGAGTCAACTTCTGCATCAGCTAGAGTGGAAACTTAGACTAGTAATAGAAGGGACTTTCCCTAATCCTAGCACCTAAGTAGCTAGATGTCTATAGCAAGCCTAGTAGTTCTTTAGCTAGAATTAGCAATAAGTTAGACTACGAGTCGTTCTTCTGGAGCTTTATTTGAACTTTTACCTCAATGTAAAGTAGGAGGTTGTGTTGATCTTATGTAAACAGCTCGTGTACTTCTATAGACATACCTTGGACTCGCATATGTTTCTGTTGTACCACTCTGAGAGATGTAATATGAGTGGAACGGTGTTTCACTTGTGTTATGTCAACGACTTGTGTACTACACCATGCGGTACGCTGGGTCATCACAGTGGTATCAGAGCAAATGCTTTGACCCTAGGATTAAAACCCTTTAAAGGAGACCTATAGGTTTGGTAGTGTCTATAGGAAGTTGTTAGCTAAGACAACTATGCTAAACCAACTATTCTTCTGACTTGAGATGGGTATTCACTTGAGAATAATCCTGACACACTTGAGTCAATCTTTCTTATCTATCTTTCTTAAGTATAGTTGATTAGTTATCTTGCTTCATTCCAAATAATTAGAACACCATTGAAGCTGAAGATAATGGGTGGTAGTAGACCACAGTTGGTATACAATACATGGTAGTCCAAAGAGAGGATACAACCATAAGGAAGATATCCTATTGGAAGATGTATACCAAGTCATGTTATGGTTAAGTAAGAGTCATTTAAAATGTCAAATGACTGATGTTAAGTAAGGGAGATAAGTTATATAAGGTAGTGTATACCTATGATGAGTCAATCATAGGAGGTAAGGAAGAGTGATAGGAGTATTTAAGTCTACTTTTCATGGTAGAGTTAGTAATCATATATGATTCACTTGAGAGTCATGATGTGATGGAGTAGACCATCATAAGTACGATAACAAAAGAATAATAAGGAGTAGGATTTAGGGAATAGTTCGAAAGCTTAGGCCTTAAAATCCTAATAACTGTACCAAGTATATTAGAACCATAGTCCTCAATTTAATGAAGACTTATTTAGAGCATATCATATGGAGAAATCCTAGAGTTATAGGTGGTATATTCTAAACAATCATGTGTTTAGAGTAGACATGTTAGAACTAATTGTATTATAGGAAGTAGTTCTCAATAGCGCATATATATGGTATACTATTTTGTTAGTACTTCCAAAGAAAACTAGGTTAACTTCAACTATCCCAAGCCATTTTGTTTCAAGTTTGTCTCATTGCAAATGTGCAATTAAGATAAATGTTGAGACAAATAGTAGAAATTCACGTATTTGTGCTAAGTATCACAACCAAAACCTATCTTATGTGGTGTTATATACTACACATCTGAGCCTGATGTTTAGGGATGTCTTACCCAACTATTATATTCAGGTCTATAAGGATGTGTATTATAAGCACAAAGCTGGATTTTCTTGGATTTTATTGGATTTTCATTGATTGACTAGATCCATACATGAAGTTTGACTTTGATATGCAAATGCATGTTGCAATATCAAGCTCCTACTTGATGTTATAGGTCTAGAGGGTAAAGGTATTCGTGTGAGGAAGTGACGAATTCTGAAGATTTTGGAAGACAAGATGAAGGTTCACTGGAAGAAAGAAGTCAAATTGTGGGAAGCAACCACAATACTCTAAAGGAAGGACCAATCCAAACTCATTTCTATCCTTAATCAAGGAGTACTTCAACATGGAAGTACCATGAAAGTGAGAAAATAGTGAATATGGAGCAGTAGAAGTGGAGCCATATTCATTATGAAAGAAGGAAAATAGACAAGTGAAGTCGCAGCTGGTATCATCAGACCGCAGCTGATATAGGATAATCATGAAGAGAAAGTATGTGAAGTGAGGTATATCTTAACTAAAACTATAAAAGTAGCCACAACTGGTAGGTAGTTGTGGACTAGAACCATAACATAGCCACAGCTGGTATCCAATAAGCCACATCTTGTGTTAGATAGTCTGCAGCTGGTAACAAATAGTCCACAGCTTAATCGTTCTTTCACTCTAAAGGAAAGAGGGATTCCGTAGCTGATATTCCGTAGCTGGTAAATATTTAGTCAAAGGATTCACCTCGGATACCCACAACTGTGTGGATACACCGCAAAGAATTCTTCGTGATACTTTAGAAAGGTACAAAATAAAAACCAGACTTAAACCAATCTTCTACCTTGGAGTTTAATGATCCGAAGAAAAGGAGTTTGAAGATCATTAGTAAACTCCAAGGGGGAGAGGAAGGTTGAAGGAGAAGTATTAAGTTATGGTTTGTAGTGTGATAGACGGAGAAAAAGGTATGAACTGAGAGGAAGTCCGATCTTATTTTCATAAGGTTGTTGGGAAGTACCCATACAAAAGTACTCTCTGGAGGTTGTCAGACCAGGCCGAGGTTCATATCTCGAGGAAGTAAGGGTTATACCTTAACTTGAGTGAGTAATTGATAATTACTCAGAAGCAGAAGAGCTCAAGTAAGTCTAAGCTAATGAAGTTGGATGAAGAAGATATCGAAGGACAATCAAAGTCTAAGAAAACAAAAGACCGAAGGGTTTGACCAAACCAAAACTAATGTTTATTAGAAAGATTCCTTTCATGGAACCTAAATAAACCAAAAGGAGGACAACTAGTATAAACTAGAAGCCATGACTGGATGGACTAAATGAGTCTGATCCATTCGTAGAAATAAACCACCAGGACCATACCTATTGTAAATACCTTACCAAGTACCATTACTTTTGTTATGGTAGTAAGGGAAAACAAAACACTACCTTAAACAAATCTTTTAGACTTAAGGTTTGGGCACCGCAGCTGGATTACCGCAGCTGGTAGAACCAAGCTTTGAGTACCCAAATAGGAAGATATCCTAATCCAAGAATCTTTGGAGAGTAAGCCTATAAGTTTAGAGTGTCGGAAGAAATCATAGAAGTGAAGAAAGTATCAGTGCCAGACATCAGAAGACTTCATGAAGGATCGCGACAAGGGGTATATTCAATTATATCTACTGAGATCACCATGGAGATTGAAGGCTTGTGATCTGTTCAAGTCAGTTCAACATTCCGAAACATGAGAGCGTTCGAACTTCGGGACGAAGTTCAGTTTAAGGGGGAGAGGCTGTAATATCCCAGGTTTAGAGGCAATAAAATGAGAGAACACCAAAGTGTGCATTGCATTCATGCATAGAAAATCCGGGGAATTTTCGCTTTCAAATAAAACTTACCACAGTAACTGAAGTTTCACTTGACTTGCTGGAATTGAAGTAGATCATCAAGTCAAGCGCTATAAACTTCACTGTGATTTTTGCTAAAACCCTGTTTTGGGTAGAGATGATTTGATCTATGGGCTAGATCAAATGGAATTGGTTTTAACAACAAACAACATCTTAAGTAAGGGTCAACTATAAGATCTTATAAAGATCTCAATATGACATTCCTTACAACAACACATGAATAATTATTCAATCCTAAATCATAGAACACAATTAATTAAGACACTATTATATACTTATCTTTTCCATGTCTTTTACTAAATAAATGTTCCTACCACGAGTCACATGGTATATCTTTTCAACTACAATACTTGAACCAAGTCAAGAACACTCATATTCATTCTTCATTAACCCTTGACCATTCCAACCTTGTTTCCTAACTCATTCCATTAAACCTAGAGAAAGGAGAGAACTATTCATATGCTTATATTATGCATTCAATAGAACCTAGCTAAATATTTAAACCTTGTCCAAGGAAGGTAATTGTTGATACTAACCAATGTTATAATAAATATAAGCCAAGTACTAAACTTTAATTGACTTAGTAAGAAACTATTTCTAGTAATTATATAGAGGCAAGTGTTGTGATCATTACAACTTGGTAATGATCATAAACCCTAGAGGAACCCTACCTATTCAGAAGAGCTCAACCTAAAGAGGTATACTCAAGTATATGGACTTATACTTGATATTGAAGAGAGAACCATAATTCACTAATGAATTGTTATTAGGCCAATACTTTGATCATTACAAATTGGGTGATGATCATAAACCCTAAGAATCTAAGTGAATGTGTTGAGAGAAGTATTAAAGAAGAGAGACTAGTGAGGAATAAGTGGATCAAGTTTAATACATGATCTTATCCTTATAAATTGAGATGATAAGTTAAACCTATACATGTGATCATAGATCTCATTCTTCTCATGAAATAATAAGTAAAACATTAGTAGTTAACCAAACCAATACTCATGCCTTGTGTAGTATTGATATGGTATTTAAACCTTGTTTATCCAAACACTTGAGTCAAACCTAGCATTGCTTTGATACAATAATTCTACCTAAGTGAGGAGGGTAACCCTAACCACTAAAACATGATCAAAGCTTATACCCTATCTTAATCTTAGTTGTGTATCACATTGGTGATCATAACTAAAACCCTAGGCCATATTTGAATTCCAATCCAAGCATCACTTTGGATTATAAGTGAAACCTTGCCATACCTCATGCCTATTTATACTTCAATTTAGTGAAGCTTATGCAAAACCCTAAACCATTTCATGTAGTATCCACTCCACATAAAAACATAAGTCCTAACTTGTGTATCATAGATCACAAGTAGAAGCCAAGCCATACATACTTTAGAATTAAATGCCATTTGGTGAGTAGAGTGAAACCAATATCCAAATCATCTTCTTAAAACTTAAGAACTATCATTCACATAAAATCATGAACCAATTCCATTTCCTTTACCATTTGTTAAACCCTAGCCATAATTCAATTATATGTGAATGATCACTATGGTTAATCACTAGAAAAATAAAATGTGTTCACCATGCACATGTTCTAAATTTCAAATCATTTAAATAGATCTGGTTTCTAAATTAAAAAGGGAATTAAAATGAATAACAAAACGTTTCTATTTTACTCAAGCCTCACAAAATATTAATTAAATCCTAAACTAAATATTTGTTTAATAACTAGATTATACAGTGGACGTGATTATCAAATTGTCTTGATACTCAAATAATTTAGAATCTACAAAACAAAACATAATTCAATTTAAATTCAAATCACAAGATCTAAAAAAATAAAAGATATAAAACAGAAATTTAAAAAAAGAAAAGAGAGGGAAGAGCTTACCTTGTCCGGCCGAAGCCCAGCAGCAACCCAGCTTCAGCCCAAAGAGCAGCCCAACTGCCGAGCCCACGAAGCAGACCAACCGACCAAAAAACCAGCCCACCGTACCGATTCGCTTTAAGAATCGTGCGAAGAAGGAAGCCACCTTCTCCTTCTTCCTGGAGGTCGACAGCACGATGGCGCGGCTCCGCCACGTCCTCGTCAAGGATTAGGACGCCGCCGGACGCCAACTTCAAACCAAAGCTACTCTGTAGCTCAACCGCGTCCGAGCCCATCCAAATACGCCGAGATTCGCGTCCGAAACCCTAATTACCGTGTCCGTTATATCCTGGCCGTCGCCGGCGTGTCGCCGTGGTCTCCAAGCTCGCCTCGCTCTATAAATTCGCTGAGAGAAGCGCCGTGAAGACCTTGTTCCGCTACGCCCATCCTCAACCTCATTCATCCCCTCTCGCTCTCGAGTTCTTCTGCAACATCACCGAACCGCCGCCCGAAGAAAACTCTGGCTAGCCGTCGATTCAAGCTTTCCCGGCGCCTAGGGTTGGGTCGAGGAGGTGCGCCTCGAAGCCGTCTTCCTGCTGATCAAGCCACGCATCGGGGGAAGCACGGGAGACTGCGAATCGAGCACATCTCTGCCGCCGACCATCGCCGGGAATGGCGATACTGAGCTCGTCCCCGACCATCCCTACCTCTATCGACCAGGCCATCAGCACCAAGGTGAAATTCCGCACATCTGGAACCTATTTTCGAGCCCGAGCATCCACCGTAGCTTGTTTTAGTATCTTGGCCGGAGAGCACCGCCGCGGGGACGCTCGTCGGAGATAGCTCCGGTGATCTTCTCGCAAATCCATCACCACCAGCAGCCTCAGCGGGTCGTGGAGAGTCGGAATACATCACTAGGCCGTCCTGGGGGGCACTAGATCGGCGGCGCCGCCCTCGCCTGGTCGCCGGCGTCGAGCCGACGGCGAGAGGAGCGTGTCCACCGCCACCTCAGCATCTTTGACTTAGTCTTTGGCCGTGTGGCAGTTGACTAGTCAAAGGACCCACCTGTCTGTCTCTAGGGCTAGGTATGAACCGGTACGTTTAGTATTTTTGCTTTATTTCAAATTCTAGAAAATCACTGAAACTTTGTAAAATCATACAAAATTCATTTCAACTCAGAAAAATATAAATAATATATCAAAATGTTCACAAAAATAAACTCTATTCAAATAAAATATAAAACAAAAATGTGTGTCAAAATAAAAATTTACTTATTTTTATCTTTATTAATTATGTCTTTCTAATTGTTTAAAATGCAAATTGAGTTCAATAATTAGTGAAGTTATAAAAATTAAATTTTAACTATTCAGTAACTAAGTAAAATGTTAAGATTAATTTTATTTACCATAATTGCATTACCTTCATTATTAGTGGTAATTCATAAACCCTAAGTGGCATATTACTATTTTCTATTTTCTTTAAATAATAATAACTCAAGAAAATATTAAAAGCCAATATTATCTTGGTAATTCAAAACTTATTTACTTAAACATCTTTAGTTAACAAGTCATTATTTTAAAACCTAACAATAATTAGGAAACCCTGATTTCTAATTAAACCCTAACTAGTAATTATTTTAATTCTTAAACCCTCTAAAAATTAATAGCATGTTAAATTTATTAATAACTTTATTTCAAGTACTTAATCACATTAAACCTTAGCACAATTATTACTATAAGAATAATACCACAATTTAGGAACCTAGTTCTAAAGTAAATAGAAACCCAACTTTACTATTTCATGTGATTATTCCACTTGAGTAGTAACTCTAAAACCCTAATTATGTGTCACATGTGATCATGTGAGACTCATCTATACCTATAGAATCCTAATAAGAAACCAATGAATGCATGCTTATGATCTACTATTGTAAAACCAAGTCACATAAGATTATCATTTCATGTCCATATTCTTAATTTAAACCTATATGATTCACTAGTGCCACCTAGGTATAAACCCTAACTTGTTAATTGAATTAGTACCATTGATCACCACTCCTATATGCCATACCATTAGGATCAACCCTAACCATTATAATTTGTAGGAACCATTGTGATTAACCATTCTACCCACCTTGTGTAGAAATTCACATTACATGCTCCTATTCAACTAAACCCTACTTAGGAATGATAAACCATTTAGTTAAGAAGCAATTAGAGATCACTTAATGAAGCAGTTGTGAAACCCTAGTAAACCTTAATAGCTAATTTATAGAACCACCTTGAACCATCCTTTGATAAGATGCTTAGAAGAAACCATAACAATAAACCTATCAATACTTGCTACATATAAACCCATTCTACTTAAATAACACAATTAGTTCCTATTAGAGAACTAAATCAAACCAATAGTAAACCCTAGAAGGCCATAGCTCATATGTATAGTAGTTCATATTCTTATTTAACCTGTTCTTCAAAAGTTATTCTTTTGAAGTACAAATGTCAATCAAACCTTAGAAGCCCTAATCCTTCTTTGAAATACTAAATATTTCTTAAACCACATGTTCAAAAGTTATTCTTTTGAAGTATAGTATAAGTAATCATCAACCATGTTCTGTAGAACTTAAAATTGACAACTGTCCTTACATATTATTCCACCACTATTCTTTATATGTATGATTGTTATGATGTATTATATCACTTGTAAATGCTAGTCTTATAACCAAACCCTAATAAGAACCTTGTTTGAGAACCATTCTAAAAGTGCAACAAACCCTAAAGAAATCTTTACAACTCATACATTCTAAATCATTGAGGTTAGGTTACGCTCGGGCGATTGCATCTCATACTATGCATTATAGCATCTTTGCCAGTTCTTTAAACATTGTCCTTACCGGACGATGATGGTATTTCAGCATTTGGAGTTCTCACGTATCGAAGCTTTTGCCTGCATAATCTTGCAGTCAAGAAAGGCAAGTTCATCGCTTGCTCATGTCATTTGATTATTTTTATCAAACTATATGCAAAGTACTATACTTATCACTCTTGCATTAAAAAGCAAAGTATTATTTTACAATTATGAATATGACTATTTGGTGGGCAATGGAACCATGGTATGTGTTTATGGTGGAGGTTCCATTGCAAGGGTACTACTCATCTAGGATTAAGAACCAATGCCGTCCAGTGATTCTAGCGCCGTACATATCGCGTTGACCATAAGATCTATAATGGCTCTGGGAAGCCATCTTTTTCCTCTCGCATGCCAACGGATTGGTAATAAGGGTTGCCCGGATCAGTCTATCTTTGGTAAAGGTGGGGACATGTGGTCTGCACAGTCTACCATTAGATACAGGAGAGGGTAGACTTATTATTGGTCTATGAAGGATTGTAAGGGTTGTCCGGATCAGTCTATCTATGGTGTATAGGACAGGGCACATAAGTTGTTCGGATCAGTCTACCTAAATGGTATAGGAGAGAACAAGTGCCTGTTAGTCTACCCATAGATATAGGAGAGGACAGACTTACAAAAGGGTGGGTCTGCGAGGTCGCGGAGAAGGCGGTGTGGGCTTGGATCTTACACCTGGCCTCACACCAAAGGAAGTGTGGACGGGAAAGCCGCGCCGGTTGGCAACAAGGATAAGGTCTCTTATGGGAAAAGTAACGCACCTCTGCAGGATGAATTGTCACTCCTTAGAAGGAACTGCGAACGCGCGGGAAAGGAACTCCATGAAGTTCTAGTCAACTGGTGAAGACGACGGGCATAGTTTTCAGAATAAAATAAACCTTTTGAAGAAATGTTTATGAAAACTTGCATTCGCCTATGACTTTCGGTCTATGGCTGTAGCTAGTGCATGATACACCTATTTCCTAATATGAACTTGTTGAGTACGCTCGTACTCATCCCACTCTTAAATCCCCTGCTTAGCTATGGAGGCACCGAAGGAGAAACTACCGTGGAACTCGAAGACAAAGGAGTCAACTGCAACAAAATGAAGAAGCCAATCAAAGAAGTCAATGGAGTCAACTTCTGCATCAGCTAGAGTGGAAACTTAGACTAGTAATAGAAGGGAACCTTTCCCTAATCCTAGCACCTAAGTAGCTAGATGTCTATAGCAAGCCTAGTAGTTCTTTAGCTAGAATTAGCAATAAGTTAGACTACGAGTCGTTCTTCTGGAGCTTTATTTGAACTTTTACCTCAATGTAAAGTAGGAGGTTGTGTTGATCTTATGTAAACAGCTCGTGTGTACTTCTATAGACATACCTTGGACTCGCATATGTTTCTGTTGTACCACTCTGAGAGATGTAATATGAGTGGAACGGTGTTTCACTTGTGTTATGTCAACGACTTGTGTACTACACCATGCAGTGGTACGCTGGGTCATCACAATCAATCAAGTGCAGCGAATGTAGATCACTATAGTCATGTCAGCTAGGTTTGGGTCTTGGGACTTGAGAACATTACTGAATGACTTCTGAAGCAGAGTTACTTCTGGTTTTGTATATGTGTTAATTCATGGAATAGTGAATTAAACATTCTTGAACTGCTCTATGGTCATAACTTTTTCCAATTTCCTCTTATTTTCCTTTCTATCTCTCTGCCCATTTCGCAAGAGTAGTGCACACAATTTCTGTCTTGTTTTACATGAGTAAAGCCTAGGAACTAACTGGACTGAATCTAGTGTCTACATCTTGACAAAACGTCTGATTAACTGCAGAGAATGCATATGAAATTGTGATGATTGAGCTCCTTTTGTGAAATCGATATATTCCAAAACATGCTGATTAGGGTAGCTTCCGAAGTATCTTTTTCTTTGTCTCAAATATCCGGTAGCTTACGAAGTTGAAAGAAGACAGCTATTCATCAAAGCGGTGGTGTCATACAGCTAGAAACATTTGCGGGAAGAATCACCGCAAATGATATAGGGCGTTAGTCTTATGAGAGGCTTCTTTTCATTAAAATGTCCAGTATAATTCAGCCGAAAGAGATGTCAAGCGGTGATTCATATAGATTATGGCGGGTATCTTTAGCAGCGCGGAATATCACTGAGCTACACTCAGACCAGGTGTGCAATTTATGTGTGTAAGACCTCTACTGACAAGAACCCACGTACACTTCTGTTCTCCAAGCTAAGGCTGCACTTTTCTTTTCTCAGATCTGCTTGTCCTGATGCCTACCAAGCCTTACTAATGGATATGCTTATGAGCCATCGAAAGATAAGGCTAGTCGCATCATATTGGTTGGCAATCAAGCTAGGCTCAGTAACTGAAGTATTCGTGTAAGGGCTACCAAGTAGTAAGAGATCGGAGCGAAGGGAAGAAAGGGAGTACTTGCATAAATAAGAAGAGCTAGTAGAGAGTAGACAAATAATAAAGAGGGATAGTTAATTCATTCTTTAAGCATGAGATCCTAAAAGCAATTAAAAATGATGTGGGCAAAATTATATTAGCCCTTGCTCACCTCCCATGACTACGCTGAATGATTTCCAAAGCAGGGTTACTTGCTGTTTTATCGTCAGAGAGTTTATGAACGCGTCCCTGCTTGCTTGGCTAAGGTACCTGCAGGAGTTGGAGACCTACTCAGCCCGTCAGTCCGTCACCATTCACTCCGATTGTACCCTCACGTCCTGCTCCTCTCATTGGCCCGAAACCGGGTAGCAAACCATCAAATGCGAGTTGAACCTGCAAGAATTTTCTCAGGTGTTAGCACGGACATGGAGTGGTAAACAGTAAAGGCTCCGACATGCAAGACCGGAGGCATATCAAGGTTCTCCCTACCTAAAGCGCATCAACAAGGATGGCGGTCGTGGCCACGGCTTGGGTCTTTGAATACGCTTGAGTGCGCTCTTCTCCGACGGCGCTCCAACGTTTAGAGCGTGCAATCGAGGTACCTCTGACCTCTGAATAGATGGTCACAAGTGCTCTTCTGTTCTCCAAGAAAAATACCCTACATGCTCCTTGCACATCTGCTTGTCCCGGTGCCTTCCATTCCTAATAAATACCCCTAGATGTCTTGGTTCATCTGTCTCATCATCTTGGTTCTTCCCAATAGAGCTACGCTCGATGAGCTAATCAACTGAAGTATCTGTCTTTGAACTATCACGTGGTTAGATATCGCGGGAAGGAGAGGAAGGAGCATTTCCATAAATAAGAGGAGGAAGTAAGTAGCGGGTAGACATATAAATAAGGAAAATTAATGCATATGACAAGCATAATAAGACCCTAAAGCGAGTAAACAATTTGTGGGAATTGTTCTGGGCCTTCGAGGTTTGAACCATTGCTCATCTCCCACCCGATGGTCTCCAAAGCTGAGCTGCTTGTGAGTACGGGTATTGTTTGTTTTCTTGTTATTTTTTTATGTTCGATTACAACATCATCCCATTTTGATCGGAGGGGATTTTAATTTGTTGAGATTTCCACACGAGAAAAGTAAAGATATTTTTTATGGACATTGGCCTTTCTTGTTTAATGCTGTTATTGATAGCTTAGATTTAAGAGAGGTGTTTATGTCCGGTAGACAATTTACTTGGGCCAATAGCTTGCCTGAACCCACGACGAAAAACTAGATCGCGTGTCGATGGATACCGAATGGGAACATAAATACCCTATGGTGTCGGTTCGTGCACTAGAACGTATCGAAAAATTGTCTGACCATGCTCATATCCTTCTAACAACTGGGAATCCCCGATCGGTTTGTAAACGACCGTTCAAGTTTGAACTTGGTTTGTTACATCGAGAGGGTTTCCATGAGATGGTTAAGAGGGTTTGGAAAAGACCCATCGGGGGTAGCACTCCAATTTTGAGATGGAACAATAAAATGCGGGCTCTACGCAAACATCTCTCTGGTTGGGCTGCCCATACGGCTGGTATTCTTAAACGGGAGAATGCTCGCTTATCAAATGTGATTGATGAGCTAGAAGCTTTTGCTGAGGTAAGACCATTATCACCGCAAGAGATTGAACTCAAGAATCAATCCAATGCGCAGATAGCGGATCTTCTCCGTGAAGAGGAGCTTAAATGGTATCAACGATCCAAAGCTCAATTCATATTGGAAGGAGACTCAAATACGCGATATTTCCATGGCGTGGCCAATGGGAGACATCGGAAAAAACGTATTCATTCTCTGGTACAAGATGAAGGGTTGATTGAAGGCCATGAGCAACTTAAATCCTACATTACTAATTATTATAAAAGTCTGTTTGGTCCTCCGGAGGAAAGCTCCTTTTCCCTAAACGTGAACTTTACGAATGACATACCCCAAGTATCTATGGAAAAAAATGGCCTACTGACCGCACCTTATTCTGAGGAAAAGAAAATTTTCCAAATGGAATGCAACAAAGCACCGGGTCCAGATGGTTTCCCAGCAGAGTTTTATCAAACGTTCTGGAAAACTATTAAATCGGACCTTCTGGATTTGTTCAGTGCTCTGCACTCAGGACAACTAAAATTATTTCGTCTAAATTTTGGTGAAGTAATTTTGTTACCGAAAGTTAATGAGGCAGAAAGTATCCAACAATATAACCTATCTGCCTTTTAAACGTAAGTTTCAAAATTTTCACGAAAGTGGCCACCATTAGACTTAATACGTACGGTTGCGGATCATGTTGTCCAGCTCTCACAGACTGCTTTCATGCAAGGAAGGAATATCCTAGATGGAGTGGCGGTTTTGCATGATACGGTACATGAGATGCATACTAAGAAACTTCATGGGGTTATTTTAAAATTAGATTTTGAAAAGGCGTATGATAAGGTCAAGTGGTCTTTCCTTCAGCACACACTCAGGATGAAAGGATTTTCTCCTGAATGACGTGCTCTAATAAATGATTTTGTGTATGGAGGTGGTGTGGCGATCCGGGTTAATGATTACACCGGGCACTATTTCCAGACACGAAAAGGGTTACGCCAAGGGGATCCACTATCACCAATGTTATTTAACATTGTAGCGGATATGCTGGCTATACTCATTGAGCGGGCCAAGTCTGATGGTCAGATTGAAGGTGTGATCCCACATTTGGTTGATGGGGGATTATCTATCCTTCAATATGCCGATGATACAATTCTTTTTATGGATCATGATCTCGAAAAAGCTTGTAATCTCAAATTAATTTTGGCGGCTTTCGAGCAGTTGTCGGGTTTAAAAATCAACTTCCATAAAAGTGAATTGTTCTGTTTCGGTGATGCCCAAAATGATACGGCTCTATATACAGAGCTGTTTGGTTGTGGGCAAGGTCAATTTCCCATTCGCTACTTGGGTATTCCGATTCATTATCGGAGACTTACAATTGCGGAATGGAAAATTGTGGAAGAAAGATTACAAAAACGCCTTAGTAGCTGGAAGGGTAAATTGTTGTCCCTGGGAGGAAGATTAGTACTCATTAATTCGGTACTGTATATGTTGTCATTCTTCCTTCTGCCGAAAGGAATTCTGCACAAACTCGATTATTATCGATCCAGATTCTTTTGGCAAGGGGACAGCGAGAAAAAGAAATATCGACTGGTTAAATGGAGTATAGTTTGTAGTCCCAAAGATCAAGGTGGGCTTGGAGTTCATGACCTCGAGGTCAAGAATTCAGCTCTGCTTGGTAAATGGTTGTTTAAGCTTCTTACAGAGGATGGGATTTGGCAAACTATTCTCCGGAGAAAATATATCGGCTCGAAGACATTATCCCAAGTGGTTTGGAAACCGGGGATTCACACTGGGCTGGTCTCATGGCGACAAAAAATGTCTTTTTTCGCCATGGTACTTTCTCGATTAAGAATGGAGCACAAATATAGTTCTGGGAAGACAATTGGTTAGACAATGCACCCTTAAGTGAACAGTATCCTGCCTTGTATAGTATTGTTCGTCGCAAGGGTGATACCATTGCTACGGTAATGGCTACCTCACCTGCGAATGTGACGTTCAGACAAGTTTTACTTGGGCAAAGGCTAGTGGCATGGAATTCCTTAATTCACCGGTTAGAAGATATACAACTATCGAATGGACCGGACGAATTTAGATGGAATCTACATGTAGATGGCACTTTCTCAGTAAAATCATTATACAATGCGATCCTTCATTCTGATATACCAGTTGATAATAATAAAAAAATTTGGAGGATGAAAATACCATTAAAAATTAATTTTTTTGGATGGTATCTTCGTCGAGGAGTTATCCTCACCAAAGATAATGTTGTTAAGCGAAATTGGCATGGGAGTACACGGTGTGTTTTCTGTCATCATGATGAAACTATTAAACACCTATTCTTCCAATGCCAATTTGCGAGATCTATATGGTCGATCATCCAAGTAGCGTCTAGCATGTATCCTCCGACTAGTGTAGCAAATGTCTTTGGCAATTGGCTTCATGGTATAGATTCAAGGTTTAAGTTGCTCCTTAGGGTGGGGGCGCTATCAGTTATCTGGGCGCTTTGGCTATGTAGAAATGACAAGATTTTTAATGATAAAAATTGTTCCATTTTGCAGGTCATGTACAGATGTACAGGTATTCTTCGTTCGTGGTTACCTCTTCAGCGAGTGGAGAACCGAGACCTGTTTACGGAGGTCTGTACACGGTTGGGGGCTACGGCGAGGGATACCTTTTCCCTACATGGGTGGCAGCATAGTCTACGGATTGCGGCACCACCCACACCCTAGGTGTCATATAATTCATCGCTCCGATATGTATTTCGCCTTTGTATTCCATCCGTTGACTTGAGACATATAAACGGCTGTGTGCATCCTGGTTATGCAGAAGGCTGGATGTAATTGCTTTCTCGAAAGTAATAAAGCATCCTTTATCGAAAAAAACGTAAATCCCTAGGGCGGCGCTAGGAGAGAAAAACTAACCTCCGCCAAACCTCCCTCCCCACGGCGTATCCCCTTCCACAGTTGGCATCGGCGTTCTTTTGCGGTGGCGGCGGCCCGACGCCAAAGAAGCCTGGGGTGGGGGCTTATTGCGGATCTTGGCGGCAGCTGGGGTGGTTCCTTTAGAGGTGTTGTGCGCAGCGGTCGAAGCAGAGCACCTTAGCCATGTGGTGGTGGAAGCCCTCCCCATGGTCGGTGTCATCCTCGACCTGGTCCATAGGTGGTCAACGGTGCTCGGAGGGGATTGTGAGGGGTCGTTGGAGTCTCGTCGGTGTTTTGGCGAGTGTGTGCACCTCGGTGGTGCATCACTTCAGGGATCCAGACGGCTAGAGTTGGGAAGTTGATGGTGAAATAAGCCGAGCTCCGACTCCGGTCATGGTGGGGGATGGTGCCATTTAGATGTCATTACCTTGTTGAATCGTCTTCACATGCATCGTCTGCTCGCTCACGATACTCCAGGGAAACCCTAGATCTGGAGCTCTCGGGTGGGATGATGGTTGCGTGCGACACCTTTCTCACTCTTGTGGGCATCATGTTTGGAGAAGGTGCTGACTCAACGGGTCCAAGGTGAATCAGTGTGATTTCTTCCACGTCGATAACAGTGAGTCTCACCAACGTGGTGTGCGGTGACCTAGCATACCACTGCATGTTTTAGTACACTAGTCATTTACATAATACCAATGAAACACCGTTTCACTAGTATTAGACCCCTCAAATGGTACAACAGAAACATCACGGATCCAAGCTATGACTATAGAATTACAACTCCAATTCTGTATAAAATATGTTTACACTCTCCTAGATACAATGAGGTAAGACCAAAAATACAAATCCATACAAACAACTCGTGAACTGAACTATAACTAGAGCTACCTCTAATGGTACTTGGCTTGCTAATGATGCTATAGCGGCACCCTAACTATCTGTGTTGTATCAATAGGTAATAGTTTCCCTTCTATTCCTCGTTTGATTGATGTAGAAGTTGACTTCTTTGACTCTCCTGAATAAGTTGTGCCTCTTTTAATCATCTCCTCCATCTTCGAGTTCCATGGGAGATTCTCCTTCGGCGGCCTCACAATCTAGAAAGGACGACTATAAGTGTAGTATGAGTACGACATACTTAACAAGTTCAGTAGGAGATGTTTTTTTATGAACTATCTACATCATTGGACCAAGGGCCATTCGAGAATCAAGTTTTTGTAAACATTTCTTAAATATGTTGCCTTATTTATTGTGAAAACAATGCCCATGAGCCTTCATACGTTGACTAGAACTTCATAGAGCTCCTCTTGTATCTCGTCTGCAGTTATTTTCTAGATTAGGGAGTGACAAGCCACATTTCCGTACACTTTGCAGACATGCTTTACCTTTTCCACAATCGTTAACATTATTGCACATGCGAGTCATGAGCTCATCCGAAGTTCCTTTGTATGGGGCCCGTTATAAAGATCAAAGCCAATCACTACCCTTCTCCATGACCCTGCAGACCCTTCTGTAAAGCTGGTTCATACACGATCACCTACCACATAGTGCTTGCCCTCAACCATATATTACAATCCATCATAGACACTAAGATCATATGGACCACTCATTCCGTGAGATTGGGAGGTGCAATGTCTCCCAAGTCATTGGTTCCCCGCGGGATACATAGCTAGGCCTTGTCGTCCGTTGTTATGCAAAGGTAGAAGATCTAGCTGACTTCCCGAAAGCCATAGTAGATCTTAAGGTTAACGTGTAATATACAACATAAGAATCATGATTTATTTTAATCCTAGGTGAACAGGTACACTCGAGCCTCCACCATCAATAATAATACCTTGGTTCCAATGCCCACCACTCAATGCAAGTCAATTCATAATATAGAAACTACTTTTCTTTTATGTAGAGCATGATACAAATGAATTGTTCTGCTGATAACACTCCAACGAAATGTACCATCATTGAATCTACCTTTTTAACTGCAAGATCATGCAACCAATAGCTTTCGCACGTGATATATCCCGAAAGTTTGAAAATAGTAGCACCATTTCACGAAACAAAAATCTAAAAAATAGCAACATTGTCCGATAAGGATAATGTTTATAGAATTTGAAATACATGCTATTGTGCATAATATGTGTTAAGAAATCTTCTAGCGTTATCTGACCCAGGTGATTTAGTAATTTTTTTGAAGCTAACTACCGCAGGGAAGAACCCCACAACCTTTTATTTCATACTCACAAAAGTCTTATGTACAAAGGGGAGCACAAAAAAGAAAAGAAAACTAACCTATTAATTACAACAAATTGTCAATCCATGATGAAAAAATGGGAACAGTGCACTTTTTCACCCTATACTTAAGAAGGGTTACATCAGAAACAAAATCAGCTCTCCAATTTCTGAAAGTCGGTGGCATTCCTTTAAAAATCTTGTTATTTCTCTGTTTCCATATATTTCAACATGCCAAGATAATAATCTCAGTAAAACATGGACCTTTGAATCTTGTCTTGGTGTTCTTTAACATCGCAAGACCAAAACCCTGTGCCCAATTAACTTGCATATATCCAAACTCTGACAATGAAGGTGCACTCAAAGAATAGATGGGACCAATCTTCTAGGCAGTGATTATGACAGAGTACACAATTGTGATCAGATGTGACATTCCAGTGTCTACGCATGAGCATATCCTTTGTATTGATACGATCATGAAGATTAACCATGCAAAAAAACTTGTGTTTCGATGTACACTTGCTCTTCCAGATCCATTGAGATGGAAAATGAGAGGTGATTCAGTATTGTTGTGTTGTGGTGATTTCGTTGTCATGTGTTGCACTTTTAATTTGTTTCACACTCCTTATATTTATTAGGATTTTGGGTTAACATGAAAATGTGTTATAAGTTGAAGAGTAAAGCATAACAACACAATAACACAGAGATGTTTATAGCTTGGCAACAATCTTAGCATACAAAGAGCACTTATATATTTTAAGTTTTAAAAAATGCTTTATTGTTTTCTGTCTATGTATTTTTAAAAATTAACCTTTAAAGAACATATTCCTTAATGGATAAAAAGTGTTAAGAACAAGAGCTAGTTGTTTTAGATTTTACTATACTTATTTATTATTATTAAACAATAATTATTAGGTGTGAAGACATGAAACAAACAATTTAGTTTTCAAGTAAGTCTTCCAACATTTTAATAGAACATGAACATGTATTCCGTTTTGTTAGTAAATATCCTAAAATAATTGTTAAGATATAGTTATCTTTCTTAATATTTCTCTAGGATTTAAATTATAATTTTAAGGGATCAAACAATAAAATTAGGAGTTTAACAAGATTAGATATAAATTTCAAAAAACATTTGATTGAAGTTACGAGACAAATTCTAAACACGGGTTAAGGTTTTGGTTAAGATTTTCCTTAATTTTTCTTACTATTTTATTGTAATCAGGAAAATATTTAGTTTAATGCTTAATAATTTGAAACTTAATAATCATATATGGGTTGTTTCCGAAATGTGGTTTCTTTGATGGCACTAGTGAATGGCTTGTGAAGCAAAGTTACTTATGGTGTTGTATAAGCCTTCCTGGAATTTTGTACTAGAACACTACGAATGTGGAATTTTGTGGAAAACAGGTGCCAGATTCCTGCGTTTGTTTTTTTAGATAAAAGGCAACAATTGCCCAACTTTAAATTAATAAAAGAAGTGAGCTTAGCTCACTTGGTTAGGAAAGTGGATGTACAACCCAGCCACCCAGGTTCAATTCCCCAGGGACGCGAATTTGGGTTCTTATTATTTAAAAACAAAATCACTGTAGGGGCTTCCCCTACCGTATTCTTTTCAAAAAAAACTTTAAATTAATAAAGCATAGAGTTTTACAACCAAGATCCATACATGGTACCGCACATATAAGTTCTTACAGGTCACTAAGGATAACACACTGCTACAAACAAGATGAGAACAACCTAACATAAAAGTAGAGTAGAGACTACACCATGTACATTGGTGTAGAGTTGACGCATTGCCTCCGCAAGAGTATCCGATGCTGGTAGGTCCTTAGACCTTAAGAGGGGTCACCAGAGCTGCATAAACATTACAATTTTAAAAGACAAAATCAGTAGGTTGGCGCGAAAATTTAGCCTCAATGGTGAACTTATTGCGGATTGTTAAAATAGCCCACGTCTGGGCTAAGAAAAGGAACCAAATAAGCGGCCCATTCAACGCTTGAATGATCTCGAAAACAATCCCAAAGAGGTTGGGTTTCAGTGAACCTGCAACACCTCCCTAACGACAATCCACATAAACTTCCCCAAGACACATGTAAAAAAGATATGATTCGCATTTTTCAAACTACCACAGAGGGTACACATCCCCGTAGAGGCGCCATGCCTTCGCTAGAGGGGATACGATCTCCAGTCATTTGCCAGGCAAAGATTTTGATTTTCAAGGGTGTCCTCGCTTTCCAAAAAAAATCGGGGTTAGAGGCGATGAATGTCCCGAACACATGTTAGCATAGACAGATTTCAGTGAGAACTTGCCATCAAGATCGAGCACCTAGGACACTCTGTCTGGCCCATCCGAAGTCATGATGCCGTCCAGTTCACCCAAAAGGTGATTCCAACGGTCAAGTTTATGGAAAAGTGAAGTAGACATTCTTAAATTGCTCCCTAATCAGAATAGTTGCAAATTCTTAACTATTGTCATGGAGAAAACAAAAAACCCTAGAACTAAACGTTCTAAGAAGGACGGAGCTGACTCCCCTTCACTCGGATCGGCGGGCTCTTTTGAGGAGCCTGTCCGGGCACAATGAAACTTCTGTCTTGGAACTGCCACAGTTTGAGTAATGCCGCGGCAGTTCGTGCACTTCTGGATGTTCTTAGGCGCCATAATCCAGAAGTAATATTCTTATCTGAGACTCACCTAGATAATTATCCAGCTACTTGTTTACGCCGGCGTGTGAAGATGGATCTTATGATTGTTCAGCCAAGTGATGGAAGGAAAGGAGGAATTATTATGATGTGGAAGAGAGAAGTCAAATTATACCAAATTGAAGCGTGCCCCAATTATATTGATGTTCGCATAGAGGAGGAGGATAGTAAGATCTGGAGGTTCACTGGATTATATGGAGAATTCAAATGGGCAGAGAAGTATAAAACGTGGGACAGAATTCGGAGAATCCATCAAAATAATAATCTGCCTTGGCTTATTATGGGAGATCTAAATGAAATACTGTATACTCATGAGAAGGAAGGAGGTAGGACCAGGCCCGCAAGGTATATGAATGCTTTTCATGATGCTTTGGATGCTTGTAACCTGGTGGACATTGGTTTTGTTGGAGATGTTTTTACCTGGCACAGAGGAGAGATGAGAGAAGGTCTTGATAGGGCCCTGGCAAATCAAGCGTGGATTCAATTACAAGACAAAGCTGCATTGTTGCATTTGGAGTATAATCATTCTGATCATCGCCCTCTGCTCATGGATACTGAATATTACACTGCTCAAATGGCGGGTGGTAGTCGGATGCATCGTCAATTTGAGGCGAAGTGGTTCAGAGAGGAAGGGTTTGCAGAAATTGTTGAAGCAAACTGGAATGCAGCAGATACAGGGCAAGGCTCGGTAGACGTCCTCGATCGACTAAAAGCCATGCATGCTGGGCTTCATGCATGGGATGGCCGGGTTCTCAAGCAACCAAGACAGCGTCTTTGCCAGGCGCAGCATGAGTTGGAAGTGGCTATGCGTGGCCCAATTAATACGGAGAATCAACAGAAAAAATTTGAGTTGGCCCAACGGATTGAAAGGTTACTGGAACAAGAAGAAATCCGATGGTGTCAACCCTCCCGCGCAAATTGGATTCAAAATGGGGACAAGAATACAACTTTCTTTCATCACTTTGCGTCAGCTCGGAGGAAGCGGAATTTGATCAAACAGTTAAAGGATCCAACAGGCAATTTTGTGGAAGGAATAGACAATTTGAATCCTATTATCCTAGACTATTTCTCCAATCTTTTCTCTATAGACATGAATGTGGTGGATCCGGGTTTTCTGGAGAAGGTAGTACCAAAAGTGACTGGGGACATGAATGAGAAACTGATTTCTCCGTTCACGGCTGAGGATGTCAAAAAAGCGGTTTTATCTATTGGTGACCTGAAGGCCCCCGGCCCAGATGGTCTCCACGCTTTATTTTACAAAAATTTTTGGCACTTGGTGGGCAATGACATTACTGCTGCTGTTTTGAGGGCCATAAACGAGAGGACTATTCCGAATGGATGGAATGAAACAATGATAGTGTTGATTCCTAAAGTGGATAACCCGGAGGAGGTATCACAGTTTCGACCAATTTCTTTATGTAATGTGGTTTATAAAATCATCTCTAAAATGCTCGCAGCTAGGTTGAAAGTGATTCTACCGGAGATTATCTCACCAACACAGAGCGCGTTTGTCCCTGGAAGACTTATTACTGATAATGTGTTGGTGGCATATGAGTGTGTTCATAAGATAAAGAATAAAAGGAAAGGTAAATCTGGTCTTTGTGCAGTTAAATTAGATATGCATAAAGCTTATGATAGAGTGGAATGGGATTTTTTGAGAAGGATGATGATTAGACTTGGCTTTCATATTCAGTGGGTTGATATGGTGATGGCTTGTGTTTCTTCAGTTTCATATTCTGTCAGATTCAACTCTCAGATGACGGAGGGATTTATTCCGACTAGGGGCATTAGACAGGGGGATCCTCTTTCCCCTTATTTGTTCCTTCTTTGTGCGGAAGGATTATCAAGCGGTTTGTTGCATGCAGAGGAGACTGGTGGCATTGAAGGAGTTAAGGTGTGCAGAAATGCACCGTCAGTATCACACCTACTTTTTGCTGATGATTCCTTAATTCTCTTGAAGGCAGATTTGAATAATGCAGTCTCGTTGCAACAAGTTCTTGACTCTTACTGTGCAAACTCAGGGCAATTGGTTAGTGTGTCTAAATCTAGTATTTTCTTCAGTCCTAACACTGATGTTGATGTGAAGGTCCAAATATGCAACACTCTCAATATAAATACTGAGGCTCTTTCTGATAAGTATCTAGGCCTCCCTGCTCTGGTTGGGGCGGACCGCAGTGATTGCCTTTTACATTTTGTGGAGAGAGTTCTACAAAGAATAAAGGGGTGGAAGGAAAAACTCCTGTCTATTGGAGGGAAAGAGATTCTCTTAAAGGCTGTAATTCAATCAATCCCAGTCTATGCAATGTCGGTGTTTCTGCTGCCAAAGAACATTTGTAAAAAGATCACTGATATTATTGCTCAGTTTTGGTGGGGGGATGATGAACAAGGAAGGAAGATGCATTGGTACTCATGGTGGAAGATGTGCTTTCCAAAAAATGAAGGAGGTATGGGTTTTCGTGATCTACACTCTTTCAACCTGGCGATGTTATCTAAACAAGTTTGGAGACTGCTCGATGAACCAAATTCACTATGTGCCCAAGTTCTCCGTGCAAAGTATTACCCCTCGGGGGAGTTATTGAAGGCAGGACCCAAGGCGGGTTCTTCGTTTACTTGGCAGAGCATCGTTGCAGGCATACAAACTTTCAAGCGAGGATGTATCTGGAGGATTGGTAATGGCGATTCAATACAGATTTGGAAAGATTCGTGGCTACCTGGCAGCCCGAATCGGAAGGTTCTCACTCCGAGAGGTGATTGTATTCTAACAAGAGTAAATGAGCTTATTGACCCTACTACTGGAGGGTGGGATGAGGACCTCATTACAAGTATTTTTCATCCGATTGATTCAGCTCGTATCATGCAAATACCCCTGAATTTCAATGCTTTTGATGATTCTATCTCATGGCATGGGACTAGGTCGGGCAGATTTTCGGTTAAGTCGGCCTACCACATTGAGTGGAAACATCAATACAATGGCCGGACATGCCGCTCTTTGATCACTGGCACGTCTCAGAATAATCCGACCTGGAAAAAAATGTGGAGTCTGAATGTTCCAGCCAAAGTAAAAATCCTGTGCTGGCGTATTATGCATGGTGTTATTCCCCTTAAAGCTATCTTGATGAAACGACATGTTGGTACTACAGATGTGTGCCCGGTATGTAATCTGGGACAAGAAGATGTTATGCATATGCTCTTTGAATGTTCAACAACAGTGAATATTTGGAGAGGTCTGGACCTTGAGAATTTCATTAACCGTGAGAAAGAAATAGATATGTCCGGGCCTAGGCTGTTGGAAAAATTACCCAAATCTCCAGTGGCCAAACTGCCTGGCTATGATTCTATAAATGTCCAAGAGATAATCGCTATTGCAGCATGGTATATTTGGTGGTTACGCCGACGCCAATCTCATGGAGAACAAATACCGCCGATCCAGAATTGTGTAACTTCTATTCGGGCGATGGCTGCTAATGCAGCAAAGACGAAAGTCCCAATGTATACCCAAGGTAAAAAAGTGTGGCTAAAACCTGGGGCAAATATACTGAAACTTAATGTTGATGCAGCCTTCTCTGAAGAAAATAATAATGGAGCATCTGGGGCCGTGTTGAGAAATAGCCAAGGTGCTTTTGTTGCAGCATCTAATAACTTTATACCGCATGTGGCGTCGGTGCATATGGAAGAAGCTCTTGCTGTGCTTCACGGCTTAATGTTTGCTAACTCTTTGGGATGCAATGTGATTGAGGCTGAATCGGATTCCTTGGAAGTCATTCAGCTTTGCTCAGATCAAGATAGGATTTGGAACGAATCTACTGCTATCTATGCTGATATCTTGTCTACTGCAGGGATGATAGGGAAGGTTACTTTTAGCCACTGTGGGAGAGAGAGTAATATAGTTGCTCATGAATTAGCTAGTCATAGTTTCAATTCTGCTTCATCTTGTAACTGGGTCGATGAACCCCCTAGCTTCATTAGGCAGTCTCTCCTTAATGATGTAACCATCCTGTGAACTACAGCAGCAAGTTTTTGACGCACTCTTTTCCTTACCAGGGTACCTAAGGGGACTGGAAGGTTTTTAATGAGGCGGCTTGCTGACTTAATATATGATATTTTACTTCAAAAAAAAGAATAGTTGCGAATTCTTGGACCTATATGCATGATACATAGAGATCATGTGCTGCCACTGGCTAAACATCTACTTACTTAACGTATACCTTTCATGGTGCATGATACATAGAGATCATGTGCTGCCACTGACTACTGGGCACCACTAGCACATGGCACACATTCCGTCCACCGTGAGCCTCCTACGCATGGGCTTTTTTTTTAGCACTAGGGACTAATAGCAGACAACAAGTGGATTGGAGAAAATGATGATAAATTTTGAAAAATCCAAATATATCAGGATTTACCTCCCATTCCCTCTCCCGTTAGAAAGGGAGGAGCCGAGCAGGAGCCCGTTTCCACAACAGGCAAGCCCGCGGGTTCTCCTCTCTGCCGGCTGCTCCGACAGCGGAAGGGGAGGAACATTGGTGTCTGACTTCTTCATAGGAAAGGGGGCCGCGCCCCCCTATGGTGTGGCCGCCTCGTGGCCCCCCTTCGTCTCTCATTCGTTGTTCTGGAAGACTCCGTGGAAAATAGGGCCGTGGGCTTTTGTTTCGTCCAATTCCGAGAATATTTGTAAACTAACTTTTCTGAAATCAAAAACAGCAGAAAACAGGAACTGACACTTCGACATCTTGTTAATAGGTTAGTTCCAGAAAATGCATAAAAATGATATAAAGTGTGAACAAAACATGTAGGTATTGTCATAAAACTAGCATGGAACATAAGAAATTATAGATACGTTGGAGACGTATCAGCAGTCGGGCCTCTAGGGAAACTACTGGTAATTAAGGTACTCCTTTTAATAGAGTACCGGAGCAAAGCATTAACACCCCGTGAACACATGTGATCCTCATATCACAGCCTTCCCCTCCGGTTGTCCCAATTTCTGTCACTTTGGGGCCTCGGATTCTGGACAACAATATGTGTATACAACTTTCAGGTAAGATCATAAAACAATGAATATCATCATGAATCAATAACATGTTCAGATCTGAAATCATGGCACCCGGGCCCTAAGTGACAAGCATTAAGCATTACAAGTTGCAACAATATCATAAAAGCACCAACAACGGATACTAGGCACCATGCCCTAACAATCTTATGGCTATTACATGAACAATATCATTCCTACCATCCCCTTCAGCCTACAACGGGGATTTACTCACACATGGATGGGGGAAACATGGATGGTCGATGGAGAGGCGTCGGTGGCGATGATGGCGATGATCTCCTCAAATTCCCCCGGCAGGTGCCGAACGGAGTTTCGATCCCGAGATTGGGTTTCGGCGACGGAGTTGGATGTCTTCTGAAAATTGGTCGAACCCCTCGTGTGTTTTTAGGTCAAGGGCTTTAAGTAGTCCAGAGGGGAGCGTCGGGGCCGAGGCGGCGTCACCATGTGGCGGCGCGGCCATGGGCCCACCGCGCCGCCACGTGGTGTGCGCGCCTGCCCCCTCCGTCACATCTTCTGGCTCCGTGGGTCTTCTGTAAAAATAGGCCCATTGCAATTATTTCCGGGATTTTCCGAAAGTTGATTTTCGCACAAAAATAAGACACCAGGGCAATTCTGCTGAAAACAGTGTTAGTCCGTGTTAGTTGTATCCAAAATACACAAATTAGAGGCAAAACAATAGCAAAAGTGTTCGTAGAGTTTGCGTGGACGTATCACACCCGCCAGGAAGGATGCGGAGCCCTCGCGAAGCAGGAGATCTCCGTGACAACTACGACAAGCTGCAGCTTGGGGGCGCCGGCAAAGACCGCCTTAAGATTCTTGGCCTCCGGATGCTGCAGCAGGTCCGCCTCCGAATCAAAGGCGAAGACCTCATCATCATCCTCCTCGGCGATTGGTCTGACCACCGCTGCGACGGTGGCCAGAGCAGGGGCCTCCATAACAACCACGGTGCCTCCGATCGCACCTGCATCGACATCGCCGCCGATGGTCAATGCATGCTTCTTCGATTCTTCCTCCAAGGCTCGATCCATCGATGCACACGAGGTTGAGCGGAGGTAGCAACGAAGGTAGGCAGCCAGAAGCAGAGACGTCGACGTGGGGTAGGGTTTTCCTTCTAGATTTGGGGCAGAAATGGCTAGATGCGATGAGGCGATGTGGCCGAGCGGTGTTTTTATACCTCGCGCTGATACTGGTCCCACTCATTCATACAGATACATCCATATACACATATGAGAACAGAACCGTGTAAAATCAAACAGGTCGTACGGGCTTCGCCGGGTGACAAGGTATTAACTTGTCAATGTCTACAAGTTGTAGATTTGGGTTTCGCGGAAGTAGAGGGCAAGTAGATCTCAAAGGTTTCAGACGAAAAGGTGCTCGACTGCTAAAAACTAGGGTTGTGTTGACAGTAAGATTGATCATTTGTTTGTCCCTCGACTCCCCCTTATATAGGAGACGGAGCCGAGGGTTTCGTACTACACAAGTTACAAACGCCGGGATACTTTTTGAGTTCGCCCCATAAAGTTACAAGTCTCTCTATTCCTAATCTATCTCTATTTACCATAGTCGATGCCTTACTGAGTTTCCGGGCTTCATAAACTTTGGGTCGTGGGCCTTCAACAAATCCCGGGTACCTTCTTCGGCAGGCCCATCCGGGATGCCTATGTCATCGGGCTCTACGTATTACCCAGTTCGCGTGAAATTCCAATCGTGCCCTCTAGAGGAAAGGGGTATCAGCAAATCACAGCCGTTATTAGTTCTTGTGTTTGCTAGTTTTTCCGTTTTTCGCCAGGGTGGACAACGGAAGCAGAAGGTAACGATAAAATGTTTGCTGTGAAAAGTAAGAAAGGTTTGAACAATCCTTGGGTATCAACGACAATACTAGTTGTATGCTGCTCTAACTGTCGAGGATGAATCCTGGGCGGGCCATGGCCAATGTTGGGCTCAACGGAGCTTTGGCCCCACTCTCTGCAAATGCTCATCATTTAGCGGACCGTGTATCCAAGAGACATCCATGTCACCAAGCAATACCAAGATGCATATTTGTGTCATGTGTGTATTGGAATCTACATACGTTTTTGCTATAGGTGTCAAGACTACGTTTGTGCTTTCTGACATCTGTTTGTCCTGATGCCTCACAAGCCAAATTAAGGGGCAGGGCGACAGGTAACACAAGATCTTGCTTTTAAATCGAGTTGAGCAACTGAATTATACTATGTGTGTCCACAAGCAGAGTCTGGTTGGAGATTAAACAGAATGAGAGTAAGGACGACATAGATAGGCAAGTAGAGGGTAGGCAATTAAAGAGGAGCAGTTATTTCATACTTCAAGCATAAGAACTTTATCAAATGTGTAGAGAGGTAGTAGTGCCCAAATAATCGCTCCACTCAAGTAAAGTTTAACACCTAGCTGGATCACTGTGGTTATCTATACCTAATAATAAAGGAGCTAAGGTTTCTGCCAAATTTTTCGTCCAACAATTTTTGGACGGTTTTACCCTCCCACCAAAATACATAATACATCAAATTGCCATGTAACGTTTCGTTGAACGGCGGCGGCTGATTCTTATCTCTCCGCCCCCCTTCTCTGACCGTACTCGGTACTCCCCATCGATCCCCTTCCCGCAGATCCCTGCCTCTCCTCCCGCTGGTTGGGGCGGAGCCGGAGGCGGACGCGTAGGGGACACCGCGGCGACAAGGCACAACAGAGGAGGCCAAGCCGGAGTTGCAGGGAGCAGCGACGAGCACCCTCAGAAAAGAAAATTACCCAATTCCCTTCCGTCGGTCTCCAACAGCCAAGGCCAACGAGGTGACCACCGAACCGGTCATCCCCATCCAGGAATCCAGGAACTACTGCGTCGTCACACCACCTCGCCGGCGGGAGCACCCCTACACCCCCTGCCAACTTCCCCGTTCTCCGGGAAGATATATGCGGCCGCCACTCCCTCGCCTTGATTCACAGGCCACATATAGAAGTTGGGGAGGAGAAAACGAAGTTGGATTGGAGAATTTCGGCTAGGAATTGGAAGATTCGCTTGATTTCCTGCCGATTTTGAAGACAGATTTTGCCGGCGCAATCGGGACCCGACCGTGCTCTCGCGAATGGTGGCCGTCGAGGCCGTGGTTTCCCGCGTCAGCGTGACCGTGGAAGGTCGGAGGAGGACCATAGAGCACCGGGGCGAAGTTCACGCCGTCCCACACCGAACTGAAGCGAGGGGAAGAGCAAGCAGGCAAAGAGGATGTGCGCTCCGACCTGAGAGCAGAGCGAGGGGGCGTTTCAGCAGCCGACATGGACGCAGTGGTGGAGCTCACTCAGATCTTGGGGAGCGGTCTTGAGAGAAGCAATGGCTTTGTGATTCCTTTGACGTGGGGGAAACTACCGCACTGTCAAAATGCAGAGTTGACGGAAGCTGCTGCTCTTCACCTGGTGATTAGAGATTTTAAGAAAATGATTTTCGATCTGGCCATGAAGAAGAAGAAGCCAGAGGATTGAAAAAGTGTGAAGTGAAATTGATTTATTTTCTTAGTATTGTTGGGCGCTGGCCGCTGGGCGTGGGCCGATCGTATCGCTGGGTTCGTCCATAGTTTTGGACCTGCTCGTGCCATGATGGGCGCTGGGCTGCGCTGGGCCATCTCCGCATCCGACCCATCAGAACCTGAGCGTGTCCCATATATAGCTAAAACGGTGCCTAGATGTTAGTATTTTAGTACCACATCGTTTCATTAGAAGAAAATTTGCCGGTACATATACGTAGATTTTCTGGATGTCAACAAGCCATCTGGGAAAGCACAAGTAGCAAGGTCTAAGATCTCATCAGGCTTGGTAGCGGCCGAAATACTGGGATGTCTCAAACGGAAGGGAAAGGCGAGAAAGGAAGCAGAGACACTCTAATCGATCGTCTCAGACTCGAACGGATTGGGCTAGCATGATACGGCATTTCGGACCATAACTTCTGTCGGCTATGTGCAACACATCTGGTTGTCGATGGAGCTTGCCACAATAAAGTGGAAATGTGGACAAAGCCATTCAGAGAAACAAGGAAGAGATGGGTTGGACCGACATGATTGAATCTCTAATCGTGTCCATCTCCACCAATGCCCTGCCATACCCCGACACTTCTGGCACCTACGACCGTCTCCAGCGCTCCCAAGAACTTTACTCTTCAAGTTTCGGACTACCGACGAGCTCGCTGCCCTCCTCCTCTAGCCCGTTGAGTTCATCAATTTTATGCACGTTGAGCCGATGCATATTAGGAAGGCAAGCTACATGAGCCACGCTTACTGAGTAAGCGTCCAGTGAAAAAAATTAACAATGCAAATTTGTACAAATATGAGCTACTGGTGATGTACTATGTAATCAAGTTGTGATTTAACGTGGCACCGTAGCAACGCACGGGTTTTGTGCTAGTTTTATAAAAAAGACGGAGCTCTTTTATTCTATAGATGTCTCTTGTGTTTGCTGTTATTAGTTCTAAATTAGCTGAGACTGTTCTAAATTAGCTGAGATGTCTCTTGTATCGGCAAATCACAGCCGTTATTAGTTTTTGTGTTTGCTAGTTTTTCCGTTTTTCGTCAGGGTGGACCACGGAAGCAGAAGCTAACGAGAAAATGTTTGCTGTCAAAAGTAAGAAAGGTCTGAACAATCCTTAGATATCAACGACAATACTAGGTGTATACTGCTCTAATTGCGGACCGTGTATCCAGGAGACATACATGTCACCAAGCAATACCAAGATGCATATTTGTGTCGTGTTTATTGGAATCTACGTACGTTTTTGCTATCGGGGCCAAGACTACGTTTGTGCTTTCTCACATCTGTTTGTCCTGATGCCTCACAAGCCAAAGTAAGGAGCATGGAGATGGGTAACAGAAGATCTTGCTTTTCAATCGAGTTGAGAAACTGAATTATACTATGTGTGTCCACAAGCACAGTGTGGTTGGAGATTAAACAAAATGCGAAAAGTATCTTTAGCTCATGGGCACCAGTGCTCCTGCTGTTTAAAAAAATCGAAAATCATACATATTTATTTCAAAAAAATCTAATAAAAAATATGAACATCATAAATAACCTAACCTACAAGCGTGTAAAATTTTAATATAAAATTCTTTATATTGTAGACTACACAAAAAAGACAAAATCTGTTGAAATTTGGAGATTTGAAACATGTGTACCCAGATCCAGACGTTTGTTATTTTTGTGTAGCCCAGAATTTATTGTTTTTGATATTGTAATTTTGCACATATATGGGACAATTCATTGACTACACCATGGTTTTTTTTCTAATTTTTTTGAAACACATAAATACGATTTTTATTTTTATTTAAATAGCAGGAGCACTGATGCCCCGGAGCACCAAATCTCTGTCCAACAAAATGAGAGTAAGGAAGACATATATCGGCAAGTAGAGGGTAGGCATTTAATGGGGAGCAGTTATGTCATACTTCAAGCATAAGAACTTAATCAAATGTGCAGAGAGGTAGTAGTGGTAGGAATGCAGAGTAAAGGTGCCCAAACAATCGCTCCACTCAAGTAAAGTTTAACACCTAACCGGATCACTGTGGTTATTTCATAAAAAAGACGGAGCTCTTTTATTCTATAGAGTGCCTCATAACATGAGACGGAGCTCTTTTATTCTATAGAGTGCCTCGATAACGTGAGAGTATAAAGCGAGTGCTTCGAAATCGCTGAGTAATTTTTTTTTTTGCTAAAGGTGTGTTTCTAGAACTTCGAATGAGAATGATTTGTTCAAAATATAGTTAAGGGAAATGAAATGATAACATTGCTAAAGATGAACGCATTATTAAAAACCTTTGCATAAAGCATGCTTGATTTTAGTATTACAAATTACAAAACTTGCATGAATGTGGTTTACGTCCTTGTCATGTATGATCAATTACAGGAAGAAAAAACAAAGTGACTCGACCACATATCCTATTTTCAATTTGGTCATCGCGGCACTGATCAACGTCGCGGGAGCTGGTGGCGGTAGTGGCGGCGACGATGGACTCCAGGTCGCCGTGGAAGCAGGAACTCCGCGGCAGGCTCTTAAGTTCGCTCGATCCAATCAGTTACCGTAGGAAATCGAGTAAATGAAGAGAAAGACACATAGAGCGCTTAATTGTTAGGGTCAGTAGGAGATTTTATATATACCTCCACCACACTAGCCACATGTGCCAGCCAGTTGAGGGCACGTGTAGAGGTGGTGAGTCAAGAGGAGGTTGGCATCAGAATGAAAGGACACCTCCATAGTGGATTGATGTCGATCTAGATGAAGGAATAGGTGATGTGGCTGCGGTGCCGAGCTGAGGACCTGAGTCGCCGGCACTGAACAAGGAGAGGCCGTGCAGCGTAAGGCGACAAACCATGATACCTTCTACTTAAACGCGCTGCTAAGATACGGTCGAACGGCCTAACTGTAGAAACGAGGGACACACGAGATTGGTGGTCCCAACACTCGTCGACTTCACTAGGAGCAACGGTGATTTAATATTTCTACAGAGCTTAGTGATCTCAGTTGATATTTAAAGACGGAAAACGTCTACTGTGAAAATTAAGGAAGCTGTAAACAATCCTCCAAAATCAATGAAAATACTAGGTGTATACTGCTCCATGCAATTTAACAATCCGGGATGAATCCTAGGCGAGATGTGGCCCAGGTCGGCCCCAAAGGAGTTGTGCCTTGGACTTTTTCCTGTGCGGCCGGTGTATTCAGCCGACGTCAGTGCCACCAAGCAATGCCAAGATTTACTATGATGTGGTGTATCAAAGTGGTATTTTTGGCATGCGAATATTGGAATCCACAAACTTACTGGCTCTGTAAGCCAAGGCTACGTTTGTGCTTCCTCGGATATGTCTTTACTGATGTCTCCTAGGCCAAAGTAAGGGGCAGGGCAACGGGCTGACAAAAGATACCACTAGTCTCCTCCTCATGTTTTTCAATCGCGTTGAGAAAATGATATGTGTTAGAACCAGCACAGTGTGGTTCGAGAATAGAGGGATGGAAAGAAATGAGGACTTACATAAATAAGAAAGTTGAGGGTAGGAAAATAAAGATGGATGGTTCATTCATACTTCAAGCATAAGAACTTAATCGAATGCGTAGAGAAGCGGGAACGGAGTGAATGCAATAGTGGTAGGAATGCGGAGTAAATTTTAACACCAATCCAGATCGTTGTGATTTTTCATATAAAAAAAGATAGAGCTTTTTTATTATATAGAGTGTCTCGGCGACATGTGGGTATTAATCGTGCTTCCAAATCGATGGTAAAGGTGTGTTGCTAGAACTTCAAAATGAGAACATGATTAGTTCAAGCAACAGTTAAGGGAAACGAACTGCTAACAATTGTAGATATGAACTCATCATGAAAAATCTTCACATAAAGCATGATTTTAGTATTACAAAGTACGAAATATCCATGAATGCGGCTTACGTCTTTGCCATGCGTGATGAATTACAAAAAAAACAATGTGGCTCGATCACATATCCCATCTTCGTCCTAGCCATCGGGGCACTTATGAACGTCCATGGTCTCGCGGTGCATGGAATGCTAGCTTAGAGCAACACTGTGGCGCACCAAGCATCAGGGCACTTATCAACGTCCATAGTCTCACTGTGAAGCATAAATTTCTGCCGATGGAAACATAATTTTTTTGGGAACTAATTGTTAATTAAATATGTTTTTCATATGGAAGAAAATGTCAGCTATATTGGAAGAAAATTCAAATACTATTTTATACATACATTGCGTTGTATGGAAGCTAATTGGATGCAATGCAAACTTATTTTGTTAGATTAATTAGTTGCGTGATTGTGATTCAACAAGAGATTGTATTGTTTGTATCTAATAAATTTGTGTGAATGGATTTTTTTTTTGATTCAACAATATACACAATGTGTTTCCAAGAACATACATGCAAGCTTCCTTACTTACACTTACACTACAAATAACAATGTGTTGTACAACATTGTTCATGCTTGAAATGTGTATGAAAATACAAATATATGGCTTCATAGCAGAAAACAATCCATGCCACTTTTTGCAAGAAATAAACATGCTAAATAAATTATGAAGCATGGTGTGTAGAGTTTGATGCATATTTATTGTATGATGGAAACAAGTACACAATAAAAAAGAAGTGTAGTATCCGCTCAAATAGAAAAGGGAAGCATCGTGTGCGTCTATGGAATCATGACTGATTACTGGACTGAATATTGGGAGCATATATGGATGAACGTGTTAAAGGATGTTTATTTTGGAATCTAGGAAATATTTTATAATTTGCCACACTTTTTTAATCCTCTATTATTTGTCATGTGACCACCACATGTCAGTGACAATGGCAGGTGGTGGTCATGCGGCAAATATTAAAGATGTGTAAAGAAAAGTGTGGCAAATTATAAAATGCCCCAAAATCCATCTAGCGATTGGGCCCTTTGAATCAATGAGATTAACGGAAGTTCTCTAACAAGAGTGCTTTACGGAAGTATTGTTTTGGAAACAAAAGAGGAGGGCCTGATTATCATAATCCCACGCGCGGGCCTGCTTGAAAATCCAACGGCCTGACCACTCACAATCCTACGGCCAGAACCTGTTCCGATGAGAAGCAATGTAATTAACGGGAGCCGATTCCTAGTGGTGTCTTTTCGATAAAACTGGTTGTAAGAATCAAAGATGATCTATTTTAAGAAGATCGCATTGTATTCTAGAGGCTCATAACATTAGTCCTAATAAGCCTGCATTTACTACTTTTTGGCTACTAATAAAACCTACTTCCTCAACTCGTTTCAAAAAGATGGGGTGTACTCCAGCTATAGTGTAAACAACTGACTGCTGCTATAGTGCTATTAGCCTATTACACACGCCTTGGCCAATGACTTGGACAGCCAACGGAATACATTGATGGATGAATGGTTCACTTGCATCTGTTTCTTGTTGTTCGTTGACCGGTCCGTATTTCCACCATTTGGTACGACACACCCTGTCATGCATGGCTTCCTTAATGCAAGATTACATTGATCCATCGTTGAATACCAATCAGCTTCTGCATTTTTCGATCGTTGAATACCAATCGGTTTCTACATGGCATAAACTTGGTGGACATCCGGTGGACCAGTTGATGATCAGTTGCTCTCCGTAGTTAAGTCTGTCGAGCAGCTAGCAATGAGCACCGAAGCTTGTTTGTATGTGTGCTAGATTCGTTTAGCTCAGACGTCTCTGTCATGCACATATAAACCATAGGTGGGGGCAAATAAAGAGGGACACATGATTCATGAACAAGTAGAGACGACTTGGACCCGATCCTGCATGCCGGCAGCCAACGCGGAGCTGCAATCTGAAGGTCCTTGCGTTCCCCAGCGATCAATTTCCCGATGTGCAAGGTAATGCTAATCGACCAGCATGTTGTCCTTACGTTCATCCAACACATTAAGGGCATCTCCAACCGGGCGACCCATCCGCGCGTCCGGATGGGTCCAAACGGACAAAGCCCAACGCGCGGACCCATCCCTAAACGGATCTCGGCCGGATCGAAAACCCGGCCCAAACTACGGGTTTGCGTGCGACGCGAAAGGCGGTCGTCGCGTCCGCCCCATGTCCGTCCCTCGGCCCGCGTGTCATAGGCATAGATAATATTTTTCATTAAATATTTTCCAAATAAGAGTCATTACATTTTTTAACTTCTACTCTATCCTAAATACGTACGGGCCCGGCGTAGCCGCTCCTCGCCGCTCGCCGTCGGGCCGTGGATTTCACTCGACGCGGACGGCAGACGCGAGGATTCCACTCGCCTGGGGTGGGTGGCGGCGGCGCGGTGCGCGGCGGCGGCGGCGGCGGAGGCCTTCATCCTCCTCCTTTCCGTCCGCGCACCTCGGGCGCGCTCGCGCTCCGCCCCGCGGCGGGATCATCCGCCTCCGCGCTCCGGCTCCCAGGCGGCGCGTTCCACGCGGTGCGCGCCTCCGGACGCGGCCGGCGCTCGGCCTCGTGGTTCTCCTGCCGCCGGCGCATGCGCTCTTGCCGGCCGCGCTCCGCCGAGTCGGCGTCCTCCGGGCGCGCCGCGGGAGAGGGCATCGGATGAGGTGACGGCTGCTCGCATAGCGAGCGCTCGTTCTTCCGAGGAGGTCGCCTAACGCGGCGGCCGGCCCGCCAGGGGCCTCGTGCTCCTTGGTCACGCGCGTGAGGTCGGCGAGGCGCTCCTCGATGGCGGCGTTGATGTTCGCCGCCGCGAGGTCCTCCTCTTGGACGGCTCGGCGGCGGTCGCGCCTCCTCCGCGGCCTCGTACCGCCGTCCGCGGTCTCGTGCCAGCCCTCCGCGGCCGCCTCCGCCATCTCCGCGTCGCCGGCCTTCTTTGCCGCCGCCGCGCGACGCGAGCGCCGTCGTCGGCGACCCACCGCGAGTCGCGCCTCCTCCTCCGTCCGCGGGAACCTCGCCCGGCGGCGAGGAGAGCTTGGCCCACGTGGTGCAGGGTGCGAGGCATGGCGCCGAGAGGTGGAGGGAGAGGAAGGTGATGCGGCTGTTTGAGACCGCCGCCGTCTTTTAGCCGGCGGCGGGAAACTAGGCGCCAATGGCGTCGCGCGCGGAACCTTGCGCGCGGAACTTTCCCGCGTTCCGCCGCCATGGCGTCCCGTCGAGGCCTGCCATGGCGCAGCGCGCAAGGAAGACGAACCACGTGGCGTCTCTTTGGGTCGCCGCATTGGGCGCGCGACCCAAACGGACACGCGGACGCGGGCGCTGTCCGGTGTCCGTTCGCCACCCAACGCCCAAACGGACGCCCGCGCCCGCTGGATCGCCCGGTTGGAGATGCCCTAATCCACCACCATGCTGGCATGCTGCCCTGCGCGTCCGTGCAAACCGGTCTGCCAAGCGCCTCCCTGCATGCATTTGGCGGTGTCAAGGCATTGGTATTTCTACGCAGTGCTAGAACAACATTCAGACTTTACATCGATGATCGACTAGATGTGGTCATCTATATCAGGACCAACACATCAACCGACCACAATGCGCGCCAAGTCGAGTTATTCCGGAGGCCCAGCTCCACGGCGACCGATCTTGGCTCTTTCTTTTTGGCTTCCAGAGTGGTTTGTAGGTTCTCCACCAGATAAGCCTAAATACTTATGGTCAACTTCCCATCGCAAATTTAGTTTATAGCGTAAATATGCAGGCTAAAGAAGCACCTGCATGGCAGCCACGGCTCACTATTACTAGCGAGCTTAGAGCTCTTAGTTGATATATATACAATCGAGAAAAAAATTCTGTGAAAATTGAGGAAGGTCTAAACAGTCCTCGGAAAAAAACAATAATACTAGGTGCATACTGCTCCATTCCATTTAACACTGGAGGATGAATCCTAGGTGTGGGTGGGCCATGGCCCAGGTTGGGCTCAACGGAGCTTTTCCTCCTGCATTCTCTGCAAGTGCTCATCATGATACATCCCGTCTATCTAGGAGACACTGCCAAGATCGAAGACAATGCAGCGTGCCTGATGCATATTTGTGTCATGATTGTATTTGAATCCACATACGTTCTCTTCGGGCCAAGGCTACGTTTATTCTTTCTCGCATATGTTTGTCCTAATGTCTGACAAGCCAAAGTAAGGGCCAGGGCAACGGGCCAACAAAAGATCTTGCTTTTCAGTCGAGTTGAGAAACAAAATTATATTTCTTACCACTAGCACGGTCTTGTTGGAGATTAAAGGGAAGGAGAGAAAGGATGACTTGCATCAATAGGCAAGTAGAGGGTAGGCAAATAAAGAGGGACATGTATTTCATACTTCAAGCACAAGAACTTAATCAAATGTGAAGCAAGGTAATAGTGTGGTAGGTATGTAAAGTAAAGGCGCTCAGACAATGGCTCCACCCAAGTAAAGATTAACACCTAACCGGATCGCTGTTGTTCTTTCATAAAAACAGAGCTCTTTTATTCTATGGAGTGCCTCGAAGACATGAGAGTATTAAGCATGCTTCAAAATCGGTAAGTAAATTTTTGCTAAAGGTGTAGTTGAGAAACGTGTTTAGGGTTTTCGGTGTGGTATACAGACCACCCGTATCTCTCTTTATATAGCAGCACAACAGATTACAACAAGTTGTATACACGTAGGATTACTATGATACGTGTACAGACCGATCTCTTTAACACGCCCCCTCAATCTAAACTACGGTTATATACAAGGTTTAGATTGGTACAAAATCGGTCCAACATCTGTCGTGTGGCTGGTTTAGTAAAAACATCAGCCAGTTGATCACCTGAAGAGATAAATCTCACCTCCAACGCTCCGGCAGCAACTCTCTCACGCACAAAGTGAAAATCAATCTCTATGTGCTTAGTACGAGCATGAAACACCGGATTTGCTGTTAGATAGGTGGCCCCCAAATTATCACACCATAAAACTGGGACTCGCCGCCGAGGAACTCCTAGTTCCTTGAGTAAAGATTCAACCCATATAGCTTCAGCAGCGCCATTAGCCAACGCCTTATATTCAGCCTCTGTACTGGATCTAGAGACTGTAGGCTGCTTCTTAGAACTCCAAGACACAAGGTTTGGTCCAACAAAGATTGCAAAACCTCCAGTGGAGCGACGATCATCAACACATCCAGCCCAATCTGCATCTGTAAATATGCTGATTCCCATAGATGTCGACTTATGGAACTTCAACCCTGTATGCAAGGTTCCCTTGACATAGCGCAAAATACGCTTAACAGCTTCCCAATGAGCTTCAGTGGGCTGAGACAGAAACTGACACACTTTATTAACAGCAAAGGAGATATCCGGGCGAGTAAGAGTCAAATACTGAAGACCACCAACTATACTGCGGTACCGGGAAGAATCTTCAGGACCAAGTGGTGAACCAGTATCCCGGGCAAGCCTCTCTGTAACTACAAGGGGAGTAGAAGTAGACTTGCAATTCTCCATACTGACACGATGAAGCAAATCAAGTGCATACTTGCGTTGTGTCAGCTGCATGCCCCCGGAATTGTAAGTTGCTTCAAGTCCAAGAAAATATGACAACACACCCAAATCTTTGATGGGAAAGGTGTGAGAGAGAGACTTGACCAGCCGATCAACTGCCAGGGAACTAGAGCCAGCAATGACAATATCATCAACGTAGACAAGCATGTATATATGAACGCCAGCTTGAGAGAAGATGAATAAAGACGTATCCGCCCGAGAGGAAACAAAGCCAAGCTGATATAAGAGAGCACTAAGCCGCGCAGCACAACAGATTACAACAAGTTGTATACACGTAGGATTACTATGATACGTGTACAGACCGATCTCTTTAACAGGTGTTGCTAGAACTTCGAATGAGAACACGATTAGTTCAAAACACACTTAAGGGAAACAAAATGATAACATTGGTAAATATGAACTCATCATTTAAAAACTTTGCATAAAGCATGATTTTAGTATTACAAATTTAAAAAATGCATGAATGTGGCTTACGTCCTTGTCATGTGTGGTCAATTACGACTAGACCACATATCCCATCTTCATGGTGGCCATCGCGACACTGATCAACGTGGCGGGCAGTGGCAGCAGCGAGGTACTCCAGGTCGCAGTGGCAGCGAGAGACTCCGGGACGGGCTCTTGAGGTCGTTCGATCCACTCTGTTACCGTAGGCGAGAATCGATTGAATGGAGAGAAAGTGGCACAAAGCGCTTGACTGTTAGGGTTAATAGGAGGTTTTATACCTCCACCACACTAGTCACATGTTCCAGCTAGTTGAGGCACGTGAAGATGCGGCATGCCACAATGAGGATGGGCAACACAATGGAAATTCATCTCCACATTGGTGTGTTGTCGAGCTAGAGTAAGGAATAGGTGACGGTGTGACGTGGTTGTGGTGCCGAGCTGAGGACTTGAGCCGGTGGCACTGAACAAGGAGGAGTGGTGCAGCGTAAGACGGCAACCCATATGGTATCTTCCACCGAAACACGCAGCTAAGCTATGATCGAACCGGCTAATTGTAGAAATGCTGGACACACGAGATTGGTGGTCCCATCACTCCTTGACTTCACTAGAAGCAACGGCGGCTCAATATTTCTAGGGATCTTAGAGATCTCAGCTCGGAAAGGAAAACATCTATTGTGAAAGTTAAGTAAGGTCTAAACGATCCTCCAAAATTGATGTCAATACTAGGTGTATACTGCATCATGCAATTTAACAATCGGGGCTGAATCCTAGGCGGGCCGTGGCCCAGGTTGGCCGTACAGGAGCTGTGACATGCACTTTTTTGCTATGCGGCCGGCGTGTATTCAGCTGACGTCAATGCCACCAAGCAATGCCAATATTGAAGATGATGTGGTGTACCAGGGTGGCAATTTTGGCATGCAAATATTGGAATCAACATATTTTTTGGCTCTCCAAGCCAAGACTACGTTTGTGCTTCCTCAGATATGTTTTTCCTGATGTCTCCTAGGCCAAAGTAAGGGGCGGGGTAATAGGCTGACAAAAGATACCACTAGTCTCATCTTCTTGTTTTTAAATCGAGTTGAGAAACTGAATTATATGCATTAGAACTAGCATCATGTGGTTCGAGAACAAAGGGATGGAAAGAAAGGAGGACTTGCATAAATAGGAAAGTAGAGGGTATGCAAGTAAAGATGGATTGTTAAGTCATACTTCAAGCATAAGCACTTAATTAAATGTGTAGAGAAGCGAGGAGGGAGTGAATGCAATAGTGGTAAGAATGCAAAGTAAAGGTGCCCAAACAATCGCTTCACTCAATTAACGTTTAACACCAAATTGGATCGTTGTGGTTTTTCATAGAAAAAATATAGAGCTTTTTTATTCCGTAGAGTGCCTCGACGACATGTGGGTATTAAGTGTGCTTCCAAATCGCTAGTAAAGGTGTGTTGCTAGAACTTCGAATGAGAACACGATTCGGTCAAGCAACAATTAAAGGAAAAAATGATAACATTGGTAAATATGAACTCATCATTAAAAACCTTTGGATAAAGCATGATTTTAATATTACAAATTACGAAAGATTCATAAGTGCGGCTTATGTCATTGCCATGCTTGATGAATTGCAGAAGAATTTTTTTTGACTCGACCACATATCCCGTCTTTGTCCATGGTCTCGCTGTGCATGGCATGCTAGTTTACAGCAACACCGTGGCAGACCAAGCATCAGGGCACTTATCAACATCCATGGTCTCACTGCGCATGGCATGCTAGTGGTCTCACTGCGCATGGCATGCTAGTGGTCTCACTGCGCATGGCATGCTAGTTTTCGTGTTCGCGTGTGTTTGTCTAGTTTGATGTAATGGTCTATGGGAGAATTCCAACACTATGCACACCTGAATTTGAATGCATATGGAGAATTAGTTTATTTCATCAAACATGAGATGTCGAGTGGTATAAAATTTGGTAAAAACAGAGTTGTAAATATATGTGTTCACAAGCTGAAAACAATGCTGGTAATAGTAAGCACATCTAACAAAGTACATACATGATAAATTTCATAAATTAAAATGAGATGATGCTCAACTGACCAGTTGTCATCAGCATGATTGATGTGACTTCAGAACATGAACTGTGATAACATCCATTGATGCTTGATGCATGTTTCTGCTACATTCACATCCCACACACAGCTCCTGGACCAGACACCTACACAAGCAATCACTATTGTTGTTACGGAGTTGATCACGGTGTTGTTACGGAGAAAGGAAGCAAGCCACTATCCAATCATGCATGCCGACCGCCAATGCTGAGCTGCAATCCGAAGGTTCTTGTGTTATCCAGTGATCCCATCAATTTCCCTCTGTGCGTGGCAATGTTAATCGACCAACATGTTGTCCTTCCATTCATCCAACACATTAATCCACCACCTTGCTGCTGTGCGCATCCGGCAAGTGCCAACTACTCTACTCAGGACCTCCATGCATGCATGTGGCGGTGCCAACACATTGGTATAAGCTGCGGAGTATACTCAGTAGTGGAGTAGTGCCAGAACAACATTTAGACTTCACACCGATGATAAACTAGAATAGATGTGGTCATCTAGATCAGGACCATTGTTAACAAAATATCAACCGACCACAATACACGCCGAGTCAAGTTACTCCTGCAGCCCAGCTCCACCAGAGAAGCCTAAATACTTATGGTGAGCTTCCCATCTAAAATTAGGTTTATAGTGTAAAATTGGCTAAAGAAGCACTTGCATGGCAGCCACTGCTCACTATTACCAGCGAGCTTAGAGATCATAGGTGCATACTGCTCCATTCCATTTAACAGTCGAGGATGAATCCTGGGTGTGGGTGGGCCATGGCCCAGGTTCGCCTTAACTGAACTTTTCCCCCTGCATTCTCTGCAAGCGTTCATATACGGCCCGTCTATCCAGGGGCCATAAATTTCACCAAACAATGATAACATCGAAGACAATGCATATTTGTGGCATGCATGTATTCTAATCCACGTACATTTCTGATATTCCGGCCAAGGCTACTTTTATTCTTTCTAACATCTATTTGTCCCGATGTCTCACAAGCCAAGGTAAGGACCAGGGCGATGGGCTAACAAAAGATCTTGCTTATCTATCGAGATGAGCAACTGAATTATACTATGTGTTACCACTAGCACAATGTGGTTGGAGATTAAAGGGAAGAAGAGAAAGGAGGACTTGCATATATAGGCAAGTAGATTTTAGGCAAATAAAGAGGGGAAGTTGTTCCATATTTGACGCATAAGAACTTAATCGAATGTGAGAGGCAATAGTGGTCGGAATGCATAGTGAGTGTAGGCAAATAAAGAGGGACATGTATTTCATACTTCAAGCATAAGAACTTAATCAAATGTGCAGAAAGGCAATAGCGTACAGAGTAGAGGCGCCCAGACAATCGCTCCACCAAAGTAAAGATTAACACCTATCCGGATCACTGTGGCTCTTTCATAAAAAAAAATGGAGCTCGTTGTTTCTATAGAGTGCCTCAAAGACATGAGAGTACAAAGCGTACTTCGAAATTGCTAAGTAAATTTGTGCTGAAGGTGTGTTGCTAGAACTTCTAATGAGAACACGATTAGTTCAAAACAAAGTTAAGCGAAACGAAATGATAACAATGGTAAACAAGAACTCGTCATTTAAGAACTTTGCATAAAGCATGATTCTAGTATTACAAATTACAAAAGTTGCATGAATGTGGTTTACATCCCTGGTTATGTGCGATGAATTACAGGAAAAAAACAATGTGATTCGACCACGTATCACATCTTCGTTCGGGCCATCGCGGCACCGATCAACATGGTAGGCAGTGGCAGGAGCGAGGGATTCCAGATTACGGTGGCAGCGAGGAACTCCACGATGGGCTTCGGGGGTCGCTCGATCCAATCTGTTACCATAGGCAATCGAGTAGAGGCAGAGAGCGCTTGATTGTTAGGATCAGTAGGATATTTTATACCTCCACCATACTAGTCACATGTGCCAGCCAGTTGAGGGCACGTATAGATGCAGCGAGCCAAGAGGAAGATGGGTAACACAATGGAAGGACACCTTCATAGTGGTGTGTTGTCGAGCTAGATGAAGAAAAAGATAGCGTGGTTGTTGTGCCGAGTTGTGGGTCTGAGTCAGCGACACTGAACAAGGAGGGGCAGTGCAGCGTAAGGCCGCAACCCACGGTACCTTCTAGCAAAACTCCAAGCTAAGCTACAATCAAACTGGCTAACTGTAGAAATGATGGACACACGAGATTTGTTGTCCCAACACTCCTCGACTTCACTAGGAGCAACGGTGGCTCAATATTTCGAGGGAGCTTAGAGATCTCAACTGATGTGTACAAAGGGGAAAACATCTACTTTGAAAATTAAGAAAGGTCTAAACGACCCTCCAAAATCAATGTCAATACTAGGTGCATACTGCTCCGTGCAATTTAACTATCGGGGCTGAATCCTAGGCAGGCCATGGCCCAAGTCAGCCCCAAACTAGTTGTGCCCTACACAACAATGAAAATATTGAAGATGATGTGGTGTATTCAGCCGAAGTCAATGCCACCAAGCAATGAAAATATTTAGATGATGTGGTGTACCACACTGGTGTGTTAGGCATGCGAATATTAGAATCCACATACTTTGTATCTCTTTGGGCCAAGGCTACATTTGTGCTTCCTCAGATATGTTTTTCCTGGCGTCTCCCAAGACAAAGTAATGGGCAGGGCAAATGGGCAACAGGCTAACAAAAGATACCGCTAGTCTCATCTTCTTGTTTTTCAATCGAGTTGAGAAACTAAATTATATGTGTTAGAACTAGCACCTTGTGGTTCGAGATAAAGGGAAGGAAAGAAAGGAGTACTTGCATAAATAGGAAAGTTGAGGTTAGGCAAATAAAGATGATAGTTAGTTCATACTTCAAGCAGAAGAACTTAATCGAATGTGTAGAGAAGCGAGGATGGAGTAAATGCGAAAGTGGTAGTAATAAAGAGTAAAGGTGCCCAAACAATCGCTCCACTCTAGTAACGTTTAACACCTAACGGGGTCGCTGTGGTTTTTAATAAAAAAAGACGGAGCTCTTTTATTCTATAGAGTGCCTCGACGACATGTGAGTATTAAGCGTGCTTCCAAATCGTTGCTAATGGTATGTTGCTAGAGCTTCGAATGAGAACATGATTAGTTCAAACAACAGTTAAGGGAAACAAAATGATAACATTGCTAAAGATGAAATCGCCATTAAAAACCTTTGCGTAAAGCATGATTTTAGTATTACAAATTACAAAAATTGCATGAGTGCGGCTTACATCATTGCCATGCGTGATAAATTACCGAAAGAAAAAAAACAATGTGACTCGACCACATGTCCCCTCTTCGTCCACCATCAAGGTACTTATCGGCGTCCATGGTCTCGCCGTGCATAGCATGCTAGCTTAGAGCAACACCGTGGTGCACCAAGCATCATGGCAGTTAACAACGTCCATGGCCTTGTTGTGCATGGCATGCTACTTTTCGTGTTCACGTGTGTTTGTCTATTTTGATGTAATCTATCCATGGGAGAATTCCAATGTTATGTGCACCCAAATTTGAATGCAATGGAGGCTTAGTTTATTTCATCAAAATGAGATGTCGCTTGGTAAAATTTTTGGTAAAGATAGAGTTGTAAATGTATGTGTTCACAAGCTGAATACAATGCTCGTAGCAGTAAGCACATCTAACAAAGCACTTATATGATAAATTCCACAAATAAAATGAGATGTTGCTGAACTGACCAGTTGTCATCAGCATGGTTTGTGTGCATTCAGAACATGAGCTGTCATAGCATCCTTTGATGGCTTGATGATTTATGCACGTCGACTGCGACGTTCACATCCCCGCACAGCTCCTGGAGCAGACACCTACACACGCAATCACTATTGTTAACTGAACTTGGAGTACGAATTATCTAACTGAATTTTATTGAAGCAGACAACTGCATTGAGTACATGTAAGCAGATTTGCCAACTGAATATTTATTCGCAGATGCAGAAATGGATGAGCATGATGCATAGGTATATGCAGGCTTTGCCGCAAGCAAGCGGTGCAAGCACACTAAACAGAAGGTAAGGTGCAAATAAAATGCATCTTGTACGTGTTCAGAATGAAATCAGCCACCTTGGTTGATATATACCCCAATATTTGCAAGTTCTGGAAAACAACAATTTCACAGAAGGAGCTCAATCATCAATGTTTGATTTGCATTCTCTTCACCTGATCTGACGATTTTCCATGATCTGGACGCTCTATATCCCGCACAGTTAGTTCCTTGGATTTTTTTTTAAATAAGCAAGAGTCTTGCCTTCTATATTGATATAGGTGAAACAAAAAAAGGCAGGCTGACGCCTACAAAAGTGGAAAAAAATAAGACCTGGCACTGGCGGGTCATGAAACAACCTAAGCAGTAATGTTTGCAAGATGCCTAGCTAGCACACGTAGGATTGGTAGCGATAGCATAGATTTGGGTTTCTAGATCGAGGAGTATTTGATGGAGGAAAAGGCCATCTTTGGATTTGGGTTTAATTAGCTTAGTGTGCTCTTAGAATGAGGATACTAACCATATCTTCTTCAAATGCGCTCTGGCGAAATTCATGTGAAGTGCAGTCAGGAAACTGCTCGATTGCACATGGAACCCCTCGTGCCTCATGGACGTCTATAGGTTTCTACAACAGGTATGCTGCCAAATGAAACATGTCTCTGGATTAGTTGTGCAGCGCTTTGTTGAGCCCTATGAAACACACGAAACAAGTTCTCGGTTGAGGGTCGCTTCCCTTCACACCCTTCACAAGTGGCTAGGAGATAGTGTCGGGAGGCAGTGGAGCTGACGACTAGCAGGATTCGTTCGCTTTACACTGCTACTAGGGCGACTTCATAGTGCTCTAGGTCTCACTATTCCTTTTTGCATCCCTTGTGTAAGGCGATGTGTAGGGGGAAATACCCGGTTACACCCGGGGGCACATGCACCCTATATTGAAAGTTCCAAAAAAAAGGCTATTTCAAAGTTTCAGAAAAAATTGAAAAAAAATGCACGTATGCAGATATTGTGTTGATACTTATTTGTGCAGATTTTGGGACAAAAATGGACCATATGTGACCTACACAAAAATGTGAAACTGCAAATCCCTATTTCTATGAATAGTACCTCACCAACCATTATAATGTCATTTGAATATTTTTTTATTTTCGTGTAGGCCGCATACAATCGTATTTTGTCGTGCTGACTTGCACAAGTAAGTATCAACATAATATGTACATTAAAAAATTATTTCAAATTTTTAAAAACTTTTAAGTATATTTTTTCTGATTTTTAAAAAACCAGGTGCACATGCCCCCCGGTGCACATCCTTCCCCTCCGATGTGTAGGGGCACATAGCCTGAATCTTGCTGCATCTTTTTCGATGAAGGGAATATATTAATATTAAAAGATACTAATAACACTCAGCCTCTGCAACAACGCACCGGCCTAATGACAATACGGATGCACACAGCCAAAAAAGGAAAAAAAAGAAACAAAGAAAAAAGAGTCCCGCCACAGCATTTTGGAACTAGCAACAACAATACAACCATCACGATGACAACACCTGAACTCCAGACTCTTCAAAAGCGACGCCTCCAGGAAGGAAACGGTGCACCAGTGCCGTCGTCGCCCGATCAAAGATCTTAGGTTTTCACCCTGAAGATAGTCCGCGTATTCAAAACAATGACTTCAACAAGGTCATTGCCAGGCACAACCAATTAAGGCCAAATCTTGGATTTTCATTCTGAATGGAAGGACACTGAACTTCACCTGTGTTGCCGCCTCCACTTTCATACTGTTGCCGCAAGCCCAGAACACCAAGCAAGTTCCTCACGAGCGCAAAGACTTTGACCTCCATTGCTAGACCTCCAAATTCGGCCATCATGATATTCTCCGCCTCTGACTTTACCTAGGACCAGTGTCATTGTATGGCAAGAAAGAGCAGAGCTTCGTGTCGCTCCCTCCGAAACCAAACGGTCGGAATAAACACATGGATGCGCACGACCGAATACCACCATGTCCGACAAACTCCAAGCAATATGTGCTCTGTTACACTCGCCGGTGGTGCTTTCCGGAACTCAACACTCCGGCCAGATGAAAAAAGGACCCGCTCAGGCAGATCTTCCTCTTCGCGCAAGAGGAACCCTAGGACAAACCACCTTTATTGAAGCAGCCGCGCCAACAGCCCCCACGCCATCAGACGGCAGCAGAGGAGGAGAAGTGTTGCAACCGAGGAAGACAACCTGCTCGGCTACAGTTGGGCGGTGAATCTTGCTGCATGCCTGTCATGCTATGCTGTTTTCTTTTTTGGTCTTTCGATTTTGATCTACCTTAACTTGATCTATGTGTGGTCGAGGCTTCATTAATTTAAAACCGGGCTCTGCTTGATCCTTCCGTCTAAATCGAGGAGTATTTCTCTCTATTTCACTTGCTTGTGAAGGACGGGTTCGGGTTGGGCTTAACTATGGAAAGCTATAGATCGTCAACTGGCTAACAAAATGCACTGTACCACCAAAGTTGTGGATTAGTACCCAATCGTGGCATAAGAGAGAACATATGTGAGCTGATTTTTTCTTGCAAAACATGAAAAAGCAATATGGTGGTCGAACGAGATTGATGTGGGCCGCAGATTTCCAGTCGGATGTCAGTTCCATGTTTTCAGTGAAGATGGTTTCCGTGGGATGCTTTCTCATTTACTAATTACGATTACTATAGGTATTAGTTGAATGCTCGTGCTTCGCCACGGCATCTTTATTTTTTCGTTATCAGACATGTACATGATGCACCAAATAATTCAATGGTGGAAATTAATTTGAACCAGAACATGAGTATACTACTGTAGTAGTTTACAACTACTATGTGCTGGTACAGATGAATTCATCATTTTAAAATTTGGGAAAAATCATGATGTAGTTTACCGCTGATGCAGGGTAACGCACCCTGCGAGCATTTTCTGACGAACACAAGTCAACCGCTGATGCAGGTAGAAATGGCCAAACTAGTCCGCGCATACACGCGCCTTCCATGATGACTTGGACGGGCAACGGCATACATTGATGGACATCCGTTTCTTGTTGCTGGTTGATCGGTCGCTGTTGCCTCCGTTTGGCTGTTATGCATGCAAGGCTTCCCAGCTAATTAATCGTGAACTGCATGCAGGATTACATTGACGGGTTTATACATGGTCCAGACCTGGAGGACATCCGGTCGAGACTTAGCTGATGATCCGTTGCTCTCCGTACTTAAGTCGGCCAGCAGCTAAGCTAGCAGTAGGCACCGTGGCAAGGCTTGTTTCTATGTGCTCAATCGACCGTTAGCTAAGACATCTCTGTCATGCACGCCTACGGATTGGTATATGCATGAGCAGACAGGACGACACACGAACAAGTAGGGAGATACGATATGCACTGCTAATAATGCCAAGCGACATCAGTCAATCATTTTTTTCTCCCACTCAAGTACTCAACCAGCTGAACGCCTCCCCGGTTGCTCCTGTTTGGGCGACTCAGAGGCCCCTCGGAACCCTAGCGAAGACTTTCCCTTCGTGATTCCCCTCATCGTCGCCGTTGCCAACACTGGCGGCGGTGGTGGCATCCGTCCCGCCAAAAGAGGAGGGCAGAGGAGGCATGCATCGGTTGTGCCTCGGAGCGGAGAAGCACGGCGTCAACACACACGCGAGGTGGTTTGCGGAGGAGAAGATGAGGTGGACGGCGAGGCGACTGTGCTAGGTTAGGGTGGCGCGGACGGTCTCGAGCGCGCTGCTGCCGAGGCACGAGCAATGGCAGTGTAGACAGTCCTAGGCCCGATCTTGGCCATCAGTTCATGACCGTTACGTGCATTGATGCATTGATCGTACGCTGCTATGAAGAGACGGTGTGCGGGGCTGTGTGAGCGCAACGGTGCAACGACGCTCTCGAGGCGGTGGCATGGGCCCGGTTTGGGCTTAGCGGGACAAAGTGCCATGGTCGCCTTTGCTGGCAGTCCCTTGTGGCTGACCGTCATGGATGATGCTCGGCATGCGCTCAAGTGGGACTTTCGTTCGAGTGTGCTCCCGTTTGTACAATGTCGGTAGAGACTAGTGGCGGCCCTTGGGTCATCTTCTCGATCCTCTACAGCAAGCTGATGGTGTGGAGGTTGCTGGCTTGGACAAGATAAAGGTGGCATGACCCTGCTGGTCTTCTTGTGCCACGTCGTTGATCTGCCTTATGTTAGCCTCCTCGATCTGGCCGCTGACGTGTTCCGGTTTTCCTGTCGGAAATCTCCGACGATTGGCGCATGGCAGCACTAGATATCTAGATTGGAATTGATTCGGTCGTGCACGCCCTTGTCTTCAGCAAGTGGGGCTTTATGAGAATGTGGCGTGAAGCTTCATTTGTTGGCGCCATGGGATGTGCCTAAGTACAAATTTCCATGATATTGATAGTGTTGGAGAAAGTTATGGTAACTACGATTGGAGGTTTTGAAGTTATCGTGGAGAAGTGTATTGGTTACGATGAAGTCATGCTACACTGGATCTTCCTGTGTGTCGGATGTCTGTTGACTTGCATGAACAACCTTGACAAGAGGGGTGGCAACACACGAGGACTGCATCTTTGGTGGTGCTTCTTGAATAAATTGGTTAATGAAATCGTAGGAAGAAAAACTAAGATATTCGATCAGGTGATGATACATTGTGTCTTTTTGGAGGCGTCACTTTTGGAGCACTTTTTTGTAGTTTAGATGTTGCCTTTGGTAGTGGTTAGAGTGATGCTAATAAGAGTGTTTCATCACCGCGACGTGATGTATGTTTTATTTTATATTTTATATTTCTAGCTGTGTGCATTCTTACTGTCTTTAAATATTTTATTGGTGCAAAGCTTAAGTGTAATTTGAATCTTTGCGATATAACCAGGACGTCGTTAATTAGGGAACGGTAGCAAGCCCCGCCGCGCGATCTTGCATGCCGCCCGCCAGCGCGGAGCTGGGCGCCACCGGCGGCCAGACGGTGCTCCAGCGATCGATCGAGTTGACGAGTTCAGCTCGTGCCCCAGAGCGCGGCACGAGGCGGCCGGTGCGGCGGTGCGTCCGTGCTTTTGGCAATTCCGGTGCTCATCTCTGACGAGTTGCCAAGTGAAGTGCATGCATGTGGCGGTGTCAACTCGCTGGTATAATCTGCTGGATACAGTGAACTATAGTGGAGAATGAGCTTAATGCCAATTTTTCACTAGTGGCGTAGTCGTAGTCTCGTAGACTGGTAGTTGTAGACTTGTAGGCCTGTAGTTGTAGCCCAGTGCAAGAACAGTATTCAGACATCAGATCGATGCTGGACTAGATGCGGTCGTCGTGGACCACGGCGAGCAGCACATTAATCGACCACCATGCTGCCGTGCAGTTCACGGCCGGGCGTCCGGGAAGCGAGAGCACGCCGGAGCAATTACTCCGGTGGCCCTGCCCGCGTTGAATTCGTTCTCCATCTATTCGTCTTCTCTCCGCGTCCGCACTGCACGGCGATCGATCTAGAAGAGGAAACCCCAGCTAGCCGGCGCGCGCCCAGCACGGCAGCTCGCGGTAGAAAGATCGGATCGATCGACGGATGGACAGGGGGAAGTTGGATCCATTTAGTGCTGGTTATTGCTCTGGGTGGGGTTAATGGAGTGAATGTGTGCATGTGAAACTCTGAAATCTCTGACGACTTGGCCGGCCGGCCGGCCAGCCGGACGGACGGACAGGTCACGGCCGCGCCATGCCAAACACGGCCAGCTTGCCCTGTTCAACCGTCGTCGCTCCGTAGACCGGTAATGGTGATTAAAGATGGCTGCCTGGTTGGTTAGGTTGCCATGGCGCCCTGTTGCTCTGCACTGGATTGAACTGGAATTTGGATCCCCACAGTGCACTGAAGCTAACATCCAACAGGCTTCATAACCGGCCGGGTCCCTCTTTCATTTCATCGCTCCCGATCGAGTAATATACTACCGGCACTGTGGAACTCAAGGGCGGCGTTCGTCTCCCTCTTTTGGTCACCAACTTCACGGTGTCTATGCCCGTGGAGCAATCTGTCTTCTACCCCTGATGTGGCCTATGACACACTTGCATCAAAGAATTCATCCATAATGATGATCACTTAACTAATTCATGGATATAGACAGTGTCCCCGGACCTACTGCACCAAGCATTATGGCATTAGTGTTCCACCCTGGATACTCTTGACCCAGCAGTATGGCTCTCGTTTAGATGGATCCCAATGCTTAACTTCAGTCATTTATAAGTCCTACTTCTTTTTTTTTTTTGCGGGCTGCTTACCAAACATAAGAACATTGCATGTTTCATCAGCTTAAACCCCTTGAAGAAACCCCTCCTCAGTGTATGAAAAAGATTAAATGACGCAACGTTGGGCTGATCCATGACACACACACACGCAGTAGGTTGAATCGTACGAGTCCCTAGTTTTCTAAAAAAGATGGCTATGCATTTTTTTTAAGATGTCAAACAATGTAAAATTTGACAAAGTTTCTAGAAGAAAAAAAAACTATCACCAACTAAATAATAAATTGATAGAATATGAAAATATATTTTATGATTATCGAACATGGTTGCTTCTGTATTGCATAGATGTTAAACTTAGTCAAACTTTATATTGTTTAACTTGAAGAAAATATAAGCCTTATTTTTCAGGAAAGGTGGTAGTACAGTCCAGTCTTCAGTCAATCAAAATCCAAATGCTAAAATGGTGTACATCAAGGTTTCTAAAGCTGCCAACAGCACGTCTTTCGGCGCATGAAAGATCAATTGGTACCTCTGACCGAACCACATTTGATAGCTTGCAAGTTGCAACATGACCTTTTACTAGATGGACCCAGCGCGCTCTGCCGCGCCGTCCTCTTCTAAAAGCATTTAGGTTTTGAGGCGTGATCGCAATGATGCAACCAGGACCATGAGAACGGGGAAGCCGGAGGTCATATCCCGCCGACAGTCAATGGCTAACACAACAGCACGTCGGCTCAATGAGAATGAGTGCGACAGACCGATCAACCAAAGGCGCTGAAAGCCATAAAGCTTAGAGCTCTTCCAAGATTTCCAGATATCATAAAACTGCGCAAATAGTAAGTTAATTTTTCGATAATGGGCGCTAACTAAGCACAAATTCCAACTTGTCCAATGATAAGGCACAGTAAATACATGTTTTATAAGCTTCATCGCTGGATAGAAATACTGTATAATTAACTGCATCACTATCTCTTCTAGTAAAAACCACTACATAATTATAAGGTTTGAGAATTGTTTGCTCACGGCCTGGATGTTCTAGAATCTATGGAATGCCTGCATTTTTGACAATGGCCAGACATCGGTCACCCTTCTTCTCGTTAGAATTAGGGCAGAGGCCGCAATTTGGGCCAAAGCCGGAGTTGCTGGTCTGAGAGTGATCATCCCATCCACCTGGGAGGTTAACTGAAACCTGTAGGACATGATGTAACTCACCTTCTAGGATGCATGTAACCCTCTCCTTTTCAATGAACGGAAACACACAGCCTGGTTTTTGTCGAACACGGAATTTTTTGAGACTACAAATAACCAGTTTTGAGATCTAAAGCAAGTGAAAGGTTCTCAACGGACATCGATCAATATTTACTAATTCCATAGATGTGACACTGGTCTTCTCCTACCATTCTACAACAGTAGCAAATCTAGGCGCTTTTCATTCATCTTACCCCCTGCGAAAAAACAAAGGACGTGTGCGAAATTAAATGGTTAGGTTTATATGTTAACAAATGCAGCACTAACGTTGGTAAAACAATGATGGTGCTTCTGACAGCATTGTTTCTATTACAAAGTACAACAGAAAACAAAGCTTACATGCACAAACAGAAATAAACTGATAAATCAGCTGGAAATCTGCCATGTTCTCTGAGTGTCAATAGTGAATGCTTTTGTCATAATAAGCATTGAAGAAGAAATGTTAAAGGCATGTTTGAATTTGATGGAAAATATTGTTTCTATGTTGATTGTTTACTCCTTATGTACACCAAATCTATCTACACAATAAAATTATCATAAAGATCAAAGAATATCAATTGAAGCTAGTCTGCAGATTTGTGTACTTGGTAAGAACACTGATAAGGGAAACTAAACAAAAACTCAGCTGTTTTCTTCAAGCGATTAAGAAAATACTAAAGTTTGCTGATTGTGAGAAAATGACCAAAAGAAAGCAGCTTATTCCCTGCTTTTTCACACTTTAGGTTACTGCTTCCTTTTCTCTAGGCTCCCATGTATGTGAGGTAATGCCCTGTTTTCTTAGTAGAGGTGTATACATATTGGTGTATGGCAGGGTATATGGGTATTATGATCAACTAAATCCATAGTAGAAGCGCAAGCCTTGTGGATTTAAATAAAACCAAACGCGGACATGAAAATAGAAAGCATCAGAACCCTATAACATAACCATCTAGCAAAATTGAGGCACCCACATGGCACAAGTCACCATAAGTCTAATTAATTTCAGGTTTAGCTCATACATCGCCGAACAACTTTAGAAATGAATAAATCACAGGTCGGACAACAATAAAATTGGACAGAAAAAAGGCAAGTGAAACAATATGGATGCGAACCTTGCTCCAGAAATGCACAACTTTTCCAAGAGTTTCATCTTCTGAAGCTATGGCATTCTCAGGCTAGTTAGTATGATAATATCAGGAATCTATGAATAGATGTTACTTCTATCTGAGCCATGAAGGATAGTTTTTAGTTTTTATCTCAACAATAACTTATGTTTGTGAGAAAAAATTAGGCTACAGCATGGAAAAACTCTTTTCAACCGAATTAGAAATATTAGAGTCAAAAAATTAAATAGGCATAGATAGAGTAAATTGCACGTTAGCATCTGCCAGTGCCAGCTGCACCTTATTTGTACTGAACCTTGTGACAAATCAGCATTTTCTAACATGTATGAAATAGTGCAACTAATTATTTTATGGAGTTACAAATACTATTCAGAAAATCACACACGTAAAAGCCATATAGAAGTCACATTGTTTCCTGTCGTTCTGGAGATAATGCCAACAGATTTTGAGTAAGGTGAAAAGAAAAAAAATTGAGTAGCTAATACTTTCTCCTAGATGCACCACTCTGAGTAAAAAGATAAGACATGCCATTTTTGTTTGCCTACAAATTATATTCAGAAAAAAGGAAAGTATGGCAATAAAAAGCACCCTGTGATTTTTTCAAAAGTCACAGGGCTTGAACAAATGTAAGTTTAATTTTTAAAAATTTAACTACCTTGACTGATCCAGAACAGATATAAATCATCGAAATAAGAAAAAACTAATCTACAATATGATTTTATCTGCCCTGAATAAAATGAAAAAAAACAAAGCAGTTCAAAACAATCTTGAAATATGAGGAGTTCAAAGAGACTTTTACAATCAATTGCACGAAAATTAATTTCTTGTCATTTAAATATTGACCTGTTCACAGATCTTGCATATATACAAAAGATTGAGAGGGTTGTCTCCTCTTTCTTTAAGTTTTAAATTTCCAAGTGCTATACGTCTCTCCACACATCTCATAGGCAGAAGGCAGCATCGGCAAGAAGCCAATGGTGAAGCAACGACATCGCCCTCTTCTCTCCCAGGCTCCCAGCACGTCTCCCTCCAAACACCGCCCAAGCGCTCGACTGGATCGGGTGACCCAGCCACGCTCGTCGCCTCCCCTGAGTTACCTCTACCTGTGTCACATCGGAACAAAAGGGACGCCCCCAGCTGTGGCTGATGTGGTCGCCTGGTGTTTCTTCTGACACCGGTGTTCTCTCTCTCCCCCAAGTTGACATCTCTAGATAGATTTTCCTTTCAAACCGAGTGAGGGCACAAAGCTATTCGGGATGGAGGCGGCTGCTTACCTCGACGACCTGGAATCGAGCGATGCCGGAGGTCTTCAGGACGGCGGAGGCGCTACTCTTCATGGGGGCCTCTTCCGCGGCATCGCAGCCGTCACCCCTTTCAGTGAACCGCCTCCCTCTCCTCTATGGTGCCGCAGCTCCGCTTTCTCCCGTCCGCAGCGCGCAGCGGCCCTTGCTCTCCTTCGGGGCGTCCCATACTCTCCTCCGTAGCGGTATCGGCAGGAGCGGCAGAGTATCGGTCACGAGCCCGGGCGAATCCCTTGCTGGCCCAGTGGCCCCCGATGGGAGGCGCGCCGCTGACCCTTGCGTGTGGTTTGGTCTTCGCGAAGGAATCGTAACGTGTAGCTCCAAACCAACGGGTCAAACCGACCAAAGCGGCCCAATCCAAGCGCCACACCTGGATCAACCAGGGGCTCTCGGAACACTGGGAGCTTAGAGCTCTTAAGAGATTGTCGGTCGCACCAGCCTACATATTTGTATGGCTTTAATTATCTCTCACCCAGAATGTACACCAAACATCATTCACTCCCTCACTCACTAACAGTAGTATGAAATGAAATTTCTAGTACGTCTTTCCTTGGACGTAACAAGTAACAACAAAAATATATATGAGCAGATCGATCGAGCAACAGCAGCAGGTTATAGGAACACTTCTGAACCAAATCAAATATTCAAGAGAAGAAGAGAGCACTGAAAATCAAGCCAAAATAAAAAACAGCGCACTAATTCTTATGACAGCATCATGGTACACATCCATATCCATCCATCAACGAATAGCCACTACTGGAGCCAATCATGGAGTATTTATATACTCCCTATGCAATAATACCCTGCATTTTAGGTTTAGTTAACTCAAATTTGGTAAACTTTGGCTAAATATTTAGAAAAATATCAATATCTATAATATGTAGCAAATATTGATAGAATTATTATATAATATTTTCCTATTACATGTATCCACTACCACAAATATTGATGTGTTTTTTCTATATGGTTAGTCAAACTTTATAAAGTTTGAATTTGACCAAACATAAAATGCATGGTAATTCTGAACAGAGAGAGTATGGATCTTGATGGAACACCCGCCATAATCACCTAGCCATAGACCAACAGCACTTGCCACGGACACTCGCCATTTCGAGAAGAAAGCATAAACGTCGGTGAACTTGTTAAGCCTGAATTGATAAGACCGAGCCGGTCTCCATACGAGAGCAATTTGTTTCGCCAACATCCAAACTTTGAACAAAAGCGACTCTCAACTGGATTCCACTCCGAATTACGTAGGATTCTATGATGGATTGGTATACCAAGGTACCTAAAAGGTAAAGACCCATACTCACATCCAAAAAAATTCTTATACTAATTGCCCATATCCTTAGCTTTACAAAAACAAAATAGCTCTATTTTATGTGAATTTATTTCAAGTCCAAACAATTATTCAAAAATGCAAAGAACAAGTTTTATATTCAACGCCTTTTCAATATCATGTTCCATAGACAAAATGATGTCATCGGCATACTGAAGGATAGAGACTCCTCCCTCGATCAAATGAGAAATAAGACCTCCAATTGGTCCCTCCTCTTTAGCACGAGCAATGAGAATAGCCAACATATCAGCTACAATATTTAAGAGCACTAGAGACAAAGGATCACCTTGTCTCAGTCCCTTTGTTGTCTGGAAATAATGGAAAATATCATCATTAACCCTTATTCCCACACTACCTCATTGCACAAATTTTTAATCCATTCACACCATTTAGGATCAAAACTCTTCATCTTACAAATTTGTTGTAAAAAGGGCCAATTCACCTTATCATAGGTCTTTTCGAAGTCAATCTTCAAATGACACCACCCATTTTCTTTCTATGAAGTTCATGGATGATTTCATGGAGCACCACAACACCTTCTAAAATATGGTCTGTGTAGGTCTAATCACCTTATGAGCCAAGTCAAAAATGTGATCAGTGGCTACCTTTGTAAAACAATGAAACTAACATTGGACAAGAATATTGGTCTATATTGTTGATTTTGAACTGCATTTTCATTTTTAGGAAGAGTAATAACTCCGAAGTTCAATTTAAACAATGAAGTTCCCCTATTCAAAATAGATAAACAAATCCATGATTTATTTTCTAATTACATCCCAAAAGATATGATAAAATTTCGTGGGAAAACTATCAGATCTAGGAGCTTTATTATGCTTCATTGGAGAAATAGCCTCATGCAGTTCTTCTTTAGTGAAATTTGTTGTTAAAAGGACAGTTTCCTCTATGGACAGTTGCAGAATATCTTCCGTTCGTATAACATGTAGTTATATAAACATTTATGTTATCCTCTCCCACAATCGTTCCCTCATCTTGTTCCAACTGGAATATTTTTTCTTTCTATGTTTGTCATTAGCTATAAGATGAAAATATTTAGTGTTATTTCCACCTTCTTGAACATTTTTAACCTTAGCCATTTGTGCCCATTTGATCTCTTCATCTCGTCTAAGTTTATTCATGCGCTCATTTGCATTTTCAGCTCATATCTTTATGACGTGCCTAACTGACGTTTTTTCTCTTTTATATACTCTTCACTTAAAAAAAATTCCCACCCCTTTAAATAACGACACAAATGTATGACCTTATTTTGCCAAGTTTCGATAGGTGTTACTCCATTAGAGATTGCAGCCCATTCGGCCGCCACCATATCATAGAAACCATATCTTGGGCTCGATGACCAGAGTCAATTAGCAATGACCCCGAACGAACAAGTGCCCGCACAGACACTAGTGGGAATTTCTATTCCCATTCAACACTTGTCAAAACCCGGTCTAATTTTTCATATGTTGGATTTTATTTTCGTTTTTCCCAAGTATATTGGTGGCCAAGAAGAACAATATCTCCAAGATCCAAACTCCAAAAAGTAGCGTTAAACATAAAAGGCCATCGAGGATTGTAGTTGTCATTATCTTTTCCTCGGGCCTGCGTAAGGTATTAAAGTGCCCAGCTAGCAACATGGATAAAGACTCTTCTTCACACATCTGCACTAGTTCTGACAAAAAATCACACATATCCTCATCCACCATAAGCATTACGATCACACATGTAGTCCGTACGGCATTAGCCTCCGGATGGCCTGAACCTGGATAAACCTTTTTTCTATTGCGGCAGGAATCCTACGATCAAGAACATACTTGCCGCCCACTGCCAAACAAATAAGGGGTATGAACTATCCCTGATATCCGTGTTCCCACACACGACAGATACGCTTGTTCGTGCATAATCTAAACTAATTCATCAATACAAAACAATGTCCCAGCCCAATTGGACCAAGCATTATGGCTCTCGTTTAGATGGAACCCAGTACTTAACTGCCACTCATTTATAAGCCCTGGTTCTGTTCACTACTGCTTACCGAACATTAGAACGTTGCATGTTTCATCAGCATACACCCCTTGAACAAACCCCTTCTGATTTCTTGCAGAATGTAGAAGGTAGCAAAGAGTAAAAGACACAGCGTTTCGGTTGATTTGAGACAAAATCGGTTGAATCATACTCCCTCTATTGTTAGAAAAAGGCTTATGTTTTTTAAGATGTGAGACAATGTAAAATTTGAATTTTTTTTTTTTGAAAAAACTATCAGCAACTAAAATAATAAAATGATACCATATGAAAATATATTTTAGAATTATCTGAGATGGTTGATTTTTTTTTTTTTGAGATGGTTGATTTTGTATTGTATAGATGTCAATGGTTTTGTTCAAATGTAGTCCAACTTTATGTCCTAACTTCGGGGGAAAATTGTAAGCCTTCTTTTCAGGAAGGGCGGTAGTACAATGCAGTCTTCAGTCAATCAAAATCCAAATGTTAAAATGATGCACATTAAGGTTTCTGAAGCTGCCAGCTGCACGTCTTTCGGCGCATGAAAGATCAATTGGTACCTCTGACCAAACCAAAGATAGCTTCCAACTAGACCTTTTCTTTTCAGTCACACCAGCCTACAAATTTTGATGGCTTTATTAGTTAGCTCTCACCCAGAATGTACACCAAACATCATTGACTCACTCACTAACAGTAGTATGAAATGAAAATTTCCTAGTACTTAGTTTTCCAGGACTACGGAACAACAAAATATATATGAGCAGATCGATCGAGCAGTAGAAGGATATAGGTACACTTGTGGATCAAACAAAGAATTCAAGAGAAGAAGAGAGCACTAAAAATCAAGCAAACAAAACAGGGCACTAATTCTTATGACAGCATCAAGATGCATATCCATATCCAATCCATCAACGCGCGAATAGCCACTACTGGAGCCGATCATGCAGTATTTATATATAGATCTTGATGGAACACCCGCCATAATCACCTAGCCGTAGACCGTAGCACTTGCCGCCACCGCCATTACCGCCGCCACCGCGCCGTGCATTCATCCATACGGATCAAAGCAATCAATTCGCGGCCACCGAGAGCGGCGTCTGGTTGCGCTCGACGATGCCGGCCCGGAGGGAGTGCTTCATGACAACGGTGAAGGCGAAGGTCTCGGTGGGATCGGGCGGCCCCTCGCCGGCGGGCGGCGTCCACCGGAGCTCCCGGATCATGTTGGCGAGCGTGAGCTGGATGTGGAGCACGCCGAGCGTGGCGGCGGGGCAGATGCGGCGGCCGGCGCCGAATGGCATCATGCGGAGCGCGCGGGTGCCGGTGATGTCGGTGTCGTGGCCCTCGCCGCCCTCCAGGAACCGCTCCGGCCGCCACGCGTCCGGGTCCGGCCACGTCTCCGGGTTCTCCGTCACCCACGCCGTGTAGAACTCCACGCTCGCGTCGGCGGGGATGCGGTAGCCGCCCAGCTCCGTGTCCCGGGTCGCCGCGTGCGAGAGCACGAAGTGGCTCGGCGGGTGCCGCCGGAACGTCTCCTTCACCGCCGCCTGCAACCACCAAAACCATTATCAGCCAAGTCAAGGTCGTCGACGGAATTAAAGGAAGCTTAACTGGCGAGATGATGCCTAATCGGTCGCTTTCGCTTTGACACTGAGCTAGCTAGCTAGGGTACGGTCGTTTTCAGCATAGAAATGCATGCCGATTGTATTACTCCTAACAACTGCTGGAATCGGCCATTGATTGGACACCAGCTGAGTGTTTGTTCAATTTAGTCCCAAACTGAACTGTCCCTAATTAGTAGCCGTAATCTTGGTTCGCAGGTCAAGGCATGCAAGACAGGAAAAGAAACATGGACCGACCGATCGATGGTGACACTCGTTCAGTTCAGTATATTGACTGATTAGCTGACTGACCAACCTCAGTTCATAAGTTCATATCCTTTTACTGTTCTTGTGAGCCCTAACGCTTACTGTAATGCTAAGTGTCTGTTTAAATGCAGGAATTTCGTAACAGAATCAAGTTTTTCCCAAAAGAAGTACTATTCATTAAACCATTTCTTGTAAGGATTTAGCTGTACTAATATGGTGCTCGAATCAATGCAATGATGTCAAGATGAACTACTGCCACTATGCTAGAACTTTAGAATGAAAGGATTACCTGCAAGTAGGGCATTTGCTCGACGTCAGCCTCGGTGATCCGTGCGGTCTTTCCGGCCTTGGAGATGACCTCGTTGTAGACCTTCTCCTGCGCCGCCGGGTCAAGAACAAAGTGCATCATTGCCCACTCCAGCGCGGTGGCGCTGGTGTCTGTCCCGGCGCTCATGACCTCGGAGCAGAGCGTGACAAGCTCCTCCTCGCCGAGCCGCTTCCCTCTGCCCGGCGGCTCAAGGTCGAAGAGCGAGTCCACGTACGCCTCGCCCGGCGGGCTCATCATCTCGACGCCGCCGACCACCCTGTTCCCCTCCCCTTCCTTCCACGCGTTGCCGCCGGTCTGCAGGAACTCCCGCCGCGCGCGCACGAGCGGCAGGAGGCAGTTGAGCTGCCGCCGGCGCAGGGCCCTGGCGTCGTTGAGCTGGCGCCGGAACAGCGGCGTGAGGAGGGGCAGGAAGTCGGGCAGGTTGGGCAGGGAGATCATCATGACCTCCTTGAGCACCTCCTCGATCTCCACGATGAGGTCGTCGGGGATCTTGGCGCCGAAGCAGATGCAGACGAGGATGCTGCAGATGGTGAGGCGGCAGTTGGCCATGACGCGGATGGCGCCGGTCGAGGCGTGCTCGGCGCGGAGGCGGCGGAGGTGGGCGCCCATGGCCCACTCCCGGATCCACGAGAAGCCCTTGACCCGCGGCGGGGAGACGATCTCGGACACAAAGTTGCGGCGCAGCGCGCGCCAGAGCGGGCCGTAGGGGGCGGAGTTGACGGTGCACTTGCCGACGCTGAAGAGGAGGCGGATGGGGCTGTCGGCGGGGCGGCTGGCGAACATGGGGCCCTGCTTGACGAGCGCGTCGTGGATGAGGTCGGGGTCGGTGACGACGATCAGGGTGCGCTGCCCCATGCGCATCGTGAAGATGGGACCGTACTTCTTGCGGAGGTCGCGGACGACGTACATGAAGGCGCGCCGCTGGAGGATCACCTGAAAGAGGTTGCCCACCACCGGCCAACCCGGCGGGCCCGGCGGGAGGCCGTCCACGCCGCCCGTCTTGGAGCACCGCCGCCACCATACCAAGCCCAGCACCGCCGCTGATACCAGCAGCAGCACGTCGTGCACGTCCATCGTCCTGGACGATGGCCGGAGCTCAACTCTCGATCTTTCACACTGATCTTATTGGCAATCTGTCGAACTTGCTGCGCAGAGTTAGAAACTAAGGTGTATCGATATCGAGGATGGCACGGTGGGTGGAGCGATATATAGCTGGAGGAAGGAGACGCAGGGTACTGTGGCGGGAGTAAATGTGAGCCATCTACCAAATGAAAGGAGCCATGAATGCGAGCTCCGGTGTGTCCTTTAATGCGAGCTCGTGAAAGCTTTGGTTCAGCGACGGTAGCGCGTCCGGCAGCGGTACTGGCGAACTGTATACCGGCGGCAGCTATGCTAGCCTGGCCATGGTTAGCTAGCGAGCTGCTGGTTTTCTTTCTGGGAATCTAGAAGCAGCAGGGGTCTGCGCTATTGGTTTTAATGGCGAGTGTCAGAGGCACGAGCTGGAGCGGTTGGGGATTGACGACGCGGTCGAACGCGTAGCGACCATGCATGCGACCCGTTTATTTACAGTGGGGCCGACCAAGGCCGTCACGCCATGTAGTTTCTTTTGAGTTTTCAAACAAACAAAAAATCATCAGCCTGCAACTCTTTTCTACTGCAGAAATACATACACAAATTCAAATAAATACGGAAACATCGTCTTTCACTGAAAAATATTTAAAAATATTCTGGTGAACTGAGGTACCATTGCCCTCCGACCATCAAACCATAGGTGGTTCTCATCTTACAACCATCTTAGCATCACTTTCAATAATAAAACTTACTAGATTAAAAAAACCAAAAAAAAAAGTCATGAGTCAAGGGCTCGGGATTTGTAGAACTTGGAAAGTGCAAATGGATGCCGAGCTATACGTAGCTCTTTAAATTTTTTAACGAAAGTTATGTTTTAAAGTTGAAAAAAAAGTTGAAAAAAAACATAAGTGTAGCCAATAATGTCTGCTACAAACGTGAAAAATCATAATGTAAAGTTCTTTGTATTCTATGTTACAACAATGACAAAATGTGACAAGTTTTATAGTTTTGAAATATGCATTATCCACTATAATTAGATCCGCACATTTTTCATTTTCGTGTGGCCTAAAATAGAAAGAATTTCACATTAAGATTTTGCACATTTTTAGATTTTATAATTGTCTACGTAAAAGAAAAAATCACATTTTTTGAAACCTAAAAATATGATTTCTATTTTTTGAAAAAAGGGCTACATGTAGCTCAACTAGGACAGAGATCTCATCCTTGTTTCTCTTTAAAAAAAAAACAGGTTAATCAGTGGACCGCGTGTTAGTAAAAGAGGTTGTCTATTATATCTTTTTGTTAAATGCATGTCAAAATTATAGACCTATGGATAGCAATTAATCAACTAACCTAGAACACAACTCAAATCGCGTATAACCAACAGATTCAAAATAATAGCAAATGTTGCCAAAGTTCTCCACATCTCTACTGGAACTTTAGGTTTAACAATGTTTTTCCGGCAAGTGGGGATGAGGAGAACCGTTAGTATGAATCGTAGTTACACGTGGCAATGTTCCACAACAACAACAACAACAACAACAACAACAAAACAAGGTAAAAGTATCATGTGGAAACAAAGTCCGAGTGAAAACGAAGTGAGAACTCAGAAATTTGTTTTAGAGCTCGCACTATGTACATGGAGAGTGTTCTTTTCAAAATTCGAAACAGGCGTTTTAAAGTTCCAAAACATTCTAACAAAATTTATAATTATAGACAACCGTGTATTCTACCAATGTGCAAAATCTCAAGTTGAAATACCTTGTACTTGGCCTACACAAAAATAACAAAAACTGAAAAAAAATTGTGGTTTGAAATTTTGCTTTGCTACTACTTCAGACGTCAGATTGATATCATTTTTGCTTAGCCATGAATACAAGATGTTTAGAACTGGGCGTTTTTTCAGGGACTTCCTCCCCGGTTCCATTGATAGATCAAGGAAACCCCACTGAGTCGCAAGGTTTATTACATGCATGATTAAAAAAAAATTTACTGAGCGAAAAGAAAACTACAACGTTTTTTAACACGCCAGACAGCAACAGGCTGCGACGAAACTAAACTAGCGCAAAAAGAGCAGGGAGGCCTTCAGCTTCTAGAGGGGTGGTCACACCGCAGCAGGAGATCGAAGAGCCGATGGCTCCAGGACACAGGTCGGGGTGCCCCAGGTGCCGCTGAACGCTGGCCTCTTCGAGTCCGGCGATGAGCAAGGGGAAGGGTTGCTTCTCAGAGCTCCAGAACAGGTTGGGAGACCAGAATGAATCTGGGACACCATTGAGCAAAATGTCTCCACTCCAGTCTCCATATGGGTTTTGAAAATGAGCTTCCATCTTTTCACCGAGTGAAAGATCATCCTCCACATCTGCTGGATATTCAACCAAGGAGTACCGTTAAAGATCATATCATTCCTTATTTTCCAAAGGCACCAAAGGGAAGCGGCACAAACATAATTCAGTGTAACATGCTTTTTATTAGCTATCCAGGATTTAGCAATAAACGGGAAGTCATCTCCCACATTAACAAAAAAAAAAGATTTTTTTGCCATATCTGTTTAGCTACAATGCATTCGAATAAGAGATGATGACTAGTTTCTTTCTCAGCACAAAAGATGCAATCCACTGGTTTGTTAAGGTTCCTCCTTTTTTAGATTGTCCCTAGTCATAAGCTTGGTCGTGGGATGTGAAGCTATCCACTCTAGGTGGGATGTGAAGCTGCCAGACAGCAGGAATGAACACAGGTTGAACACCACCAAAATTAATTATAGTGTAGCGGGAAGAGGTAGAATAAACTCTCTTATTTTCGTACTGCCAAATCAAAGCATCTGGTGAACCAGAGAAGGAGGTGTTTTTATTGCAACTTTTTGGAGTGCAGTTTTTAAAATTTTCAACAACAAAAAAGGACGAGCTTTACGGTGCCCGAGACCCAAAACACCGCACTCGTGAAAAGTCTGTTTCTAAGTTTCTATAAATTTTGGAAAGATAAATAGAATATGCCTGAAGATCGATGATCTACAAACACGTAAAGTATTTTAAGAATTTTTAATGATACTTGTAAACATAATTGTCTCAGAGTAGTTAAATAGAACTTGTTTTACAGGTACCTTCACATAGACACCATAAACATTTAACCATACCCAGTATCACCGGCAAGTGGCGACATAAGAGCTTTTTGGCCTTCCTCATCAGAGCTGGTAGCCGTCTCTCTTTATGTTGACGGAGAGGCAGAACGGCCTCCCAACATTTCCGGCGTTTGAGGCAGCGAAATTCGGTTAGTTCTCATCTGCTCTCCATCAGCTTGTGTGGCGAAAGACGAAGAAGGCTCGTAATTAAAATCTCCGTGCCTTCTGTTGCGATTCGATGGAGATCGGTAGGGGGAGTGTGGGCTTGAATGCGAAAGCTCAGTTCACCAACAGGGAACGAACCTCAACCTGATGGCATCTGTGGGAAGATGAGACTCTGCAGTGTAGCTGAGCGTGAGGGAACCGGAGTAATTTGCTTGTCCACGAATCAGTGGTGCTCGAGCTGCACGACGACTACTTAAAATAGAACGTCCGGTGCAACTTGCGGATGCGTCAACCACCGCGTGCACGCACGCGCGCAGTGCTTCTGTTTTGTTAGCGCACTCAGCTGGGTCTATCACGAAGGTTGTCTAATATTTATTAAAGATATATCCAAATTTTAACAAATCTCGGACAATTTTTATGGGACAAAGGGAGTATTATATTTTAGACTGAATTTCTGTTTTTATCCTCTAGTTGTGTATGTGTGACACATATTACCTCCTTTAGGGAAGCTTCTACCAAAATGTCACATGTAGGATCTTGAAGGAGGTTATACCCCACTTTAGCATTTTATTTGTTTTTATTAGATAGAGCCGGCATGTGGCCTGACAATGTGTCACGGAATTATAATGGTACCTAGCAAAGACATAATCGAGCGGTGTGTTTCAGCAAATGCCGGAAAATAACGGTGTCATGCGGCAAATTTTTCCAATATATAAAGATCAGAGGAATTATCTTATGCATATGTTTTGTTCTCGTCGTTCTGATATTTTCAAACCTCGCTCATCACCTAGCACCTTGCCTAATAGACACGCATCAGAAAACAAGGATTCAAAGCTTCTAGAAATGGTAGTCTACACAAATTCTAATTAACAATGACTCTGTTAATATGTCATTTGTGTCACACAAAATCACAATTGCAAACAAGTATCTTTAAAATACATATTCAAAGAACTACTATGGGGACGTATCAGGTGAAAATGGACAAGGACTAAAAATCTGCAAATTTTCAACGCTAGCCATCCGATCCTGACGATATTTCTCGGAACCACATCCCACGTCTAAGGTGCACATTTTGCAAGAAAACGCCCGCAACCCCAATTGTTCTTTGCATATAACCCCTTCTAAACAAGTAGTCCTCGGAATTAACCTTCCTAAATTGTCTCCACGAACTACACGGCATTTGGGTCTTGCACAGAACATGGAGTGCAAATGAATGAAATGGTCCTCGACCAAAAACTTTGTTCGGGCGAAAATCAGATGGAACCTCCGTACAACAATTTGTAACTCAAGAACAAACAAAAAAACAAACTGGATATGGAAAAGATTTCGAATCTGATACAGGTCAATGCTTCTGAAGCATGAAAATTTTATGGCCAGACCCGAGCTCATCACAGTCCCTAGTTCTTAACACCGGCACGAACAAGAGAGGCGAAACAGCTCATGGCAGCAATGTGCTCCCTAGATGGACAGTGAATTCAGCACACAAAAAAAGGGTAAAATAAAAAGAAAATTAGGGAACCGATAAATGCAATGTATTCTACTTGCAGTTATTCATCAATATTTGGTTGGTATATGTTTTTGCCATCGAGTTTTCAGATAGAAACATACTACCTCCGTTACTTAAAACAAGACACATATATTTCTTAGTTTCTTAGTTTTCTTTTTCTTTTTTTTGGCTGTGTGCATCCGTAGTGCCATTAGGTGGTGCGTTGTTGCAGAAGCTGGGTGTAATTAGTATTTTTTTATATTAATATATTCCCTTTATCGAAAAATATATTTCTTTAGGTAGAAACATGCTGTCAAACTTGTAGAAAAAACTATTGACGAACATAATACTAAGTGGATAATGATCTGACATAGTAGATGTTAATAATTTTTTCTATAAAACTTCATCCGAAAGTTTGACTTTGACCAAAATTTATACGTCCTTCCAGAAACAGAGGGAGTAGTTGTTTACAAGGTGAGCTTCAGCAGAAACTTCGTATAATTCACGAATTTATCCCCAGACCCGTCGTCAGTTGTAGCGTGTGATCAGAGGCTACACCTCAGGTGAGCGAGAATTTTCTTTTCTTCAAGCTGCTTTTTAGCAATGATTTGGTGGTCTTTCCTTGTAATCACAAAAAAATAGGCATTAGATGTTTCCTCTTTAGCAGTGATCCCAGGAAGCACTTCTGTCCCAATAGCGATCTGTTAATTTGGGAGTAGAGGAGATGGTCGGTCTTAGCGATCTGATTTGTACAGGGCCAAAAATGTGAGTGAGAACCCTATCATTATGGCTGTAGCGCCCACGCAAGACTGTCCAGATCAAGATAAGCAGCACAGCAGCTAGCCAGTTCGGACTTCAGGATGATCCTGTCTGCACCACATTTACGTTTGTCTGGTACGATTCAGAAAGAAAAAAAGGAACTTAAATAAAATTTGTGATTATGAAATCTCAAGTACGGACTATATTTAATTCAGTGAATTTTGTGCCTATGAGCCTATCTATGTATGACACACACCAGAGTGCCACAGTTCAACTCACTCTGGAAAAAGGAAGCCATCTGTGTACTCACTCTGGAAACAAATTACAAGGAGGACTATCAGAATATTAATAATTAGAAAAAATGTTATCGGAAACAGAATTCCAATGACCCTTACAAACAAAATGGATTTCCGAATCCTGTTACAGGTATACAGCTGTTATCTACTTCAGTATATGCCGTGTCTTGGCTGTGTAAGGAGAACCTGTGGCTTTTGTCATCTGATAGACCGAAAATCTGCAAGAATCTGATATGCTGCCTGAAGAGACCGAAATCCGCGAGAACCTTCTATGCTGAAGAGATCGATCGGCCGTGTGAGGATCCGCCAGCTCCGTTATCTTTATCGCTTGTTCTCCGTTTCATCACTTTCTTGATCTCTTCCTCTTTCGTGTCGACGAACTGCATCAGTTCCTTGAAGCTGCCAAGGCGTGTCGGCCGTGGCTTCGATGGCTGCATTTCAGTAACAATAGCGGTGGCGACAGCGGTAGCAGCAGCATCGTTTGGCTCGCCATCAGCTTTAGAGTTGGAGTACCTGCTGTACTGCCAGCAGACTCGCCCGAAAAAAACCATGAGAGCTAAGGTGCATATCAGAGCACACACCAGGAAAAGGCCCCAGAAGCTCCCGAGGCTAAGCTGGACTGCTCCCAGACCGCTGTCCTCAGAGCCGCAGCTTGGATCTGTGAACCACTCGTCGTGAATTCTCTGGAGCTGGCCGCTCTCCGAGAGTTGGAGGATGGCGGTCGATAAGTCCGCAGCAAGGGGAGAATCTCTCTGAAATGCCTGTAATGCACAAGAAGATAAAATGAGCATGCTTAGATCTCTCCTTTATAAGAGACGCACAAAATTAAGGGAATATGCACATATATATAACGAGTTGATGGATAATAAACATACAAATCCCCATCCCTCCTTTGTGAACTCCTGACCGACTATTCTGAACTTGCAGTGAGATGACAGAAAGATCTCAACACATGGCATCTCATCAACAATTGCAGCAACGCCGCCGTTTTTCGGCCCACGGTTAAGGGCATCGGCATACTCCTGAACCGTGCTCAATGGTACCAACCGGGATGCAGGAATATTCAGCTCATCGATCAGGTAATTTCTGACAAACTTTCCAGCCTGGTATCCGATAGGTAAAGCACTTGCAACCAAATTGTCAAGCCCAGTTATTCCGGTTGCAAGTTGCTGGACTGTGAGGATTGACGTCAGGCTAGCAGTGTAGCTTGAGTTGATGATCAGCACGACGAACAACCATATGATCAGCACAAAACGCCCAAGAGCACTTACGGTGTTCTGTCCTGAGGTGAGTTTTTTCAGTAAGATATTTTAATTCAGATGGAAAATTAATACGGACTGGGAAAATTAAACATAATATAATGTGATGCATCTAGTGGACTTACTGTGTGCAAAGAACATTGTCGAGAAACTGAACCTGAAAGACAAGCATGAAGAATCAGTTAGAAATTGAACCTGTAACATTTAGGGAAATCACAATAACCACTTTGCCTCTATTAATATTTCCATTCTGAATCTTAGTTCAAGCCAGTTCTGGTAATTTAAATCAAACACATCCTTGGAGCAAAAGAAATTTACCAAAATATTGTCAGGACTTGTTGTCGTGGAGAGCCTCGAAACTCCTCATTAGTTCGATGTTCAAGAATCCAAACAACTACTCCCACAAAAATAAAAAGAGCACCTGTTACACACCACATCTCTACTGTGAAAGGTTTAAGGAAAGCCCAGGCACTTGAATTTGCTCGTCTGGCTGGCGCTACTATCACGAGTCCCGCCTCAATATAAGGCTGTGTGAACTCTGCAATCTTCGTTCTATTTCTCACAATGGCAAAGTCGCCTACAGCTGCATCAAGGGACTGAAGAAAACGAAAGATTCAGATAACTGAAAGCAAAATGAACAAACAAGCAGTGCAAAGAATGAGAACATACATTGGTGGAAATCCTATTAATAATGTCGTCATAGTTAGGATTATTTATACCATCCCCAATTGCTACGAATTGGCAAGGAACTGGGTAAGGAAGCAGTTTAATTGCGGCGTTGAATATATCAATGCTGTACCCGCTCGCATTATCAGGACCTTTGCCACCTGACACTAACTCCTTAAAACTTGGTTTATTTGGAACACCAACTCTGAGAGGCTTGCCATTGTTTGGGAAAACCCACCCCCTAGGCTTAGTAGTAATGTCGCCAGGCCAAATCACACTGTACAACCGCTGGGCACTTGTTGACCTATTTGGTGGCTTCTGATACAAAATTTCAGGGGAAGCAACAGAAAGGCCAGAGTAATTGCTCCAATACCCAATCAAACGGGAACCAGAACCACCAACGTTAAGGATATCATAAGCTGGCTGTACCAAATTGCGGTCTGAGTCAAACCGAACCTGACCTGTTAGGCCTGTAATGTTTGTGAGTAGAAGTTGCTGTAGCAACTGCTCACCACCATCAAATATCTTAAGAGTTGATAGACGCAAAGTGCTTGCATTTGAGTCGTGCAACCTTGGATCTGCAGAGAAATTAATCTGCTGGCCGCTATCGAGAAATCGATCGATAGCACGGGCAACAGTCCAAACTGAGTCATATGCATAAAAGCCATATGAATTCAAGGCCGAACCAATGCTCCTATTACGAGCCATATTATTCCATTTAGATATGAACTTCGACTTGGCAACAGAATCAGGAGTATGCTGACGAAGAACAATTATCCCTTGTATATAATTCATGTCATTACGGTCGCTAGATCTTGATGAGTCTAGGACAGCAGCTAGCCAATCAGTTACTATCCAGACATAGCCACTGGCCATCATCCGAAGCTTGTTTGCTGTAGAAAATAATTCCATTCCTGTATCAGGATTGACATGCACAACAAACACCCTTGATTCCATCATGTTTGCTCTAAAGAGCACATCACTGACCACATCTGTGTTTGAATTTGGAGGAATGGCTGCTTTATACGAAATTCTTGCCCGCTTTGATGCAAGTGCATCTCCGAGTACCGACACCCCACCTCGCCCATAATCATCATCAATAAATATAGCAGTCACCTCTTTCCATTGGTAGTAATCAACAACGCTAGCAACAGCGTGCATCTGGAAGTAGTCACTAATGGTACTCCTTAAAAAGTAAGGATACTCCGATGCAGATAGGGTTGGATCAGTTGCTGCAAATGATAGGAGTGGAACATGGAGCTCATTAACAACATGGGAGATGACATGGCCTATTCCAGATGATTGTGGGCCAATGACAGCAACCACGTTTTTCTCCATTAGTTCCAATGCTGCAGAACAGTAAGATTTTATGTATGAGATCATAGACTATTCAAAGAAATTAGGAAGTGTCTTATATGTACTAATTTGAGGCTCCTTTCAAGCAACCACACTAATCAAAAGAAAAGAAGCATCTACAATAATTTATGATTTATGTACATTAAATCTACAATATTGGTAGCATCCGTAGCATGTGAAAAATGTTATAACTTTACGGCATAACCCAAATTTTATTCGTTAAAGTTGAATCTTGAAATGTGTGGCTACCTTTATAATCTGGAAAGGAGGGTGTACTCCACTAATTTATACAATGTACTATTTTGATACTGATCAAAGAGGATATAAAACAATGAAAATTGCACAGGAAAATGACTATGATATTGTCATCTTGGTAACAAAAGAAAATAGTACGTGGCTAAATGTTTACTCACAAATTCTGAAGAAAGAGAAGTACAAATGAGTGCTGAAGCGAGAAAAAGGTTATTAAATTCGCATGCGCATATTGTATTTTGGGTTAAGATTGAAAAAATAAGTCTGAACACATTTCCATGGAGGGCAAAGCTACACTATTACTCTGCTAGGTAGTTCTAGTTAGGAGGATAAAAATTAGAGGTTTGCACATTTCAAAAATGCTATACTATCACTTTTTATAAGTTACAAAAAAAATGTTAGACTAAATAAAGGTCGTATACATCTCTTCGATGCAGAGGACGGAGATCTGAACCTCCTTTTCCAAAAAATAAAGTTAGAGAGAAAAGCTATGTGTTTTAGTATTGAGCTTGCATAGTATGAATTTTAATGTGTGCAATTGGGTAATCATGGCCTATATATAGGGCGCATGCTGTACAGAAAAATGTAATAACAAACATATGAACCAAAACTACTGATGCATATAAGAACGTGAGCTTTCTACCAATATAAGATACAGTGAGCAAACATAAACTATGTGTACATGGCTACACGCTATGCAATGCAGGTGAACGGGTTAACGACTAGTAGCTGACAAATTGAAGATAAATTTCCAAATGAGCTAGTACTTGACAAGAGTTCAGCAAAAGTTATTGTCCAACAACAATGAGAAAAAATGTTATGGTTCAAAGCATATGGTGATGTATGTTATGCAGATGCTCACACATGCCACAAAGAGAAAAAGGAATCTTGCATCAGAAGAAAGTGAAGAACTGGATGCTCCTTAATGCATGTTCCTTGCACCTTACGGAATGACCTAAGCAGTATTGTAAGTTATGCCATTTATGCTCCACAGTACCAGCATGCTTTTTGTCTGTTTCTCTTTTGTTGCCAGAATAATCAGGTTAGCACAATTATCAAGAAAGAGGACACCATCCTCATAGAAGTTTAGAGAAACGGTTTCTTTAAGCAGAATTGGTTTCTCCATTTGCAATCAAGAAAGTAATGAAGCATCTCATCGAACACGAGACAAAAGGTGAAATGTACAGGAAATGGACCATCCCTTAACAGAAAAGAAAATAGGAGACATAATACAAAAAGAACCTTGACCAAATTCAGAGTTCAGACTAAGGCATCAATGCAGTAATATTACACCGCACCTGAATTATTTCTTTGCTAGTCAAACAATTAGTTCCCCTAAATTTATGGTACCTAATCTAAGTGAATCTCAAACAGAAAGACAACAACAATTGAACTAAATAGGATATTCATGCTTAAAGGATAGTGAAGATTATTATCTAAAAATAAAGAAATGAATGAGCAAAGCAGGTTTCTTCGGATATGTGCCACAAGGCCCAGATCAATGAAATATATACTAATGAAGTCCGACATGCAAGTTCTGTCATTTTGTAACCAGTTGCAACTACTTTTGTATTTTATATAGGGCTTGGAGATATGCAGATGCAATAATCCACAAGGCCCACCATATCAGGAACAGATATGCTGGCCAGACTTGAGGTGTCCTCGTCTCCACCAACCACCACTACCAATGAGGCTTATACTGAGATCTCAGTAAAGATAAAGAAAAATGAGGCTGATGCTAAAGGTAGCAGAGGATTCAGGTCCTTAAAAGATAAATTTGTTCATAAATGAGAAAATTAACCACATTCAGATTAGTTTTCTCGGGTGATCGCTGATGGCAAATCAAATTCTGCTCCTTTCCACATTTCACCCGAACAGAAAAAGATAGCAGTCTCCCTCATTTGCAACTACTAAAGCAGGAAAGTCCTATCTCCATCACCAACTTCGCTTTGTACTACACAGTTGTTGGAATAAAGCACCAGATGATGATTCCAATCAGAAAACTACAGACAGGGCTAGTGGTAACTATAGCAAGGTTACCGAATCACTCAAACCCGCCAGGAATTACGGACAAATCTCTTCTGTTTTAAGCACATGGCACGTGGGGATAATAATGAACTGAAAGAAAATGAGAAGTGTAACAAAACTGAAGGATAATAAGAAGTAAAGAACCCAACTGACCTTCGATGGTTCCAAGAAAGCCGCTGCAGTTGGTGTCCTGGGTGATCAAATTCAGGGTGGTCCCGGCGAGCACGGTGGCGTCCGCGTTGACGTCGTCGACGGCGAGCTCGATGGCGAGCTGCGCCGCGCGGCCAATGACCGAGTCGTAGGTGAAGAGCGCGCCCACGGACACCGCGCTCGGCCGCTGCCCCGCCGCCGGCGCCGCCGCCGCAGCGGCGAGCGCCAGGCACAGAACTAGCAGCCTGCCCGCGCCCATTGGCCCCAAAATGCCAACCGAAAGCGCGCGCTGCGCGGCGCTAGAGCGTGGGGCTCATAGGAATGGATCAAGAGAGACTACACCAATCAGGTCGCTCCTGGAAAGATGTTGGCTTTGAGGTGAGCGTGCGAGGAGGGAGAAGAGGACGAGCCGAGGCAGAGCTGTCCCCTCCTCTCCCCTCCTCCCTGTCGCTGGGAGAAAGAAAGCTCGACGGCGGCGTGAGGATCGTCGAGTAGTAGCGAGTCCAACGAGACTGTAGCGGGATGCGACAGCAGCGCATGTATGTAGCGTGCGGGGAGGCGTGTTGTGTGGTGCGCGGGTGCCCTGCGCTGCCGCTGGCGCATCGTCGGCGCGTGTGTATGCATCACATGGAGAAACTGTTGGATGGAGACGGGGGCAGGGCAAGGAATTTCGGTGGCATTCCTCTCTCGGCGACGCTACAGATATTTCTGGCATGGTTCAGAACGGTTATCGCTGAAATCGCCTGAGATTTGGTGACATGAATATCCAAGAAAAACCATCAGAATTTTAGTTTTCTTATTATTAGGATTGGTATATACTCCCTCAGTTATATACTATAGTACTAGCAAACATGACCTTGAGAAAAATTCTGATTCGTTTCTATTTTGCACTTTTGAAAAATATGGTTTAGTTAACTATCAGCTGGCTAAGAATTAAGCTAGCATTAGTCTTGCAGCATTCCATTTCATTGCCATCCGTGCACCTAGGAGTTTACAAGTTAGATTGCAAATGAAAAAAAAATTATGTTGCTTGCAATTGAGAAAAATATGTCGAAACCATTAGATTTGCTTTGTGGTTCATGGTAATGATTTGCAACTTAGGTTATATTGAAATTTGATGATGTCATCTAACTCCGGACTAAGTTAATTCTGATTCAAATGAAAATTAGCCACACCCTAAAATAATGTGATGTATCACTAAGAGTTATATAGAGTATAGATGTGAATGTTAAAGAAATATTTATTGATGTGGAGAGCAACACAACTTCAGAAATTATATGAAGTAAAAAAGTACATTTAAATTAAGGTTGTAGAATGCTCATAGATAAATTTGATTTTTCGACTATTATGCTTTGAAGTTATCTACCTGGACAACAACCAGGCAGCATAGATGAACCCTTTTAGATTTTGTATTATTTCGGTGCAATGCTTATGAATAACTTTTGATGCGGAAACAAATAATTTGTGTTTTTTTTTACATTTTAAGAAAGAATAGATTCATCAATGACAATAAGGTACTAGGCTTCTCTAGAAAGGGAGAGGCCCAAACTTTGGCAGCGTCAATCTAACCAGGCATGAGTTTCTATGCATTGTCGAATATATAAGCATGTTACCATATAATTTAATCTAAAATAACAACAAAAATAGTAGTATGATCATAAAAACAGTAATTAAACTAATTATGCAAATTAATAGAATAGAGGAACAAATTATATCTAAACATGGTAAATCGATTACATCTACTCCAAACACAAGAACTAGAAGCTCCAGCAAGATCGGTGATGTTGTCTCTATGTTGAGTTTGCTAAAGAGATCATTGACGCCCGGGAATAATTCGTCATTAGGAAAGTCATTGTCAGACGGTGTCCTGTTGCTAGTACGTAGTTGCGCTAGACCGATCCCAAAAACTTGATCGCCCATCACCTGTATAAGCATACGAGAGACCTATTGTCATACGAGAGACGGGTTCAGAGACCTACTGCCATATCCTTCAGTGTACGCCAGAAGCAGGGGTAGGGAAGATCTAAGCGGCGGCGCGAGGTTCTGGAGGCGGGTAATCTCATATGGCATTCCGATTAGGGTTTATGTCAGTGTTTATATAGTGCATGTCGGGGTGCAAACATAACCCATGATACGGCTGATACACAACCCACAATGCATGGGCATGAGCTCGGCTCGGCTCAATCTTGCTACTCGCGTCGTGTCGTGATGAGCGGGCGGCCGAGGAGGAGTGTGCGAGTGTTTTTTCTTCTCACACCTTAGTGATTGTAGAGACGCTTCACCTTATAAACTACCCTAATTATCTTCATCTAGCAATATAAAACTAAACATTATTTCTACCTAGTGCATCATGCATATGGGCAAACGAAAATTTCAGAATTTTTATTGGTTATAATACACTAAGACCAAAAACAAAGTCCAGCTGCACCACAAAGATACTAGTATATAAGTTTGTCTGGACTAACCCACAAGGATCTACGATTTGGTTTTTCTGTCGCCAGATTTACACGAGTGACAAGAGAATCTATCCGATCACGATCAAATTCACCTAACCAGGCCTAACCAGGCTTTATGGCAAAGCTCTGGACCAATTGATCGCAGTTATCTCCTTGGCTTTTTATGTTTGAGGAATCAACACATAAGCTAAAAGCATCCCAGCGACGTTTCTTTAAAGTGGCCTCTATAGTTTTTAGAAGGCGTCGGACAGAAATGGATGCGGTCTTCAAATCGATTTTGCGTCCGGCCAGACTCAATAACCTATGCACCTATGCGGCGCTGGGGCATGTACAATAGGGTGACGTCAGCCTTTCCTTACGACCGCCACGTATGATTTTTGCTTAGTTGGAGGAGAGAGAATGAACAAAGAGAAGGTTGTCTTCCCTTAGCTAAGGGATGATCTCTTATGAAATAAGAGAAGACTATTTTCCCCATTGTACGACTTGTCTTCCCTTAGACACACCTACTAAAAATAATTAATTCTCATTTATTGTAAGGGATGACAATAAGAGATAGTGCATTGTATCATTACTATTTACCGTCTTCTCTAGATGACGTGGACTACTAAGAGAAGACATATCTTCCCTACCATTGTACATGCCCTAAGAGCATCTCGTCCTCTGAAACGCCTCCAAACGGCGCTGGATCGAACGCTTGAGGGACGCTTTTTCTTCGTGTCGCGTTTGGGGGAGGCGACGTCCTCCAAACTTGTCTCCATACATTTAACTGAGAAGGAATTTGTAGGTACAATCGAGATTTTCAAAGTAGTGCAACGAAATTACACATAAAAAATTCAAAAAATATACTGATTTTTTAACTACTTTTTCTTTGATGGCCCTGCCTCGTCGTCCTCACGGAAGCGCTTCCTGCTCGTCACCTCTTCCAAAGAGGTAGTGGCGATCGACGCGTCCGAGGAATTTGTGTCCCCCTCCGACAATTAGTCCTTGGTGTATTCGTCGTCGTCGGTACTCGCCGGCTGCGACTCCGCCGATGCCTTCACCTTCGCCCGGGCCCTTGCCTCCTTCTTTGCCGCCGCCTCCTCCGCCTCCAGCCGTTTCCATCTGCCATCTCCGTCCTCTTCCTCCTCCTCCCTATGGCCGTTGTCGGCAACGGCCTCCACCTCCTCCTCATGGCCGTCATAGGCCTTCCACTCCTCCTCGTGGCCATCTATCGGCGGGGAACTAGAGCTGCTAGGCATCGCAGCTCTGTCCCACGAATGGTGCCATCCCGGCGGCTTTCCCTCGCTATCATGTTCGATGGCAAAGAGAGGTTGCTCATGGTCAGAGAGGGAGAGGACAGATGAAGGGCACCGGCCGGTTGGAGATCGGAATGCGCAAACATATGGGTCTTGTTGAGAGGAGATGACTGATGTCTACGGGTGCTTCTATTCTTGTAGACAGTGTTGGGCCTCCAAGAGCAGAGGTTTGTAGAACAACAGCAAGTTTCCCTTAAGTGGATTACCCAAGGTTTATCGAACTCAGGAGGAAGAGGTCAAAGATATCCCTCTCAAGCAACCCCACCACAAAGCAAGAAGTCTCTTGTGTCCCCAACACACCTAATACACTTGTCAGATGTATAGGTGCACTAGTTCGGCGAAGAGATAGTGAAATACAAGTGGTATGGATGTGTATGGGTGGTAATAGCAATCTGAATAAAATATGGCAGCAAGTAAACATGCAACAAAACAGTAAATAAGCGGTGTTTGCAGTATTGGAAACAAGGCCTAGGGATCATACTTTCACTAGTGGACACTCTCAACATTGATCACATAACAATAGATAAATGCATACTCTACACTCTTTTGTTGGATGATGAACACATTGCGTAGGATTACACGAACCCTCAATGCCGGAGTTAACAAGCTCCACAATTCAATGTTCATATTTAAATAACCTTAGAGTGCATGAAAGATCGACACAACTAAACCAAGTACTAACATAGTATGCACACTGTCACCTTCACACCATGTAGGCGGAATAGATCACATCAATACCATCATAGCAATAATTAACTTCATAATCTACAAGAGATCATAATCATAGCCTACGCCAAGTACTAACACGGATGCACACACTGTCACCATTACACCGTGCAGAGGAATAAAACTACTTTAATAACATCACTAGAGTAGCACATAGATAAATTGTGATACAAAACTCATCATATGGATCTCAATCATGTAAAGCAGCTCATGAGATCATTGTATTGAAGTACATAGGAGAGAGATTAACCACATAGCTACGGTAGAGCCCTCACCAGGAGAATTACTCCTCCTCATCATGGGAACAACATGGCGGTGAAGATGGCGGTGAAGACGGCCCGGGCAATTCCGTCCCGGCAGGTGCCGAACAGACTTCGTCCCCGAATTGGAGTTTCGCGATGGGCGGCGCCTCGGAGTCTTTCTCGAGTTTCGTCAATTGGTACCGTTTTTAGGTCGAAGGGGCTTAAATAGGCGAAGAGGCGCAGAGGGGACAGGCCCCACACCGGCCGGCGCGCCGGGTGTAGCCCGCGCGGCCCACGTGTGTGGTGGCCCCCGGCTCTCCTCCGACTCTCCTTCTGTGTTCCGGAAAAATAAGATCTTTGGCGTTGATTTCGTCCAATTCCGAGAATATTGCCCGAACAGCCTTTCTGGAACCAAAAACAGAAAACAGGAACTGCACCGTGGCATCTTGTTAATAGGTTAGTTCTAAAACGCATAATAATGACATATAATGTGTATAAAACATGTAGGTATCATCAATAAAGTAGCATGGAACATAAGAAATTATAGATACGTTTGAGACGTATCAATCCAAGCTTAGTTCCTACTCGTCTCGAGTAGGTAAACGATAACAATGATAATTTCTTAAGTGACATGCCATCATAACCTTGATCATAATATTGTAAAGCACATGAGATGAATGCAGAGATTCGAAGCAATGATGAAGATAATGAGTAAACAAATGAATCATATAACAAAGACTTTTCATGAATAATACTTTCAAGACAAGCATCAATAAGTCTTGCATAAGAGTTAACTCATAAGCAATAAATTCTTAGTAGAAAGCTTTGAAACAACACAAAGGAAGATATAAGTTTCAGCGGTTGCTTTCAACTTTAACATGTATATCTCATGGATAATCGTCAACACAAAGTAATATAGCAAGTGCAATAGGTAAACATGTAAGAATCAATGCACACAGTTTACACAAGTGTTTGCTTCTAAGATAGAAAGAATAGGTAAACTGACTCAACAATAAAGTAAAAGAATGGTCCTTCAAAGAGGAAAGCATTGATTGCTATATTTGTGCTAGAGCTTTGATTTTGAAAACATATAGAGAGCATAAAAGTAAAGTTTTGAGAGGTGTTTGTTGTTGTCAACTAATGGTAGCGGCACTCTAACCGAAAGATCGAGATGTCGCCTAGAGGGGGGTGAATAGGCAATTACAAACTCTTTCGGATTTGTCTTGTAAGAATGCGGAATTAAACTATCGTTTAGTTTACAAGCACAAACCCTAGATATGCTAAGCTCAACTAAGTATAACAATAACAACTAGAGCTAAGCAAGATAGGCACAAGATATATGTAGCACAAGTGATAGCAAGATATATATATACTTCAAGCACGATGGCTATCACAAGGAAAGAGAGCTCGGGTATAGAAATAACCGAGGCACGCGGAGACGAGGATGTATTCCCGTGTTCCCTTGCTTTGCAACAAGGTACGTCACGTTTGGAGGAGTGGAGGTCCCACGAAGGATTCCCCGCGCCACGAAGGCTCACCCTATTCTCCGAACCACACCCACGAAGGATAATGGCCCTTTCCTTATGGTTAGCTTTTCCTCCGCTCCGGAGATGGCAAGCTCCACAACCACTTCACAAGCTCCACGAAGGAGAAGCCCGGGCCTCTTCACAATCTTCTTGAAGAGATCACCGGAGCACCAACCGCCAAGCCAACTAGGAGGTTTCCCTCCAAGAGTAACAAGCTCACGGTCTCTCACTCGAACTAATCGTGGTGGAGAGCTCAACACTATGCAATGATGCAAAGCAAGAACACTAGAGGTGTTCAAGTCCTTCACTCTCAAATCCCACCCAAACAACAAATGCTAGGATGAGATTGGAGAGGAAGAACAATGGGGAAAGTCAACAAAAGACTCCAAGATCTAGATCCCAAGAGTTCCCCTCACTTAGAGGAGAAATGGATTGGTGGAGGTTGTAGATCTAGATCTCCTCTCTTAGATCCCTCAAGAATGAGCAAGAATCATGGGAGGGAAGGGAGAGGAAGCAAGCTCAAGAGGTTCAACAATGGTGGTCAAAAACGTGCTCAAGAACCCTAGAAAACCGTTGGGGAAGAAGCCCCTTTTATAGCCAAATGAAATATGACCGTTTGGGGCAGATCTGGGAGTTTTTCGTGCAGCCTGGCGGAAAGCGACCGGGCCAGACCGGGCCAGGCCCGGCCGACCGGCCGCCTGGCGGAAAACCCCGGTCCGACCGGGACCAGGGACCGGGCGCCCCTGAAAGCCCCCTGGAAACCGTCCGGATGGCACCGGTGTGGGAGCCGGTCTGTGCCGACGAGCCGGTCAGACAGCCGGCGCCACCGGGCCAAATATGAAAACATGGTTTACAAAAACCATGATAACTTTTGCGTCCGGACTCCGATTTCGATGATCTTGGGCTTGTTGAAATCAGGACAACAAGCCCTACAACTTTATGCATAGAAACATCATTGTCCACCCACAGAGTAAAAACCATAAGATGAATGATTGACCTATCTATAAAAGAGACACCGGTAAAACCTCCAAGCTTGAAAACGCAATAGAAGATGCATATGGATTCCGTTTTCGATGAACTTGGGCTTGTTGTAAAGCTAGCAACAAGCTCAAGAACCTTACACAAAGAAACACCAAGAAGCAATAGATTTATGGAATGCAAAGCATGCAAAGGGTTGAGCTCTCTAAGACGATGTGATCAAGTTACCCAACCGAAAGCCCCTCTTGATAGTGCGGCTATCTATCCTATAATCCGGTCTCCCAACAACCACCTTGAGACCGGTAAAAGGAAAACCTATCAAGGTCATACCTTTGCCTTGTGCATCCCGCTTGATCTTGATGATAACTCTTCAAGCCCTACATTAGCCGGAATGCCTTACTTGATCATCGTTGCTTCGTGAAGACTCGCAAATGCTCCCCCATACACCATGATGGGAAAGCTCCATTGATGCACATCTTCACATGTCCAATGTCACCAAATGGACGGCAAGCTTCAAGCATGTGATCCACTTGAGATGCTCATCTTGAACTTGCACGACTCAACCTTGTATCTTCTCATACTCACTTAAGATAGAGCATGGCTAATATTGAGTTCCACATAAGAACTCCATCTTCATTTCTTCTTGTTGATCATATCACATATTTATCTTCAAACCGATGATCTTGATGCCAATACACAAGGTATATCTTTATCTTCATGGCATCCATACTTGAATCCAACACATGGAGTACAAGTAGTACCTATGGAATATTCCTTCATATAAACTTAATGAAAACATTAGTCCATAGGGGTTGTCATTAATTACCAAAACCACACATAGGGGCAATATACCCTTACAATCTCCCCCATTTTGGTAATTGATGACAACCACAATAAGAGGGTTTATATAATGAATATTAGAGACAAGTACGCAACTTATCCGAGAATAAGTTGTATACAAGAGGTTGTATTTGATATGGTAAAGTAACACAAAGCTACTATCCCATATCAAAACCAACTCTACTCACACAACTACAACTAATGCAAGGGATGTGAGTAGAACCACTATATATAGAGAAAACTCCCCCACAATGTATGCACGTGTGATGAACATGAATTCATTGCATACATTGTCAAGATTAACCTTTGGGGCAATTTCCACTATATATATACAACCATGCAAGACATATAAATATGGAATGCATGAGAGGCAAATTTCCACTATATATATACAACCATGCAAGACATATAAATATGGAATGCATGAGAGGCAAAACACTTAAGCACAAACCAAACTTAAGTATAAAACCATTCCCTTAAACCCTCTAAACTTCTCCCCCATTGGCATCGATTGTCAAAATGGGTGAAAAATTTAGAAGGCCAATATAATGTGAGTTCCTCCCCAAAGTGTGCACTTCTCATAATTTGAGTGGAATCAAGTGCACATATCCAATGATGAATACTTGAAGGAAATCAAACTATATTGAGGATCAAAGATTGCATAAAGATAACATGGTGAGGTGAGCTTCAACAAATAAAGCAAGCAATCAAAGATCCAATTGGACAAACAAAGATATCATGATAAGAGAGATATAGTGCTCTAAAAATAAGAAAGCTCCCCAAGGTTCGTGCACAATTTATAATGTTTGCATTTGAATACAATATGCACAAACATGGAATCCTCACTCTCTATATATCATTTAGAACACAACTAAGATAAAGAGAGTATGCTTATCAAGAACAACTTTAGTCCAACAATTACGAGATATGAGTGCATGAAGAAAATAAATAAACCAAGCACTCATAAATCTTCTTTACCAACACCATTAAAAACAAAAAGGGTAAAAGATGGTTGGCAAAGAACAAAGATATCAAGGTGATGGATTAACGCTCTTATGTATATAAGTTTCTAAAGTGGACAAAATGATCCATAAAGAAACATGCACACACAAGAGGTTAACAAAATAAATAGGACTAGATATCCAAAATGAAGTCATAAAATATACCAAAGGATGTTTGCTTAAAAACATATATAGCCTATGGCTCCACTTTTCACTTATGGTATATAAATGAACTTCAACAAAATAAGATCTCAAAAACATCACAACTAACAATAAGGGAAGTAAGGCTAGTTGGAATGTTTTGAGAAAGGCAACAAGTATCTCAAATACGGATTTATTTCACAAATTCATCAATATTGCACACAAGAGCTCTTTGAGGAATTGATATGCAATAAATTGCTAGAGGGCATATTTGTGATAGGTGAATCATAAAATATGATATATATATAACCTATCATATGCATCTTCTCAAATTACTCAAATGTTCAATAAGAGGTTTTATTTTAAAAGGGTTTTTCAAGAACCGCAATATTTTCGAAATAAATAATTTCATGCCAAGATACAACCTACAAGAGGTTGGATGCTATATGAGAATGCATGAATAAGATACTTGTTACCGAGATAGCAATGGCTTGATGTAGTAGATAAGAGTTCAACGATCATCCTAACTTGACTCCAATTCTCACATGGTGACAACACCTTCCTTATAGATGAGACAAGCCTCCATTGCATCTCCAATGTACCTAAAACATCATTCAAGTACATCTTGGTCCCCAAACTCATTGGGTCCAAAATGGTTAGACTAACCACAATACATAGGATACACTCCATATCAATATGTGCATATTTATAGATGAAATTTGAATTTCATGCACATCTTAGCCGTTTAGGATTTGATGGAGTATACCCTATATAATGGATCGAAGAAAGAAAGCATGCTATAAATATAAATAAATTGCATATAAGCACGCACAAAGACTTTTAAAGATCCAAGAAAGATATACTTTGGACAAAACACCAAATGAATTGAATAAGGCATAAAGGTGTGACCAAACAAATTTGTTGTCCAAATAATATCAAAGACGCAAATCACAAAAGATTTGTTCAACAAAGTTCAACAAATGAACTAAGAAGAAACCATTGAGCATAAAGGATGAAATAAAGCAAACATGCTCAAAGATTTATCTCATTCAACAAATAAAGCATAGAAGAAGGAATGAGATAGCAAAACTCCCAAAAAGAGCAAGGTTCGAACAAATAAACCAAACCCTCTACACTTTTCACAATGGCACAATGTACCGTAAGGAAAAGGTTTGTCTTCCAAAACAAACACTTGATATGAATCAAGAGAATTTATCAAAAGATTTTTCAAAGGAACAAAGAAGACACGTGGGAGCAACAAGGATTTCTTGGAAATAAAATAAGTAAATAAGAGGCAATCCAAGGTGAAGATGATCCATGAATTCAACCACATACAAGGTTATCAATTGTCAAAGACAATGAGTATATTGGAAATAATTTCCGGTGGTGAATTGACAATGATAGTAAGGATCAACTTCACAATAAAGGGCATAGGATAAGTATATAAAATTAAGCACTATGCACGGATGAAGATTCTTGATAGCTTCAATTAGTCAAACAATCACGCACGGCAATGATTAGAATAACTTGAAGCAAACGGTGTCCTAAATAAGATATAGAGATATGTATTTGAGGAAAACCGTACCAAGAATTTCTTAATCAAACAAGAATCCATAGGATGAGCCAATAAGAGCTTTTTAATAGAAGTGGAGCTTGTTTGAGCAAACATGCTACCTAGGAACAAGATAATTACGTGTATCAACTCCAAGTGGCATAACCTCATATGGTCACATTTTCTTAGGTTTGTGATATGTACAAAACATATTACTCCCCCATAATGTGATAAAACATTTCTTCTAAACAAGAGGCAACTAAAATTCGACTAGAGATGATTAATGGACATTTAGAATTTGAATTTCTCATGAGTATGACACACCACATAGTGACTAGATAATCTTGCAATATCAATACTAAGTGGTGGTACCCATGTACACACATTTTAAAGAAAGAGAGATGCACAATGCATATCACTCCCCCAAAATGGGATGTTCCATTAATCACTCAAAGAGAGCCAAATAAGATATTATCAAGATGCATTAGGCTCAAAACAATACACTAGTATATGGTGAGTCAAACAATCATACTTGAATACACAAGATAGGCAAGTAAGACTCAACACATACAAACACATATTTGATACAAAACCAAACATGCAAAGGGGCAAGTAACTTACAATGAATATGAAGAGTTGAAGTATAAGTTACCGCAAGGAGGAACATTGGATATAAGATATAGATAATGATCCATACGACTTGGCTTGGTCAAAATAATATATGAAGATCCCTTAATTCTTCATAAATTAGCCAAGTCTCCAATGACCTCCATATGTACCTATTGATCACGTTTGAGCTTGTTGGTCCCCAACCAAGTTGGGTCCTAAGAGGTTAGTCACAATAGGCTTGGCAACCCAAATGGTCCTTTTCTTGAGACCACTTTGAGTTCCAACAAACTTGGCAAACACATTGCCATCCTTATCCTTCCCTAGAGAATAATCATCATCAACAATTATAGGGTTAGATAAGGTACTACCTAAACATGAAGAAGCAAAGTGCCCCTTCACACGGCATAAGTAGCAAGTGTTCCCCTTTCTCTTCTTTATTGATTTCTTCTCTTGGGGAACAATATCTTGATTCTTCTTGGGAAGTGGCCTATCTTCAACTTGAGGTCGAGCATGAGCTTGACCTTGACCTTGTGGCCGTTTCCCTTGTTGTTTCTCACTCAAGTGCTTCTTCTTCTTCAATGGGCATGATCTAACATGATGCCCTACAACCTTGCACTTGAAACAAACCAACTTGGCCGGATCCTTGACTTTGTCTTGGCCCTTCTTTTTGTTGCTCTTGCTCTTGGACTTGTTCTTGTTATCGGAATTGAATCCAAGTCCACTCTTGTCATTGGGGGATTGTTGCAAACTCAACATCTTGTCAAGTGCGGATTTCCCTTCATGACGCTTTTCCAAGTCTTTCTTTAAAGAAAGGACTTGGGCCTCGAGCTCTTTTATTTCCTCTACATGGTTAGTAGAAATACAAGTACTAGAGGAAGTATAAGTTTCATTGTTAGAGCAACAAGGCAAGGCAAGTAATCCAACACAAGGTGTATCACTAGTTTGACTAGATGGATTACAAGGACTAGCACATGGCAATTTAGCATTTGTAGTAGAGATTGTGCTAATGTCAACATGAGGCTCACAAGATGTTACCTTAGTGATACTAGCCTCATGAGCTAACTTTAGCCCATCATAGGAAATTAGAAGGTCATCATGAGAGCCCGAGAGCTTTTTATGACTTTCTTCCAATTCCCTATAATTGCTAGTTAGCAACTCAAGTTGAGCCCTTAACTCAACATTCTCCTTTAAGATAGATGCTTCACAAGAAGTAGAGTTAGTAGCACAAGCATCAACAAAAGTTTTCTCATTTTCATGCTTATAGGATTCAAGTTTTTGTGTGAGCATAAAATTAGTATGCTTCTCATCTTTTAGCTCATGCTTGAGGAGAGTGAATCTCATTTCCCCATTTTCAACATGGGACTCCAACTCCACTATGGTTTCCCTATATTTACTCAAGGTATCCATAGAGTGTTCGAGATTAGCACGAGCTTCTTTATTACCATGAAGAGAAGCATATACCATTGCCATATTATGCACCAATATATTATATTCTTCATCATTATCATCATCACTCTCATCATTAGAGGAAGTGTTAGGAGTCAAAGTAGGAGATACCTTTGATCCATTTGCCATAAGGCACATGTGCATACCGGAGGATGAAGATGAAGAAATTCTTGAATCCTTATTTGAAAACATGTCTTGATCCATAGAGTGTTCGGTTTCCTCTACATTGTTAGTCAAACAACTAGAGGAGATAGAAGCATTTTGATTATGGGAGCAAGACAAGGCAAGCATATCATCATGGGATTTATGTGAGCAATTTACACATGATATGCGAGGACTATCAACACAAGCATGTAGATTATTTTCAATGCTAGATGTGTCTAAGTCCAAAGAGGAAGCATTGCAATGGGATAGAGATGAAGAATCATCACTATTGAGCACAATATCAACATTGCAATTTTTCTCACCACTCACCATATCATTACCTCGTGTCTTGCTACACGTTGGTGAAGTGGAAGAAGATGAGAACTCATCACGGCCGGAGGTGGAAGCAACTTGGAGCTCTTCATGATGTGAAGGGGAAGAGAGCTCCTCGGAGTCACCACCAACCAAATGAGAAGTGGATCCACCAAACATTTCCTTAAGCTTGATCCACATCTCATGAGACGATTTTCGCTTTATATATATCAAGAACCTATGAAAATCTGGTCTCAAAGAGAATACAAGCTCATTAGATACTAGAGCTTCAAGATGTAAGTTTTTCTCATCCTCTAAAGATAGATTTTGAGGGTCCATCGGAGGAGAAAAACCTACATCTAGAAATTGCTCAATGTTTGGACACAAGGTCCGAAGTTTGCAAAGCAAGCAATTTCGCCACAAAAGATAATTTGTGCCAACAAAGATAATTGTGTCATTGTGCACTAAATTACTAGCCGACATCTTTACTCTCAAGGCGGTGAAGCCTTAAACAAGGAGAGACCTTGCTCTGATACCAATTGAAAGATCGAGATGTCGCCTAGAGGGGGGGTGAATAGGCAATTACAAACTCTTTCGGATTTGTCTTGTAAGAATGCGGAATTAAACTATCGTTTAGTTTACAAGCACAAACCCTAGATATGCTAAGCTCAACTAAGTATAACAATAACAACTAGAGCTAAGCAAGATAGGCACAAGATATATGTAGCACAAGTGATAGCAAGATATATATATACTTCAAGCACGATGGCTATCACAAGGAAAGAGAGCTCGGGTATAGAAATAACCGAGGCACGCGGAGACGAGGATGTATTCCCGTGTTCCCTTGCTTTGCAACAAGGTACGTCACGTTTGGAGGAGTGGAGGTCCCACGAAGGATTCCCCGCGCCACGAAGGCTCACCCTATTCTCCGAACCACACCCACGAAGGATAATGGCCCTTTCCTTATGGTTAGCTTTTCCTCCGCTCCGGAGATGGCAAGCTCCACAACCACTTCACAAGCTCCACGAAGGAGAAGCCCGGGCCTCTTCACAATCTTCTTGAAGAGATCACCGGAGCACCAACCGCCAAGCCAACTAGGAGGTTTCCCTCCAAGAGTAACAAGCTCACGGTCTCTCACTCGAACTAATCGTGGTGGAGAGCTCAACACTATGCAATGATGCAAAGCAAGAACACTAGAGGTGTTCAAGTCCTTCACTCTCAAATCCCACCCAAACAACAAATGCTAGGATGAGATTGGAGAGGAAGAACAATGGGGAAAGTCAACAAAAGACTCCAAGATCTAGATCCCAAGAGTTCCCCTCACTTAGAGGAGAAATGGATTGGTGGAGGTTGTAGATCTAGATCTCCTCTCTTAGATCCCTCAAGAATGAGCAAGAATCATGGGAGGGAAGGGAGAGGAAGCAAGCTCAAGAGGTTCAACAATGGTGGTCAAAAACGTGCTCAAGAACCCTAGAAAACCGTTGGGGAAGAAGCCCCTTTTATAGCCAAATGAAATATGACCGTTTGGGGCAGATCTGGGAGTTTTTCGTGCAGCCTGGCGGAAAGCCCGGTCAGACCGGGCCAGGGACCGGGCTGCCTGGCAAAACCCGACGACCGGTCGACCCGGGCCAGGGACCGGGACCGCCCTGAAAACCCGGGACCGGGCCAGGGACCGGCACCGGAAAGCCCTGGGTCCGGATGGGCCGGTGTGGGCCGGTCAGCCGGCCGGCCCACCGGGCCAACCATATGAAAACATGGTTTACCCATGATAACTTTTGCGTCCGGACTCCGATTTCGATGATCTTGGGCTTGTTGGAATCAGGACAACAAGCCCTACAACTTTATGCATAGAAACATCATTGTCCACCCACGGAGTAAAAACCATAAGATGAATGATTGACCTATCTATAAAAGAGACACCGGTAAAACCTCCAAGCTTGAAAACGCAATAGAAGATGCATATGGATTCCGTTTTCGATGAACTTGGGCTTGTTGTAAAGCTAGCAACAAGCTCAAGAACCTTACACAAAGAAACACCAAGAAGCAATAGATTTATGGAATGCAAAGCATGCAAAGGGTTGAGCTCTCTAAGACGATGTGATCAAGTTACCCAACCGAAAGCCCCTCTTGATAGTGCGGCTATCTATCCTATAATCCGGTCTCCCAACAACCACCTTGAGACCGGTAAAAGGAAAACCTATCAAGGTCATACCTTTGCCTTGTGCATCCCGCTTGATCTTGATGATAACTCTTCAAGCCCTACATTAGCCGGAATGCCTTACTTGATCATCGTTGCTTCGTGAAGACTCGCAAATGCTCCCCCATACACCATGATGGGAAAGCTCCATTGATGCACATCTTCACATGTCCAATGTCACCAAATGGACGGCAAGCTTCAAGCATGTGATCCACTTGAGATGCTCATCTTGAACTTGCACGACTCAACCTTGTATCTTCTCATACTCACTTAAGATAGAGCATGGCTAATATTGAGTTCCACATAAGAACTCCATCTTCATTTCTTCTTGTTGATCATATCACATATTTATCTTCAAACCGATGATCTTGATGCCAATACACAAGGTATATCTTTATCTTCATGGCATCCATACTTGAATCCAACACATGGAGTACAAGTAGTACCTATGGAATATTCCTTCATATAAACTTAATGAAAACATTAGTCCATAGGGGTTGTCATTAATTACCAAAACCACACATAGGGGCAATATACCCTTACACTAACCTCCTTGCCAGACAAACCTTCAAAGAGCGGCTCCCATTTTATTTTTATTTTTGGGTGGCACTCCTTCCAACCTTTGCTTTCACAAACCATGACTAACCGAATCCTTCGGGTGCCTGCCAACAATCTCATACCATGGAGTGCCTTTTTATTTTAGTTTTATTATGTTGACACTCCTCCCCACCTTTGCTTTCTCAAACCATGGCTAACCGAATCCTTCGGGTGCCTTCCAACAATCACATACCATGGAGGAGTGTCTATTTTTGTTAATTAATTTGGGACTGGGAATCCCATTGCCAGCTCTTTTTGCAAAATTATTGGATAAGCGGATGAAGCCACTAGTCCATTGGTGAAAGTTGTCCAACAAGATTGAAAGATAAACACCACATACTTCCTCATGAGCTATAAAACATTGACACAAATCAGAGGTGATAAATTTTGAATGGTTTAAAGGTAGCACTCAAGCAATTTACTTTGGAATGGCGGAGAAATACCATGTAGTAGGTAGGTATGGTGGACACAAATGGCATAGTGGTTGGCTCAAGGATTTTGGATGCATGAGAAGTATTCCCTCTCGATACAAGGCTTAGGCTAGCAAGGTTATTTGAAACAAACACAAGGATGAACCGTGCAGCAAAACTCACATAAAAGACATATTGTAAACATTATAAGACTTTACACCGTCTTCCTTGTTGTTCAAAACTAAATACTAGAAATTATCTAGACTTTAGAGAGACCAAATATGCAAACCAAATTTTAGCAAGCTCTATGTATTTCTTCATTAATGGGTGCAAAGTATATGATGCAAGAGCTTAAACATGAGCACAACAATTGCCAAGTATCACATTATCCAAGACATTTTAGAATTACTACATGTAGCATTTTCTGTTTCCAACCATATAACAACAAGTGAAGCGATCAACTTTCGCCCTTGAACATTAAAAGCTAAGAACACATGTGTTCCTATGAACCAGCGGAGCGTGTCTCTCTCCCACACAAGGATGAACTTATTCAAACAAAACAAAAACAAAAACATACAGACGCTCCAAGTAAAGTACATAAGATGTGACCGAATAAAAATATAGTTTCAAGAGAAGGAACCTGATACTTTGTCGATGAAGAAGGGGATGCCTTGGGCATCCCCAAGCTTAGACGCTTGAGTCTTCTTAAAATATGCAGGGATGAACCACGTGGGCATCCCCAAGCTTAGAGCTTTCACTCCTCTTGATCATAGTATATCATACTCCTCTCGACCCTTGAAAACTTCCTTCACACCAAACTTCAAGCAAACTCATTAGAGGGTTAGTGCACAATTAAAATTCACATATTCAGAGGTGACACAATCATTCTTAACACTTCTGGACATTGCATAAAGCTACTGGACATTAATGGATCAAAGAAATTCATCCAACATAGCAAAAGAGGCAATGCGAAATAAAAGGCAGAATTTCAAAACAGAACAGTTCGTAAAGACGAATTTTAAAATGGCACCAGACTTGCTCAAATGGAAAAACTCAAAACTAATGAAAGTTGCGTACATATCTGGTGATCACGCTCGTAAATTGGCAGATTTTTTCGAATTTTCTACAGAGACTTGTGCCAGAATTCGTGACAGACAATGCTGTTTCTGCGCAGGATCCCAAATATAACATCAACTTTAACATAGAAACTTTACTTGGCACAAAAACATGATAAGGAGAGGTTGCTACAGTAGTAAACAACTTCCAAGACTCAACAAAACAAAAATTGCTGTAGTAAAATAAACACATGGGTTATTGATACGTCTCCAACGTATCGATAATTTCTTATGTTCCATGCCACTTTATTGATGATACCTACATGTTTTATACACATTATATGTCATATTTATGCATTTTCTGGAACTAACCTATTAACAAGATGCCGAAGTGCCAGTTCCTGTTTCTGCTGTTTTTGGTTTCGAAATCCTAGTAACGAAATATTCTCGGAATTGGACGAAATCAACGCCTGTGTTCCTATTTTGCCCGAAGCATCCAACACCCGAGAGCCGCGAGGGCCCTGTGGGCCCAGATGACATGGTGGCGCGGCCCGTGCCCGGCCGCGCCACCCTATGGTCTCGTCGCCTCGTTGACCCTCCCGCGCCGCCTCTTCGCCTATATAAAGCCCCCGCATCGAAACCCCACGAGGAAGCCACGATACGAGAAAGTTCCGAGCCGCCGTCATCGCGAAGCCAAGATCCGGGGGACAGGAGTCTCTGTTCCGGCACCCGCCGGAGGGGAAGTGCCCCAAGGCTTCTCCATCGACACCGCTGCCATCTCCACCGCCATCTTCATCACCGCTGCTCCCATGAGGAGGGAGTAGTTCTCCATCGAGGGGTGCCGGTAGCTATGTGGTTAATCTCTCTCCTATGTACTTCAATACAATGATCTCATGAGCTGCTTTACATGATTGAGATTCATATGAGTTTTGTATCACTACTATCTATGTGCTACTCTAGCAAAGTTATTAAAGTAGTTTTATTCCTCCTGCACGTGTGTAAAGGTGACAGTGTGTGCACCGTGTTAGTACTTGGTTTATGCTATGATCATGATCTCTTGTAGATTGAGAAGTTAACTATTGCTATGATAATATTGATGTGATCTATTCCTCCTACATATGCATGAAGGTGACAGTGTGCATGCTATGCTAGTACTTGGTTTAGTCGTTTTGATCTATCTTACACTTAAGGTTACTTAAACATGAGCATTATTGTGGAGCTTGTTAACTCCGGCATTGAGGGTTCGTGTAATCCTACGCAATGTGTTCATCATCCAACAAAAGTGTAGAGTATGCATTTATCTATTCTGTTATGTGATCAATGTTGAGAGTGTCCACTAGTGAAAGTGTAATCCCTAGGCCTTGTTCCCAAATACGCTGAGTTACTACGCTTGTTTACGTTTTACTGCGTTACTACTGCTGCAATACTACCACCATCAACTACACGCCAAAGCTATTTTCTGGCACCATTGCTACTCATATATATTCATAACACCTGTATTTCACTATCTCTTCGCCGAACTAGTGCACCTATTAGGTGTGTTGGGGACACAAGAGACTTCTTGCTTTGTGGTTGCAGGGTTGCATGAGAGGGATATCTTTGACCTCTTCCTCCCCGAGTTCGATAAACCTTGGGTGATCCACTTAAGGGAAAACTTGCGCTGTTCTACAAACCTCTCGCACTTGGAGGCCCAACACTGCCTACAGAAAGGAGGGGAACGTAGACATCAAGCTATTTTCTGGCGCCGTTGCCGGTGAGGAAAGGTAAAAGGTACTCACACTCCGGATCTTGGCTACTAAGCTATTTCGGCGCTGTAAGTACTCGAAGCTATTTCCTTTAGACTCTGCAATTGCGACATTTGGTTTCTTGTTTACACTAGTTAGGCTTAATGGAAGACAACAATAAAATGAGAGATCTTTATGAACTTTATCTTGAATTAGGACATGATGTGTTTGAAGAAAGAATTAAAAAACCCATGGAACTTTATATGCATGATAATGGGAATGTTATTAGTATGAATGCTTTGAACACCATTGTTGCTAATGCTATGGAAAATTCTAAGCTTGGGGAAGCCGGCTTTGATGAGCATGATATTTTTAGTCCCCCAAGCATTGAGGAGAAAATTTACTTTGATGATACTTTGCCTCCTATTTATGATGATTATAATGATAGTAGTCTTTTGTTACCACCTGTTATGGAGGATAAATTTGATTATGATTACAATATACCTCCTATATTTGATAGCTACTTTGTTGAATTTGCTCCCACTACAATTAATAAGAATGACTATGCTTATGTTGGGAGTAGTAATTATTTTATGCATGAGACTCATGATAAGAATGCTTTATGTGATAGTTATATTGTTGAGTTTGCTCATGTTGCTACTGAAAGTTATTATGAGAGAGGAAAATATGGTTGTAAAAATTTTCATGTTACTAAAACACCTCTCTATGTGCTGAAATTTTTGAAGCTACACTTGTTTTATCTTCCTATGCTTGTTACTTTGCTCTTCATGAACTTGTTTATTTACAAGATTCCTATGCATAGGAAGCATGTTAGACTTAAATGTGTTTTGAATTTGCCTCTTGATGCTCTCTTTTGCCTCAAATACTATTTCTTGCGAGTGCATCATTAAAACTGCTGAGCCCATCTTAATGGCTATAAAGAAAGAACTTCTTGGGAGATAACCCATATGTTTATTTTACTACAGCAATTTTTGTTTTGTTGAGTCTTGGAAGTTGTTTACTACTGTAGCAACCTCTCCTTATCATGTTTTTGTGCCAAGTAAAGTTTCTATGTCAAAGTTGATGTTATATTTGGGATCGCTGCGCAGAAACAGCATTGCTGTCTGTCACGAATCTGGGCACAGTTTTCTGTAGAAAATTCGAAAACTCTGCCAATTTACGAGCGTGATCCTCAGATATGTACGCAACTTTCATTAGTTTTGAGTTTTTCCATTTGAGCAAGTCTGGTGCCATCTTAAAATTCGTCTTTACGGACTGTTCTGTTTTTGACAGATTCTGCCTTTTATTTCGCATTGCCGCTTTTGTTAAGTTGAATGAGTTTCTTTGTTCCATTAACTTTCAGAAGTTTTGTGCAATGTCCAGAAGTGTTAATAATGATTGTGCCACCTCTGAACATGTGAATTTTTGATTATGCACTAACCCTCTAATGAGTTTGCTTGAAGTTTGGTGTGGCAGAAGTTTTCAAGGGTCAATAGAAGAGGGTGATATAATGTGATCGAGAAGAGTGAAAGGTCTAAGCTTGGGGATGCCCCGGTGGTTCACCCCTGCATATTTTAAGAAGACTCAAGCATCTAAGCTTGGGGATGCCCAAGGCATCCCCTTCTTCATCGACAACTTATCAGGTTTCTTCTAGTGAAACTATATTTTTATTCAGTCACATCCTATGTATTTTACTTGGAGCGTCTGTGTGCTTTTATTTTTATTTTTGTTTTGTTATTTTCATTCTCTGAATAAGTTCATCCTTGTGTGAGAGAGACACGCTCCGCTGGTTCGTATGAACACATGTGTTCTTAGCTCATAATATTCATGGCGAAGTTTCCTCTTCGTTAAATTGTTATATGGTTGGAATTGGAAAATGCTACATGTAGTAATTGATAAAATGTCTTGGATAATGTGATACTTGGCAATTGTTGTGCTCATGTTTAAGCTCTTGCATCATATGCTTTGCACCTATTAGTGAAGAAATACATAGAGCATGCTAAAATTTGGTTTGCATAATTGGTCTCTCTAAGGTCTAGATAATTTCTAGTATTGAGTTTTGAACAACAAGGAAGACGGTGTAGAGTCTTATAATGTTTACAATATGTCTTTTATGTGAGTTTTGCTGCACCGGTTCATCCTTGAGTTTGCTTCAAATAACCTTGCTAGCCTAAACCTTGTATCGAGAGGGAATACTTCTCATGCATCCAAATCCTTGAGCCAACCACTATGCCATTTGTGTCCACCATACCTACCTACTACATGGTATTTCTCCGCCATTCCAAAGTAAATTGCTTGAGTGCTACCTTTAAACAATTCAAAATTTATTACCTCTGATTTGTGTCAATGTTTTATAGCTCATGAGGAAGTATGTGGTGTTTATCTTTCAATCTTGTTGGGCAACTTTCACCAATGGACTAGTGGCTTCATCCGCTTATCCAATAATTTTGCAAAAAGAGCTGGCAATGAGGTTCCCAGCCTCAATTAATTAACTTGCATTAATAATTCTCTTCACATGTTTTGCTCTGATTTATCAGTAAGCAACTTAAATTTGCAAATAGACACTCCTCCATGGTATGTGAATGTTGGAAGGCACCCGAGGATTCGGTTAGCCATGGCTTGTGTAAGCAAAAGGTTGGGAGGAGTGTCATCCATAAATAAAGAAAAACTAAACTAAAATACATGTGTAAACAAAAGAGAAGAGGGATGATCTACCTTGCTGGTAGAGATAACGTCCTTCATGGGAGCCGCTCTTGAAAGTCTGGTTGATGAGGTAGTTAGAGTACCCGCTACCATTCGTTGACAACAACAAACACCTCTCAAAACTTTACTTTTATGCTCTCTATATGTTTTCAAAATCAAAGCTCTAGCACAAATATAGCAATCGATGCTTTCCTCTTTGAAGGGCCATTCTTTTACTTTTATTGTTGAGTCAGTTTACCTATCTCCCTCCACCTTAAGAAGCAAACACTTGTGTGAACTGTGCATTGATTCCTACATACTTGCATATTGCATTTGTTATATTACTCTATGTTGACAATTATCCATGAGATATACATGTTATAAGTTGAAAGCAACCGCTGAAACTTCATCTTCCTTTGTGTTGCTTCAATACCTCTACTTTGAATTATTGCTTTATGAGTTAACTCTTATGCAAGACTTATTGATGCTTGTCTTGAAGTACTATTCATGAAAAGTCTTTGCTTTATGATTCACTTGTTTACTCATGTCATTACCATTGTTTTGATCGCTGCATTCATTACATATGTTTACAAATAGTATGATCAAGATTATGATGGCATGTCACTTCAAATTATCTTTGTTATCGTTTTACCTGCTCGGGACGAGCAGAACTAAGCTTGGGGATGCTGATACGTCTCCAACGTATCGATAATTTCTTATGTTCCATGCCACTTTATTGATGATACCTACATGTTTTATACACATTATATGTCATATTTATGCATTTTCGGAACTAACCTATTAACAAGATGCCGAAGTGCCAGTTCGTTTTCTGCTGTTTTTGGTTTCAGTAACGAAATATTCTCGGAATTGGACGAAATCAACGCCGGTTCCTATTTTGCCCGAAGCATCCGAACACCCGAGAGCCGCAGGGGGGCCCCGGTGGCCCAGATGACATGGTGGCGCGCCTGGCCCGGCCGCGCCACCCTATGGTCTCGTCGCCTCGTTGACCCTCTGCGCCGCCTCTTCGCCTATATAAAGCCCCGCATCGAAACCCCACGAGGAAGCCACGATACGAGAAAAGTTCCGAGCCGCCGTCATCGCGAAGCCAAGATCCGGGGACAGGAGTCTCTGTTCCGGCACCCGCCGGAGCGGGGAAGTGCCCCGGAAGGCTTCTCCATCGACACCGCTGCCATCTCCACCGCCATCTTCATCACCGCTCCCATGAGGAGGGAGTAGTTCTCCATCGAGGCTCGGGGTACCGGTAGCTATGTGGTTAATCTCTCTCCTATGTACTTCAATACAATGATCTCATGAGCTGCTTTACATGATTGAGATTCATATGAGTTTTGTATCACTACTATCTATGTGCTACTCTAGCAAAGTTATTAAAGTAGTTCTATTCCTCCTGCACGTGTGTAAAGGTGACAGTGTGTGCACCGTGTTAGTACTTGGTTTATGCTATGATCATGATCTCTTGTAGATTGAGAAGTTAACTATTGCTATGATAATATTGATGTGATCTATTCCTCCTACATATGCATGAAGGTGACAGTGTGCATGCTATGCTAGTACTTGGTTTAGTCGTTTTGATCTATCTTACACTTAAGGTTACTTAAACATGAGCATTATTGTGGAGCTTGTTAACTCCGGCATTGAGGGTTCGTGTAATCCTACGCAATGTGTTCATCATCCAACAAAAGTGTAGAGTATGCATTTATCTATTCTGTTATGTGATCAATGTTGAGAGTGTCCACTAGTGAAAGTGTAATCCCTAGGCCTTGTTCCCAAATACTGCTGAGTTACTACTGCTTGTTTACGTTTTATCTGCACTTGCAATACTACCACCATCAACTACACGCCAAGCTATTTTCGCACCATTGCTACTGTTCATATATATTCATAACACTGTATTTCACTATCTCTTCGCCGAACTAGTGCACCTATTAGGTGTGTTGGGGACACAAGAGACTTCTTGCTTTGTGGTTGCAGGGTTGCATGAGAGGGATATCTTTGACCTCTTCCTCCCGAGTTCGATAAACCTTGGGTGATCCACTTAAGGGAAAACTTGCTGCTGTTCTACAAACCTCTGCACTTGGAGGCCCAACACTGTCTACAGGAAAGGAGGGGGAACGTAGACATCAAGCTATTTTCTGGCGCCGTTGCCGGGGAGGAAAGGTAAAAGGTACTCACACTCCGGATCTTGGCTACTAAGCTATTTCCGGCGCCGTTGTAAGTACTCGAAGCTATTTCCTTTAGACTCTGCAATTGCGACATTTGGTTTCTTGTTTACACTAGTTAGGCTTAATGGAAGACAACAATAAAATGAGAGATCTTTATGAACTTTATCTTGAATTAGGACATGATGTGTTTGAAGAAAGAATTAAAAAACCCATGGAACTTTATATGCATGATAATGGGAATGTTATTAGTATGAATGCTTTGAACACCATTGTTGCTAATGCTATGGAAAATTCTAAGCTTGGGGAAGCCGGCTTTGATGAGCATGATATTTTTAGTCCCCCAAGCATTGAGGAGAAAATTTACTTTGATGATACTTTGCCTCCTATTTATGATGATTATAATGATAGTAGTCTTTTGTTACCACCTGTTATGGAGGATAAATTTGATTATGATTACAATATACCTCCTATATTTGATAGCTACTTTGTTGAATTTGCTCCCACTACAATTAATAAGAATGACTATGCTTATGTTGGGAGTAGTAATTATTTTATGCATGAGACTCATGATAAGAATGCTTTATGTGATAGTTATATTGTTGAGTTTGCTCATGTTGCTACTGAAAGTTATTATGAGAGAGGAAAATATGGTTGTAAAAATTTTCATGTTACTAAAACACCTCTCTATGTGCTGAAATTTTTGAAGCTACACTTGTTTTATCTTCCTATGCTTGTTACTTTGCTCTTCATGAACTTGTTTATTTACAAGATTCCTATGCATAGGAAGCATGTTAGACTTAAATGTGTTTTGAATTTGCCTCTTGATGCTCTCTTTTGCCTCAAATACTATTTCTTGCGAGCATCATTAAAACTGCTGAGCCCATCTTAATGGCTATAAAGAAAGAACTTCTTGGGAGATAACCCATATGTTTATTTTACTACAGCAATTTTTGTTTTGTTGAGTCTTGGAAGTTGTTTACTACTGTAGCAACCTCTCCTTATCATGTTTTTGTGCCAAGTAAAGTTTCTATGTCAAAGTTGATGTTATATTTGGGATCGCTGCGCAGAAACAGCATTGCTGTCTGTCACGAATCTGGGCACAGTTTTCTGTAGAAAATTCGAAAAAATCTGCCAATTTACGAGCGTGATCCTCAGATATGTACGCAACTTTCATTAGTTTTGAGTTTTTCCATTTGAGCAAGTCTGGTGCCATCTTAAAATTCGTCTTTACGGACTGTTCTGTTTTTGACAGATTCTGCCTTTTATTTCGCATTGCCGCTTTTGTTAAGTTGAATGAGTTTCTTTGTTCCATTAACTTTCAGAAGTTTTGTGCAATGTCCAGAAGTGTTAATAATGATTGTGCCACCTCTGAACATGTGAATTTTTGATTATGCACTAACCCTCTAATGAGTTTGCTTGAAGTTTGGTGTGGCAGAAGTTTTCAAGGGTCAATAGAAGAGGGTGATATAATGTGATCGAGAAGAGTGAAAGGTCTAAGCTTGGGGATGCCCCGGTGGTTCACCCTGCATATTTTAAGAAGACTCAAGCATCTAAGCTTGGGGATGCCCAAGGCATCCCCTTCTTCATCGACAACTTATCAGGTTTCTTCTAGTGAAACTATATTTTTATTCAGTCACATCCTATGTATTTTACTTGGAGCGTCTGTGTGCTTTTATTTTTATTTTTGTTTTGTTATTTTCATTCTCTGAATAAGTTCATCCTTGTGTGGGAGAGATACACGCTCCGCTGGTTCGTATGAACACATGTGTTCTTAGCTCATAATATTCATGGCGAAGTTTCCTCTTCGTTAAATTGTTATATGGTTGGAATTGGAAAATGCTACATGTAGTAATTGATAAAATGTCTTGGATAATGTGATACTTGGCAATTGTTGTGCTCATGTTTAAGCTCTTGCATCATATGCTTTGCACCTATTAGTGAAGAAATACATAGAGCATGCTAAAATTTGGTTTGCATAATTGGTCTCTCTAAGGTCTAGATAATTTCTAGTATTGAGTTTTGAACAACAAGGAAGACGGTGTAGAGTCTTATAATGTTTACAATATGTCTTTTATGTGAGTTTTGCTGCACCGGTTCATCCTTGAGTTTGCTTCAAATAACCTTGCTAGCCTAAACCTTGTATCGAGAGGGAATACTTCTCATGCATCCAAATCCTTGAGCCAACCACTATGCCATTTGTGTCCACCATACCTACCTACTACATGGTATTTCTCCGCCATTCCAAAGTAAATTGCTTGAGTGCTACCTTTAAACAATTCAAAATTTATTACCTCTGATTTGTGTCAATGTTTTATAGCTCATGAGGAAGTATGTGGTGTTTATCTTTCAATCTTGTTGGGCAACTTTCACCAATGGACTAGTGGCTTCATCCGCTTATCCAATAATTTTGCAAAAAGAGCTGGCAATGAGGTTCCCAGCCTCAATTAATTAACTTGCATTAATAATTCTCTTCACATGTTTTGCTCTGATTTATCAGTAAGCAACTTAAATTTGCAAATAGACACTCCTCCATGGTATGTGAATGTTGGAAGGCACCCGAGGATTCGGTTAGCCATGGCTTGTGTAAGCAAAAGGTTGGGAGGAGTGTCATCCATAAATAAAGAAAAACTAAACTAAAATACATGTGTAAACAAAAGAGAAGAGGGATGATCTACCTTGCTGGTAGAGATAACGTCCTTCATGGGAGCCGCTCTTGAAAGTCTGGTTGATGAGGTAGTTAGAGTACCCGCTACCATTCGTTGACAACAACAAACACCTCTCAAAACTTTACTTTTATGCTCTCTATATGTTTTCAAAATCAAAGCTCTAGCACAAATATAGCAATCGATGCTTTCCTCTTTGAAGGCCCATTCTTTTACTTTTATTGTTGAGTCAGTTTACCTATCTCCTCCACCTTAAGAAGCAAACACTTGTGTGAACTGTGCATTGATTCCTACATACTTGCATATTGCATTTGTTATATTACTCTATGTTGACAATTATCCATGAGATATACATGTTATAAGTTGAAAGCAACCGCTGAAACTTCATCTTCCTTTGTGTTGCTTCAATACCTCTACTTTGAATTATTGCTTTATGAGTTAACTCTTATGCAAGACTTATTGATGCTTGTCTTGAAGTACTATTCATGAAAAGTCTTTGCTTTATGATTCACTTGTTTACTCATGTCATTACCATTGTTTTGATCGCTGCATTCATTACATATGTTTACAAATAGTATGATCAAGATTATGATGGCATGTCACTTCAGAAATTATCTTTGTTATCGTTTTACCTGCTCGGGACGAGCAGAACTTGGGGATGCTGATACGTCTCCAACGTATCGATAATTTCTTATGTTCCATGCCACTTTATTGATGATACCTACATGTTTTATACACATTATATGTCATATTTATGCATTTTCTGAACTAACCTATTAACAAGATGCCGAAGTGCCGCTCCTGTTTTCTGCTGTTTTTGGTTTCAGAAATCCTAGTAATGAAATATTCTCGGAATTGGACGAAATCAACGCCCAGGTTCCTATTTTGCCCGGAAGCATCCAACACCCGAGAGCCGCCAGGGGGCTGGGGGCCCAGATGACATGGCGCGGCCCAGGCCCTGGCCGCGCCACCCTATGGTCTCGTCGCCTCGTTGACCCTCCTGCGCCGCCTCGCCTATATAAAGCCCCCGCATCGAAACCCTTACGGAGGAAGCCACGATACGAGAAAAGTTCCGAGCCGCCGTCATCGCGAAGCCAAGATCTGGGGGACAGAGTCTCTGTTCCGGCACCCGCCGGACGGGGAAGTGCCCCAAGGCTTCTCCATCGACACCGCTGCCATCTCCACCGCCATCTTCATCACCGCTGCTGCTCCCATGAGGAGGGAGTAGTTCTCCATCGAGGCTCGGGGCTGTACCGGTAGCTATGTGGTTAATCTCTCTCCTATGTACTTCAATACAATGATCTCATGAGCTGCTTTACATGATTGAGATTCATATGAGTTTTGTATCACTACTATCTATGTGCTACTCTAGCAAAGTTATTAAAGTAGTTCTATTCCTCCTGCACGTGTGTAAAGGTGACAGTGTGTGCACCGTGTTAGTACTTGGTTTATGCTATGATCATGATCTCTTGTAGATTGAGAAGTTAACTATTGCTATGATAATATTGATGTGATCTATTCCTCCTACATATGCATGAAGGTGACAGTGTGCATGCTATGCTAGTACTTGGTTTAGTCGTTTTGATCTATCTTACACTTAAGGTTACTTAAACATGAGCATTATTGTGGAGCTTGTTAACTCCGGCATTGAGGGTTCGTGTAATCCTACGCAATGTGTTCATCATCCAACAAAAGTGTAGAGTATGCATTTATCTATTCTGTTATGTGATCAATGTTGAGAGTGTCCACTAGTGAAAGTGTAATCCCTAGGCCTTGTTCCCAAATACTGAGTTACTACCGCTTGTTTACCGCTTTATCACTACTGCTGCAATACTACCACCATCAACTACACGCCAGCCAGCTATTTTCTGGCACCATTGCTACTGCTCATATATATTCATAACACCTGTATTTCACTATCTCTTCGCCGAACTAGTGCACCTATTAGGTGTGTTGGGGACACAAGAGACTTCTTGCTTTGTGGTTGCAGGTTGCATGAGAGGGATATCTTTGACCTCTTCCTCCCGAGTTCGATAAACCTTGGGTGATCCACTTAAGGGAAAACTTGCTGCTGTTCTACAAACCTCGCACTTGGAGGCCCAACACTGCTACAGGAAAGGGAACGTAGACATCTTATCTCCCAAGAAGTTCTTTCTTTATAGCCATTAAGATGGGCTTAGCAATTTCAATGATGATGCTTTCATAAGGATGAGAGTCGCAGCAAAGAGAGTATCAAAAAGCAAGTATGAAGCAAATTTAAGCCTAACCCTCTTCCTATGAAAAGGAATCTTGCACACAAATAGATTCATGAAGAACAAAGTGGCAAGCATAGAAAAACAACACAAGCACAATTTCAAGATTCTCAACATAAAGAGGGGAAACTTAATATTATTAAGATGCCTATAACCATGTTTCCCTCTCTCATAATAACTTTCAGTAGCATCATTGATGAAATCTACAATATAACCATCACTTAAAACATTTTTATCATGGTTCATATGCATAAGGGTATCATTATTTTTGACATAAGAAAAACTCTTCTTATTATTAGTAATTGGAGCAGGATCATTGTTGAGAATTTGAACATGGTAAACAAGTTGCATACTAAGGGAATGGTTTTTGGCAAGCCCATCATAACTATGACAAGTTTCATAAGGATAATTGTAACATGTGTCATATACATCTCTATAGCAATTATCTAAACCAGAATATGTATGACGAGGGATCGCCTCGGCAATGCCTACGTATTGTAGACTAGGGTTTCGGGAGAGAGCGACGATGAAGATTCCGGGAGCGAGATTAGGCACACGACGTACCCAGCTTCGGGTCCCCTCGGTCGAGGATCCCTACGTGCTGCTAGCAATCCACTATATGAACACAAGTATCTTTACAGGGTGCCGTCATCGGCGTAACTATGTTGTCTATCTCTATGTCTATCTCTTGGCCTCTCTCTTCGGGTGCCCTGGCTAGCTTTATATATGCAACCAGCCTAGAGTTTTACAAGAGTCCTAGTCGACTACTTCTTCGGGTTGCCTTGTTGGGCCTTCTCCATATTGGGCCGAGCCGGTCCAGGTATACCAATAATGGGTACCCGAAGGGTATACCCATGTCAGTAGCCCCCGAGTGTCTAGGGAAGTCGAAGACTTGCGTAGAGACTCCAAGCATAATCATCTCCAAAGGCGAGGTCCATGTCGTAGATCATGTGTAGCGTAGATGATGTCTCGAAATTATTTTCTATCGGGTGCGCGGCAGCGCTCCCGATGGGAGTAGCCCCCGAGTCTATGGGCAAGTGCTTGAACTTGGGCATAGACTCAAGTTGTACTACTCGATGAAGAACATAACTATATTTCTGGAGGACTTGATGAAATCCATGGGCTCCCGATGGGAGTAGGCTCCACTCGAATCGTAGAATCGAGTTGAGTCTACAAAGCTTGATTGTCGTAGATGCTGTCGAAGTTATTTTTCTATCGGGTGCGCGACCAGCGCTCCCGATGGGAGTAGCCCCCGAGGCTACAACCAAGTGTTTGCACTTGGGTGTAGGCTCAACTTGCTTTTAATCGACTCCACAATTTTTCCTCTTTCTTGTATCTTATTGAGAGGGTGAACAATACTCTCGATAAGAGTAGCCCCCGAGCCTATGGGCAGGTGCTTGCACCTAGGCATAGGCTCAAGTTGTACTACTCGATAAAGAACTTGACTATATTTCTGGGCGCAGCCCCTCTTTTTATCGACTCCAGGCCGTTGCTATTTTTATTTGACATCCATATCTATATTGTACAGGGATAATGGTAATTGGGGCTAGTTCATCTGACGGATCAGGTACTAGTTAACTGCTCTAGTGGCAATCCGCAAAAACCTACTTCAAGATCACGTCCCTGGACATGATCCCGGGATACTGGTGTTAACTCGACAGTGCCGCTTAAGGTCTTACCATTGTCGAGTCCCAGTCATGTTTTATCGGGTACCTAACGCGTCCGTTAGGATTTTTCTTCGTATATGTTGATACGGAAAAAGTAGCAAACCGACGTCGAGACGGTGCCACGCCGCTAACGGATCCGGGGTCTTACCTTCGCAGAGTTTTGCGGCATTCAGAGATTATTCGCGACTTTTAGCGCTCTGAGAATATATTGTCGAGTGCCTTGTTCAGCTGATGCAATGACCCATTTTACGGGCTCTTCTATATTTTTCTCGGGCGTGATGAGATAGCCGAATATATTGGATTCTTCTATATTGTCGGGTTCATCACCGATGCTCTTGCTCGGAAGAATATGACGAGTCAATGGACCCGAAGATTTGTCCATCTCTTTTTTTCCTTGATGAAAATTTCGTCGAGTTCTTTCTTCAAGAAAATTTCTTCGGGTCCTCTTTGAGGATAATTCTTCGGGTCCTCCCTTAGGACAATTCTTCGGGTCCTCTTTGAAGATAATTCTTCGAGACCTCCTTGAAGATAATTTTTCAAGACCTCCTTGAAGATAATTCTTCGGGACCTCCTTGAAGAAAATTTCGTCGGGTCCTCCTTGAAGATAATTCTTCGGGTCCTCCTTGAGGATAATTCTTCGAGTCCTCCTTAAGGATAATTTTTCGGGTTCCTCCTTCAGCAAAATTTCGTCGGGTCCTGTTCTTTCTTGAAGACAATTTCGTCGGGTTCTCTCTTATATACATTGAAATTTGCTTTCTTCTGCACAAATAAACAAACTTTTTCTATCTTTTCCTTGACTCTCTTTTTCGCATGCGGTGTCAGATGCTCGGATTCGATGATATGTAAAGTAAATTTATGCCGCACAGCCCCCGAGCGTCGGGTGCGGCAAAAGTAAATGATAATCAAATTTATGTAAATTAAAAGGAAACACTTAGCTTTATTAGATACGACAGAGTTGATGCGCGATGAAGTCTTCGAGTGCAGCGAAAAAGTTGAGCCGAAGTAGAAACCACCGAATTGCGAAAGTGGATGCCACAAAATTGTTGATAAAGAGATAGCCGAAACCCTGAGCACTGCTGGGGTGATGTCATGATTGTTGCTTAGACGCCGTGTCACCGTTGTTACTCGGGGCGAAGTTGTTGTCGAGCCCCCGAGTATTATCCGTGTCGCCGAAAGAAGGCCATTAAGGATGAAATACTGAAGATGAAGTCCGAGATGAAGTACTTGAGATGAATCCATATTAAAGATTACACCATCATATATTGAAGATGAATCCACCGATATCATAGAGGATGAATCCATTGACCCGAAGAATCCAGTAATAACCATAAAAGATGAATCCGTGATATCATAGAGGATGAATCCATTGAGCCGAGAAAATAGTTCTAGTAATAACCATAGAAGATGAATCCATTGACCCGGAAACGCGTCGGGTAATATTGTATAAGTGAACCAATAATAACCCAAAGAAAACCAATCCAGTAATCCAGAGAGAATAAATCCACTGAGCCGAAAAAGATAAATCCACTAGTAATTGATTGTATTTGCGATAACGATCTAATGGCGCCTCCCAGAGTGTCGGGTGTAGTGGAAGTAAATAAATAATCAACTCTTGGAAGAAGAAGAACACTTAGCTTTGTTATTGGATGTGACGGAGTCAACGTGGAAGCAAGTCGTCTGGCAGATAGAGTCGGCGAAGCGGACGCATCCGATGTAGCAGAGTCATGCAGTGTTTAGCCGAAAATATTCAACACGGTGGAAGTAGTCGGCATGGAGGAGAGAATCGTCGAGTTCGCGGCGGGTGAGTCCTCGGGCGAGGCGGGTGCGCGTTGTCAGGTTTAAGTCAGGCGAGCCCCCGAGCATGCCACTGCACATGGCGAAGTAATCGGAGCTTGTCTCGATCCGAAGTTGTATTGAAGTGCGGAAATCAGGAACATTGTCCATCTATTGCTTCGGGTCTTGATTTCGCGACTAGCCAACTGGTAAGTTTGCACAACGTCAAAACCGCCGATCTGAACTCCTTGCTCCTACTCACAAAGCAGTGGACGCTTTTGTCTTTGTGCCTGAACTCAGGCCATACGGTGCATGCAGATATGTACACAAAAAATAAGATAAATGGGAGAGAGGAAACTTAGTCTTTAGGTCTTCACGTGATGAAAGCTGCTTGTCTCCTTGCGGTCGTGCACACGCGATTATCTTTTCCCAGCTCACGCGCGACGTACACCTCACGTACTCCTCCAGGCGATTCTGTATTTTTTTTTCCGATTGGCGCAGCCGCGAATTACCGATGAACCGGCCAGACGGGATCTGGTGATTGTTGATGACGCGAAAAAATCCGGCCGGCCGACAGATGTAGTAGTTGCTGACGAACTGAAAGTTGTTGATGATGAACTCGATGGATCCCGCCCGGATAACAAAATCTAGTCGTCGCGATCCCCACGGTCGGCGCCAATTGACGAGGGATCGCCTCGGTAATGCCTACGTATTGTAGACTAGGGTTTCGGGAGAGAGCGACGATGAAGATTCCGGGAGCGAGATCAGGCACACGACGTACCCAGCTTCGGGTCCCCTCGGTCGAGGATCCCTACGTGCTGCTAGCAATCCACTATATGAACACAAGTATCTTTACAGGGTGCCGTCATCGGCGTAACTATGTTGTCTATCTCTATGTCTATCTCCTGGCCTCTCTCTTCAGGTGCCCTGGCTAGCTTTATATATGCAACCAGCCTAGAGTTTTACAAGAGTCCTAGTCGACTACTTCTTCGGGTTGCCTTGTTGGGCCTTCTCCATATTGGGCCGAGCCGGTCCAGGTATACCAATAATGGGTACCCGAAGGGTATACCCATGTCAATGTAATATCATCATTTTCACTAAAAGTAGAAGTCTCAAATATAGGATCTTCAAGCACAACATCCCCAAGCTTAGAGCTTTCAATATCATCGTTTAAGGGGACATGAATAATGCTATCATCATTACTTTCATAATCAGTACCAAAGAGATTTCCAATATCAAAGGTAGTGTGCTCACCCAAATCATGATCACTAACATGGGTACAGGGCATAGGAAGATCATCGTACTCAGATTCATTATCATAATAATCATTAGGCGCAACATACTTACGGTTACCTATTGTTACCTCATACACGCGGGGATATGCCATTGCCTCTTTCTCTTTATTCTCCTTCTTCTTCTTCTTCTTCTTCTTCTTCTTCTTCTTCTTCTTCTTCTTCTTTTCCTTCTCCTCGTTCCCTTCTTTAGGAGGAAGAGGCTTGAAGGGTGGCTTGTCCGCATAACCTGATTTACTTTCAGAAACAATAGAAGAAACTTGGGAGGATCCCTCCTTTTCATTAATTAGTTGAAAACACACAGCGGTCCTATCATATTTTGGCAAGGTGTCATCTTCTAAAATATTTTGTATGTAAGTGTTTGTATGGCTATTGTCAATGCAATAAGAAAAACACCCATGCAGGACATCATCAATATCAAGATCACTCATATGTAACAAAGAAATTTTTCTTGAGAGCTCTTCACACCACAAAAATAAAGTAAGTTCATCATGCTGATTAGGAGTAATTTCATCATCACAATACAAATTTGCAGCACTCATTGGGTTCAAATTATCATTGGAGGGGCATTGAAAATTAAAATGACCCACTTCATGGCAAACTTCACAAATAAAAGGATAGAGGGCACAAACTTTTTTACCAAGATCATCTAGAGCCCTAAACCACTTTCTAGTTTTTTCATTAGCATGATGGATACAATATTCATCTTTGATTTGATTAATTCCACAAGGTCTATGTATTCCACAAAAATTAACATGCTTATAGGAAATAGCATTCTTAGGAGTTTGAGCATGCTTATTACAATAATTAACAACAATTTCATTCTTCATGCAAGCCTCTTTAAAAGGTTCATGATACTTATCAAAATTCTTTTTAGGCAATTCAAAATGGGAAGCAAAGGCTTTATAAAGATTTGCAGCAACTTGAGAGTCAAGACCATAAGTAGCACTCATATTTCGAAATTTATAGGTATCCATAAAAGTTTCAATGCATTCATAATCATAATTTATACCGACTCTTTACCTTTGTCGTTCTTCCAATCTTCAGCGTTCCTTAATCCGATCAAGAAGGTCCCTTTTAAACTCTTCTTTGTTGCGCGTGAATGATCCAGAACAAGTAGTATCCAGCAAGGTCTTATCTTGAAAAGAAAGTCTTGCATAGAAATTATCAATGATGATATTACCTGGAAGCTCATGATTGGGGCATTTGAGCATTAAAGACTTCAATCTCTCCCATGCTTGGGCAATACTCTCTCCATCATGAGGCCAGAAATTATATATATGGTTTCGATCTTTGTGAATTTCACTTTGAGGATAGAACTTAGAATAAAATAGAGGCATAATATCCTTCCAATCAAGAGAGCGCCCGTCCTTCAGCAGTTTATACCAATGCGCCGCTTTACCAGACAGCGACATAGAGAATAGTTTCTTCTTCACTTCATCCATAGAGATACCTGCACACTTGAATAACCCGCATAATTCATGCAAAAACAGTAAATGATCTCCAGGATGGACAGTTCCATCCCCTTCATAGCGGTTATCCATAACACGTTCAATAATTTTCATAGGGATTTTATATGGAATACTTTCAGTAGATGGATTTAAAATATCACACGCATCATTAGAATTATCGCATATGGGAGATAAAATATTATTAGAGCAAGTTTTCTCCCCTAAAGATGGGAAGCTAAAAATATCACAAAAACCAGCTTCCCCAAGCTTAGACTTCTTCATAGCATTAGCAGTAATTGCATTCATACTAATAACATTGCTACTATCATGTAAATAAGGTTCCATAGGTTTTTTAATTTTCGCATCAAACAATTCTACATTAGGAAAAAGATTAAAAAGCTCACCAATTTTTTTGTTGTTTTCCATTATGCCTAACTAGTGAAAATAAAAACAAGAAACAAAAAGATGCAATTGCAGGATATAAAGGAAATAGCTTCGAGTACTTACTACGGCGCCGGAAAATAGCTTGGTAGCCGAGATCCGGAGTGTGAGTACCTTTTACCTTTCCTCGGCAACGGCGCCGAAAAGTGCTTGATGTCTACGGGTGCTTCTATTCTTGTAAACAGTGTTGGGCCTCCAAGAGCAGAGGTTTGTACAGCAACAAGTTTCCCTTAAGTGGATTACCCAAGGTTTATCGAACTCAGGGAGGAAGAGGTCAAAGATATCCCTCTCAAGCAACCCTGCAGCCACAAAGCAAGAAGTCTCTTGTGTCCCCAACACACCTAATACACTTGTCAGATGTATAGGTGCACTAGTTCGGCGAAGAGATAGTGAAATACAAGTAGTATGGATGTGTATGGGTGGTAATAGCAATCTGAATAAAATATGGCAGCAAGTAAACATGCAACAAAACAGTAAATAAGCGGTGTTTGCAGTATTGGAAACAAGGCCTAGGGATCATACTTTCACTAGTGGACACTCTCAACATTGATCACATAACAATAGATAAATGCATACTCTACACTCTTTTGTTGGATGATGAACACATTGCGTAGGATTACACGAACCCTCAATGCCGGAGTTAACAAGCTCCACAATTCAATGTTCATATTTAAATAACCTTAGAGTGCATGAAAGATCGACACAACTAAACCAAGTACTAACATAGTATGCACACTGTCACCTTCACACCATGTAGGAGGAATAGATCACATCAATACCATCATAGCAATAATTAACTTCATAATCTACAAGAGATCATAATCATAGCCTACGCCAAGTACTAACACGGATGCACACACTGTCACCATTACACCGTGCAGGAGGAATAAAACTACTTTAATAACATCACTAGAGTAGCACATAGATAAATTGTGATACAAAACTCATCATATGGATCTCAATCATGTAAAGCAGCTCATGAGATCATTGTATTGAAGTACATAGGAGAGAGATTAACCACATAGCTACGGTAGAGCCCTCAGCCCCAGGGGAACTACTCCCTCCTCATCATGGGAACAGCGATGGCGGTGAAGATGGCGGTGAAGACGGCTCCGGCAATTCCCCGTCCCAGGTGCCGAAGAGACTTCTGTCCCCCAAATTGGAGTTTCGCGATGTGGCGGCGCCTCTGGAGTCTTTCTGAGTTTCACAATTGGTACCGTTTTTAGGTCGAAAGGGCTTAAATAGGCGAAGAGGCGGCGCAGAGGGCGACAGGTGGCCCACACCAGGCCGGCGCGCCTGGGTGTAGCCCGCGACCCACGTGTGTGTGGCCCCCCTCTCCGACTCTCCTTCGGTGTTGGAGCCTCCAAAAATAAAATCTTTGGCGTTGATTTCGTCCAATTCCGAGAATATTGCCCGAACAGCCTTTCGGAACCAAAAACAGAGAAAGGAACCACTGGCATCTTGTTAATAGGTTAGTTCCGGAAAACGCATAATAATGACATATAATGTGTATAAAACATGTAGGTATCATCAATAAAGTAGCATGGAACATAAGAAATTATAGATACGTTTGAGACGTATCAATGACCGACAGCACAGATATCGAAGAGGGCTGCGGTTGCTCCTCCGCGGAGTTCACGCTCCATTCTGGCGGTTCGCGCATCGATCGACGCGGTTGCCACTGCGACGGTTCCCCTTCCCGGCAACTGCACCGTCACTAGGTAGGCGATGATTGGGCGCCGTCCGTGTGTCAATGACGTGTCAAGCCCACTACTCCCCGCCTCGCTTCTCACTCTGTCCGGCGCGCCCGGAGCGTCCCATGTGGACCGAGAACGGGCTCGGGGCGCCGTACACCGTATTGGGCCGCGCCGGGTGGAAAGGGCCTTTGGGGGATGCGGCTGGAGATGCTCTAAGCCATTCCGAACTCACAGGTCTGAACGCGCCAGACAGAACCAGCAAGGCGGCATCGTATGGTGAGCCACCCCTGTAAATGGGTCAGGCGGGTCATATTTGACTCTTAAATTTGACTCTCATTTCATCACCTTCCATCTTGCCCTCCCACAAAACCCTCGACGTCACCACGAACACAAATTACAAGATCTCCGTCGCTGCCGCAAAAAGCTTCGAAGGGGAAGAAGCTGGTGAAGGGAGTTGTTGGGTGAATGCCACGTACGACGCCTTCATCAAGCCGCGCAAGCAGCCGCCGTCGGGGATGACGGATGATGAGTGGGCGGCCATCGTCACCCGCTAGACGTACTCCACGCAAGAACGACAGGTGTGGCGCGTCAGGGCGGCCGTCGCACTAGAGATGGCCACGAGCCGTGCCATATATGATTGCGTGGCTATCGGCAGGAGCCAGGGTAGCACCGCATCGGCGAATCAGGCATGAGTCGGGTCTCCCGCTTCCCCGAGCTTCTCCATCAAAACGCCAGGTACGATGTGATTCTCTCCCGACAACGCCGACAGTGCCGAGCATAGTGGATTCAACCCGAACGCCGTCTTTTCTCTGAGCGCCACCGACGAGCCACAGGCCCTCGACTTCAACCGTATGTACACTGTCTCGCATGGGAATCTAGCGGAAAGGGGCCCGCTCGAGTTCAGCGGTCACAACGCGCCTTTAGGTCAAGGCGCCGCTGCCATCCACCACATGTTCGACGAAACGACGACATGTGTCACGTGGTTATGGTCAGTCATCCTTTCTCAGTGTGTGATGGTGCCCAAAATGGACTCGTTGCCGTCAGTAACACTCACCTTTTGTTCATGGCTAGATGGATGGTAGCGTTGTCATGGATGACATCATAAATCATGGTACCCACGCCAACATAGCCGCTACTCATCACATGTCGATTTGGACGACGATGTGGATGATGGAGAGGATGGCAAGGAAGGAGAGGATGGACAAGATGACGAGGATGAAGTAGAGGATGATGAAGACAATGGGCATGATGTCAAAGAGGGAGCCGGTCGACATGCCAACAAAAAGAAGAGGAAGGCCGACGAATCCCAAGGGAAAAATTGGTCGTCGTTGGAAGATCAATGTCTATGTGATTCGTGGAAGGAAGTGAGTATGGTTTCCATTATCGATCCTAATCAATGCTACGAATCATACTGGAAGAGGATCAAGACCAAGTTTGATGAGCGCAAGCTCATCATCGTGGAGTGCCGGGTGATGAAGGGCAACCAAAAGGCCATGTCCAGCCCGTGGGTAATCATACAAGGAATCTTCAACACCTTTCATGGCTATGTTGAGAACATCCGTTCAAGTCAGGAGAGCGGCGTCAACGCTAAGCTTCAACTTGACCTTGCGCTTGATATGTACCGATCGAACAACAAAGGCAATGGGTTCCACTTGATGCATTGTTTCACCAAACTCAAGACCTGCGAGAAATGGAGGCTCACACGCATCCAGCTGAAGAAGGCTGGCAATGTGTCCGTAGACTTGGACGGGCCCTTGGCAACCTCGGTGGGCCGCCCCACCGGCAACAAGAAAGCCAATGCGGTTGTGCTCCAGACAGCATCATAGAAACGGGCGCAAACTGCCATTGAGAAGTGGAAGATGAATACCATGGTGTTCTCACCCTTGCGAGCTCAAGAAACCAAAAAAAAGGTGGGCGACCATGTTGGAGAAGCAAGATAGGAAGATCATGCTCGAAACGGCAATGGTGGCGGTAAAGAAAAGGAAGGAGGATTTCCTCATCTTGAAAACTGACATGTCGGGCATGGATGAAGAGGTGATCAAGGCGGCGCATACGCTCATCCACGACGCCATCTTGCAAGAAATGGGCATTCGCCGACCAGCGGCATCGTATTCGGCGGGCGACCATGTGCGGTGACAGGTGGCATCCTCAGGTATGGGCGAGTAGGAGCAGTCGCCGATAGGCGAGCAACAACCACCACCGTCTATTTAATTTACCACTATGTTCATGTAATATTGATTGCCAGACTGGGCGATCCTTTTGGTGACGAAAACTTTGGTCGCTAGGTTGGGCGATCCTTTTGTGGCAAATTTTTTGAATTTGAAACCGACGCCTCCCAGATTGTCTGTCCGGTGCACGCGCCGAACGATGTGTAAAATACGTAGCTGGAGATGCTCTAAAACCTACAAGGATCAATCCAGTGCAAGTCCGGTAGTCGGCAGGCTACAAGAGCAGCATCGCCACCTAATGCATTGAGGCATCTAGGTCTTGTTTGGTTCCTCGCAAGTGTGTTTCTCGCATACTTTGGGCTAAGTTTGGTCCGATTGGTGTGTCACGAGCTTCCGTGTAAATGCATCGTACGGTTCTTAAAGCAACCCAAAACAGGACCCGAGAGGCACACTCGATTCCAGCGTTCTCGCGCTTGCATGCGTTGGCTAGGATGAAAGTGGGGTCTTCGTGGCTCTGTGCGTGCATAGTTTGTAGGTAAGTTTGTGTCTAATCTAGTTCATCGTATACCTCCTTTGATCTACATAACGGTGTTTCGATTTGAGATATGCTCTACATGAAAAAAAAGTGTCTTAATGTTGCGAATCCATTCCCACAATCATTTCGGAGTTTCAAGGAGTCTTTGAATGTCAATTTTGTGTTCCCTTTGTAGCTTTTTAGTCGAATTTTATCAAATTTGTGAAACTCAGTCAACCGTTTGAAATGTTCTTGGAGGAGTAAGTATATCTCGCTGTTTTAACAACTTTTGTGTTGATAGTTTTTCGTTTTAACATTGGTAGTAGATGAGTGCTTCTTCGTCTCCTTAACACACTCTACTGAGTTGTACATCTACTCGTATACGTATGACAAATTAAAACTTTGAACACAAAAGTTGTGTGAAACAGTGTGGTGATGCTACTGATTTGTACATCTACTCATATCCGTATGACAAATTTAAACTATAAACACAAAAGTTGTGTGAAACAATGTGGTGAAGCTAAAATTTCAAATGATCGACTGCGCCCCACGAATTTGATAAAATCCATCCAAATAAGCTCTAAAGGAAACACGAAACCGTGATTTGAACACTCGGCCAAACTATTAACCGATCATGGGAATGAAATCACAACGTTGAGGCGCATCTTTTTCATGTACACTTTATCTCGAATTAAATCATGGTTGTGTAGACTAGAGTGGATTAAGATGAACTAGTTTGCTGCATCACAATGCACTCAAAGTTTCATGCTACATACTGTCAACCAAACCTTGTGCGTGTTTTTTTCCCAGTGTGTAAATGGGCTTGTTGACATCCAAGATACAGAACATGGTTTTGGATTTGACCTAGTTCATCATTGGTCTAGGAAAAAGATCTCCACATATGAAAAAAAGAAAAGGTGCAAACAACTAACCACAACCCTGGTGGACGTCGGGAAGCTCCCGCGGAGGCGAGGACGAGAAGTGTAAGAAGTCCCGACTGGAGGCAACGGTGGACACCGTGGAGGCTTGGAGGCGTCTAAACTCACCAACGGAAAAATATCTTCTTGTCAATTCAGCCTTGCTAATTGCCACCACATACTGAACTCCCTCCTTAAATTCCCAGTCCCTTTCCCAGAGATACCAAACACGCTGTTAAAAGCAAAAGAAAAGCATCAATAATTCACCGAACTAGCAGAAAGGACATCGTTCCACATCTCCATTTCATTGCTGATGTATTGAAGTTCAACGTTTTGTGTCCCACACGGCTACACCAGAAGTTTTGTGGCTGCAAAGAAAGAAAACGTAGAAAAGACTGGACGCCAGAGGAGTGGGCACCGCTAGATCTTTGTCACTGTTGCGTGTATCACTATCTGTGACATAACAAGTGACATGAGAGTTCAGTGACACATTTTCTATAAATATGAACCTTTTTGTTTCTTTTTTGAAGGATAAAACAATTTAGTGTGAGAGCTACTAAAGAGATAAGGAAACTGGTCATACATAATTCGTCTATTAGTTGGAATCTTGCGTTATGATATTTGTAATGACATCTTAATGTTCCGTGCAACAACAAAAATAATGGATTGCGTAAACATTTCTTTTGGTAACGTCAGAAGTTTCACAAAAGATACAAGGTCAAGCCTGTTTCTTTATTTGAACTTAAAGTGAAAAGCCTGTTCATAATTGGTTAAGTTCATTTTTAGATGAAGTGGTTTGATTCCATGTCATCTCCACATTTTGAACTTAATTTTGACCATAGTTTTCTTTTATGATACTTCCTTGATAGTTGCAGAATTAAAATATAGGGAGAATAACCTTAAATACAAACCCAAAGCTGCCTATTTCTCCCACATAATTGTAGAATTGCATGAACAGAGGCTGTTCACCTAGAAGCTCTTCTTCAACACGCCCATTCATGTGTGCCTCCCTTGGGCATGTATGCGTGGGTGCATATACTAGCTAGAGGCTCAGACTTACTTTTGTTCAATTCAAGAGTAGACGCGGTCTTATTGTTGAACTGAATAGCTCCATTCGGTTTCTGCACCTATAAATCCACCAATGACATAAGTGAGAATATGCATTTGGTAAATCTAAATGTTAGGAGTTGTTATTCCCATATATTTGCAAATGGATAATTAATGACGATGCATTGAGTTTGGCTCAATTTTATTATCTTTCCGCCTGTCCTAGGCAATGGTACATGCTTGTCCACAACATTTTTAATCAAGATCTCAACGGTTGTCCATGACCCCATATACATGCTTGTCTGCAAAATTAGTTTTCCAAATGCAACTATCCTATCACTTTTCCTCGATTGCATATAGTCTAAATAAAGTTAATATAGCATCAAATATGAATTCTTGTAAGCAAACATACATAGAACAACAACCACACATATAATTTTAACTGCAATGCACATACAAGACATACATACTAGAGTTCCGCAGTTTGTCGAATTCAAATACTTGAGACTTGATCTTATTGTCGAGCCGCGGCCTATAAAATAACAGAGATCAACATTTGTAATGCATACAAAAGAGGATGGGGTACTTAAGTATTCCAATGTGCAATGATCACTTGCGATAAGTGCCCGAACTGTGGCTCACTAGAACACTTTCTCTTGATACTATTGCCTCCAACAGATAAAACTGAAGCTTATACCTTCTTCAAAGCACCTTCGGATCCTATACTAAGAGCTGATCGAATAACCGAATCCGATCCAGATGCACATGAGCTATAGGCGGTACCACAACAACATCTCGAGTAGCAGTCTTCACAACAACGGTAGTAATTGTATAGGAGTTAGTTTGCACAATACCATCAACATATGTACGAGCAGCATATGAACTTTGTAGTTTATGCCACATAATCCTTCATATTTGCATTCCATTAAAGGTTATATCAACGTTTTATATTGTTTTTGGAGATTTTCCAATAATCATCTTTATTTTAGTTATAACTCTGCAGAACAGCAATCTCCTGTGTTTATGTATTTTTTACTACTCGAGGCCCCACACCGTGGCGGCCTCCACCTCGTCCTTCCCCTGCCGCCTGTCAGTGACCTGCTACCCTCTCCATGGCGTCACTTAGCTCGAGGCCGTCCCACTATTGGTGCCCCTCGTCCTCCTCCAGCTGCACGCATTCCTAGCAGAGCGGCATGCCCAGATGACGCCCCTCATAGCGCAGATGGACCATGGCCGAAATCTCTAATGCTGGCGTGTGCTGCTGCTACGACTGTGGTCGAGACCAACCTATGAACAGGGATACAAAATTAGAAGGAATAATTTATGAAGTTTTTTTTTTAAAAAATTGCTAGTAACGGCTGGTCTGTTTAGGTTTCCAACTACCACATAGACCAGACAGGTGGACCCGAATAGTCAAAAAACGGATTAAGACGCCTAATTGGTGAAATCAGTGTTATTTGTCACATACCTACCTAAAAAGTTATTTACGTGTTAAAAACTCTAAGTTGTAGTTTTCTGACAAGATCGTTCAAAGTATGGTAGTTTTTTTTTTCATTTTCTCGGCCAAACAAGAACGCAATGGAGTGAGAGTTTTTTGATGGAGTGAGCCAGTTTTTTTTTTTTTTTTGAGACAATGGAGTGAGCCAGTTTGCGCTATGCATCCCGGTAATGGATCGAAAGTGACGACGTAGGCCCATAAGGCGGCCAACAAAAGCCCAGGATTCACTCAGAAAACAAGGCCCAGTCTGCTCCCGTCGTTCTCCGTCGCGGAACACTCCAGCAAATTGCCGTCATCTGTCATCAGTAATTACGGAAAATTGCCACCGCGGCCGCCGCAGCCCGCATCCCTTTCGTTTTCGTCTCTCTTCCCCATCAAGCACCACCACCGCCCTCTCCTCCCCCAGCTTAGGCCTCGCCACCTCGCATGAAACCCTAATCCCCCGCAAAACCCCGCCGCCGAACGCCCGCCGCCATGCCGCCGCCGCCGCTCCAGGCGCCGGACTACAAGCACGTCACGGAGGAGTGCCTCCGCGAGTGGAAGGGCCAGTCCGCCGCCGCCTTCCGCCTCCCCGATCCGGTCCCCATGCCGCGCTTCCTCTACGAGCTCTGCTGGGCCGTGGTCAGCTCCCCGCCACTTCTCGCTACCGCCGCGCGATTTGCCTTTGCTCCGCCCGCTGGTTCGCTATCGTGCTGATTTGCGTTGGGTTGGGCTGCGCAGGTGCGGGGGGACCTGCCGCCGCACAAGTGCCGGGCGGCGCTCGATTCGGTGGCGTTCGTCGAGGAGCCGTGGCAGGAGGAGCCCGGCTCCGTGCTCGCCGACATCGTCGCGCACCTAGGGCAGGATGTGAGTATTCTCGACTCCCTTTTCTTCTGCCGCTGTGCTGTATGGTTGCTTAGTTAGCTGCTAGTGCCTCCGTCAAGAGTGTCTGATTAGTCAATTTGCTATGCAGTAACACTCTATGCAAAACTTAGCCACTGTGTAGTTAGTGTGTGCTACTTTTTGTGCCAGCTGAAGTTGCAACCTGGTTGGATCGTAAGATGCTTCTGTTATCCCCACTAGAACTGATAGCGTGTGGTAGCCATGGACAAGTTGTTTGGAAAACATGTCCTGCTGAAGCGGTACCAGAAAAGAACGGTTAAATTACGCACATGTAACTGCCAGATTTTTTAGTAACACTAGCAAACCTTATAGCGTCTGGAAGTCAAGGAGTATACTTAGTTTATGTTCGCAGAAAGCAAAACCTTGCAAACCTATTTTTCATTATAATTCGAGTTATAGAGCGGGACTGTTTACCTTTACAAGCTTACGAGTTAGAAGCCTGTGTGTTGCTACGGAACAACAAAACGGCTTTTTAAACCATAAATCAAGTATCATTCTCCTGTTTTCTCACCCTGCTCTCTTTCTCAGTGACGCACATATCCTGCTCCGTCCCCACTTCATAAGAAATCAAAGGCGTCATCACCGGCTCAATCGCTGCCACTGTGCTGTCCCCACTCTCTAGTTTCGTGCCTTTCCACAATGCTCCGCCTTCATGTACTCTATTACGATTCGCTCTCACGTGCACACCTGCTAGTACTGCAACAAATCTCCAACATGATGTCTTATTCAGCTTCAACACATTGCTGTTGTTGTTGCTTCGATTACCTTCGACAGAGGATGGAAGCACATTAGATCCCAACATTCAGCCCCTGCGTTCGACAGTGGCATCTGGCTCTACGTACCCTTCTCACACATACAAACTCTAGACAGCCTTTCTCTTCCCTTACCGATCTATTTATGATCCTGGCTCTTCCATCATTCTTCCTATCCGTTTCGCTACTTCGTGGCAATGCATTAAGCTCACAATATTTATATGGATCACAAAGTGCGTCATGAGGAAATGGCAATATATTTTTTCTCTCATTTGGTACTGGCAACGAAGGTATGACAGTGTCCGGATTTACCTTCTCCATGTCATAAAGGTCTTACATTTCTATAGACTGATCCATCGACAACCTTGGCCATATTAGATCCATGAAGCAACTAATCTTTGCACTGGACCTGTACATGTAAATACTTAGTTTGTGCAAACTGAAAGCATGCCTGCCGAATACAACAGACATTATTTGTTCTATTAGTAACTGTCTTCTCTAACCATGGCCATAGGGTTAGACAGTAATTCCATGATGTTGAACATGATTACATGAGCACTTCCATATATACATTTTTATGTCACCATTGTCAAAGTGTTGGACCATATAGGCATTCAACCAAACGTGTGTTAGGCTTAAAAATGCAACTGTAAGCTGCCGAGAATGGAAGGCCCTTGCCAGCCTGGAAGGAGTGAATCTGGCAGTCCATGGCGAGCGCGTAGCTGAGAGAGCAAGTTAGTGACATGGAATGCTTTGTGCAATACCTGGTCTGTCTCCTTGAGCCATGCCTCCACCTTTAGCCAGTCTTCAGCCAATCGACCGTAGATGGCAGTACCAGCAGCCACCACATCATGTGAGGCGCTGACTGAGACACATAGCTCCCAGGAGGAGGACGTGGTGGTGGTGAGCATGAGAGAGGACATAGCTGAACTCTTCTCACTATTTTTCTTTTCCCTCTATCGTACATGATCTATAAGTGCTAATTTGGTCAATATGTGTTATCTCTACTCTTATAAAGATCCGAGTTGATGGCGGTCCATTTGCACTTGTGGGATTACCTCTTAAGTTGCCAAGAAATTAATTACCATAATTATCATAAATTTTATGTAGTAGACATATGTATTGTTTACTTTTTGGATTAATTATATTTTTAGTTAAAATTTTATTTTTCCATAAAGTTAAGGGAATATGATGACACAAGGGTTTAAGCAACTCAAGCAATGGAAAAAAAACCCTTGGCAGCGCACGAGCGTTTAGTTAGTATCTCGTAATTATGGACATGGCATGTCGACAATGTCATCCTTGTGGCGCTGGGGTGTTGCCATGACTCTAGACGGATTGCCATGACAGCCTTGATGGAAATGCTGCTAAGCAGTGTTATTGTTGTTCTTCCAAAAACCAGGGTCAGTAGAAATGTATATGCCATCCTTCGTACAATCTCTTGCCACTTCCCATCCTTCAAAAAAAAATAATCCTTGATACATATGTGCGTTGCTTACGCAGTACTATAGAACTTCAGACTATAACCATTTATTTTACATATGTCGGTGTGGTTGTGCTTTTGATCTGTGGTTGATGCCTATGTTGATGTATTCATTTCAGAATCATGTAGCTTGGATTTACCACCATTGTTTGTGTTACTATTTCTCAGAATCATTGAGTGCTGCATTATTAGTTGATCTGACACGTAGTAATGTGCAGATTACAATTTCTGGTGAATACCGCAACCGTCTTGTCAAAATGGTAACAAATCTTTTTTGATACTTATACACCTACTTCTTGGTCCCTACTCTTTCTGGTAGAAGATCTAGTACTCACTAATTTCCTTTTGAATACTCTGGGCTGCAGACCAAGTCATTCGTGGAGTCTTCGTTGATTATGCCTAGGCTTCTTCAAGAGCGATGTGAAGTGAGTATTTTTGTTCCTCATACTGGGCACCACATCTTTGTTGGCACCACCTTTTCATGATTCAAGTTAGCTGACACATGCTGTCTCTATTTCCTGTATGTGCACATCTGAAGGAAGAATTCCTATGGGAGGTTGAACAGAGTAAGTCGAAGGGCCAGGATTTAAAAGCCAAAGAGGTATGTGTCATATTCTAAATTTCTAATACCATGCATATTGTTAGGATATCATGTTGCTATCATTGGTTCCTGATATTTTGTGTGTTCACGTAAATTGCAATATACCATGTCACAATCAATGCCGCCATATCTTATAAACATGGTTCCCTCTGCAACTCCCTTCTCCTTATTTTGCACAGTTTCATTTTTTACCTGTTTAGTGCATTGGTCTCTTATGGTTGCTTAAAATATTTGGCAACAGGTCAGAGTCAACACACGACTTCTTTATCAGCAAACCAAATTCAACCTTCTAAGAGAGGAAAGTGAGGGCTACGCCAAGTTGGTATGTATCTCTGCCTGTGAATTTTTTACCGTTTGTTGTTGTGATGGGTGTGATTACTTCTACAAACAATTGATTAAAGATGTATATATGGTACATGTGTTCTAGATTCTTATACTTCCATTTTGAAATTTATTGAGCATATAGCGCAATCATGTGGGATTTACGGCTAGTTCCATTCTTCACCTAGTGCACAATTGTCTACTGGACCTTGGTGTAATTTTTAACCTAGTTGCCTTTTGTTTTTCTGGAATTCAGATAACCCTACTTTGTCAAGTCGGTTCAGACTTAGCTTGCCAAAATGCTTCTTCAGCTACTATCAGCATTGTAAAGGTTGGTGCTAGAATTATCCATTTTTCTCCTATGTTATGATTTGAGCATGTAAACAGTATTATGTAGTAACTTAATGTTCTTGTGGCAGTCATTAATTGGACATTTTGACCTGGACCCGAATCGTGTATTTGACATTGTGAGTTTTTATTTTTTAATCCGGGTATTACTATCTGATATTGTAAAAGTATGTTATTGTTACAATATAATTATGTTTTTTCTTGTTTGCCTTGCCAGGTCTTGGAATGTTTTGAACTCTATCCAGATAACAATATATTTTATCAGCTTATACCTCTTTTTCCAAAGGTATTCCTGTAGTTTCTTATAAGATACTTAGAAAACCTGTAAAGATTATTACCATACTCCACACCTACTATTTTTGGCCCATCTTATGACTTCTCTTTGTTGCAGTCCCACGCTGCTCAAATTTTGGGGTTCAAGTTCCAATACTATCAACAATTGGATGTAAACAGCCCTGTTCCATCTGGCCTTTTTCGAATAGCAGCCTTGTTGGTCAAATCTGGTCTTATTGACCTTGATAATCTGTAAGTTTTCTAGCTGTACTTGTGTTTCTCTACACTTTCGGACCGTAAACTGTAATTTCAGACATCCTCCATAAATATTTCTAAACAGATCAGGCTTTTATGAGGTTCATATACATGTAATTTCAGACATCCTCCATAAACTGTTATTTGTATAACATTACATTTTAGGTGACGCTCACCAAATTCTGCTCTTATTTTGATGGCCATTTTTTCTAACTATGCGATGACTTTTATGAACAGTAGTAGGCCATTTTCCTCAAATGTGTTGTACTTCGATACTGAGAACCATTTTCCTCAAATGTGTTGTACTTTGAACTGAGAAAAAAAATTGTATGCAGTATGAATATCACTAATTATTCTGCTAACCGACTGACCGTAATCATAGCTATGGCTATCGTGCACCGATGACAGCCGTGCCTGGAATGGCCTTGACCTGCAATTCTCGGCGGATGAGCGCACGCTATTTTTCGCCTCCACTTCCATGGAAGTTGGCAATGGCCACAAAGCGCTGTTCTGGGAGGACCGCTGGATCAGCGGACTAGCCGTTTGTGAAATCGCGCTGCTTCTGTACAACTGCATACCCAAGGGGAGAAGAAAGCTGAGGATGGTCCACGACGGTATCCAAGGAAACAGTTGGGCCCTTGACATCCAGGGAGTGCTCGGCATACATGAAGTTGGGCAGTACTTACTGCTATGGCAGAAGGTTCAGAGCATCACCCTGAGCACCCGGCCTGACCAGCTTGTTTGGAAATGGACCAACTCTGGCACCTATACGGCCAATTCATGCTACCTATCTACCTTCCATGGATCAACCACTTGTTTCTCCTGGAAGCTGATTTGGAAAACATGGGCGCCGCCCAAGGTGAAAATTCTCCTGGAAGCTCGCCATGGGCTGCCTCACACTCCAGATGCCTCCTCTGTGATCAAGCGCCTGAGTCGATGCGACACTTGATGCTAGAATGCCCCTTCACCAGGCAGGTGTGGCATGAAATTCTTGCCTGGCTCAGAATGACAGCTAGGCCACCTGATGGCGAGCTAACCCTCATGGAATGGTGGCACAAAGCAAAGCATGACATCCCCAGCCCTATGCGCAAAGGACTGGCCACCACCACCCTCCTGATCCCCTGGATGACTTGGAAGCATAGAAATGACTGCGTCTTCGAAGGCGCCCAGCCATCTGTCCACTCCCTAGTGACAAGGATCAAGGAGTAAGGCAGGCTCTGGGCACGGGCTGGTGCACAAGGGCTTAGAGTAGTTTTGCCTCCCACCTGGGATGTGCACTGATTTTTGGTCTAATCCCTGTAATCTCCCTCCTAGGAGGATGTAACCAAACTCTTTCTTTTCAATGAAATGAAACACAAAGGTCCTTTGCGTTTTCTTGAAAAAAATAGCTAAGTCCTTGTTTGCTTTTATTTCCGTATTCTGTAGTACTTACTATGCTGTATCAGTATGAATAAGTGTTGTTGCTGGACCTATTTGCATGGGAATATCCTTTTCAACTTCACCTCATATGTTATGAATCATGACATGTTTATCGCTTCTGTTTCAGCTATGCTCATTTACTTCCAAATGATGATGAGGCATTTGAGCATTTTGGCTCTTTTGTTTCGAGGAAAATTGATGAGGTTAGTATCTTTTTTGTTTTTGAATTCATTCTGTTCGAAAAAAGATTTACTGTATCACATATAGGGTTATAAAGGAGAATCATATGCACGTGCTACAATGCACTCAAATAATAAAAATACCACCACACAGATTTTCAATAACCTTATATTTTTATGCTTTGACTCTTAGACTTAACAAAGACTACCATCCGTAAAAGGAAAACAAATGCTGTGTAATTGTGTAGTTCTGTTTATGGAAATACCATAATAATTCTTAGTGGAACTACAACTTAATGACGACAAATAGCAAGTTGCCATACTTTTGAGTTTTTTCACTCATGAAACCACATTATCGAGCTTATTTTTCACGCAATTCCCGAATACCCCATTTGAACTGACATGTCCTGGCGTGGAGCGCGGCCTTGCCAACATTCACCGACCCGAACTCTTCTTCATTCTCCTGAATCTTCATCCTCTGCTCCACCGCAGCACCATCTTCTTGTGAATGATCTGGCCTTCTTTCCTGAAGTGAAGCTGGCAACAAACTCCCTGATCTCACTGCTAGTTTACTCCAGCATCTTCCTCTGGTCAACGTCCTTGACTTCATACTGATGAGTAAGTCATTGTATTCTGGTCTTTGTGGAGTTGCTGCAGCACACACATGTTCCTGTGGACTGCAGCACACACATGGTCCTTTGTGAAGGACAGGTGGTTAGGATAGGATAGCATCCCTGATCTTTGACTGCTTTTTAGAGGCATCAAGGACTGGCAGTTAGCATCTTTAGGACTGGCAGTTAGCATCTTTAGGACTGGCAGTTAGCATCTTTAGACTAGCATATTTTGGCTGGCTAGCAGCTATAAATCTGTAGCCCCGTGCCCTCAGTTTGGCATGGCATTGTGTGAGATGTGTGTGAAATAAACCAACGAAAATTGCCCCAACTCTCCTAGTGTCATCCTCTTCTTCATGAAAGTGAGGCTAGAGATACTATCAAGTGGTATCAGAGCAAGGTTGTCTTGCAGCCTGAGCATCTCCTGCTCCTCCCCTTCACAGGGAAGGGAGCAGCCCCAACCACGTGCTGCCTCCGCTGCTTCTGGCGCTCTGCTGCTGCTGGCTGCCGCTGCCAGCCTCGATGCCCTTGCTTTCGCGGGCTGCCACGGCCACTCGTTCACGCTCCTCCGCGGCGCGATCGGCCTCCGCCGACGCCGCCTCGGAGGTAGCCGTGTGCGAGAGTGGCCGTCGGACATGGCTCGCTGCTGGGGGAGCTGCGCTCCACGAGCTGCTGCTCGACAACCCGGACGGAGGGAAGTAACCAGGGGCAGAGGAGCGTGAACGAGTGGCCGTGGCAGCCGCTGCGGCGAAAGCAAGGGCATCGAGGCTGGCAGCGGCGGAGCTGGCAGCAGCCAGAGAGGTAGAAGCAACGGCGCGGAGGCAGACGTGCGGCGGCGGAGGTCGAGGTGCTGCGCGGGCGCCGACGTCCGTTTCAGCTGATGGCGCGACGCAGCGCACAGCGACGGGCGGTGCACGGCCGAGCACGCCGCGCACCTTGGGATGGCGCTCCCAGAGGAGGCGCGCGGCGGGCTGGGATGACCAAGACTGCAGCCTCTACGGAGTCGGACGGTGGTCGGGATGTTGGTCCCGGTGTTGGGTGGCCTACCCTCACCAAAACCAACTACGTTGAGTGGGCCGCGATCATGAAGATCAGGCTCCGTGCGGCACATGTGGGAGGCGGTCCACGACGGCGACGTCGACCATCATGAGGATCGACGGGCGCTGGACGCCCTCATCGCTGCAGTCCCGGCCGAGATGCAGTTCTCGCTCTCCCACAAGCAGACGCCAAGGAGGCTTGGGACGCCATCGCCGCGGCACGCATCGGCAGCGACCGTGCTCGCAAGTCCACACTGCAGGCACTTCGCAAGGAGTGGGAGAACCTGGCCTTCAAGCCAGGTGAGGACGTTGATGACTTTGCTCTCCGTCTTAACACTCTCTGCAGAAGATGGTGCAGTTCGGCAATACGACGAGGAGAGAGCTGTCGAGAAGCTCTTTCGCGCGTCCCCGAGAAGTACAAGCAGATGGCTCGCTCGATCGAGTCCCGCTGGACCTCTCCACCATGACGATCGAGGAGGCGATAGGTCGCCTCAAGGTCGTCGACACCGACGAGCCGCTTCGGGGCCCATCACCACCGGGGAAGCGCTCCTCACTCGGGAGCAGTGGGACGCGCCACGGTGACAGGAAGAAGGAGCCTTCTTCCTCGACGGCGCGCCGCAAGCGCAAGGCGCGGAAGGATGGCCGTGCCAAGGCGCAAGGTGATGCCCAAGCCCAAGCCGGCAAAGGACGACGCCGCCACAAGCTGCGGCAAGCTTGGTCACTGGGCCAACGAGTGCCCACGACGTGGCCAAGCCCACGTCGCACGGGGAGGAGGAGCCAGCTCTGTTCATGGCGCATGCCGCATCGAGCTGTCTCCGCGGCACCGACCGCAGCGCCTGTACCACTCTCCTCCACCTTGACGAGCCGAAAGCACACGCCCTTCTCGGCGATTGCTCCAACGACAAGGCTGGCGGGTGGTGCCTCGACACCGGCGCCACCCACCACATGACCGGCCGACGGGAGTTCTTCGCCGAGCTCGACTCCGACGTGCGAGGCTCCGTCAAGTTTGGGGATGCCTCCGCCGTGGAGATCAAGGGCGTCGGCTCCGTCATCTTCGCCGCCAAGACTGGAGAGCACCGGCTGCTCACCGGTGTCTACTACATCCCCGCGCGAGGAACTCCATCATCACCGGGGACAGCTGGATGAGAACGGCTCCCGCGTGCCGATCGAGAGGAGTTCTGCGCATCTGGGATCGCCACCGTCGCCTGCTGCCAACCAGAGGCACTAATCGCCTCTATGTTCTTGATGTGGGTGGCACAACCCCTTTGTCTCGCCGCTCGTCGGGAGGACGAGGCGTGGCGAGGCACGAGCTTCGGTCACCTTTACTTCGAGGCCCTGGCGGCCTCGCACCACGGAGATGGTGCGAGGCATGCCGTGCCTTGACCATGTGGAGTTCGCGACGTGCCTTGACGGCGAGACTTCTTTCCCCGGGCGAGCTTCGAGCCAAGGAGAAGCTCGGGCTCGTGCACGGGGACTTGTGTGGCCCGGTGACACCGGCCACACCAGACGACGCTACTTCCTGCTGCTCGTGGATGACCTCTCCCGCTACATGTGGGTGGTGCTCCTCGCAGCAAGGGAGGCAGCGGACGCCATCGGCGCTCGCAGGTTGCGGGAGGCGGAGCGCGGGCGCGTCGCGTCGACAACGGCGGCGACCACAGAATCGACTCGCGTCGTCGCGCCGATGAAGGCATCCAGCGCCACTACTCCGCGCCTTACAGCCCGCAGCGAACGGCGTCGTCGAGCGGCGCAACCAGACGGTTGTGGGGATGGCTCGGGACCTCCTCAAGCAGAGAGAGGTGCCGACTGTCTTCTGGGGAGAGGCGGTGTTGACGGCCGTCTACATCCTCAACCGCTCGCCTACTAAGGCCCTCGACGGCAGGACGCCGTACGAGGCCTGGCATGGGCGAAAGCCGGCAGTCTCCCACCTGCGGGTCTTTGGCTGGCTCGCATTCGCCAAGGAGCTCGGCCACATCGGCAAGCTCGACGACAGGAGCACTCCGGGAGTGTTCATTGGCTACTCGGAGGGCTCGAAGGCCTACCGCATCCTCGACCCCAAGACACAGCGTGTGCGCACGTCGCGAGACGTCGTGTTCAACGAAGGGCGAGGATGGGCATGGGGCAAGGCGGTGGAGGACAACTCGACTCCGACGTATGACGACTTCATTGTCGAGTACGTCCCCTTCGAGGCAGCCGGGGGAGTAGGCAGCTCTTCTTCAACAAGCTCGCCTACCTCGGTCCCCAAGTCTCCATCGACCCCGGTGGTTGCTACACCACCACAGCCGGCGTCACCACGTACTCCAGCACCGGCAGTCACTCCTCCGGGCACGTCTACACCGGCTCATGTTGAGCACAGCCCGGTGGAGTTCGCTTCCCTGCTCTCTCACGATGGGGAGCGCATCGACGCGTATCATGGCGGCGAGCCGCTGCGGTACCGTACGATGGAGAACCTTCTCGGCGACCAGCCGGTGCCGGGACAGGTGCCACGTGACCTGGAGGCGCAGCTGCAGCTTGCGCGTGACGACGGCGAGCCTCCCTTTGCAGAGGCTGAGAGAGACACAGCATGGCGCGCGCCATGCAGTTGGAGATGGATGGGGTCGAGAAGAACCGCACCTGGCAGCTTGCTGACCTCCCTCGTGGTCACCGCGCGATCACCCTCAAATGGGTGTTCAAGCTGAAGAGGGATGAAGCCGACGCCATCGTCAAGCACAAGGCTCGCTTGGTGGCACGAGGCTTCTTGCAGCAAGAGGGTCGACTTCGACGACGCCTTCGCTCCCGTGGCACGGATGGAGTCCGTGCGACTCCTCCTTGCGCTCGCTGCCCAGGAGGGCTGGAGCGTCCATCACATGGATGTCAAGTCTGCCTTCCTCAATGGCGACTTGAAAGAGGAGGTCTACGTGCAGCAGCCGCCGGGATTTGCGATTCCCGGCCAGGAGGGCAAGGTACTCCGCTGCGCAAGGCTCTCTATGGCCTGCGGCAGGCACCACGGGCGTGGAATGCCAAGCTGGATTCCACGCTGAAGGCAATGGGCTTCGAACAAAGCCCGCACGAGGCGGCCGTCTACCGACGGGGGAGTGGAGGAAGCACCCTGTTGGTGGGCGTCTATGTCGACGACTTGGTGATCACCGGCATCAAGGATGCAGAGGTGGCAGCGTTCAAGGAAGAGATGAAGGCCACCTTCCAGATGAGTGATCTGGGGCTCCTCTCCTTCTATCTGGGGATCGAGGTGCACCAGGACCACTCCGGGATCACGCTTCGGCAGACCGCCTACGCCAAGCGCATCGTTGTGCTAGCTGGGCTCACCGGATGCAACCCAGCCCTTTCTCCGATGGAGGAGAGGCTGAAATTGAGCCGCGACAGCACGACGGAGGAAGTGGACGCCACACAATACCGGCGTCTTGTGGGGAGCCTTCGCTACCTCGCCCACACAAGGCCAGACTTGGCCTTCTCCGTCGGCTACGTTAGTCGTTTCATGGAGAGACCGACGACGGAGCACCTGCAGGCTGTGAAGAGAATCATCCGCTACATTGCGGGGACTCTTGACCATGGCCTCCACTACCCTAGGTGTCCTGGGGCGGCACACTTCGTCGGGTACAGCGACAGCGACCACGCCGGCGACATCGACACCAGCAAGAGCACAAGCGGGATCCTAGTCTTCCTCGGCAAGTGCCTCGTGAGCTGGCAATTGGTCAAGCAGCAGGTGGTGGCCATGTCCAGCTGTGAGGCTGAGTACATAGCAGCCTCCACCGCTTGCACTCTGGCGCTCTGGCTCGCTCGACTGCTTGGTGATCTCCTTGGTCGAGACACTAGACCAGTGCAGCTCTTGGTGGACAGCAAGTCTGCTCTGGCCCTGGCAAAGAACCCCGTTTTTCATGAACGGAGCAAGCACATTCGGTTGAGTATCACTTCATCCGAGACTGCTTGGAGGAAGGGAGCATCAAGGCAAGCTACGTCAACACCACGGATCAGCTCGCGGATCTGCTCACCAAGCCTCTTGGGAGGGTCAAGTTCCTCGAGCTCTGCTCCCGGATCGGGATGGCTCAGCGCTCCCGCAAGACGGCGTACAAGACTTAGGGGGAGAATGATGAATAAGTCATTGTATTCTGGTCTTTGTGGAGTTGCTGCAGCACACACATGTTCCTGTGGACTGCAGCACACACATGGTCCTTTGTGAAGGACAGGTGGTTAGGATAGGATAGCATCCCTGATCTTTGACTGCTTTTTAGAGGCATCAAGGACTGGCAGTTAGCATCTTTAGGACTGGCAGTTAGCATCTTTAGACTAGCATATTCTGGCTGGCTAGCAGCTATAAATCTGTAGCCCCGTGCCCTCAGTTTGGCATGGCATTGTGTGAGATGTGTGTGAAATAAACCAACGAAAATTGCCCCAACTCTCCTAGTGTCATCCTCTTCTTCATGAAAGTGAGGCTAGAGATACTATCACATACTTGTTGCAGGCCCTGAGCAGTTCCTTGATCTTGGGCATGTAGCCTATGCAAGCGGCCAGATTCAGCATGAAGTTCACTGGCTGGAAGTTCTGGTTTAGCAGCGCTTCTATTTTTGTCCCATGTCCTCTAAACATCGCCATATATTTGAAGCACAATATGTGATTAAACTCATGGACACTGTCAGAACATAGTTGAAATACATTATAGATCTGGTCTTACATTTATGCTATGTCTGAATTGTTCTTTAATATTTTTCAATAATTATGTATGCATCGGAGTTCCAACTTATGGAGTTTACTCATCTCTTTATTTATTCCAGGCTACTAAAATAGGCAAAATAAATCTTGCTGCTACTGGAAAGGACCTTATGGACGACGAGAAACAAGAAATAACGATCGATTTGCACACAGCATTGGAGATGGAAAATGATATAATTGAGGAGAGAGCCCCTGAGATAGAAAAGAACCAGAAGCTTGGACTTCTTCTTGGTTTCCTCTCTGTTCATGATTGGTATATACCCTGCATGCTATTGATTTAGATGTTGTACTATCATAATGCGAAGTTTCTTTTGATAACATTTCCTTGTTATACTCAATTGGTACAATTATGCTCTTGCAGTGATCACATCTGTCTTCTTTGGCATGTTATAAATTCCCCTGATCGATTTCTGCTATTATTTGCCAGGGACCATGCGCAGCTACTCTTTGACCGTCTTGCACAGCTAAATCCTGTTGAGCATGTTAAAATTTGTGATGGCTTACTTAGGTTTGTCAACTTCCTCTGCATATTCTATTAGCAGCCTCGCATTTATATACAATTGCCTGTACTAATGTGCAAACATGCTATATTATGGCGTGCCTGAGTATGTTTGTTGTAATGCTATGGTAGAGCTCCCTGATTTATGTTGTTCAATTCTACTTTCATTTCTGCAGAATTATTGAGAAGACTATTTTGCCAGCCTACAGTACATATTGTCAAACGCATCATAAAATCTCCCGTAACATTGACACTCACATGACGGATGCATCATCTGTCTCCTCACCAAGTTATTTGGTTGATCTGCCAAAAGAGTTTTTCCAAATGCTTGCTGCCTGTGGACCATACCTTCATCGTGACACACTATTATTTCAGAAGGTACTGTTAAATCTTTTGATGTTGATTTTTTCTGCATTTGTATCCTCTTGATATCTTTCTGCCCTATTAGATATGATTGATATTTTCCTTATTGCATGCATGTCATGCATTATTGATTTGTTATATTTGCTTTGTACCAACTACAAATGATAACATGTCTGTATAAAAAATTCTTTTTAATCAGTGGTTGTGATGACCATGATTTTGCTTCCTGACTTGTGTTCCTTTAGCAAATTAAGAAGCGAAAAATGGCCATCCCTGATGCAATTCAGAATTTTGGAAGCTATCTGCTGCATACAGCATGTGTGGCGATATGGGTATGGGACAGTTGTCATACTCAACTCTCTTGGAGCATCATCTCCAGTAGCTCCCTCTTAGCTCACTCCCCATATCTCTATGGGGGACCTCCCCCAAAAGATGCCCTGCCTATGTTTCCTCCCACTCCAACAGACTTTCCATATTAGACTCCCTAGATTTTGTTAATGTCCTCTCATGGTTTTTAAGGCGTCGTCTAAGCGGCGTTTAAGCGCTGAGGCGCCCTAAGATGGTAAGGTGTCTGCCCCGCCTTAGATAAGAAGTGTACGGCTGCCTCATTGAAGTGTCCAACCTCGTAGGAGGTCTCTGCTTCTGCCTGTTGCTTGCTGCACCATCGCTATGGCTTCTCCTGGGGCTTGGAGATGACGACCCTGCTGCGGTGCTGCCTCCCTGCACTCTGGCGGGCATCATGTCGTGCTCCTGGTTCTGCTGTCGCCCTTCCCTTGCCCGATCTACTCTGCTGTTGTGATGGTGAAAGGATGCTGCGGTGAAGGAGAAGGGTGGTGAAAGGAAGGATGAGTTTTGAGGGTTGTGTGCTGCTACCGCGAGGAAAAGGAGCAGAAGATGTGTGGCGGCTATGGTGGGGAAGACGGGAAGGAATTAGGTCACGGAAAGAGTATATGGCCAATAGATGGGCTTTTGGGCCAATGGGAGGTGCATAAGTAGTGGCCCATCTCTCAGTCATTGCTATTTCCCCTTGTAATAATAATATACATGCAAAACTGTTGATTCCTCTTTTCCTGCAATGTCTAAGGCGTCATCTTCCCTCGCCTTAAGCGCTTAACAGCTAAGGCGGGGTTCAGTCACCTTACCTGGCTTCAACGCCTTAAAACCATGTATACTGTAACTAGCAACATTTTTGCAACATAATTAAGTACACATTTGGCATCGGTTCCAAGAATTCATCATGCTAATGGTACTGACCCACATCCAAAATACCATTGAACATGATAATTAGTAATTGCAAGTAAGATAAGACCTGATAAGAAACGATTAGCACCAAATTAGCATGGATTATAATACCAAAGGATTAACACCAACCATCATTGATTAGCATATAGTCATAGCACACAAACACCCCTAATCCCTTCCGCAGATTATCATGGATTAGCACACATCTATGATTTGCACACAAACACCCCTAACACTTTGCTTGCAATAATGCGGTTCTGCCTTGAGCATCTAGTGGCAAAAAATGTTTGGTGTTGTTTATTTAATGGCACATTCAATGTGTTAATTTCCAGGTTTGCAGAGTGCTAAAGGTGTACCATGCCTCGTCAAAAGAATCAGCCCGTACAGCAGGCGTAATGTCTCCAGAATCTCGGATTGAAGAAGCACTTGGATTATGTTTGCTTCCTTCGTTGCAGCTTATACCTGCCAATCCTGCTGTTGATATGGAGATATGGGGAGTTCTTTCCCTTCTTCCTTATGAGGTTTGTATTGCTTCATGGTTGTTACTTGTTATACTTGACTACTTTCATTACCGTCTTAACCAATCTGGCACTGTTCATGTTTAGGCACGCTACCGTTTGTATGGTGAGTGGGAGAAGGACACTGAACAAAACCCAATTGTCCTTGCTGCAAGGCAAACAGCAAAGGTTGCATGCTAATTCCATGCCTGGGTTTTCTTTCTTTCACCTATCATTTTATCTTGAGCTTTAAATTCACCCATGTCCTTGTTTTCTCAAATAGCTGGACACCAGAAGGCTCTTAAAGCGGCTGGCCAAGGAAAATCTGAAGCAGCTTGGACGCATGGTGGCTAAACTTGCTCATGCAAATCCAATGACTGTACTTCGGACCATTGTCCAGCAGGTACCAACAATGGGCATATAATTTATTCAAAAGCAATAATAAGCACTGCAGCCATATATCAAACATGCAAACTTCCATGGCTGTGATATTATTGGCTTTTTGCATGTAAATTATTCTCCTTGTTGTTTTCGATTCTCTGATGTTGGAGATGGCAACCATTGTTTTATCAGTTGACTGCTCTCCATTCGGACTGTATTTGGCTCTTCTCTATCTTCGCTGTAATATTTTTGCACCAACCTTTTTTTTTTCGAGAAAAAGCAAAATAATTTGCGGTTCATTTCGTTGAACAGTAAGAGCTTAGAGGTTGGTGCTTTGAGGAAATCACAGAACAATTTGCACCAACCTGGCCATGTCAAATCCATTATATGTATTTTCCCTATATGCTGGTGGGTTGAGGATAGTAAAAAATTTAACTGACAAAGGGTAACACGAATATCAGATTGGCACTAATGTTTAAATCAGTAAATTAATAATAATGCTGCTAAGAAATGTCAATGGAGGGAGTCTTTTTTGGGACCAAAAAAGTAGCAGAGCCTCCTACAGTCCTACTGTGCATGTGTAGAGGGAATGTGGCCCTTAGGGCTACACCACACTTAATGAAGCAACAGAGGAAGCCTAGTCAGTTTATTTCTGAATATATTATATTATTTTAATGGGTTAATTTGTGATAATTCAGTGATCCTGGAAAGTAACCTTCATTTTTGTAAATGCTTCGTTGACTTTTTTCGTTATAATTTATCTTCAGTTCTTTTTTTACATCTACAGTACATTGTTCCATTTTTCAGGTCGAAGCATACAGGGACATGATAAATCCAGTTGTGGATGCTTTTAAATACTTGACTCAGGTATTAGCTGAGTATGTGATGCATGTTTTGTGGAGATGACTGTACCCTTTTGGCCTTTTCAGAGTCTATTGTAATTATATTCCACATGTCTTTGAGTTGTTTTTGCCAGTCAAATTAACAGCATTGCCTAAATGTGTTCCGTTTACAGCTGGAGTATGATATCTTGCAATATATTGTAATCGAACGCTTGGCTCAAGGTGGCCGTGAGAAAGTAAAAGATGACGGTCTTAATCTGTCAGACTGGCTTCAGTGTCTTGCATCATTCTGGGGACACCTGTATGTCGTTTGATTCCTGTCTCTGATTATATTATTTACGTAACACATGACGTGATGTACTGACCAATTTTTAGTCAAACCTGATGGTCAAGTGATATTTAATCATGTTTGTTCTTGCTTATTAGGCACATATAGCTTATGTCATATGGCTCATACAATGATCTGCTATTTTAAAAATGTGCGTTTAGCAGCAAAGTATGTGAAAAGAATTTCTGCCTAGGATGCAGTTTCCTTTTATTTAGTATCACAAATTTGTCTGTAAAGTAAGCATACTATCCATTATCTCGAACATGCATGCCAGTGATACTTTTAGATATGCTAATGCAGCATAATGTAATTGATTTATAATCTAAATATTTAGAGATTTACCTTTTGTTTTACAATTAGGACTTACTTTAATCTTGTGCAGAATCTTGGGTTACTCTCTCCCCATTTGTTTGCCCATTTTTCCATCACGTCTAGTCGTCTATAAAAGTTATCTACAAAGAAGATATCACTGATTTGCCAAGACTCCATATTCTTGTTAATATTTGTTAATCACATTTGATCTTGAACTTTGATTGATGGATACTTACTGTCTGACTATTTGAGTAAATCTTTATGCGTTGAAAATGCTAAATGTTTCTACTAGTGCTATATATCTTCATAATCACTGGGGTACTTGTGTTTCCCTTCTCAGTATTGTTATTATCTTTAATTTTTATGTTCTTATTCTGAACCAATTAAGTTCAACAGCTGCAAGAAGCATCTTTCCATGGAGCTAAAATGCCTTTTCCAATACATAGTCAATCAACTAAAGAAAGGATTGGGCACTGAGCTTGTTGTGCTGGAGGTTTGTTGACTATGTCGAAATGTCCTTGCTCTCTTTGAACTATATGAATCTGAATTTTGAAATGATGTACCATGCAGGAACTCATTCAGCAAATGGCAAATGTACAGTATACTGAGAACATGACTGACGAACAGGTTGATGCCATGGCAGGGAGTGAAACATTGCGGCTTCAATCTTCACTGTTTGGATCAACACGGAACTATAAGGTTGCATGAGGAACCAATGCCCCTTTCTATATTCATGATAATTAAAAAAAACAGTTTACCAAATCAATTTTTTGTAGGTCCTGAATAAGTCTACAAACAAGTTGCGGGATTCTTTGCATCCAAAAGATGAACCAAAACTTGCAATTCCTCTATTACTGCTTATTGCGCAGCACAGATCCAAGTAAGGTTTTGTTTCAATTTGCAAAATCCTATGTGCCCAATCCCCTTCCTTTATTTTGTTCTGTTCTGCTCTCTCGACTAAGTGGACTTTAGTCTTGGTGCAGTTATGTAATATAGATGAATACCGGTAGCTATTACAACTGTATAATAATCAAATGAAAAAATTGACTGTATGGTATTATGCAATAATTTACTTATTAAGTACATTCAACAGAAATTACCCAGAAAGCAACCGTGAGCTAAAAGCCTATCATGTTCAGTTTTTTACGTTTTGCTCCGCTCTTTTAAACTTGATAATTTTGTTATTATTCTCAGGATTATAATAAATGCAGATGCCACATATATCAAAATGGTTAGCGAGCAGTTTGATAGATGCCATGGGATACTACTTCAGTATGCCGAGTTTCTTTCAAGTGCTTTAACTCCAGCAACCTATGTTCAACTAATACCTCCCCTGGAAGATCTGGTTTATAAGTATCATATTGAGCCAGAGGTAATACACCCGTGTCTTGTGTACTCTATATTTTAATTAATGTGCGAGCAGATTTCATTATTTATGCACCCAGACTTTAGTAAACCTCTTAGTACTTTACTTTATTCTAGGTTGCTTTTCTTATATACCGCCCAGTAATGAGGCTTTTCAAAAGTGCTAATGGTGGTGAGGCCTGTTGGCCTCTGGATGGCAATGAAGAAGGGGAGTCTGTATCAAGTGATGATATGATCTTGCGTGGTGATTCATCTCAGAAGTTAATCACGTAAGTCTGTTAGGAACATCTTCCACTAGTCTCTTAATCATATATTCAATGCTATGGGTCATCACCGGCAGTACCCCCCACCTGTCTAACAACATTTACTCTGTAAATATTCGAAAATAGTCACATGTAAATATAGCAGCACTTCGTGTAATTGCAAAATGTTTTTTTTTTGTTGAAAGAAGGTTATTTTCTAGTTTGGTCCCCATCCTTGTCTTTCTTGTGCAGACTATAAACGAATGCTTTTTTTTTTTCTAATTCAAACCTAAGGATAAAAGTGTGTTGGGAGCTTAAAATCTGCATCCGGACCATCACGTCTTAGTTATTCTGGTTTGACCTTTTTGTTTCATGTAAAAATGAACTTGAGAGTAAATACAAGTTAGGTTCAGAAAAAATATTGACCCTTTAGAATATTTGAGTTACAAATATGAAAATTTGATCCCCTCTTGCCACTATATCAGCGAAGATCTTGTGGTCCTTGAAAGCTGGTAGGGAACTAGCTGCTTACCTTGAACAACGGTTGCTTTTAGAAACTTACAATTTAAATGTTTAAGCCTCCTTGAGGATAGCTTAGTTCAAAATTTCGGTTTCTATTCATTGATATGGCCATGGTATTTTAGGCTCAATTCACATGCAGTTCTCCGTATTCTGTTTTCTTGCAGGTGGTCAAATCTTCTTGGAACAATCAAAACAATTTTGCCAGCAAAAGCCTGGAACAGTCTTTCACCTGAGTTATATGCTACTTTCTGGGGTTTAACACTATATGATCTTCATTTTCCAAAAGATCGCTATGATGCAGAAATCAAGAAGCTGCATGAAAATCTCAAACAACTCGAAGATAACTCAGATAACTCTAGCATTGCAATATCACGACGTAAGAAGGACAAGGAGAGAATCCAAGATTTACTTGACAAATTGAACAATGAATCTGATAAGCATAAACAACATGTTGCATCGGTGCTCCAAAGGCTAGCCCGTGAAAAGGATAAATGGCTGAGTTCCAGTCCCGATGCACTGAAGATCAACATGGAATTTCTCCAGCGGTGCATATATCCACGCTGTGTTTTCAGCATGCAGGATGCTGTGTATTGTGCTACATTCGTCCAGACGATGCATTCACTTGGGACTCCACTTTTCAACACAGTGAATCATATAGATGTTTTTATCTGCAAGACACTACAGCCAATGATCTGTTGTTGTACAGAATATGAGGCTGGCAGGCTTGGAAGGTTTCTTCATGAGACACTTAAGACAGCCTATTATTGGAAGGTAGTCTATTGATTCATTTGTGCTAGACACTCTTCACCATAGCTTTCCTGATGTTTATTACATTGTTTAGTGCTTCTGAGTTTGCATATACAACTTTTTGCAGAGTGATGAATCAATATATGAACGTGAATGTGGAAATAAGCCGGGATTCGCTGTATACTTCAGATTTCCAGATAGTCAACGTGTATCTTATACCCAGTTTGTTAAAGTACGGTTTGCACACTCCTTGAAGTTATGTGTGTCACACAATTCAGTTTATGTTTGTCATATCCTTTAGTGCAGCATAGTCCTAAACTCTTAGAAAGAGTGATTGATACATAGATAGCCTGTTTTGTGTTCGGTCACCATTTCTAAAACTTTAGGACGTAGTTGTACTCAAGTAGCATGATTATGGTGACATGCCAAATCCTAAGAGTTTGTAGGGGTAATTTGTAGTGTAAAAACTTAAAAGTACTATCAGGAGCACAAGTAAACTACTCCCTCCGGTCCTATTTAATTGACTCAGATTTAGTACAAAGTTGTGCTAAATTCGAGTCAATTAAAAGAGACCAGAGGGAGTAGAAGTAAATATATTATGTTGTTTATGGCGTTTTGTCACCTTTTAGAATAACTGCAAACATAATGCATATTAAATTATACAAAAGTTAACATTTACTGTCGATATTGATGGTTGCAACTTTTTCACAAGTCCATGAGAACAGTCTTCTGAATATCTTATACTCCCTCTTTCCCAAAACAACTTGCTTAACTTTCCTATAACTAATATGTGTCTATACTTCTGTATCTAGACAAAGTTGAGTATACTTCCGTATCTAGACAAAGTTGAGCAAGTTATTTTGGGACGGAGGGAGCATTTGCTTTGGTACCCAAACCAAAAGCTTTTGCTCTAGATATCTTATTAATATCTACAGAGGCCTCATAGATATTATGTTCTGTCTCAGTTGAGAATTAATCCTGCGATAAATACTAATGCACAAAAACCGTGTTTAGGTGTCAACTGTAACCCTTTACTGTGAGCTGTTAGCATGCCAGATATTGATGGGTTAGTTAATGGATTTAAAATTTTGCAGATGAACTCGTTCACGAACTCACAAACTATGTTAGAGGAACCCAGTCTTCTCATTCAATCTAAATCGGGTGTCTCCAATGCTCATACAATGTCACATTTAGTTCCCAGATATGGATACTTCCCCTTAGTTCCACCCATAGGGGACATAGGACATAAAATCTTTCCACTCCTTGTAGTATGTCACTGGTAAAATTTGCAAAAATGTGGACAGGTAGCTCATTCTCAGTAACCTGGCCCTGTCTGTTTGTCATGCCAAACATATCAGAGCTCGTTTCATGAAGCATTGCTGTCCTGCCATGCAGTTTTATTTTATTTAAAGGGGATTTCAGATGTGTCAGTTGGTGCTCCATGTGCTAGACGTGTTTGGCTTTATTGAGCTGTGCATTTGGTCATGTTTGAGCTTTGCAAAAGAAGTGTAGTGGCTACTTCTTTTTATAAAATGTTAAAACCTGCAAGATTACCATATTCACTGCATGTACTTTTTATTGATAAGCATCTACCCATTTTCTGGTGAAATTTCTGTTTTTTGCATCTTGGTATGAATTCAGCATGGTTTCATTAACTCTAGTTTTTATTATTGACACATGCTGCTTTTTTCCGTATATTTTGTTCATGCCACCTGAATTAACAAGTCATAAGTGAATGTCTAGTATCAAAAGTTTCAAGTTGTCCTTTTATCTGCTATTCTTTAAATACGTTTGTGAACCTTTTTTTTTTCTGTCCTTAGGTTCATTGGAAATGGAGTGGAAGAATTACCAAGGTGCTTAATCAGTGTATGGAATCAAAAGAATACATGGAAATCAGAAATGCCCTTATTCTGCTCACAAAGATAACTAGTATTTTTCCTGTGATGCGAAAAAGCGGCATCAACATCGAGAAAAGGGTAAGTACATCATTAGTCACCATATGTGGTATGCTATTGTTCTATCGCTCACAAATATTTTTACCAGGTAGCGAAGCTAAGGGGGGATGAGAGGGAAGACCTGAAAGTACTGGCCACTGGTGTAGCTGCTGCTCTGGCGGCTCGCAAGGCAAGTGTTAAATCTTCACTGTTGCCTTTTTTCTTCCTATCAGGAGCACCCACTTGTGTATGATTATGAGATGTATGCGTGGAAAGCTCAATTATTATTTATTATGCAGAGCTCATGGCTATCTGAAGAAGAGTTTGGCATGGGTCACCTTGATCCGAAGCCAGTGCCTGCAAAAGCTATTCCTGGTAATTAGAAGATGCAGAAGGTGTTTTTGTTTAACCACTATGATTAGCTGGACTATAACGCTTCCTTGGATTCTACAGGAAATCAGTCTGCAGACCCTACGACAGCAAAGGATCACATTGTTCGTGCAAAATCTACTGAGGGTAGGCATGAAAGGTCAGAAAATGCAATGAGGCCTGATGCTCAACACAAGAAGAATGCCTCGACTGCAAATGGATCTGATAGTCAAATACCATCTTCCTCTGCACAAGGAAAAGTTTCAGGGGTTGCACATGGTGCAGATGAACCTCCAAAGCTTTTGTCTGATGAGGGAGTCAAGGTTTTGAAGCCTACTGCAGAATCTGAGGTACCTCCCAGTTTATCGTGTGAAAAGCATGAAAGTAACAGTAGGATAGCTCCTGTGAGCTTGGCTTCAAAAAGGTTTTTGGAATTGCAAAAAATTCCTACAAGAGCGAATATGGCAATAGTATGTGTATTTGTAGATTGTCGTGCAAAGAAATCTATTTTTATGGCCTATACATGTGCTAAAATGGTGCAATATTTTATCTATTTCAGCCCATCATCCTCGTATTTTTTCTGCAGATGAGAAATGGATGTATATTTCACAATTTTTCGCAAGTACATGAGTGTATTTCCACTTGTAATTTTCTTAGGATTTTTTGAAATTTGAAACAATTATTTTCTTGAAAATAACGGGGTCAGGTGTCCTTTCGTATGTCATGGAACATGGCAGTGACCATTGACTAATTTTGTGCTGGGCATTTGGTTTGCATTGTTTCTAATCATTTTTCGTACAACAGACAAGAGGGCCACAGAAGCGTGCTGCACACAATGCTGCAAAGGTATCTAAGCATGATGCGGTGAAGGAAGATGCAAAACCCGGGAAATCAACCAGCAGAAGTCTTAATCAACAAGCCTCTGCTATTTCTGTAGACAGAGAAGTATTACCTCAGGCAGCTGATGGTATGCTGGATACTAAAACTACTAGTCCCTTGGTTGGAACTAATGGTAACGTACATCCGGCGCCACGAAAGGTATCAGCATCCTCCCAAAGATCAACGGCGTTGGCTGCACATATTGGTGGAACAGCTAATCCTGCCAGCGAAGGTGAATCTACTGACTTGATTGATTCTACCGTGAAACAGCAAAAAAGATATGTTCCTGTTGAAGAACAAGAGAGAACAGGTAAACGAAGGAAAGGGGAGTCTGAAGTCCGGGATGGTGACTTAACAGATCACCATACAGACAAAGAAAAGAAGTTGGACTCGCGATCGGTAGATAAATTTCGTTCTTCTGATCATGAGAGAGGTGCTAGTGAGGAACAAAACGTAGTTAGGTCAGAGAAATTAAAAGAAAAGTTTGATGATAAATATGACAGAGATCCTAGAGAAAAAGCAGACCGGAGTGAAAGGCGACGTGGAGAAGACGTGGTTGAGAAACCAACAGACAGATCATCTGAAAGGAGAGAGCGTTCAATTGAAAGGATGCAAGACAGGGGGATAGACAGGGTTCCTGAAAAAGGAAGAGAAGACAGGAATAAGGAGGAGAGAAGCAAAATTAAGCATGTTGAACCCTCCATAGACCGGGCACATACTTCTGACGAACGGTTCCGAGGGCAAAGCTTACCACCACCTCCACCTCTTCCAACAAGTTTTGTACCCCAATCAGTCGTTGCCAACCGAAGAGATGAAGATGGTGACCGAAGGGGTGGCAGCACCAGGCATACACAAAGGTTGTCTCCTAGGCGTGATGACAAAGAAAGGTGGCATGTGGAGGAGAATGCTTCACTGCCGCAGGATGATGGGAAACATAGAAGAGAGGAAGATCTCCGGGATAGAAAGCGGGAAGACAGGGATGTTTCATCAAGCAAGGTAAATCTGTCTTTCCCCCTAATGCTCTCCTGTGATTTGTGATCAATGTTTGCTCACTAGTTTGGTTCTATCGATAAAGATGATGTATTAATCTCGTCACTCAACAGTTCTATGACTGCAATGGTGTGAGGCATGCATTCACTCCTCTTGGGACCTTACATCTTGTAACTGATAGACTGAACATTCTTGTTTAACCTCTAATGCTTTATTACTTCTATAGGTAGATGACAGGGATAGGGACAAAGTTACTATGAAGGAAGATAGTGACCCTAATAGTGCTTCCAAACGGCGAAAGATAAAGAGAGAACAGTCTACTCTAGAAGCTGGAGAATATGCACCTTCTGCTCCACAGCCTCCGAGCCTTGGAGCTGGTAACTCGCAATCGGAAATACGAGAGAGAGAAAGAAAGGGTGCTGTTTCACAGCATCGGCCGTCACATGCTGATGACCTTCCTAGGTTGCATGCCAAGGATTCAACAAGCAAGACAAGTCGTAGAGAGGCTGACCAGTAAGTTTAGGAAATGATGATTTCATTGAACTAAGCATTGCACACCTTCCTACATTTTACAACTCACTTCACAATGTTTTTTTTAATCTTACCTGTCATGTGAAACACAATCTATTTTATGGGAAGGATCAATTTTGTATCGACTGAATGAAGTTGCAAAACCATTTTCTTTAGCAATTTTTTTCTTAAAGTTCAGATGCTTTGCACATTAAAAAATCATGAACTGCAATATCTTATGCAAACTCATTTTTTCTTAGACCTCTTTTAGTATGCACCCAACCCGCTTCTTTCTATATTGAAGAAACATTTAGTCAAATAAAATAACGATTGTGCTGCCAAGTTACAAGCTATTACGCTGGTAAGTAATGTAGAAAAAAAAAATCATCATTTCACCTTCCTAAATTGTAGATAACATGGTGACATGCACTTAATGAGGCATAATGTGGCTGGCATTATGGAAACTAACCACTTATGTTCCAAGATACTCCCTCCGATCCAAAATAAGTGTCAGATTTAGTACAAACTTTGTACTAAATCAGTACAAAATCACCGACACTTATTATGGATTGGAGGGAGTAGCATTATTGTGAAAGCTTCCTCAAAGAGGGTTTACTTTTAAAAGTAGTGGAATATGAATAATAGAGAAATGCGCAACTAAATAATTGCCATTTATTAGAACAAGGATAACTGCATGACACAAATAGTTCAACGGATTGATGTCTTACCAAGAATTTGTAGCATTCAATTTTTTTGTTTCCATTGATAGAGAACAATGAAATTTATGACTTATTAAGTCGTCATGGTTGACACGTGTTAAATCGTAGCTACCAAAAGCTAGGTCAATGGCTGGTGTATGCAGAATTAGTATGATCCCTTTTCCTTGCATGTAAGCATCTTTAAAGAAATGAGAATTTAAAGCTTACACATGTAAAATACAATATACTCTAGCATCACTTTGTTGTCTTGAAGCATATTTAACTGCTTGATTCCGCGTGTTCTCATCTATGTGTTTAAATTGTCTTAATCCTTGTGTTGGTTTAATATATAGCTTGAGCTTTTGTCATGAATTCATGAGTTACATATATAAAAGAGAATAGTTACATCGATGATTAGGCTTAATATCTTACCTTTCATATGTAGCGATCGTAAGGTATACTAGAAATAAAGCTGCAGACAAATGATTGCTAGGATGTTTTTCTTTCTAGTTCTTCCCAACAGTTATGTAATGCAACATCATATTTTTCTCTGACAAACCCTGGTTAACTTGCAGAATGCATGATAGAGAAAGGGAAGAGGAAAAGCGGCTAAGAACTGAAGCAAAAAGAAAGCATCGGAAGTAGGTTGTTGCGAGAATTTTGATCATTCAGTTGGCATCCTTGACGAGTTTTTCTTCTAGCGGGAAGATCTATGTGGGCATATTGAACCATTCAGTGTGTATGCCTCTCACTCCATGGTTTCCTAGAAAGGTTTGCTGGGGCAGAAGGGGACACAAAATGAATCCTTCAGCTGTCGCTGTCCAGATGCAAATTCTTATGAACGATGTTGAGTGCAAGGAACAACCATCTGGGCCATAGTCGTTATACACGTTGTCGTAACATTTTAGCATGGAATGTGAGAACCAGAAATCATGTGCCATTATTAACTTGAGACGAATTTGCTCTAGACAAGGATGAGCAGATGTTGGTCCAGCTATTTTTGTAATTCATTTTGTACTAGCTGAAGGCGGTTTTGTTGTAACAGGCTTGAGTTTCTTTTTTTGCTCTGCCTAGGAAGAATAGCAGTGGTCAGTGGGGACACAATGAGTAGGTTGTACATGTATAGTTACAATGGTCGGATGAACAGTTCTGCTGCAGCTTTCACTTAGATGGTAGCGCTACATTTGATGTGTGATACATTTTACAAAATCGCATTTGATCTGTGATACATTTTACAAAATCACGCTCATGATTCTGGAAGGGCTGTAGGTACTTTGCTCAAAATGGCATGTATAGTTTGTCTGCTTTGTTCTAGCTATTCTTATTGAGTCCCTAGCATTTAATAAGGTCCTTCAGTTGATAGAATATTTGGCTATTTGAGTCTGAATGGCTTCACTTGTTCTGTCCGTACTCAATGTGTAGCGCCTACACCGTTTGAGGGGTTTCCATTTTGCTTTTCAATTTCCTATTGCGACTGCTTGTATTGAAATTCGATCTATTTTCTAGTAGTCCAAATATTAGGATCTACCGCTTGGATCGGGTAGTGTCGTCTCTTGGTTCAATATTTAGGTTCAATATTTACCAATGACGATAAAGACGGCCTAACAAATTTGGTCCAGGCGTCCGGCGCTCACAGCTATGGTTGGGAAAAGTAGTAATAAAAGGAATACGTGCTTTTTAGTCATGTTGTTAACCATTACCGATAGCAACTTGGAAAATTAATGAAGATCCGTGGCTTTCTATCTAAAGCCTTGAATTGTGGTAGTTTTGCAATTTTCCCTTTCTGCCCACACTTCTGTCTTTCGTTTTGTTCTCCGCATCTTTTTGCATGTGCGTGTAGCCAGTGTCACCAGCCAGAGAGCATTCTTGGTTTATAAGATACATGTCACAAGAGGCATACACAAAATACTACAGAAGGTTGTGTATCCATGCGTCTTATCTCTCCACCTCCCCAGGTCTATCTATCCTCAGAAGAAGAATTGGTCCACCATTGGAGGCTCTTGCATACTGGGTTGTAGTTGATTAATCAGTTCTTGTTTATTGTTCCTGCTGCTCTGCATGTAAGGTTCTGAAGTAGTATAACATGCGGTTGAACAAGCACAAAGGAAAGTCCATGTGGGATGACGCGATGCAACCGCGGCGAGCCGGCCAGCTTCGATCTACGGATTGCGAAAGCGCTTGCATTCTTGTGTTGGAGAAAAGAGCCGCTGTATATTTTTATTGTAATCGTGCTAGAGTCTATCAATTACAATTTTCATTGTAGGTGTACTCCTATATAGATGCTACACAATTATATACTACATTTTCTCCTAAAGCACCATGACAACGTCCTCTACACTGGATATGGCCTTTTGCTCTCCACTATTGCATCTTCCTTTTCTTCCTTCGTGAGGCATCCACAATGCAGCCTACAACAACCGCAGCGATCTGTGCGACCACCCACCAAACTCTGTTAACAAGTAATAAGAGAATTAGCAACATAATTCTGTTATGGGGGTAATTGTTGTTTTGCAGGAAGAATGGCAAACTGAAGAAACTAGATGCTACGTGAAAGAAACATATGGACTCTTTGTAAAAGATACAGTCATGTTTTGCATTCCCATATGTTTCTAGAGTTGATATACACTTTGGTGTACTGTTCCACACCAGTTATTGGGTTGTAACGGTGTTTAGTATTCCTGTAGTGTCTCAGCAGCCTAGCAAAATAGAGTCATGTTTTTCATTCTCGTGTGATTCTAGAGTTGATATACACTTTGGTACACTGTTTCTCACCACTTAATATAATGGGTTGTGATGGTGTTTACCCTTCCTGTAGTGTGCTCCTGTGTTTTGAGCTGTCCATCCTACACTCTTGTTATATTTCCAAGATAACTGCAGTTCATGCTCATACCATCTTACATGAGTTCGGATGAAACAACATCCACACGCCATAGATTTTTCATGAATCCGTGTGCCGTACTGCCGTGTGCACAGTGATAGTTAGAATTTTTCCTTCCATTTTGCAATTTTCTTTTGCCAGCTGTGCTTCTGTTCGATTAATTTTCCATTATTGGACATTGTATCTTTGAATTAGAGAGTGTTGAGTATCTCCCGAGTGTCAACAATCAGCACATAAATGGCATGAGAAGCTACAAAAGAAATCAGAGAAATCGGATGAAAACAAGAGAACCAAAAGTTGCATTTATTCCCCTGAAGGGTTAGGGTTTTCTTTCGTGTTTATGCCCTCATGATTTCCTTCTGTTGTAGTATTTGTTACTGAAACTCGTATTTTATTATTTGAGAATGCTACAGTTCCATCACAAGACTGCCAATGCAATATTGAAATTTCTCAATGTGCACCGCTGTTCTCTTCTATGCTTTACTAATTTGTTTACTATCTGACCATTATCACCTTTGAAGTAGCGGTTGTTGTCTTTCCATTTTTTTGGAAGCATGCTCTTATCTTACTAGTCAAGGGTACATGCTTCGCATGTTGATATAAATGACTGACATTTAATGGTACTTTCAACTTAATTTTCAAGAAAGATGCAAAAAAAACGCAATTGAGTGTTTCCTGTTAACACGTGTCTAGATGTGTTAATCTCACGGAGTTTCTTATCAAAGTAAACGTGCATAAATATTACTCCCACCATTTGAAAACGATTTTATTTCCCGGAATGTCAGAAGTCAAACAACTTTAAGTTTGTCCTAAGGTTTATAGTTAAATATATCAATGCCTAAAATGACCATTTAGATTAATTAGATTTGTTGTATACTATATTTGGTACTATATGTTTGACATTATAAATATTTACATATTTTTCTACAAATCTGGCCGCATTTGATTTTTTTCTTTACTTAGAACAAACCTAAAACTTAAATTATTTTTACTGTAGAAACTAAATTGTAAGCATTTTAATTTCAAATATGATAAATGGAGCAATTCCACTTACTATAAATGATACTCGTGGGAAACATAACTTTATTCAAAAAAAAATATGAGAAATATGGACAACTAACCACTCGTTTTCCATAACAAAAATAAATACTCTAGTTTGGAGGTTGTTCATAGATATAAATCAAAGAACTATTTGAACTTTGATTGCTCAGACTTTACACATAAAAGCTATTTCTAAAATATAAGAAAAATCAAGATCCAATAACAATATAAGACATATTTATTTATAAGAGAAAATACAAACTGATGCATATAGTTACAAACGATTTTCTCATGTCTCCGTTTACCATAATTAGTTATTTCTACGCGTTTACCATGGCTGCGTGCATTTTTTTTGTCTCGGTCACGCCGGCTGGTAGCTTGATAAAAACACTGTTTAATTTCTATTTGGCCGCTAGCAACTGTAGAGCTACATGCACTCTCGTGTGACATGGCTAGAGAATTGCAGAGAGCGCGTGATCGTACAGATTATTCAGAGGGGTGCTGCATCACAAGCTCACAGCAGTGGGGCCAGAGTCGCAAGACCCGAATCCCTGGCTAGTAAATCTACCCGCCGTTTGTCTATTTTACTTTCTCATTCTCCCCACAGCCATCTCTTCAGCTCAAGTACCTTCCCACGTATCAGACATGCATGCGTATTTATTTTCAGAGAAGGGCACGCAATAGTTACAGAACAATGCCGAGCAGCTGCAATGTAACTGTTCATGGCGAATCCAGCTACCATCAGCCTTTAGATTGATCAGTCCAACGGTTAGGATTTATTCTCCAAACTGAAGTCAAAACTGGTACACTATATAGGGGTATAGATAATAGAATTGTCATCTCATGTTTGTGTATAGAAGGCAATGAATTCAGGAACAGAAGCACACGTGAATATGGAAAGTGACTTACTGCTAGCCTGTCATGCTAGCCTGTCATGAGGTAATCTGCATCTCTTCGAGGCTTTCAATCTCAGCGTTAGCAAAACCAGTTTTGTGGAAGCCTCAGATGTATTTCAAATTTTTGGCACTTGGTGAGGTATACCTAAGAAGCTGAAGGTGTTGATAACTTTTCTTTAGTAGCTTGCATTATGTTTTTTTCCTTAAATTTAAATCGTACATGTTCTTCTTATTACCATCTTTTTCATGTTGTACGAAAAAAATCTTCCTTGGTTTCTACATAAGGCCTTTTTCGCAGTTCCTTATCTGTTGTCTTTGGTGTCTATAGCTTTATGCTACCAAGTGATTCACACCTTTGCTACATAAGGACTTTTATGTAGTATGTGATAGCCCAAACCAGAATGCATGCCATCATACCTACAAGTTTATGTTAGCACTATTGTCACTTCTAATATTAGGTGCATTCGATACATGCTTGATGTGTACAACATACTACGTGGATGGGTAGACCTGTAATGAAACTATGCATAGATGATACTTATTGTTTTCTATTATGCCATTAAAGTGATTATGTGCTTCTCTCTCTCTATCTCTCTCTCCCTCCCTCTCCCTCTCTCCATGGTTAAGATTTTTTGGAACTTGGATACATTGGAACCCGATTAAACTTACTCTGCTACCATACATGCATGCATAGGCTGCGCGTTGATTAAAAGCGATAGGAGGTAGTAGTACTACCTCCGTTTCGGTTTATAGGTCTTGCGCGTATCCCTCATTCACTCTACCATATAGGTCTTGCGCGTTGATTAAAAGCGATAGGAGGAGTACTCAGTTTTCTCTTATTCACTCTATCACTCAAAGTACCATAGCTATACTTCACTGTAAGCATGCATGGTACATATATAGAACATCTACCGCTGCCGCCTCCTCTTCCAGCGTCAAACAAACACCAAGCGTGCACGCACGCGCACACAGATGCAACTTGTATAGGTTGCTATTTTTTTCGGTTACATACTTACATTATTTAGACCGTCTTGCTAGCTGATCATTTTGTTCGGCATGGGAGGTACTGGGATAGACAAAGCTGCTGTTCACACCTTTTCTACAAGCTACGGCTCAACAGGCCGTTCTTGGTTTAGATGATGTGGTTGTTGCAAGAACCAGTTCCTATCCTTCCAGCGAACATCTCGTGCTTTATTCTGATCACCGACCAGAGACAAAAAAAGACGTCGAAAAAGATGATGATGTCTGTCAAGATGAAATTTCATTAAAGTACTGTTTCAAAAATATATGTCGAGCTGCACGTTGCAGCTCCCTCTTCTTCATCCTCTCAATCTCACCTTCTCTCTAGGACACACACCACACACGCATACACCAAGAGAGAAAACGCTCATGCTTTGCCGTGAGACTCTCCTTGGTGACTACACAGACTACATATTTGCTCTACCCGCAGGCCACACTTTCTTCATTCATTTGTTCACTCTTAAATAGGCAGTACAAGATAAGCATCACCGGCCACTAACACCTAGACCTATTCTCAAGCCATGCTGCCACACAAATCGGCCACTCAGCCCACCTTGCCGAGTACATGCATGAGTACTAGACTAACTCAACCGGAGACATGTAGATCATCTAACTAACTCGGTCACTTCTGGAGCTAGTCTCACGCTAAGCACTACATGAATATTTATCCTCAAAACTAACTTATTTCTAACTAAATAAGACCATTAGCTTGTCTACACACAGATCACATCTTCGTATGTGTAGACTACCACAGCTTCCGGCAAGCCGACTCGATTACACGAAAATAAACATGACCAAGCTCTAAACTTAATACTAATAACAAGATTTGTTCCAACAATTAGAGTATAGAGTTGCGGCAGAACCGATATTGTTCCATTTCCTGCTATCGTCGGTAGCTCACTCCTCGCATCTACCCGGTGAGATCCTAGTTTCTATGATCCATAGAAAAAATCTTGTTAAAGCGATTTTTTGAAACTTGGGTACAGTGGAACCCGATTAAACTTACTCCGCCACTAAGTTACATAGTTTCCCGATCACTAAGTTACATAAATTTCAGGAGGAGGAGTTTTCCTTCATACTATTCATTTAAAACTTGTTATTTTTTCCTAAGCTACATAATTTCGAATTTAAGTATGAAAAAAAGGCACGCACATACATACAGGCATCCTCTACATGCAAAAAATTTGTTCAGAATTTTTGAAGCGCTAGAAATACAAATTTTGTACCGCTACAGTAATTTGGGTACTCCAGAACCCGGATGCCACTGCGTATTTTCGCTTGTTATAAATGTGTCTGCTTCATTTACCATTAAGTGGGTCGGTCCGTGAACTGTTGCACATAAATCAGATCTTCTGTTGTCTCTCCGAGTATTTTCTAACTTGTCTAACTTTAGCTAATAAGCAAAGTTGTTTTAGAGCAAGTTCAATAGTATAGCCAATCATTGTCTATAAGTCAAGTGACATGTCATCAATAGCTAACTTAGAGCCAACATGTACAATAGTGAGCTATAAACATGTTCTACTTTATCAATAAGTGACCCATCTTTTACTCTCACAAAGTGCATAGGAGCACATGCTAAAGCTGACTCTTGCATTAGAGCCCACTCTTCTTCTCTCTCCTCCTCTCTCACTTCCAACTAAGCAATAATATATTATTTTAATCCTTATAGCCAGCTGATTAGAACTTATTGTACTTGCTCTTAGACTAGTCATAGTGGGGAGTAACATCGAGTAGTGTCATGCATATGACACTAGCCTATGTTACTACCTTCATAGTGCATAGTAACTTAAATGTACTATCATGGGTGAGTATATTAATTAGCTTGTAGACTCATTCTACATTGAAAGTGTGATGTTATGGTAACATAGCTAGTTACCATAATCATCTCTTTCTTCATTCAATGTCATGCCATGTCATCAATTTGCTTAGTTGATAATACATGTAGCTCTATGTTACTACCTTAGTTACTCCCACTATGAGTAGTTTTACATGGATATCAAACAAACAAAATCATTTTCTCCCTGAACATAAAGCGTTATGGTGTTAGAGAATCTCCAGTCGCGTCCCCCAAAGCGTTCCCCAAAGCAATCCGTTCCAGCCGCGTCCCAGAAAGCCTATTTTTGTCCGGCGCGGCCCGATACGGTGTCCGGCGCCCCAAGCCCGTCCTCGTCCCACAGGGGACGCTCCGGGGACGCCGGACACAACGAAAAGCGAGGCGGGGAGTGGCGGGGCCGACCGTCAGCGGCACAATAAATTTTCACCTAACCGTCGCCTACCTCGCGACGGAAGTTATTGGCGCGCAACGACGGTGCAGTTCCCGCAGCGACGGTGCAGTTCCCGCAGAGGCGCAGCGACGCGTCCCGTCGCGCCTAGCTCTGCTTGCTGGCGTTAATGAGCACCACCGTTCCTCCGCCTCCCTCCGGCCCATAAAAGGGCCGCCTCTCATCGTCCCTCTCACACACAAACCCTAGCGCCTCTCTCCCAAACCCTAGCCGCCACTATCTCAAGAAGACTCGCCGCTATGTCTGGTAGAGGCGGAGGCCGACCTCGCGGCCGTGGTCGTGGTCGTGGTCGTGGCCGAGCTGAACGCTCGCCGTCGCCTCCCACGCCGTCGTCTTCATCGTCGGAGATGGACGTGGAGCCGAACGTGTTGTTCGAGTTCGTCCTCGTCCTCAAGGGCGACCCACGCGACATCCAGAGGCTGCCGGACTCCTTCGCCGAGTACGTCGCCGGCGACGACCGCCCGCGCACGATGCATCTGCGGGAGGCTTCGTGCGGCTACTACCGGTGGATCGTCGACGCGATCTACGACGCGCGCGGCAAGATGTACCTCAACATCGGCTGGGAGAAGTTCGCGCGCCACCACAGCCTCGAAGCCGGCTTCATCCTCCTGTTCTCCTACTTCGGCGACGGGGACATGAGCGTCAAGGTCTTCGATGAGACGCGCTGCCGCCGGGAGTACCACAACGACAGGGACTACCACAGCGACAACACCGACGAGGAGGACGACTGAGTGTTGTTTCTTCGCAGCGAATACGTGCACGGAGGTTTCTGGCTGTTCTTCCTCGCAAGAACCAACAGGGGCACCGTCACCAGCTGGATTTTCCAGTTTGGTGACTGGGTGTGCCTCGAGTGTTCTTTCTTGGCAGCGAACACACGAAACCTGCGATGACCGGCCTAGTTAGGTTTAGTTTTTTTGCAATATTATATATTTGTGTCCACCACGGTTCCAACTATGTATTAGTTTGTGGAAACCATGTTCCTAACTATGTCTTCGTGTAAACCACGTTCCCAATTATGTATTGGTTTGTGAAAATTGAAATAAAAATGCCAAAAAAAAGTATTTTAAATGTTTGGAGGAGGCGTTTGGGGGACGCGGCTGGGGAGCGACGTCCCCCAAACACGGCACGAACAAAACACGTCCCCCAAACGCTCAATCCGGCGTGGTTTGGGGACGCTTTGGGGGACGCGGCTGGAGATGCTCTTAGCGTCCAAATGCAAGACAACTTGTATCCATTCTTCCTCTTGGTAATAGTAATGCTAGCCCATGTCGTACGATGTACAGATATAAATGTAGGCTTGCTGATTGGTGGATCACAACTTCAAACCAAATCCCAGCGCAGCACCGTAACGGATGAAGTTCCATAGTTCAGCATGTCGGGTGGACCTGGAAGGAGCAGAAAGATAGGATTTTCCAGCGACGCGCCTCATTGCCACCGGCTGTGCTTCCGAAACTCTGCTGCTTATTGGAAGACCGCGCGAACCAGAATGATCATCATTCAGATCCCTACCTAGCGATCATCCGAAACACACGGTTGAGAGCTGTGGTCGCCTCTCTGTTGTTGATCTTTCGTTTTTTTTTCTTTTTCAGTTTATGCGTTCTTTCAAACTTTGTTCAGATCCCACCGAACATTGTAACACCCTTTCCTTATATCGATGTAAAGCTGAGCTGCCAAACTTTTGGTCTCAGTTTGGGTAATTGACTGAGGGTATGATTAGATTATCAGTTTCCCAACTTGAAATGCACTGAGGAGAGGATTATTTTAACCTTGAAAACTAAGGTTTTTCCAAGGTTCATGGTATATATGGTTAAATAGTTGAAATTATTTGGCATGCGCATTGTTGCCCAGCAATCTAAGATGACCATCCTACCTTTAGTACCACACTGCTAATCCAACTTGACTTGCACTGGCAAAGAGAAGAGTGCGGTGTGATAACAATGATATCAATGTGTTGCAGTGCTCTGCTCTTCTGTATTTGCAAGACTTGCTGAGGGACATGCTCCGACCGTCGTTTGTGAGATCAATGGCCAACATATAAAAAGCGGTATTATCTAGCGGATGGAATCTATCGACCGCCTGCTACATTTGTGAAGACAATCCCTGATCCTCCTATAGAAAAGATAGCTTATTTTGCTCAATGCCAGGAGGCATGTCAGAAGGTTGTCGAGCAGTTTTTTGGTGTGTTCTAGCAGTGTTTTGCCATTGTTCGATACCTTTCTCTTACCTAGTCGGAGTCTCAGATGAGGGAGGTGATGAACTGTTGTGTGGCCATGCACAACATGATCATCAAGACTGAGTGGACGAATCTAGTGGATGATTACCATCCATTTGATCATCAAAGACCACTTGCCGAACTTGATCCGGCCGAGTTTGCTTCTTTTCTTGCCATGCATCAAGAAATCCGAGATGCACAAGTTCATACTCGAATGATCTAGTTAAACATTCGCGAGAGAGGAAAAGAAAACACCGCATGATTCTTGAACAAGTTGAATTGCAATTTATTAAATTCTTTGTATTAATAATTTAATTTATCTGTTTGGATTATTGTGTAGAACTATTTGTGTGTTTGAACAATGTTATATTGTTTAAATTGTTCTCTAAAACAATGAGAAATATCGTAATTTCGTAAAAAGAAAAAAATACAAAAAAATAGGGCTGGTACCAGGGGACAGTAGCATTGTGCCAAGGCCTATTTGAAGCACCCCGGTGAGATGCTCTAGTTTTATCTTGTTATTTTTACTGTCTTTAGCTACCCACACCTCTAGTATTGGCACTCCCTCTTGTAACCTCTATATATTACTACTTCTTTCTACTTATCCATTGATTTTTATTGTAAGATATTGTAACACCTCTAGTATATACCAAGAGAGATATGCTATAATAGTTTCAAGGTTTTAGTATCGTTGGATCTTCTTCCCGTTCCTCTTCTCCTCACTAGTGAATTGGATGCATGGGCCCGTTCCAAGCTTCCAATACTCTAGTCAATACATTTGCCTACTAATTAGTTTGTCGTTCAGGTTTGGCATTGGAGGTATTGGGATGCACAAGGGTACGTGATGTTCTTTCCATTGAGACTAACACGAGTGATTCTATGCATTCCGGTGCGCACTAATAGGGCTAAAAAATAATCAGCTTGCTAACGAGCCGTCTACAGGAGGGTACAGCAAGATCAGCAGTGGAACGCGACTAATTTACCTCACATACCAGACCTTTGACACATGTCAGCTATGTCTGAAGGAACCACGACCTACCGATCTGTGTATAATTTGGTACGTCTGTACTGTACGTACTCCTTCCCTCTGGTTTCTCACTCTTTGTTTTTGCCCTGACCATTTGAATTAGTGTACGGATCTTTGTAAGATTTAATTCAGGGAAATCGAATTTGGCTCACGGGTGTTATGATGTTTTTCCCTCCAAACAATAGTACTACTGGGACACATCCATTGATCTTGGAACAAGGTTGCTACAATGCTAGACCAGATGCAAGGAAGTATGTTCGCTAAATTTCATAAGCTGCCAAACATTCCCGCATGTACACTAGAAACTGAAAACTTTAAGAAACACCACATATACAAATGTTCTAGAAACTCAAACTAAAATTTATGGAATGTTGGTGCATGCTCCTTCACTCTTTACTCATGTTTGCTCCCTTCGTCCTCTAACCCTATCCTTTACCTCCGCGGCTCCGCCTACCATCTTAAGGTAACTGAATACATCGAGAAATTACTCTGTCATTTCTCTTGCTAGGTCATATATATCCCTAGCTAGGCATGGTAGGTATGAGATATCACCGTATTAGATATTGACAAGGTGTGAATCAAGACCATGTGGATCTGAACCAACTTGGGTCGGATAATGATGGTCAAATGCCCTTGTTTGATCTGTGAATTGGACTCAAGCTTAGACTAGTCATAATGCATAGTATCATATAGAAGTATCATGCGTATGACACTACGACATGTTACTATCTTCACAATGCATGGTATCATATACTAGTATCATAGTAGTAGTCTCCATATATTAATTGTTTTGTAGAATCTCAATGCAAATATGTGTACAAGATTTACTTGATATTATTTTTTCTAGTAGTATGTGCTATGATACGGTATCTACCTATGATACTAGTACACTCTCTCATCCTTAATTGCACTGCCACATCGGCATTTTTCATGCATGGAATGCATGATACTACCTATGATACTCCCATTGTGGGTAGTCTTATGTGTTTCTTATTATGAGTGGAAAATGCTTTATACACACATTTTCATGTAGATAGCAATCTGAAATGGGATGCTTCGATACACACGCTTTTACTAGTCACCGGTATTGGGTCATCTGGTTACGTGCAAATCAACACGTGTGCTCAAAGATTTGTCTTCTTTCATTGAGCTTCACGTGTCCTAATAGCTCAGTTTGGGTAATTGAAATATTAAATCAGGGTATAATAAGAGAATCAGTTTACCAACATAAAGTGCTGTATCTGCCTCTGAGTAGAGGTTGGTGGTAACCGTGATAACTAAGAATTCTCCAAGATTCATAGTACGGTTGAACGGTCAAAGTTCTTCAAGGTTAATTTATCGTGTTTTACGAAACCAGGTTCCAACGCGAATTGTTGACCGACCAACTAAGATGTGATGCACGTATTGATTGAGTGCAGTCATGCAAAGTTATTTTGGGAGACGGCTAAGAAATTTCTTTTGATTAAGCTTTCAAGGCTACACCCGCTAACTTGGGTGAAAGATATACTTTGTGAGAAAGTTTTCAACCAAAAGGAGAGAACTATTAATTTCAGTGATGTACTCAATTTGGTCATCAAGGAATAATCTTACTCATGGTGAAGCTGGTTTTAATCCAGCTAAGTCGATTGAGTTGGTGAAGGAGATCTTGCAGACTTTAGAGCTTCCAAGGGAGAATCCTAAGCCTACTAGGCTGGTTGCTAAGTGGCAGAGACCTCCAGATGGCTTTGTGAAAATAAATTCAGATGGGGCGTTTAATGTCAGCAAGAACTTGGCTGCAACTGGTGTAGTTGCACGTGAGGGTTTGTTGTATAGGGGTGCCATGGGTAAAATGTACCGTGGTATTTCTGATCCTCTGATTATTGAGACTCTTGCACTACGAGATGTTGTTACTTATGTAAGGGACAGAGGGTTCAGTAGAGTTTTCTTTGAAGTGGACTCTGGAAATCTGGTTCATCTTTGGCACAATAGAGCAACTGATTGTTCTATGGTCAAGAATATTTTAGATGAGATTGGTGAGCTGAGTGTGTTTTTCACAGTTTTTAGCTTATGTCGCTCGTCGCGAGGCTAACCAGACAGCTCATTCTTGTGCAAATATTCATAATGGGTTGTTTTCCTGGAATGCTGAGCCACCTGCTTTCCTAGTTCACATCCTACAGGCTGATTGTAATGGTGTGTGACTGGTGGCTGCAAGTTTTTGACGCACTCTTTTCCTTATCAGAGTACTTAAGGGGACTGGAAGATTTTTAATGAGGCGGCTTGCTAGCTTAATATATTGATTCTCAAAAAAAACTTGCTAGCTTAATATATTGATTCTAAAAAAAACTAAGATGACCCTCTTACCTTTAGTACCACAATTGCTAATTTAACTTCGCCTACACCAGCATATATATTCCATGTTTGTGCAGCACATTATCTAGATTCTGGGACATCTGGTCTCAAATCCAGGCGAGTAGTGCAATCCCCAAAATCTTAGAAAAAACATATTTGTAAGTTATGTAAAACCTTGAAAGAAAAATGCAATATATGATGAGTTTAAACTGATACATGCAATTTTTTACTGAAAATATGACTATGTTAAATTTTTATTTATGAGAATGGCATTGTTTAGGTTTCAAAAGTTGGGCTCATTTTCTAGGTTTTAGCATTGGGTTTTAGTGTGACGTAGGATTCAAGAATCACTAACTAGTCCAGCGGCTGAGAGCCTTTTTTAGATAAAGAGCGGCTGAGAACTTTTATTTTCGATCAAAGCGGTTGAGAGCACGGTTCCGTGTTCAAAAAACAACTCTACACTTTTATGTGCCACTTTACATCAAAGAAAAGGCAAAAATAATAAGCGATGTACTACAGATATGTGTTTTGTTCCATGGTTACCTCTAGACTAGAAGGACCTAGCGCGCTTTGCTGCGCCCGTTCTTGTTTGTCGCGGAGTATACACTTATTCAATCTAATAAATGATCATTCTTATATACATCAACAAAATGTCATTCTAATTTAGTGGACAATATCTCTCCCAACTTTTTGGCAAGTAGAATGTCAGGTAGAATTATATGGAGCAACAAAAAGTGGGCAGCCAGGACAATGATTTAAGCTGTGAGACATGATGTTATATGAAAAAATTACAAAGAACTAAAAGGCTAAAGATGACTGCATTTACACCAATATTCTTTGTCGGCCCCTCTTTCAGATCTGCAGCGAGCAGAGCAGCCAATGTGAATGTGCCAATAACAAGCTCATTTGTCAGGTTCACGGCGCATTCAGCTGCAATAGCTTTGGTCTAAGGCATTAAAAGCTAGTGGTTGTTTACCTTGAAGCATGATCTATAATGCATCAACTATTATCTCTTATGCTCACACCCCAGCCTATGGATCTAAATCATCAGCCTATGGATCTAAATCATCAGAACCATCAACATAGGAATATGCCACCTCTTTAAATCTAACCTGACCTAGCCAACGATCTCAATAGTTAGAATTTGCATAGGCAAACTGAAGAGTAAGTAAAACATGTACAAAGTTATATATAGATGTTATGCTAACATAATACGGGTGTTATGATAGTGGTTTATCCAATGTTAAGCACAATTATTTACAGATCAGCAGTACATTGATAAATGGGTGAAAGGGGCTGGAGTATACATTAATAGCAAGTTATTGTAAACCTAGGGACACAAACTTCAGCATCAACCAGTACAGTAGTATACATCAATAGCAAGTTTTTTTATTGGATCTGTTCACATGGATAACACACAGGTTAGGAAGAGAAATACATCTATACAAAATCAAAGACAAATAACTGAAATACACAAGCTAAATGTAAACAAAACTGAATAACACATCAAACCTAACAGGCCAACACAAATTGCTTAAAACCAATGAGATTTAGTTCACTTACTATTCTACACCTGGAACCATGTGTCATCCTGTCAATGTAGAACCAAAGCTAAAGCAAGCTCAGTAGAGGTAAACTGATGCTTGTTGGTACATCTTAGAATTTCTAAGAGACATTTCCTTTCCAAATTACCAGATAAAAGTTTGAGGGTTACCTTGCCAATGGATCGAGAATAGAAGCTTCTCGAGATGTCATGGGGAGGCAGAGGCTGCTGCCCTCCTTGCATAATATATACATCGAACACGGGGTTATTGACATTTTACCAATCACTGAGGTAGAGTGGTCATCACTCACAAATCCCTTGAGTCCTATCCTGTTCAGAGGAGGCTTTTAGGTGTTTCAACTTGTTGAATTCTTTAGAATAATATATTCGCTAGAACAAGGGAGACGCACTATTTACTAATTAATAAATAGATACACCCCTTGTGCAGTTTACATATTAATCAAATTTAGCACCATAGTTTCCCTAAATACCTAGTAATGCTATACAACATTGACATTTACCATACAAAAATCTTAATGCAGTATAGTAAATTAGTTAAGTAGACAATCAAGAGATAAATTGTACATACTTGTCAGAAGGCAGAATCTTGTTTATTTGGGGGCAAAAAACTAATATTGTGGTGATATCATGTAGCAAGAGGGTGCAAGGCACAGATATACCAAGAAAATAAAATTTCAATCAATGATTCTGTGACATCATTTTCCACTAAGTCCAATAATTAGCAAGAAAAATACTACTTGTAGAATTATGCACACATATCAGATAAATTTCTGCCCTCATTGATATCTTTCATATCTTCCACTATATACTGGGTATTATGAGGACGACAACCGAAAGTAATTGCGTGTTCCATTTCTTCTCTATATGGAGTGATCAAAAAATTAGAGGCCGAGTACAAATCAATGGAACTCCTAGATATCATCCATGTAGTAATAGTACTTTTGCTTCCTTTGTTTTGATTTATTTAATTAGATGTAGTAAACAATATAATTAAGTTCTCAAGTATCAGCATATCATGCCCTCTTTTAAAAAACTTTCCTTTGTTTTATGTAGCATTATATGGACAACATGTGCCAAAAATCTACCACAAATAAAAATATTATTTTCTTCCCATAAAAAAAACGTATTTGATGTAACCACATATCAAACATGGAGAATTTCGCTATAACTGAGGCAATGGTGTATAACTGGAAGAAAGACTAAGAATGTGCACATCAAACAATAGTGTTTGCATAAGTAAATGAATTATTTGCCTTAAAAGGAATCAAATAAATTAAGTTCTAATTTTCAGCAAAGTCATAGCATGAAGACATCTCAATGATCAATGAAAGTGACCTGCATATCTGCATAAATATAACAGGAAACATATACGTGTAGCACGTGGGCATAAAGAAAGCAGTAAAATTTGAAAAATGAACATGGTATTAAAAGAATGCATCTTAAATGTACAGAAGGGAAGTGCACTCCAGTAGTAAAACTGAACAAGAGTCTTGCGCAAACCTCTAGCTTCAAATAGTTTATCTAGCCTCGTATGCAAAGCGATTGTTCTCGATAAGAGCTTGCATGACTCCGGGACCAAAAGTCGTATAAACTTTCAACCATAAAGCTCTTAATCCCATCCAAAGTTATACTCCTGAAGCACACCCTTAATCAACAAAAGGGAATCTACACAACAACATTGAATAATAGCAACTGAATTTGTTTTCATGTATGTACCGATTATGCAGTCTTAGCTCACATGATAGGAAAATAAACCAATGTTACTTCAAAATCATAACTTGTTATTCAGACTTCATAGGTATGACTGTTTTATCCTTTTTGAAACAAACGTCTCATACCATTGTTACCATCATTTTTCAGATAAATGATTCATGTTTTGAACCATGAACTGCACAATATATTATCTCTATCAAGCATAAAATTTTAAAGACCAGAAGCGAACATCATAAAATTTTCAGAAAGAAGCAATTCATGTAACCAATTCATATATCAACAACCACACTCCATTATCTTTCAGAAAGAAGCATCATCTATGGGCACTGAATTAAGCATTCACCTAGGCATGCAGATTTCTTGTCTGCGAGTAAAACAATAAAACATGGCTCCGTACAAGGAAAAAGATCCAGTTTTATATAAAAATTTCGTGGTAATGACTGACAGTTCTATACACACAAAATATGCAATCAGACATATCTGTCAAATCTACACTGTGAGACATATACACTAACAATGCAGCGTTTCTTACAGACGGGCAAAAGAGGCATTCCATTACATGTGATGGCGACAACTATTGTGTAGGCCAAGCTGGGAAAGATTGGGGGCAAGGGGGAACGAACCCTGAACTCGAGCCTCCTTAGCGCGGCGTCCAGTGCCGCCACCTCCATTTGCATCTGGGCCAAGCTATACACAGTAGACTTTATCCTAATTTAAATCCATCAACATCTAAGCATTGACTGATTTCACACAGCAGCAGTCCAAACTATATAAAACTGTATTTCACACTGACAAAAAAAAACACTTTAGTTCCTCAAAAAGGCAGAGCGAATTGCATATGGTAGCAATTGCAGCCGGAAAAAGGTTAAATATTGGATGGCAGCAGGAAAAAACTTAAAAATTGGATGCCACTAACTGACTACCAGCGTTAACCAATTGTTTAAAGAAACAAATCGTTTGTGGTTCAGAAGCAAAGGAGGGCATATATACCTAGTAGCACTGTAGACAAACGGACCTGGGAGCACTTGGGTATCCTTCTATCGAGTTCAAGCACACGCAGGAAGGCATCGGCTCAACACCTCCATGTAGCTAAACAATCTTTTGGATGTACCGACGCATATGCATGCGGAGAAGAGATTTGATCCCACCAAGCAGAGGCTAGGGTTCTCCGCGGGGACGCGGGGGGAGCGGATGGTCGCTGTAGTGATGGAGAATCGGTAGAGGAGATCGGGACAACGGCGGGCCGGCGATGGGAGGCTCCGATTCGCGGTGGACGCGGCAGCAAGGATTTGGCGACCTGCAAGGAAAGGCTGAGGAAGAGGGCCTGCGTTTGACAGAAACAACATAATCAGAACTCTTTTCCTAAGTGTAGATTTGACCGACCCAAATAGAAACCGACTTCACACCAACAGACTGCAAGCCGACTTCACTCTGACAGATGGGACAGTACCTCGATAGCGACCCTTGGAACGCTCTCAGGCGATGGGAATCCTGGGAGCTTAGTGCTCTTTAGAGATGCCCCTGTCTTTGTACGTAGTCAGTCGTCTTCGGTTCATCTGGTTAATTAGGAGTGGGCATCACGAGTTGTAGTTTGTATAGAATATGAACAGTCATATAAATGTGAGAAATTAGATACAACTGACCTAGAGAACATGTCTAGTTTTGTTAAAAAAAAAAATTGTAGCTGTATTTGTATGGTTGTTTGGTCAAAGTACCCAAAGTGTCACGGTTCACTAATCTGTTCCCTTTACCTTGGTCCTTCCATACTATCTATTCTCTTAGTTTACTCTGGTCATTTTTACAGTCTTCAACTACCTCTATCTCTAGTATTCACACTCCCTTCTTTCAGCCTTTATATACTTCTACTTCTTTCTACTTGTGCACGAACATTGTGTAACATATATGTCAAGAGAGGGAGGTGCAATAATAGTTTAATTTGAGCTTTGTGTGACCCTCAAATGTCAAAAGACTGTTCGATTATTTGTGTTACTTCATCCATTCTCCTACTCCTTAGTTCGTCAACCATTTGGTATGGGAGGTATTAGGATGCACAAGGGTACCATGTGTGTCGATCGCTCTTCTTACTAATGCATGCTAACCGAGCTTATAAATGATCAGCTTGCTAGGCCACCTTAGGATAGAGGGAAACTAATGGTGGGGCGTGACTAGTTATCCTCGCATATCAGCCCTCTCGGACATGTGTCTATAATTCTATGGGTTAATTATTGGTTTGCCACTACAGCCCGCGCATGACTCAGTTTTGCCACTAGAGCAGAATGGTGCTCAGTTTTGCCACCGCTTGCTGGTGCTGCTCTGTGAGGCCAAACGGCCAGGCTTCAAACGTTTCCGTCTCTTGCCGTTACTGAAAGTGGGGCCAGATCTTACAGGTAGGACCGCGCAATGACAAATAGGTGAAGACCGAACTACCCCTGCTCCCGCCACACAGCAACACACCGATCTGCTGCACGCACCATCCGCGCCTGCCGGCACTGCGCCGCCATGACCTGCGACGCCACCACCTGCGCCGCCGCGCGGCCGTCCCGTGTGGACACCTTCTCCACCGCCTCCAGGAGCACCTGCTCTGCCCCCACCCCCTTGCGACTTAGTCGCTCGTTCCGCCACTGCGCCCTCCACCTGCTCGACGGAATGGCTAGTGGCGGCGACGACCTTGGTGAGGCAGGCGTGGGGCCGGAGACCCGCCGCGTCCACGACTGGGTTCCCGAGGGGTAAGCCTTGTTCGTATTGAGCTTTCTTGTGTAGTGCAATAGTCGATTTGACATGGAGTGCTCATTGCTTTTGATTTTGCTTTTGGTGTGCTCATTGCCTCTCTGTTTTTGGTTGATTAGGATGGAATTGCGGTTTGCTTTCTTGGTGAACATTAGAAGGGAGCGATTCATTGTGGATGCAAAGGATCAAAAGAAATTCCAAGGAGGGTTTGATTATCGGTTGCCAATGGATTGTAATTGGAGTTTTAGACAATTTGGCGAGGTAATTTGCGGCCCATATCCTTGGGGTATGCATGATGAAGTGGAATTCAAATACTACGATGGGGGAATTGATTGGGTGAAAGTTAGTAATGATGAAGAGCTCGCTACCATGTTTGCTAAGCATAAGGAGAAAGAGCAATTTCATGTGAGGCTGCAAAATGATGTGGTTGTGCCGGCAGTTGGAACTTCTCGGACAGATTCATGTCGTCGTAATGGCAGCTCTAGCCAGAACAGTTCAGTTAGGGGAGCTTCAGTTAGTGCACGACGACGTGGTGGCTCGTCAAACATGGGCACCGGCAGTAGGGTCCCAAGAGAAGTGGATCCTGAATACATCGATGATGAAGAGAGGCTATATTCTGATGTTGTGCAGAATTTACGACGGCCATGTCGGGCTGAAAACCGAGATGAGTGTGACAATGAGGCTTTTGTGATTGATGATGAGGAGGTTGAGGACGAAGACCTTCCAGCTATTGAATGGGACCCTGCAAACTCTCAGATGGAAGAAGGTACCATCTTTGCATCCATGAGTGAGTGTAGAAATGCACTTGTGACATACTGCATCAGGGCAGAGCGTACATTTGAAGTTGACAAGAGCGACAGAGTACGTTACAGAGTGCACTGTCCGACTGAAGATTGTCCATGGAGGATGCACGCGTCTAAAATGCGAAATAGCAAGAATGTTCAAGTCAAAGTGAACCCTTTTAGGCACACATGCCTGGAATCAACCCTGAGGAAGGAAACAATTAGTAGAGCCAAGTCAAGTTGGGTGGCTGAAGAAGTAAAACGGTGGGTGACAGAAGACCATCAAGTGGGTACAAAGGAGTTGCAGAAGAAGCTCAAAGAAAATTTCAAGATAGAGGTACCATACATGAGGGTTTTCAATGGAAAACAACATGCTATGGATTCTATTTATGGTAATTGGCAGGAAAGTTTTAAACTGTTGTATTCATTTAAGGGTGAAGTGGAGAAGACCAGCCCAGGTAGTATTGTAGATATTGATCACCACACCGTGGAGTACACGTTGAGGGGAATGACAATGACCAAAGAGTGCTTTAGAAGGGTTTTTGTCTGCTTTGAGGCTTGTCGCCGGGGTTTTTTGGAAGGCTGCAGGCCCTATTTGGCTATTGATGCTACTTTTCTCACAGGGAGGTTTAAAGGACAGTTAGTAGCAGCTTGTGCAGTTGATGGACACAATTTTGTATTTCCAGTTGCTTATGGCGTGATAGAGGCAGAGTCTGAGGAGAGCTGGACTTGGTTTTTGCAGAATCTGCGCCGGGCTATTGCACATCCCAATGGGTTGGTAATTCATACAGATGCTTGCAAGGGTTTAGAAGTAGCCGTGGACAATGTGTTCCCTGGAGTAGAGCATAGGGAATGCATGCGTCACCTTGCTGCAAATTTTGGGAAGAAATTCAAAGGAAAGGTGTATGCCGACAATTTATGGCCAACATCTTTGACTTGCAGTGTGAAGAAGCACAACTATCACATGAGGCAGTTATACAAAAATGACAAAGTGAAGGAATACTTGGAAACACACCACTCCAAGTTATGGGCCAGAAGCCAATTCAGTGAAGTGAGCAAAGTTGACTATGTGCATAATAATCTTGCAGAGTCTTTCAACTCAACGATCCGAAAATTAAAGGGTCTTTATTTGGCGGATTTGCTTGACAAGATAAGTATAGAATACGTGTAGAAATTTCTTGTTCGTGCAGGAATAGCCGTGGCAAAATTCATGGGACACATTATAATCCCTTCCGTGATGAATGAATTGAAGCAGAAAACAAGAGGCTTGGAAATGGACATGACTCGTTGCTCAGCTACGACGGCAGAGGTATCATTTTTGGATAAAGAGAAGAGGGAATGGAGATATCCAGTGGATTTAGAAGCTAGAACTTGCAGTTGTAGGCAATGGAAGATAACTGGGTTGCCATGCATTCATGCCTTGTTTTTGATCACTACTCTGTCAGGTCAAGCAGGTAACATACAACAGTATGTGCATGATTACTACTCTGTTGCAAAGTTCAAAGCCACATATGCACATGCCTTACCTGCTTTGGAGGGAAAACAACAATGGGATCCAGTGGACCCTGGTTTTAAGCTTTGCCCTCCAGTTCTGAAGAGAGCAGCAGGTAGACCGAGGAAAAGTAGAATAAGACCTCGCAGCGAAGGAGCTGGACTTGGACCGAGGAGACGTAAGTGCACAAGGTGTGGTGGGTCTGGTCATTTCGCTAAGTACTGTGATAACGCAGTAGATCCAGCGTTCGGAGAGTGTTTTGATGTTTCAAATGATGAGCAAAATGATGATCAAAATGAGGATGCAATGGAGGCTACAAGTGATGATCCAATTGATGATCCAATTGATGAGCCACAAAATGATCAAATTGATGATCCAATTGATGATCCGATTGATGAGCCACAAAATTATAAAAATGATAATCCAATTGATAATGAAAATGATGATCCAATTGATGATCCAATTGAGGAGAAAATTGAGGCTCCAAATGTTGGTGTCCAACCTTCTGTGGTTGTGAGTTCTACTTGGTATGTAAATCTTTCCAATACTAGTGTACATTTATCACTTGACACAATCTTACCGCCCTTTGTTTTGTACAGCTCTGTTGTAGGTTCGAACAAAGTTGTGGCAGTAAGCTCTGAGGTAGTTAATGTGCCAACCAAGAGGAGAAGAAAAGAAGCAATGAGCACAAGGATCACAAGGAGCAAAGTAGTGGCAAGAAGCGCAAGGACCAAGAAGAAGCCGCAACGCTTTGTAGATGATTGAGTGGGAACCAACTAAAGTTCATGAATAATGTTGTATTTGTGTTTGAATGCTGTTGGAATGATTAGAGTACATGTTTGAACTATGTTTGAATGATGTTGGAGTGATGAGATTACATGTTTTTAGGAACTCATGTCAAAATGTGCTAAAAAGAGCTCCAAAGGTAGGGTAAATGGCCTCATTTCTAAGCAAGTTTTTTTTTGATCTTGTCTAAATTGGCCAAATAAGTTCACTACACATCTATTCCATGTAAGAAGAGTATGTGAGAAGGTTTTCCTTTTTTTGATTTTTTTGAATTTTTTATGCTCATTTCAAATTTAGTCAAACCTAACTTTGACCATCATTTTAGCAAGTTTGAAACATGGAATTGTAAAACTAAGCATGGATCCTTGTTATTCACTCCAAATGAAGCTTTGGTGAGGTTTTTGAAACTTTTCATGTTCCAAACCCTAAACCTCTTGTCTTCACCCTCGAACTTGTACCCAGTGTTTGAGATATCACATTAGACACATGGTTTTTTTGTTGAACAGCATGTAGACCATGTTTATCAACTAGAATGGGTAGTATATGACATAAGAAGTCTATGTGAGAAGGTTTTCCATTTTTTGATTTTTTTGAATTTTTTATGCTCATTTCAAATTTAGTCAAACCTAACTTTGACCATCATTTTAGCAAGTTTGAAACATGGAATTGTAAAACTAAGCATGGATCCTTGTTATTCACTCCAAAATGAAGCTTTGGTGAGGTTTTGAAACTTTTCATGTTCCAAACCCTAAACCTCTTGTCTTCACCCTCGAACTTGTACCCCAGTGTTTGAGATATCACATTAGACACATGGTTTTTTTGTTGAACAGCATGTAGACCATGTTTATCAACTAGAATGGGTAGTATATGACATAAGAAGTCTATGTGAGAAGGTTTTCCATTTTTTTGATTTTTTTTGAATTTTTTATGCTCATTTCAAATTTAGTCAAACCTAACCTTGACCATCATTTTAGCAAGTTTGAAACATGGAATTGTAAAACTAAACATGGATCCTTGTTATTCACTCCAAAATGAAGCTTTGGTGAGGTTTTTGAAACTTTTCATGTTCCAAACCCTAAACCTCTTGTCTTCACCCTCGAACTTGTACCCCAGTGTTCGAGATATCACATTAGACACATGGTTTTTTTGTTGAACAACATGTAGACCATGTTTATCAACTAGAATGGGTAGTATATGACATAAGAAGTCTATGTGAGAAGGTTTTCCATTTTTTGATTTTTTTTAATTTTTTATGCTCATTTCAAATTTAGTCAAAGCCTAACTTTGACCAGCTAACCCTATTCTTCTAGAAGGAAACCGGACCGATCCGTGGGTTGCTCTGTTTTGCATTGTGGACCGTTCACTGCGGTAACGCCAGCCGTCCGATCTAGCCTTCTAGAACGTTTCGGGGCCGATCCGTGGACACCCTCGTTCTTCAACATGATTGGTTCCTTTCTCTTTGCGGTGGGCTATAAGAACACTGAAATCTCCGTTGGTCCGTTGGGCCGTCCCGCGTGTCTAGGCCTGCGATGCATGCGCCATGCAGGCGCCACGCCAACAACCCTTTACACGCACTCGCCGACGCCTTTTAATGCATCAACGCAGCGTCTCAGCGTTGCCATCGTCTCAGCTCTCGCAGCGATGCAGCCGCATCAGTTTTGCCATCGTCTCAGGCCGTCCCATCGTCGATCGCGTCAAAACCAATAATTATTTTTGGAAGACGGCAAGACACGCGTTAATTCATCATTACGAACCCGAATTATGAGCCAACCTCTTTATAAGGGGCCTCTCTTCCTCTCCCACACACCAACCGAGCGAGCCTCTCTTCCTCTCCATCTCCAAAGCACCACGCACCCAAGCGAGCCTCTCTGCCTCTCCGAAGATGCAATACACGGGACCGACCTTCCGCCGTCCGCGCACCAGGCCGGAGCTACTCTATCCGGCGGACGTCCTCGTCCACAACACGCTCCGTGTGTGGGCAAAGTCGAGGTGGAGGACCGAGATCGAGCTCACTCGAGAGTTCCTCGACGAGGGCTTCTCCCACCTCCCACCGGGCTCGCCCGTCATGTACTACGTCAATGAGTCTCGTGAAGGCGTCGCCCTCAAGCTGCTCACGGTCACCTTCGCCAACCGATTTGACGCGTACGCCCTCCTCGGTGAGGTCTTCTGGTGCGGCTGCGAGTCAATCTTCACCACCTACAACGTCTTCACCGATTGCGACGCCATCTTCTTCTCCGGGAAACCTATGCACTGCCTCCCGTACTACAAGTGAAGACGCTGGTGAAGACGGTGGCGCGGCGCAGGTGCTGCGGCAGGTGGTGCGGCCAAGATGTGTTCTCGTCAAGCTCGTCATGTTTTTTTAGCTTTTTTCATTTTCTATGTGGTTCCGTGTCGAGTCGTGTCAAGTCGTGTGTCACTGAACTTATCTATCTAGGGTACCCATCTATCTATCTATCTAGGGTACCCATCTATCTATCTAAGTTATTTCCGTGTAATGGTGGAACTAAGCATCTTATGTATCGAATTTATCTAAGTTATTTTGCGTGATGATCTGGCTACCAATATTTGCATCTCATATATCTTAGTTTTCTATGATTTCGATGTAATATATCAAGGGTGTGATGAATTATGAAATCACAAACATGGATCCAAGTATGAACTTTGATGTAATATAAGTAGGGTACCCATATAAGTATGAAACAAAAAATCACAAACACGCAATGCTTGAAATCAGATAAATGCACCCTTTTTCCCTCGCAAAAATAGAAAGATGCACCTTTTTTTGTTTGATTATTTTTCCAACCTAAACCACAAACACGTAATGCTTGAAATAACAAAGACACACCCTTTTTTTGGTTAAGCAGCGTCCATAAACACAAAGAACAAACATATGCGTCCTTACACCATAAACCAAGTCACGAACTAGAACTACCTATAGCTAGATTTCTTGCTTTTGCTTTTCAATATCTGTCCATCCACCCCACTGGTTACCAGAGCAATCCTTCACGCTACCAAACAAAGCGGTCTTGGGTTCGAGTCCTGGCCGCACCCTTTTTTGTTTGTTCATTTTTCACCGTTTTTTTAAACACCCTTCTCATCTGCCCAAAGCCAAATCTTTGCCACTATCGAATTTTGATCAGATTTATTTATTTCAAGCTTGCAAATTCAAGCTTACAAGTTCATACAATTTGAAGCCTACAAATTCATCACAAATTCATGACAAAGTCATGCCTTTCCATACAATGTCAACATTAAACCTAGTGCGATGACAATACCACCTACAAATGCACAAATGTAATTCCAAATTTTTGATTGATCTTCGAGCTCTCTAATCTTCTGGTTCATCCACCTTAGCTCAAAAGCTACCTCTCTGTCAATGCGTGCTCCGCCCTGCGTCTCTTCTGCACTAGCTATCGCGGCGACCCGTGTCGTCTGTGGCAAGATGGGCAACCATTCTTCGTGCTCATCTAGCAGCTGATTCATCAGCGTCTGGAGCAAAACATCGACCCAAACGAAGAAGCATTTTATCTGCAAGCACACGAAAGAGATCAACCACATTGAGCACAAACTATGCACAAAATACTGAAATTTCCACTATTCTTACCCCTTTCTCGCTGCTGCACACGTAGAACGGACGATTGGTGTTCTTCGGTGTGCGCGAAATCCTCCGATCAACGGGCGCCCGGCACCGCGGACAGAGGAGGATCGGCATCTCCATGCGCACCGGAAGCTCGAACCGAGAGGTGGCACGGGAGCTAGAAGAAGACATGGATAGAGGTGGCGCGGGATCTGAACCGTGAGGTGCTTCTGGCAGACGGCTGCGCCCTCCGCAGCTCCCGCCGTCGGCGGCGCTCCCCGTCAACAAGGCCCTCTCAGTCGCCCGCGCCGCACCTCTGCGAGGGGCCGTCTCCAACCCCGTCGATTTCTTCTCACCGCTGCGAGCTCCGCCGCGCGATCAGGGATTTTAAATGGGGTTGAGCTCCAACGGTTGCCTTGTGGGTCCCACGTGAAACGGCCAGCAACGGTCCTCTTTTCAAATGCGTCTCCGCCTGGTCCCACCTGAAACAGCCGGTCCTCTTTTCAAATGCGTCTCCGCCTGGTCCCACCTGAAACAGCCGAGTCAAGGACGTTGACCTGAATGAAATGACAGACTCACGGAACGAGTCGTTGCACACAAACTAGTGGCAAAACTGAGCACCATTCTGCTCTAGTGGCAAAACTGAGTGTTGCGCGGGGTGTAGTGGCAAACCAATAATTAACCCTAATTCTATTGTCTGATGAAAGAGCAAACCACCATGGAGTGCTGGCGCATGTATAGTTTCGTTTTCACCTCACTTTTATCTCTCACTACTTTAAGGTTATGCTCATAATTTAAGATACTTTTAAGATTTTAATTCTTAGTATTTTGTTATATATCATTACGAAATTCGAAACAGTATGCCCATCTCCCTCCTCTCTCTCTCTCTCTCCCTCCCGCTTCCTTTCCCCCTCTATCTATCTCCCATCTCTCTCTCTCTCTCTCTCTCTCTCTCTCTCTCTCTCTCTCTCTCTCTCTCTCTCTCTGAGCATACTTTGCAAGTTCATGTGTTTTTGTTTTCTAGGGTTTCAGAGAGCCATATAATTTCAAGTGTAAAATACATGTGAGGTCCTAAAAGTATAGGTGAGGTGCCAAGTTAGTCCCAATATATAGTACAAAATTGCATATTTGGGTCCTAATAGTTTGTGAAGTGTGTCGTAGTGAGGTCTGACTGGCTACCTGTTACCCTCCAAAACCCCCCGACGGGCGTTGGTTAAGCAACACGAAGAGCCGGGAAGCTCCCAGGGCCGCTTAGTGGATCCCTGGCACCTCGCGTCGTCCCGCAAATCTTCGGCCAACGTCCTGGCGGTTGCTAGGCGTGCCACCTGACCTAGACCCGATCGGGAAGGTGTTAGTGCTTCGATTGTTCTGCATGGTAGACACGTAAACATTAAATACGAGCCCTATCGGCTCTCAGGTTTCCCTGTGGATCGGCTCAAGGAGCCGATCGCCCCATGTTTCATGTTGGATTTACAATGGCATGGGGATCCTGCTTGATCAGGACAAAGCTAAAACGATCCACGACAGTTTAGGGTTTTCACCGCATAATCGGAACATCCTACGTGCGATCGGGCCTAGCGGCTACGAGAGACGATGCAAACTACCCTACGAGAGGCCTAAAAACCAACATAACGTTGATCCCGGAACATCCCTCGTAGGGACGGTAAACAACGCCTAACGCACCGCCGGATCCTCCGACCCCGACATAAGGCCTAACTATCGGATATTAAACTAATCCTTGCGGAGAAGCAACTATAACGGATCGGATCTACTAAGTTACGAACAAGCAAGATGCTGCCCTTACGTCTGGATAGACGTAAGGGCAGCTAGGTGTCGAGGGACGGCATTGCCACGCAGATATGCACGTGCACTACAAGAAATCTGCCATAAGTTGACAAAAATAAGGTGTCACTGAAACGTCACTGATGGCTGCTTGTGACGTTACCGTGACGCTTTTTAAAACGTCGAAAGCTGGGAGTCAGCAGTGAGTGCTTAAGACGTTTCACTTGAAAACGTCGTAGAGCTTTGTGACGTTTTAAAATGTCACTGACGGCATGACGTTCCCAAAACGTCATGGGCACCTGAGTCCGAGCGTGCAATCCGACGTGGCAAAATTGTGACGAATTAGAAACGTCGTTATCTGAATTCAGCCCGGTCCATTCAGCTTCTTATGTGGGCTGAGCCCATTAGTTCTGATTATTTTTTTCGGCTTTGTTGGGCCTTGGCCCAATTACCTCAGCCTTTTTAGCTTATTTTTTTTCGGCCTTTTTAGCTGTTGTACTTACTGGGCCTGGGCCAATTTTCATTGGGCCGTGGCCTTTTTAGGACCCATTACACTTTTGGGCCTTGGCCTTTTTAGGACCCATTACAGTTTTGGGCCGTGCCCTTTTTAGGACCATTACACTTTTGGGCCTTGGCCTTTTTAGGGTCCATTATGGTTTTGGGCCTTGGCCTTTTAGGGTCCATTAAGATTTTGGGCCTAAGCCTTTATAGGCTCCACAAAGGTTTTGGGCCTCAGCCTTTTTGGGGTCCATAAAGATATTGGGCCTTGGCCTTTTTGGGTCCATAAAAGTTATGGGCTTTGGCCTTTTTACTGTCCTGCAAGTTTTTTGGGCTTCGGCCTTTTTTTGCCTTTTCAACTCCCATTTTTCGAAAATGCAATTAATTATTTGTTGGGCTCTAGCCTTTTAAGAGCCCATATATTTCTAGGCTACTTTGGGCCTTGGCCTTTTAAGACCCCACAATAGCCCAACAGTGCATATATTAAACTAAGAAATTCAACAGCAAAATATAAAAGACAACATTTCAAATCTGCAAATTTCACAGCAGAGTGACAGCAGCAACATGACCAGGTTCACAGATTCACCAACATGTCAAGAAAGTTCACATATTCACAGTAAGAAGTTCACAGATATGACCAAGTTATTGTCACGCTGCCAGGATATGACCAAGTTCCATGGCGGGACACAAAAAAGGGATGCGACCAGCAGCAGGAGCTAATTCGCAGATGCTCCGAAGATGGACATCATGTGAGCAAGCCTCCTATCACTTTCCTCAGTCCACTTGAGGAGCTCCATGTAGTCCTTGTCACGCTGAGCTTGTGCGGCTTCATTTGCCGCTTGCTTCTCCTTCGGGCAGCTGCTTCTTCCATGATGGAGCAAACTGCTGCTTCATCTGTTCAGCTTCCTCCTGGACCTCTTCAGTGTGCTTCCGGGTCATGAACATGCGCCGATACAGCAGCTGCGGTGGGCTTGTTGAGCTTGACGGTGGAACTGGGCTGAAGTCCAGCATTCTTCAGGAAAGTGCTGTGCTTGGCTTCCTTGCTAAGAACCTTTGCAACAACAGCGACTGCAGACCTTGGCGGTGCACCTTCTGGCACAGGAATAGCCAACTCAGCTTCCATATCAGCCTGGAGATCCATTTCCAAAAGATTCATCAATTCAGGAAACGCACAGGTCCAAGAATGGTTCACAAAAGTGAAATGAACAAGTCACTTACTATTGCAGCTAGAGCTTCCTCAGAGAAACCATCCTTCTTGCTGTGATGGGTCGCCTTAAAGATGTCGACTGCATCTAGCTCTTCACCTCTGCGCTCCTCCCTCTGGAAATGATGTTCACCAAGAATCAGAACATAAGCTTGTGGAGACAAGAGTAAGATGCAAAAGGAAATTCTGTAAGAGTGTTCTTACAGTTGCATACAGATGAGCAGCATAGCTACGAGAGCCAGTCTTTTGGCCAAATTTGACCGCAGCACGACTGTCCTTGTTCTTGGTACATGTGTTCTGCAGAAGGGCACAATCATGATATTCAGTAATGTGCACACTATAACGATGAGCATCATGTCTACCATGCAAGCACTAATGACTGCAACTGAAGCAAAGAACATACCCTGTGTCTTGGGGTTACCCACAGAGCAGTTAGAGCTTGCCATTCTTCATCTGAGACATCCTTAACAGGGGACTTGATGCTGACTTCATTTGATGGTACTTTGTCGAAGTAGTCCCTTTTCAGGATGTAGCGCCTGTTCTTCGACACTTTCCGCAGTACGTCATAGCAAGCCTTCTGGATGACTTCCGACTCTGTGTCCATGTTGAAATTTGCCTACAAAGCAAACAAGGGCAAGGACGAGGTTAGTTATCATGAACTATGAACAATCAAGCAAGCACTCCTATCATCTAACAAATGAACTGGTGATGAAGAAGATTACCCCCATCTTTCCAACAAAGTCGGCCAACAAATTCTCATCCCTCTTGTACAACTTGAAATGCGGAAGGAGCGGCATCTGGCCTCTTGCAAGCATTCCACCCTCCGATGCAAACTTGGCAGCAGGCAAAGGCTTCTCAGGACGTTTCAGCCCTGGAGGAATCTCAATGGTAAGCTTGACTCCCATCCCCTTGCAAATCTGCTCCAGCCCGGTGCCCTTCCTTTTACGGCCACCTGCGCAGTGGTTCCACCTGAATAGCATACATACAAAGATCATGTCAGAAAGCAGAGTTTATAAAGATAAACAAAAAAGGCAGTAGATAGTGTGGACAGCTGTCCAACAAAAACTTGCCTTCATCATCCTCAGGATCAAGAAAACCATCAGAATCAAAGTGCTGATGGACCATGACATCAGATGCAGTAGGACCTGTGTCCCTGCGAACAGCGTGCTTCATCGATCCTTTCATCAATCTGCAGTGAGCTACTGCGATTGTTGCGGGGGAGTATCTTCATTGTTGGTTGCAGACGCTTCACTTGATGTCCTCCTGGTGGCTCTTTTGGAAGGAGCTTCAGCAACAGGTTCCAGATGCCTCTTTCTCCCTCCTGGAGCATCAGCAAACACTCTAACAGGAGGCATTGAACTTTGTTCCTTTTGCAACCTCTTACTCCTCCTCCCTGGGCTTGTCTTTCTAACAGAAGCCTTTTTCTTTCTACTCTTGGGATCCTTCAATGCCTCGCAAAAATAGCAAAACAAAATGGCATTATATCACAGGTTATAGCAAAACATAAATAAGAAAACAGATACAAGTAATGCCAGCCCTCCAAAGATGATAAGCAGAATGCACCTTCTCAATGTGTTCCCCTATACTCCCTTCAACCTCCCCATCCTCCTGGTCAACCAATTGGTCATTGCTCGGATGATAATCTGAGCTGTCGCCTTGTGTTATGGCAGATGACTCATCATTTGAAAGTGTGGAACGACCTCCACCTCGACCACCATGTGACTTCCTAAAAATTGACACTACGGCGGGGATACCCAGGGATTGTAAGACACGGTTGTTCCGCATCATTGTCCTAGCCCTGTCCTTCTCTATCTCGGTGAGTGGCGCTTCTTTACATGTATGAGAGAAATATGTAACCATTAGATTGATGGTTGAAATGCATAGAAGCAAGCCAACTCGAACAACTAAGGTAAATTGTTTAATCATAGCAATTTTCAACTTTTAGTTTCATTTAATCCTAGGGTACAGAAATATTCAGACAGAGCCAAAAAAACCCAGCACCCGATTAAAAGCATCAATTAGACACAATTATGTTAGGATGAAGCCGCATACCAGCCAGCTGCTTCTTCCCAGTCTTTGCCATGCCTGATGTTGATGGGTTGGATATGTGCCACGAAAAGAATAACAATTAGTGACAGCAGATACAACATATGGATGCAATTAAAGAACCAAGCAACATAGGTTCATGTGGATCAACAATCACCTGGTTCACCTTGCTCCTTGAAGTAGGTCAGACCTTGATAGTATTACCTACGAAACAGGTTATAATCATTAGACATATCCCTTCATACAACAATAGACATGTACACAGAAAAAGTTGTAGGCATGTACAGATAAACAGGGCTCCCAAACTTTGTTTGGGAGAAGTTTCATCAACACAGGATAGAAGGGCAATATAAATGTTCATCGACGAAATATAAAAGGGAATGCCTTGGTAAAGATCTGTACCAAGCAAGATCCGCAGCAGGTAATCATATTATGTACTAGTTGCAGCAAGAAAGATCTGTAGAAGCTAATCATATATGGACTGCAGTAAACTAGATGTACAATCTACAGAGCCCAAGCCAAGTAAAATCCCCCAACAATCACGGACTGGTTGCAGCGAGACCCACGCCAGGCAAGATCTGCATCACTAATTGACTGGTTGGATACAGCAAGCAAGATCGGCAGCAGGTAATCATATAGGGACTGCAGTAAACCAGATCTAAATTCTACAGAGCCTGAGCCAAGCAAGATCCGCAGCAATCATCGACTGGTTGCAGCAAGACACATGCCAATCAAGATCCGAAGCAACCATGGACTGCTTGCATATAGCAAGCAAGATCGGCAGCAGGTAATCATATAGGGACTGCAGAAAACCAAATCTAAAATCTACAGAGCCTGAGCCAGCAAGATCCGTAGCAATCATCGGCTGGTTCTTGCAAGAACATGAAAAGCAAGATCCGAAGCAACCATGGACTGGTTGCAGCAAGAACCATGACAGGCCGAGCAACCCGACCCTGGACAAGCCAAGGAAACAAGCCATGCCACGAAATCCCTAACCCTAACCATGCCATGCCAAGCAAACCGTAACCCTAGCCATGGCCGACGAAACCCTAAGCAGGCCAAGAAAAGGCCATAGATCGAAGAGGGGGAGGGGTCGGGTTGAGGAGGGAACTCGCCTGAAGATCTTGTGGCGAGCGTCTACGCGCGGCCGTCGTCGGCGGGTAGCTCTCCGCTCGTCCGCTCGTCGGAGCGCCGCTCGTCGGTGGGGATGAGCGGAGTGGGAGGGGAATTGGGGTTCGTATTGCGGAGTGGGAGGGGAATTGGGGAATTGAGGGAGCTCGTACGGGATTTGACTGAAATGTCCCTCCTTTCCAGCTTAGGTTAGTGGCGTTTCGGACATTTGCCCTCCTTTCCAGCTTAGGTTAGTGGCGGGCGGATTCAAAACATTTCGCTGGAGCTGGCGGGAGAAGCTGGGCGGGAGAGTTTTGGGGTTTTGGAGGGTTTTGGGGTTTTGGGGTTTTGGAGGGAATTTTTGGGGCTTTTTTGTGCAAAACAATAATAATTAAATGCGCAATAATGCATATAATTTGGTGTAGATTAAAATATTTTTAAAAACAGAATATCATGTAATTAAACGTGTGTCACCGTCATTCCTTTAATGATAATAATATAGGGATATATGAAACTCCTAGAATCCTTAATAATTAAATTATTTAAAAAAATCAGAAAATGTTTGGTTAATTAGGTCAAATAATATATGTCTCTTGCACACACTAATTATATGTTATCATAAGGCATATGCAAGCTTTATCCCATTCTATATACATCAAGATTCCGAACGTGGCAGTTCGATCGGGTTCTAGCTCCTAGCTAGAATGTACGTCGTCTCCGCTCGACTTTTTGGCTCCGTTTAATTTGCCAACTGCGCAGGGGCCGCCGGGACATGCGGTATGACCGTACCGGGCGCGCGTGCACCCGCCAACGCGCGAAACGGAAAACATTTAGCACATAAAATGACGCGTCCTAGACCTAAAAACATTTTTCACTCCATTTATTGAACCAAGGAAAGTGTGGCCCCAGTTCAAATCCTCCCGGTCAGTTTCAAGCGGATTCGGCGGGACACCGCAGGAAGCGGGAGGGATTCCCAGATGGCTACCGCGCGCATACGGCATGTGATAGGTGGTGCGTAGGAGGTCGTATCGTGCGCGGAGGGACGCGCAATACTAAAATGCGCACCATGTAGCTCCTTCACAAAAAAGCCCTTTCGGCACCCCGAAAATGGAAAAACCGTCGCCGTGGTTCGGATTGGAAATCCGCGACCGGGGCCTTGCTTCCCATCCTAAGGTCCACGCACGTGCCAAATATGGCCTCGTTCCGACAAACTATGTGGTGAAGCGGGCCGTTTCACTCATTTCCCTAAAAGCCATAGAACTCGGACGTGATAGCCCTATTCGCGAAGGGTTTTTAAGATAATTGCCGTATCCCAATTCCGTCTTTTGAAGTGGTTACTAGGACACATAAAATGACGCCACGCGGCTCTCGATTTTTGGCTCCGTTTAATTTGCCAACTGCGCAAAACGGGGCCGCGGGACATGCGGTATGGCCGTAGGCCGCGTCCGCCAACGCGCGAAACGGAAAACATTTAGCACATAAAATGACGCGTCCTAGACCTAAAAACATTTTCCCCTCCATTTATTGAGCCAAGGAAAGTGGCCCCAGTTCAAATCCGGTCAGTTTCCAGCGGATTCGGCGGGACACCGCAGGAAGCCGGAGGGATTCCCAGATGGCTACCTCGCGCATACGGCATGTGATAGGTGGTGCGTAGGAGGTATCCTGCCGCTGCGCGAGGTCTCGCGCAATACTAAAATGCGCACCATGTAGCTCCTTCACAAAAAAAAGCCCTTCCGGCACCCCGAAAATGGAAAAACCGTCGCCCGTGGTTCGGATTGGAAATCGCGACAGGGGCCTTGCTTCCCATCTAAGGTGCACGCACGTGCCAAATATGGCCTCGTTCCGACAAACTATGTGGTGAAACGGGCCGTTTCCTACTCATTCCCCCTAAAAGCCATAGAACTCGGACGTGATAGCCCTACTCGTGAAGGGTTTTTCAAGATAATTGCCGTATCCCAATTCCGTCTTTTGAAGTGGTTACTAGGACACATAAAATGACGCCACGCGGCTCCGCTCGATTTTTTGGCTCCGTTTAATTTGCCAACTGCGCAAAACGGGGCCGCCGGGACATGCGGTATGGCCGTACCGGGCGCGCGCGTGCACCCGTCCGCCAACGCGCGAAACGGAAAACATTTAGCACATAAAATGACGCGTCCTAGACCTAAAAACATTTTCCCCTCCATTTATTGAGCCAAGGAAAGTGTGGCCCCAGTTCAAATCCGGTCGGTTTCCAGCGGATTCGGCGGGACACCGGGAAGCGGAGGGATTCCCAGATGGCTACCGCGCGCATACGGCATGTGATAGGTGGTGCGTAGGAGGTATCCTGCCGCTGCACGGAGGTCTCGCGCAATACTAAAATGCGCACCATGTAGCTCCTTCACAAAAAAAGCCCTTCCGGCACCCCGAAAATGGAAAAACCGTCGCCCGTGGTTCGGATTGGAAATCCGCGACAGGGGCCTTGCTTCCCATCCTAAGGTGCACGCACGTGCCAAATATGGCCTCGTTCCGACAAACTATGTGGTGAAACGGGCCGTTTCCTACTCATTCCCCCTAAAAGCCATAGAACTCCGGACGTGATAGCCCTACTCGTGAAGGGTTTTCAAGATAATTGCCGTATCCCAATTCCGTCTTTTGAAGTGGTTACTAGGACACATAAAATGACGCCACGCGGCTCCGCTCGATTTTTTGGCTCCGTTTAATTTGCCTGCGCAAAACGGGGCCGCCGGGACATGCGGTATGGCCGTACCGGGCGCGCGCGTGCACCCGTCCGCCAACGCGCGAAACGGAAAACATTTAGCACATAAAATGACGCGTCCTAGACCTAAAAACATTTTCCCCTCCATTTATTGAGCCAAGGAAAGTGTGGCCCCGGTTCAAATCCGGTCAGTTTCCAGCGGATTCGGCGGGACACCGCAGGAAGCGGAGGGATTCCCAGATAGCTACCGCGCGCATACGGCATGTGATAGGTGGTGCGTAGGAGGTATCCTGCCGCTGCGTGGAGGTCTCGCGCAATACTAAAATGCGCACCATGTAGCTCCTTCAAAAAAAAGCCCTTCCGGCACCACGAAAATGGAAAAACCATCGCCCGTGGTTCGGATTGGAAATCCGCGACGGGGCCTTGCTTCCCATCCTAAGGTGCACGCACGTGCCAAATATGGCCTCGTTCCGACAAACTATGTGGTGAAACGGGCCGTTTCCTACTCATTCCCCCTAAAAGCCATAGAACTCCGGACGTGATAGCCCTACTCGTGAAGGGTTTTTCAAGATAATTGCCGTATCCCAATTCCGTCTTTTGAAGTGGTTACTAGGACACATAAAATGACGCCACGCGGCTCCGCTCGATTTTTTGGCTCCGTTTAATTTGCCAACTGCGCAAAACGGGGCCGCCGGGACATGCGGTATGGCCGTACCGGGCGCGCGTGCACCCGTCCGCCAACGCGCGAAACGGAAAACATTTACCACATAAAATGACGCGTCCTAGACCTAAAAACATTTTCCCCTCCATTTATTGAGCCAAGGAAAGTGTGGCCCCAGTTCAAATCCGGTCAGTTTCCAGCGGATTCGGCGGGACCGCAGGAAGCCGGAGGGATTCCCAGATGGCTACCGCGCGCATACGGCATGTGATAGGTGGTGCGTAGGAGGTATCCTGCCGCTGCGCGGAGGTCTCGCGCAATACTAAAATGCGCACCATGTAGCTCCTTCACAAAAAAAGCCCTTCCGGCACCAAAAACCGTCGCCCGTGGTTCGGATTGGAAATCCGCGACAGGGGCCTTGCTTCCCATCCTAAGGTGCACGCACGTGCCAAATATGGCCTCGTTCCGACAAACTATGTGGTGAAACGGGCCGTTTCCTACTCATTCCCCCTAAAAGCCATAGAACTCCGGACGTGATAGCCCTACTCGTGAAGGGTTTTCAAGATAATTGCCGTATCCCAATTCCGTCTTTTGAAGTGGTTACTAGGACACATAAAATGACGCCACGCGGCTCCGCTCGATTTTTTGGCTCCGTTTAATTTGCCAACTGCGCAAAACGGGGCCGCGGGACATGCGGTATGGCCGTACCGGGCGCGCGTGCACCCGTCCGCCAGCGAAACGGAAAACATTTAGCACATAAAATGACGCGTCCTAGACCTAAAAACATTTTCCCCTCCATTTATTGAGCCAAGGAAAGTGTGGCCCCAGTTCAAATCCGGTCAGTTTCCAGCGGATTCGGCGGGACACCGCGGAAGCCGGAGGGATTCCCAGATGGCTACCGCGCGCATACGGCATGTGATAGGTGGTGCGTAGGAGGTATCCTGCCGCTGCGCGGAGGTCTCGCGCAATACTAAAATGCGCACCATGTAGCTCCTTCACAAAAAAAAGCCCTTCCACCCCGAAAATGGAAAAACCATCGCCCGTGGTTCGGATTGGAAATCCGCGACAGGGGCCTTGCTTCCATCCTAAGGTGCACGCACGTGCATAAATATGGCCTCGTTCGACAAACTATGTGGTGAAACGGGCGTTTCCTACTCATTCCCCCTAAAAGCCATAGAACTCCGGACGTGATAGCCCTACTCGTGAAGGGTTTTTCAAGATAATTGCCGTATCCCAATTCCGTCTTTTGAAGTGGTTACTAGGACACATAAAATGACGCCACGCGGCTCCGCTCGATTTTTTTGGCTCCATCGAAGTAGTCCCTTTTCAGGATCTAGCCCTTAGAATTTGAGCAACTCCTACAGCATGTGGCCTGTATTCGTGGTGCCATACAACCTTCCGCCGTGGGCATGTATGGATCAGTCCAACTTCATGCTTGCATTGCTAATCCCTGGTCCATCCTCTCCAGGAAAAGATTTTGATGTCTTCATGGAGCCTTTGATGGAAGAGCTGCAGGAGCTCTGGAAAGGTGTAAAATCGTATGATGCCAATAGTCCAGACAAGTTTGATCTCCGTGCTGCAATCTTATGGTGTATTCATGATTATCCGGCACTGCACACATTGTCAGGGAGGGCCACAGCTGGTTACCAGGCATGTGTGCGTTGTGACAAAGAGAATTGCTCCAAGAAATTAAGGAACAAAATCTGCTTTATTGGGCACCGCCGTTGGCTACCTCGGCAACATCCTTGGAGAAATAGCAAAGAATTCGATGGTGCTTCTGAAAGCCGTGAGAAGCCAGCGGAATTCACTCCAGAAGAGCTGAAGCAACAGCTTGATAGGGTTAGAGATGTGATACCAGGCAAGCTTCAGAAGAAAAGGAAACGTGAGGACGGTCAGTGTTGGAGCCGTAGATCATGTTTGTGGGACTTGCCATACTGGGAAGATCTAAAGCTGAGGCATAATCTCGATGTAATGCACATCGAGAAAAACATCTGTGACAATTTGATTGGTACTTTCATGAACATACAAGGCAAGACCAAAGACACTGTCAATTCAAGGCTTGATTTGGAAGACATGGGCATAAGACGTGACTTGCATTTGCAGCCTGTTTCAGCTGACTCTTTTGAGATGCCACAGGCGTGGTATACAATGAGTAAACAAGAAAAAATTGCTTTTTGTGAATTCATAAAAGCTGTGAGGTTTCCAGATGGGTACGCGTCTAACATATCCAAGTGTGTTGCTTCTGATAAGTGCAAGCTTCAAGGGCTGAAGACCCATGACTGTCATATATTGCTTCAAAGGATCTTACCGGCTGGCCTTCGAGGAACAATCCATGAAGACATATATGAAGCGGTTGCTGAGCTTGGAAATTTCTTCAGAGAGCTGTGCTGCAAAACACTGAAGAGAGACGTTCTGGACAGACTTGAAAAGGAAATCGTAGTTATTCTTTGCAAACTTGAGAAGATCTTCCCCCCATCTTTCTTCGACGTGATGGTGCATTTGGCCATCCATTTACCAAAAGAGGCAAGGCTTAGAGGCCCAGTGCATTACGGTTGGATGTACCCAGTCGAAAGAAGGTTGCTAACATTGAAGCGTTATGTCCGGAACAATGCCAGGCCGGAGGGATCGATTGCCGAAGCATATATTGTTGATGAGTGCCTGACATTTTGCTCGAGATACTTCGACGATGTTGAAACAAGATTCAACCGTCCAAGTAGAAATCCGGAGCGGGATGATTCACATATTGGTGATCTGTCTGTTTTCAAACACGGTGTGAAATTTATTGGAGCCTCTCAATATGTGTATGCAGGTGAGGACTATGACAACATGGTGTGGTATGTGCTCCGAAGTTGCCCTGAGGTTGATCCATACATCGAGTACGTTTCTCTTCATCCCCATATATAGATAGGTTATTGCAGCATGTCCAAATAATAATTAGGATCTATTTTCTGTTGCCATTCCAGCCTGTGCAAACAAGAGTTGAACCAACGAGGTGGTCAGATCAATGTTGATAGATGGCTTGCCAAGAACTTTGCTAGATGGTTTCAGACTCATGTGAGATCTTTAGCTGGTTTATTTCTGAAGATTGGAAAAGTTCATGATATAAATTTTCTGTGTGTGTTACTCACCCCCTGGTTGATTTTTTGCAGATTGGAAAAATGCGAAATGATGTCTGTCCTGATCTCTATGCTTTGGCGTGCAAACCAGATTTTAGAGTGAGACTATATTCGGCATGTGTTGTTGACAGTGTTCGGTACCATACTGTTGACCGCGAGAAGAACAGAAAGACACAAAATAGTGGAATCGTTTCTGAGGGAGATCATGATGGCAACAGCATTGACTTCTTTGGTCAGCTGAAATCCATCATCAGATTGCAATACAACTCCAGCGGTGGCGTCCATCGGTCAGTTGTCCTCTTCCGGTGTGACTGGTTTGACCTTGGTGGTAGGAAACCCGGATTCGACGATGATGGACACTTCAAGAGTGTTAACACAGAAAAGTTTTGGTACAAGACTGATCCTTTCATTCTGACATCACAAGCAACCAAGGTCTTTTATGTGCCAGACACTAAGTTGAAAGGAAAATGGCAAGTTGTGCAGAAATTTCACCATAGACATCTATGGAGTGTAAAAGAAAATGAACAGGGACCCGGTGTTGCTGTACTATCATATCAAGATGAAGATTCCAGTCAAGTTCCTGTGCAAGAAAAAGAAGGCACTGCACGGAGTAGGACGAGAAGTGACCAGGAACGTGTGCTACTTGAAAAAGTCATTGTGGACAAACTGAAGAAACGGAGCAAGGAGGTTGTGCCTGAAGAATTCGAGGAGGTTGATCAGACAATGTACCAATATTGCAGTGATGATGGTGATGATGGAGGAAATAGGACTAGGAATCGTCCAGTTTCCGAAGAAGATGAATAGCAGTTTGAATCTGTAGTTTGTGTAATGGATGAATAGCAGTTTGAATCTGTAGTTTGTGTAATGTCAGTTTATTTCAGATTATGTGTCAGGTTGTTTGGCCCAGAATTTATGTTGAACATGCCAGCTTGTTTTCCCCAGAATTTAATATGTCAGCTTTTTGTTCCCAGAATTTGTGCCCAATTTTTTTGGGGAATCCATGCCCAATTTTTAGGGGAATCCATGCCCAATTTTTTCAATACATGGCTGACGCCGGCGACCATATATGGGCGGCGCCGCCGTGCATGGCTGACGCCGGCGACCATATATGGGCGGCGCCGCCGTACACATTTTCAACAGAACTCATTTTCAACAGAACACATTTTCAACTGAACAGAATTGCACACATACATAGACATGGTTCAAATTCAGGAACTAAACATTGTGGCACGAACAGACAAATGTTTGGAATTACAACACAATAACTCTAGCATATACTCTAGCTTCTTCTCCTCCTGACCAACAGATCACTGAATTCACCCTAATTTCAGTTCGTACACATCACCCAGGTACAACAGATGACAAAAGCTACAGATAGCACCCAAACCATGAAGCCTCTCATTTTCTTTGGTTCAGGGTTGCTCTGTTTCCTTGCAGCAAGCAGAAACTTTTCTTCCTGGAGCCTCTCAATTTCTACCTGGAGCCTCTCAATTTCTTCATCTCGATCCCAAACAGCATCACGCAGATCACGAACTAACTCTTTGTGACGTGCATCCAGCGGATCATCAATCCACTTAAACACTTGACACCCTATTCCATCAGCAATCTGAGAGATGAAGAACAAAAGAGGATAAGTAAGGCATAGTAGAAAAGAAACTTCAGAAGACGGCGGCTCCAGGAAATTCAGAATGGGGGCGGGGGGGGCGTGCTCGAAGACTAACCGAGCGAATTTTGCAGTTCCGGTATCTTCTCCCAGGATTCGGATCACTCCAAGAAATCCATTGCGGCATCTTCTCGCCACAGTCACATACGTCGGCGGGCTCATAATCGAATGGCCGCTGCCGATACGGGATGGGCGTGCCCGGCCGCCGCCGGCGACGCGACGACGCTCCTGACCTAGAAGAACTGCCCGAGCAGGCTGGGAACTGCGCCGCCATGCAACAGATGCACCTGGTCGGAGGGATTTTGGTCGGAGGAGGGACCCTAGATGCACCTGGTCGGAGGGATTTCGGTCGAGGTGGAGGGATTTTGAAGACAACTGATTAGTCTATCATGTCTATATACATGGACAACCATACTTTTGTCAACAACACTATTGTAGCAAAGCGGTAGGGAGTGGTAGTGCGGCAGCGCCAGGTCGAGGGTTCGAGTCCCCGCAAACGCAATTTTTGCCAGTTATTTCCATCTGGAGCCACTCCAACCCCGGATGGGCCGTCGGGCCAGCAATTCAACCCCGGATGGGCCGTGGGCCAGAATTCAACCCCGGATGGGCCGTCGTGGGGTAGGCCAGCAGCCAGCAGCCTAGTAGAGGACATCCCAAAAGAGGAGGATATCACCAGTAGCCCATTAAAATGGTGGACGGCACAGAGAAAAAAAATAACAAGACGCCTTTGTCCCACAAGTATCAGTTGGTCCTACATGTCAGTTAGTTCAAGCCAGTTGCTTCCAGTGACACGTGTGAGGCGCGTGGGACCCGAAAAGGGACACATAGGCAAAATGGATGACATGGCAGCCAAACACATACCACTATATTGAGCCAAATGCCAATGACGCTATTGATTTGTCGCAATCGGCATCGGGAAAACGTCGTAGGCCACTTAATTTTGCTAATGACGTTTTGACCTAAATTGCCAATGACGTTTTTGCCCAATAACGTCACGATTTTCTAGGGTTTTGCCCCCCGGAGTGGCCAAGGACGGTCAAAGCTAGGAACGTCATAAATCTATGACATTTTGATTTCCAGTCATAAAAAAAATGTCATATTATGGCAGATTTCTTGTAGTGGTGAAAGCACCAATGCAAGCCCCTAAACACCTAAGGATAAATAGTATTGCTCGCCATCAACAAGGCTTCAGCACGAGCAGTACAAGGTTAACGAATAAACGTATACTGCCTAGATCGCTAGATGCGATCTAGGCAGCATGGTGCTTACCCGGGAGAAACCCTCGAAGAGAAGGGGTGGCGATGCGCCTGATTTGTGTTGGTTGAACGATGATTGTCCTCTTTTTCCGATAACCCTAGATACATATTTATAGTCCAAGGGACTTTCTAATTGAGCGTGCACCTAACCGTGCACGGGCCGGACTCTATCTCTTAATTCTAAATTACAATACGATCTAATATGTTACGAGATACATGGGCAACTTGGCCCAACTCTCGGCGCAAGGCCGCTTCGAAGATGCTCCATGTGTACGTCCTTCAAGCCCATCTTCACTTACGGCCCACCTCCTGATTTGGCCAAAATCGGGTGGTAACACATGCCCCCTGGTTTTGATAATGGTAATTGCAAAACCATCTGTCTCCTTCGAAGGGTCATGTCGTGGCAGAACCGTCGCAGTTTTCTTCATGATGACGTCTTGCCTCCTCGCCTTCTCTGCACGATTTGACAGTTCTGGCACCACGTCTTCGGGAACTGCTTAAGCATTTAAATCGCTATATCCCCTTTTTATTTGGCCACTTCCTGTAGCTTCTTTCTTCATCCCCCTGCTCCACAGTAGCCATCGGCAAACCGAAAAACCCTCCTCCGCCGCCATGTCTTCCTCTTCGTCTTCTCCCTCATCGGGTCTTTCCACCCAATCCTCCACCTCCCGCGAGCCAACGCCTGAATGGGACCCACAGGAGGCCCACGCGGCCAACATTCGCCGCGCCATAGCCGACGGGGATGAGTCGACCCACGACTCCTTCGTCTGGTCCGAAGACGACCAGTCCTTAACGGACGGGGAGAGCGACCTTCGCTTCCTTGCCGTTGGGCAATCGGAGGAGGAAAGCGACGACGACGGCTTCTCCTGGGACGGCTACTCCTCCGCCGAGGAGGTGAAGGAAGAGGAGGAGGACACCACCTTGATACGTCTCCAACGTATCGATAATTTCTTATGTTCCATGCTACTTTATTGATGATACCTACATGTTTTATGCACATTATATGTCATATTTATGCATTTTCGGAACTAACCTATTAACAAGATGCCGAAGAGCCGGTTGTTGTTTTTGCTGTTTTTGGTTTCAGAAATCCTAGTAAAGAAATATTCTCGAAATTGGACGAAACTTTCGCCCGGGGTCCTATTTTTGCACGAAGCTTCCGAAAGACCGAAGAGATAACGAAGTGGGGCCACGAGGCAGCCGGAGGGGTGGCCGGCGCGGCCCAAGCCCTGGCCGCGCCGACCTACCCTGGGCCCGTGTGGCCCCCGCGTTGACCTTAGCCTACTTAAAGCCTCCGTCGCGAAACCCCCTGAGAGCCACGATACGGAAAACCTTGCGAGACGCCGCCGCCGCGTCCCATCTCGGGGGATTCGGGAGATCGCCTCCGGCACCTGCCGGAGAGGGGATTCATCTCCGGAGGACTCTACACCGCCATGGTCGCCTCCGGAGTGATGAGTGAGTAGTTCACCCCTGGACCATGGGTCCATAGCGTAGCTAGATGGTCGTCTTCTCCTTGTTGTGCTTCATTGTTGGATCTTGTGAGCTGCCTAACATGATCAAGATCATCTATATGTAATTCTATATGTTGTGTTTGTCGGGATCCGATGGATAGAGAGTACTATGATTATGGTGATTATCAATCTATTGTTTATGTGTTGTTTATGATCTTGCATGCTCTCCGTTATTAGTAGAGGCTCTGGCCAAGTTTTTGCTCTTAACTCCAAGAGGGGTATTTATGCTCGATAGTGGGTTCATGCCTTCATTGAATCTGGGATCGTGACAGTAGGTTCTAAGGTTGTGATGTCTTGTTGCCACTAGGGATAAAACATTGATGCTATGTCTAAGGATGTAGTTGTTGATTACATTACGCACCATACTTAATGCAATTATCTGTTGCTTAGCAACTTAATACTGAATGGGGTTCGGATGATAACCTGAAGGTGGACTTTTTAGGCATAGATGCGGTTGGATGGCGGTCTATGTACTTTGTCGTAATGCCCAATTAAATCTCACTATATTTATCATATCATGTATATGCATTGTTATGCCTTTCTCTATTTGTCAATTGCCAATAATTTGTTCACCCAACATGCTTTTATCTTATGGGAGAGACACCTCTAGTGAACTGTGGACCCCGGTCCTATTCTTTACATAGCATACAATCTACTTGTTTTACTGTTTTCTTTGCAAACATCTTCCACTCGATACGTTTAATCCTTTGTTACAGCAAGCCGGTGAGATTGACAACCTCAGCATTTCGTTGGGGCAAAGTACTTGGGTGTGTTGTGCAGGTTCCGCGTTGGCGCAGAATCCCTGGTGTTGCGCCGCATCACATTTCGCGACCATCAACCTTCAACGTGCTTCTTGGCTCCTACTGGTTCGATTAAACCTTGGTTTCATGCTGAGGGAAACTTCTATACGCATCATACCTTCCACTTGGGGTTCCCAACGGACGTGTGCATCTACGCGTATCAAGCTAAATTTCTGGCGCCGTTGCCGGGAGATCAAGACGCTGCAAGGGAGTCTCCACTTCTCAATCTCTTTACTTTGTTTTTGTCTTGCTTTATTTTATTTACTATTTTGTTTGCTGCACTAAATCACAAAAAAATTAGTTGCTAGTTTTACTTTATTTTTGTCTTGCTCTCTATATCGAAAACACAAAAAATTAGTTACTTATCTTTACTTAATTCGCCTAGTTACTTTTAAAATGAGTAATCCTGAAGTTGAAGTTCGTTCTTTTAAGCAACAAGGTGGAGAAAGTTTTAAAGATGCTTGGTATAGAATTAGTAATGCTCATCAAAGGTGCATTAAGAAACACTCCACCACTATCCTTCTTAGGAACTTTTATGTTGGTTTATCTAGTTGTAATAGATATGTTCTTGATACTCTTTCGGAGGTAATTTCCTAGGTACTCCCGCTTTAGAAGCTAGTTGCATCATTGAGAGTCTAGTTGGAATACCACCTGTTAATGAAGTTAAAATTGAAATCTCTCTTGAGGATGTTATGAAAAAATTGGAAACCATAGAGAAAAATTTTCCAAGTATTGAAACTAAATTAGAAATGTTATTGGATAAAACTGATGAACTTGATAAATCCCTAGGAGGAATTGATGAAAGAATTAGTGTCCTAGGAACTTGTGTTATCCATGATAATCAGACCAATAGGATTGATGAACTTGAAAAAGCTATGGGAACCTTGGGTTCAACCTTTTCTTCTCTCAAGTATAATGAGAAAACTTATGTGGGTAAAGAGCAAAAATTCATGTACGCCTCTAAAGTGCCTAAACAAAAGAATTATTATAGGCCTAAAATTTCTAAAACCCCTAGCACCACCATAGAGAATTTAGATAATGGAGCACCTAAAGTACCCTCTGCAACAAGTTGTGTTTGCATGAAAAATAATGTTGATGCTTCTACTCTCGATGTTACTTGATTTGCACTTTCTGCGCCTAGCTGAAAGGCGTTAAAAGCGCTTATGGGAGACAACCCATGTTTTTACCTACAGCAATTTTTTTGTTTTGTTGAGTCTTGGAAGTTGTTTACTACTGTAGCAACCTCTCCTTATCATGTTTTTGTGCCAAGTAAAGTTTCTATGTTATAGTTGATGTTATATTTGGGATCGCTGCGAAACATCATTGCTGTCTGTCACGAATCTGGGCACAATTCTCTGTAGAAAATTCGAAAAAATCTGCCAATTTACGAGCGTGATCCTCAGATATGTACGCAACTTTCATTAGTTTTGAGTTTTTCCATTTGAGCAAGTCTGGTGCCAGCTTTAAATTCGTCTTTACGGACTGTTCTGTTTTTGACAGATTCTGCCTTTTATTTCGCATTGCCTCTTTTGCTATGTTGGATTTATTTCTTTGATCCATTAATGTCCAGTAGCATTATGCAATGTCCAGAAGTGAAAATAATGATTGTGTCACCTCTGAATGTGAATTATTAATTGTGCACTAACCCTCTAATGAGTTTGCTTGAAGTTTGGTGTGAAGGAAGTTTTCAAGGGTCAAGAGAGGAGAATGATATACTATGATCAAGAGGAGTGAAAGCTCTAAGCTTGGGATGCCCCGTGGTTCACCCCTGCATATTTTAAGAAGACTCAAGCGTCTAAGCTTGGGGATGCCCAAGGCATCCCCTTCTTCATCGACAACATCATCGAGTTCCTCCCTGAAACTATATTTTATTCAATCACATCTTGTATTCTTTACTTGGAGCGTCGGTTTGTTTGTTTTTGTTTTTGTTTGAATAAGATGGATCCTAGCATTCACTTTGTGGGAGAGAGACACGCTGTTGTTGCATATGGACACATGTGTCCTTAGGCTTTACTCATAATGTTCATGGCGAAGTTTCTTCTTCGTTAAATTGTTATATGGTTGGAATTGGAAAATGCTACATGTAGTAATTCTAAAATGTCTTGGATAATGTGATACTTGGCAATTGTTGTGCTCATGTTTAAGCTCTTGCATCATATGCTTTGCACCCATTAATGAAGAAATACATAGAGCTTGCTAAAATTTGATTTGCATATTTGGTCTCTCTAAGGTCTAGATAATATCTAGTATTGAGTTTTGAACAACAAGGAAGACGGTGTAGAGTCTTATAATGTTTACAATATGTCTTTTATGTGAGTCTTGCTGCACTTGTTCATCCTTGAGTTTGCTTCAAATAACCTTGCTAGCCTAAACCTTGTATCGAGAGGGAATACTTCTCATGCATCCAAAATCCTTGAGCCAACTACTATGCCATTTGTGTCCACCATACCTACCTACTACATGGTATTTCTCCGCCATTCCAAAGTAAATTGCTTGAGTGCTACCTTTAAAATTCCATCATTCACCTTTGCAATATATAGCTCATGGGACAAAATAGCCTTAAAACTATCGTAGTATTGAATATGTACTTATGCACTTTATATTTTATTAAGTTGCTTGTTGTGCGATAACCATGCTTCGGGGAACGCCATCAACTATTGTTGAATATCATGTGAGTTGCTATGCATGTCCGTCTTGTCGAAGGATCTATCATTTTAGTGGTTGGAGCATGCAAAATTGTTAGAGAAGAACATTGGGCCGCTAACTAAAGCCATGAATCATGGTTGAAGTTTCAGTTTGGACATATATCCTCAATCTCATATGAGAATAATAATTGTTGCTACATGCTTATGCATTTAAGAGGAGTCCATTATCTGTTGTCCATGTTGTCCGGTATGGATGTCTAAGTTGAGAATAATCAAAAGCGAGAAATCCAAAATGCGAGCTTTCTCCTTAGACCTTTACAGGCGGCATGGAGGTACCTTTGTGACACTTGGTTGAAACATGGCATGCGAAGATCCGGTAGTCCAAGCTAAGTAGGACGAGGTGCGGGCACTATTAGTATACTATGCATGAGGCTTGCAACTTGTAAGATATAATTTACATAACTCATATGCTTTATTACTACCGTTGACAAAATTGTTTCATGTTTTCAAAATAAAAGCTCTAGCACAAATAACAATCGATGCCTTCCTCTTTGAAGGACTATTCTTTTACTTTTATTGTTGAGTCAGTTTACCTATCTCCTTCCACCTTAAGAAGCAAACACTTGTGTGAACTGTGCATTGATTCCTACATACTTGCATATTGCACTTGTTATATTACTTTATGTTGACAATATCCATGAGATATACATGTTATAAGTTGAAAGCAACCGCTGAAACTTAATCTTCCTTTGTGTTGCTTCAATACCTTTACTTTGATTTATTGCTTTATGAGTTAACTCTTATGCAAGACTTATTGATGCTTGTCTTGAAGTACTATTCATGAAAAGTCTTTGCTATATGATTCACTTGTTTACTCATGTCATTACCTTTGCTTTGATCGCTGCATTCATTACATATGTTTACAAATAGTATGATCAAGGTTATGATGGCATGTCACTTGAGAAATTATCTTTGTTATCGTTTTACCTGCTCGGGACGAGAACAAAGCTGGGGATGATACGTCTCCAACGTATCGATAATTTCTTATGTTCCATGCTACTTTATTGATGATACCTACATGTTTTATGCACATTATATGTCATATTTATGCATTTTCGGAACTAACCTATTAACAAGATGCCGAAGAGCCATTGCTGTTTTGTTTTTGGTTTCAGAAATCCTAGTAAGTATTCTCGAATTGGACGAAACTTTCGCCCGGGGTCCTATTTTTGCACGAAGCTTCCGGAAGACCGAAGAGATAACGAAGTGGGGCCACGAGGCAGCCGGAGGGTGGCCGGCGCGGCCCAAGCCCTGGCCGCGCCTACCCCCTGGGCCCTCGTGTGGCCCCCGCGTTGACCTTCCGCCTACTTAAAGCCTCCGTCGCGAAACCCCCACGAGAGCCACGATACGGAAAACCTTCGAGACGCCGCCGCCGTAATCCCATCTCGGGGATTCGGGAGATCGCCTCCGGCACCCTGCCGGAGAGGGGGATTCATCTCCGGAGGACTCTACACCGCCATGGTCGCCTCCGGAGTGATGAGTGAGTAGTTCACCCTGGACCATGGGTCCATAGCGTAGCTAGATGGTCGTCTTCTCCTTGTTGTGCTTCATTGTTGGATCTTGTGAGCTGCCTAACATGATCAAGATCATCTATATGTAATTCTATATGTTGTGTTTGTCGGGATCCGATGGATAGAGTACTATGATTATGGTGATTATCAATCTATTGTTTATGTGTTGTTTATGATCTTGCATGCTCTCCGTTATTAGTAGAGGCTCTGGCCAAGTTTTTGCTCTTAACTCAAGAGGGGTATTTATGCTCGATAGTGGGTTCATGCCTTCATTGAATGTGGGATCGTGACGAGGGTTCTAAGGTTGTGATGTGCTGTTGCCACTAGGGATAAAACATTGATGCTATGTCTAAGGATGTAGTTGTTGATTACATTACGCACCATACTTAATGCAATTGTCTGTTGCTTAGCAACTTAATACTGAATGGGGTTCGGATGATAACCTGAAGGTGGACTTTTTAGGCATAGATGCAGTTGGATGGCGGTCTATGTACTTTGTCGTAATGCCCAATTAAATCTCACTATATTTATCATATCATGTATATGCATTGTTATGCCTTTCTCTATTTGTCAATTGCCCGACTGTAATTTGTTCACCCAACATGCTTTTATCTTATGGGAGAGACACCTCTAGTGAACTGTGGACCCGGGTCCTATTCTTTACATAGCATACAATCAACTTGTTTTTGTTTTCTTTGCAAACATCTTCCACTCGATACGTTTAATCCTTTGTTACAGCAAGCCGGTGAGATTGACAACCTCACTGTTTCGTTGGGGCAAAGTACTTGGGTTGTGTTGTGCAGGTTCCGCGTTGGCGCGGAATCCCTGGTGTTGCGCCGCATCACATTTCGCGACCATCAACCTTCAACGTGCTTCTTGGCTCCTTGGTTCGATTAAACCTTGGTTTCATGCGAGGAAAACTTGCTTCTATACGCATCATACCTTCCACTTGGGGTTCCCAACGGACGTGTGCATCTACGCGTATCACACCTCTCCGACGACCAGCCAGGTCTTGCCCACAGCCGGAGGAATGGCGGCTGCGAAGCTATGGCGAAGAAGCGAAAGATGAGGTCACTGGGGTCACTACAGCGAGTGACGACGAGCCGGCGGGAGCAGCGCGGCTGCGACGGCGACGATGAGGGCAGCAGCGGCCCCTAGATAGGATAGGGCTAGGAGTAGTAGATGGGGCAATGTTCCCCCTAGCAATTCCTTTTGAGAGCAAACAGCTTTTCATGTAAGAAATCCTTGTTTTATCAATGAAGAATTCCCCAATTTGATTTTGCTGATTTCCTTGATGATGATTTAGCCGATTGCCCTTTGTACTGAGTCTGCCGATTGTCGATTCGGTAGATGCTTAATGAGCCGATGGCAAAGCATCAGCTTTTCCAATGGATTGCAAAATAGATCGATCTAATTGCCTTCTCAGATGTCGACTTGCAGTTCATGAAATTCAGACCCAAACTTCCAATCGAACGGGTCCAACGCGCAGCCTTGCGACCCCTAGATCCTTGGACTTTGAAATCATCCGATCGTAGTGTTTGTCCTGACGGCAAAACTCCTGGATTAATGCTTCCAGGAAAGCTCCTTAGTCCGCTGCTGACAACCTTGATTTTGAAGCCGATACTCCTGTAAAACAGGCGTCACTCGTTCACAGCCTCCCTTATGACGTTTGTTTCTTTGCAGCAACGGACTGGTTTAGAGCCTGATCAACGATGATGGCTCCTTCTACAAACTCTTCCTACCATCCTAATGGCTTTCCTCTGCAAGAGTCCTCCTGTTCCACATGGTTACGATGCAGAGATAGCCAATGTCAACACCACGGGCTCTTGAGAATGAGGAATTTTTAGGGCTAGCTGCCCCCCGGAGCCTCGGTCAAGGCGAGAATGAAAGTGCACCAGCCGCATTGGGCCACTATCAGCTTCTCAACTGTGGTGCAGCATCAGCCGATTCGACCAAATCGGCTGTTCATAGCGAGAACCTCCGAGGTGAGCTGCCCCCGAGTCATTCATCAAAACTTGGCAGGAAAGCTTACGCTCAAGGAGACAGTGCACTAGGACAGCTCTGGAAGGATTAGCAGCTCCCTTGAACTAAGAAGCCTCACACGCAGTGGCCCTTGAACTCTTCCCAGCTCCATTCTTGTGTCCTGCTGCCCAGATCGACTCACCACCTCGAGCGGACTAATGCGGTTTCGATGACGATGTCGATGAAGTTGCCACCTTGGTCAAGCCCTAGGAAGAGATGCCACAGCCAATTGAATGTTCATTGGCTGAACCTGATCTGCATGCTTACGCTGACCTCGAGGATTTGCCAACGGAGCCACCAACCATTCCACTGAGGGACTCCTTCGTAGAACCTCGCTACGTACCTCGGTGACTGCTCCATTAGGCTTCTGCTTGTAACAGTCGTATCCCTTGAGTCGATGGCCGTGCATCGGCTTTGAATCCTTCTGTATTTTCGATTTTTTATGGCCGATTTGTTTATGTATCGGCCCCCATGCTTGAGCTGCTCTGTTGGACATTTGACATCCGTTCCCAGCTCCGTATCCTCGTATCTCATCCATCTATGTGCCCCCGAGCCGATTCTCTCAAGTAATTGATGGCATCGGCTCTTCAGGCATCTGTTGGATCAATGCTGAACACAGACAAGGTATTTTGAGGATAATTTTGGCCGATTGCGGGAATCGGCCTCTTTTTCGTTGCAAGGATTTGGCGATGATTTGCAACTTCTTGAATTTCCGTTGTAGCTACGTGGCATGTTGGAGATGAGATCCTCTGCTTTTCATTTTTTTGAGGGCCGATCTCAGGGATCGGCCTTGCCACGTATGTCCAATGTTTGGACTTGCTACTCCGTCCGGGTCACGGGTATCATGTTTGTATCAGCCGATGTCTGCATCGGCATCAGCCTCGTGCATCGGCTTTCGCTGTTTTGGGCGCCATACTTTCTTTGGCGGGCGCGCCTTCGTCTCCACTTTTTGCTGAATTTTCACGGCCAGATCGGGCCGTGCTCTTCTCAACGTATACAGGTACGTGCCTCGGCTTCTTCCGGGTTTCGGAGCCGTTGCACCCTACGCTCGAGAATGGCTGAGTCCATCGGGGCACCACCTTGGTCGGTGATACCTATCTTCCTCTCCATCCGACTCCTCAAAGTCTTCTTCTTGAGATGACTCAGCTCGTTTACTGATGTGGGAGAGGTCCTAGACGCTCAAACACTGAAACTTCGTTCGTCCCTCTCCTTTGCTGTGTGCATTCTGGGCAGTTCTCGATTGTTGGCAATCGGCTCATTCCTGAGTCCCAGCAATGTTTGAAGAAGGGACAATTCCAGTGCTTATCCACGTTGTCTTGCTCCCTTGACATCCCACTGGCGCGACGTTCGTACCCGTCGTTGTTGCCGTCATACTGACGATACCTTCGCATCAGACCGACGATATCTTTCATCGTCTTCGTCGTAGCGCCGACGCCGGTCGTACCGCTGCTCATATTTGTTGAGGAGATGCACGGATAATGGGCGCTGATACCGTATGCTTCTCACCTCCTCCTCGGTTAGGTACCGTCTATCGTCGTCTTGGGGCCGGTCGCGTGGAACGGCCTCCTCTTTATCCTTGCCACGGGTGGCTGCTCTCTGCTTTGTCCACGCCATGGCGGATCACAAACCCTGCCATATTGACATCGAAGGAGAACCCTGGCTCTCTTATGGAGTGGCTTAGGTCCACCATGTTGACGTCCGGAAACGGACGCATGTCTACCTTCATGGCAAACTGTCCGAAAGTTAATCGGCCTGATTCTATCGCCATCTGAATTTGTGCGCGCAACACTTTGCAGTCGTTGGTGGCGTGCGTGAACGTATGATGCCATTTGCGTATGGCCTCTTGTTCATCTCCGTGCCGTAGGGATCTTGTGGCCTTCGGGTAGCTTCAACTGTTTCTCTTTCAGTAGCAGTCGAAGATCTGTTTTTGTCACGTCAAAATCCAACCCTCTTGGAGGCCCTGGCGGGTTCACCCATTTGCAGGATACAGTGCGCGTCCGGTCCACTCGGCTGCAACTTCCGATCTTCCGAGAATCTTCATCCTCATCAGCATTGACCAGGGTTATCGCGCGCTTGAACTTGTCTGGTACATTCGGATGGTGCTGTTCATATAAGGTCAGTCTAGTAACCAGGTGCGTCAACGAATTGTACTCAACCTGGAACGTCAGGTCCTTGAACGACGCTGCAAGGCTGTGATACGTCTCCAACGTATCGATAATTTCTTATGTTCCATGCTACTTTATTGACAATACCTACATGTTTTATGCACATTATATGTCGTATTTATGCGTTTTCTGGAACTAACCTATTAACAAGATGCCGAAGTGCCAGTTCCTGTTTTCTGCTGTTTTTGGTTTCAGAAATCCTAGTAACGAAATATTCTCGGAATCGGACGAAATCAAGACCCCGATTCCTATTTTCCCGGAACCATCCGAGAACACACGAGAACCGAGAGAGGGCCGGGGCCCCAGATGATACCTTGGCGCGGCCGGAGGGGGCGCCGCCTATGGTGTGGCCCCCTGTCGCCCTCTGCGCCGCCTCTTCGCCTATATAAAGCCCCACGCGAAAACCCACGGAGGAAGCCACGATACGAGAAAGTTCCGAGCCGCCGTCATCGCGAAGCCAAGATCGGGGACGAGTCTCTGTTCCGGCACCCTGCCGGCGGGGAAGTGCCCCCGGAAGGCTCCTCCATCGACACCGCTGCCATCTCCACCGCCATCTTCATCACCGCTGCTGCTCCCATGAGGAGGGAGTAGTTCTCCATCGAGGCTCGGGGCTGTACCGGTAGCTATGTGGTTCATCTCTCTCCTATGTAGTTCAATACAATAATCTCATGAGCTGCCTTACATGATTGAGATTCATATGATGATGCTTGTAATCTAGATGTCATTATGCTAGTCAAGTGAGTTTTACTTATGTGATCTCCGGAGACTCCTTGTCCCACGTGTGTAAAGGTGACAGTGTGTGCACCGTGTGGGTCTCTTAGGCTATATTTCACGAAGTACTTATTCACTGTTGAAGAGCGTAGTGAAGTGCTTATTTATATCTCTTGATGATTGCAATGTGTTTGTATCACAATTTATCTATGTGCTACTCTAGTGATGTGTTATTAAAGTAGTTTTATTCCTCCTGCATGTGTGCAAAGGTGACAGTGCGTGCACCGTGTTAGTACTTGGTTTATGCTATGATCATGATCTCTTGTAGATTGCGAAGTTAACTATTGCTATGATAATATTGATGTGATCTATTCCTCCTACATATGCATGAAGGTGACAGTGTGCATGCTATGCTAGTACTTGGTTTAGTCTTTTGATCTATCTTACACTTAAGGTTACTTAAACATGAGCATTATTGTGGAGCTTGTTAACTCCGGCATTGAGGGTTCGTGTAATCCTACGCAATGTGTTCATCATCCAACAAAAGTGTAGAGTATGCATTTATCTATTCTGTATGTGATCAATGTTGAGAGTGTCCACTAGTGAAAGTGTAATCCCTAGGCCTTGTCCCTAAATACTGCTGAATTACTACGCTTTCTTATTTTTTGTGTTACTACTTGCAATACTACCACCATCAACTACACGCCGGCAAGCTATTTTCTGGCACCGTTGCTACTGCTCATACATATTCATACCACCTGTATTTCACTATCTCTTCGCCGAACTAGTGCACCTATTTGGTGTGTTGGGGACACAAGAGACTTCTTGCTTTGTGGTTGCCGGGTTGCATGAGAGGGATATCTTTGACATCTTCCTCCACGAGTTCGATAAACCTTGGGTGATCCACTTAAGGGAAAACTTGCTGCTGTTCTACAAACCTCTGCACTTGGAGGCCCAACACTTGTCTACAGGAAAGGAGGGGAACGTAGACATCAAGCTATTTTCGGCGCCGTTGCGGTGAAAAGGTAAAAGGTACTCACACTCCGGATCTCGGCTACTAAGCTATTTTCGCGCCGTTGTAAGTACTCGAAGCTATTTCCTTTAGACTCTGCAATTGCGACATTTGGTTTCTTGTTTACACTAGTTAGGCTTAATGGAAGACAACAATAAAATGAGAGATCTTTATGAACTTTATCTTGAATTAGGACATGATGTGTTTGAAGAAAGAATTAAAAAACCCATGGAACTTTATATGCATGATAATGGGAATGTTATTAGTATGAATGCTTTGAACACCATTGTTGCTAATGCTATGGAAAATTCTAAGCTTGGGAAGCTGGCTTTGATGAGCATGATATTTTTAGTCCCCAAGCATTGAGGAGAAAATTTACTTTGATGATACTTTGCCTCCCATTTATGATGATTATAATGATAGTAGTCTTTTGTTACCACCTGTTATGGAGGATAAATTTGATTATGATTACAATATACCTCCTATATTTGATAGCTACTTTGTTGAATTTGCTCCCACTACAATTAATAAGAATGACTATGCTTATGTTGGGAGTAGTAATTATTTTATGCATGAGACTCATGATAAGAATGCTTTATGTGATAGTTATATTGTTGAGTTTGCTCATGATGCTACTGAAAGTTATTATGAGAGAGGAAAATATGGTTGTAGAAATTTTCATGTTACTAAAACACCTCTCTATGTGCTGAAATTTTTGAAGCTACACTTGTTTTATCTTCCTATAATTGTTACTTTGTTCTTCATGAACTTGTTTATTTACAAGATTCCTATGCATAGGAAGCATGTTAGACTTAAATGTGTTTTGAATTTGCCTCTTGATGCTCTCTTTTGCCTCAAATACTATTTCTTGCGAGTGCATCATTAAAACTGCTGAGCCCATCTTAATGGCTATAAAGAAAGAACTTCTTGGGAGATAACCCATGTGTTTATTTTACTACAGAAATTTTTGTTTTGTTGAGTCTTGGAAGTTGTTTACTACTGTAGCAACCTCTCCTTATCATGTTTTTGTGCCAAGTAAAGTTTCTATGTCAAAGTTGATGTTATATTTGGGATCGTTGCGCAGAAACAGCATTGCTGTCTGTCACGAATCTGGGCACAGTTCTCTATAGAAATTCGAAAAAATCTGCCAATTTACGAGCGTGATCCTCAGATATGTACGCAACTTTCATTAGTTTTGAGTTTTTCCATTTGAGCAAGTCTGGTGCCAGCTTTAAATTCGTCTTTACGGACTGTTCTTTTTGACAGATTCTGCCTTTTATTTCGCATTGCCGCTTTTGTTAAGTTGAATGAGTTTCTTTGTTCCATTAACTTTCAAGTTTTGTGCAATGTCCAGAAGTGTTAAGAATGATTGTGTCACCTCTGAACATGTGAATTTTTGATTATGCACTAACCCTCTAATGAGTTTGCTTGAAGTTTGGTGTGAAGGAAGTTTTCAAGGGTCAAGAGAGGAGTATGATATACTATGATCAAGAGGAGTGAAAGCTCTAAGCTTGGGGATGCCCCGGTGGTTCATCCCTGCATATTTCAAGAAGACTCAAGCATCTAAGCTTGGGGATGCCCAAGGCATCCCCTTCTTCATCGACAACATCATCAGGTTCCTCCCCTGAAACTATATTTTTATTCAGTCACATCCTATGTATTTTACTTGGAGCGTCTGTGTGTGCTTTTATTTTGTTATCTTAGTTCTCTGAATAAGTTCATCCTTGTGTGGGAGAGAGACACTCTCCGCTGGTTCGTATGAACACATGTGTTCTTAGCTCATAATATTCATGGCGAAGTTTCCTCTTCGTTAAATTGTTATATGGTTGGAATTGGAAAATGCTACATGTAGTAATTCTAAAATGTCTTGGATAATGTGATACTTGGCAATTGTTGTGCTCATGTTTAAGCTCTTGCATCATATACTTTGCACCTATTAGTGAAGAAATACATAGAGCATGCTAAAATTTGGTTTGCATAATTGGTCTCTCTAAGGTCTAGATAATTTGTAGTATTGAGTTTTGAACAACAAGGAAGACGGTGTAGAGTCTTATAATGTTTACAATATGTCTTTTATGTGAGTTTTGCTGCACCGGTTCATCTTTGAGTTTGCTTCAAATAACCTTGCTAGCCTAAACCTTGTATCGAGAGGGAATACTTCTCATGCATCCAAAATCCTTGAGCCAACTACTATGCCATTTGTGTCCACCATACCTACCTACTACATGGTATTTCTCCGCCATTCCAAAGTAAATTGCTTGAGTGCTACCTTTAAAAATTCCATCATTCACCTTTGCAATATATAGCTCATGGGACAAAATAGCCTTAAAAACTATCGTAGTATTGAATATGTACTTATGCACTTTATATTTTATTAAGTTGCTTGTTGTGCGATAACCATGCTTCTGGGGAACGCCATCAACTATTGTTGAATATCATGTGAGTTGCTATGCATGTCCGTCTTGTCTGAAGGTCTATCATTTTAGTGGTTGGAGCATGCAAAATTGTTAGAGAAGAACATTGGGCCGCTAACTAAAGCCATGAATCATGGTGGAAGTTTCAGTTTTGGACATATATCCTCAATCTCATATGAGAATAATAACTTTGCTACATGCTTATGCATTTAAGAGGAGTCCATTATCTGTTGTCCATGTTGTCCCGGTATGGATGTCTAAGTTGAGAATAATCAAAAGCGAGAAATCCAAAATGCGAGCTTTCTCCTTAGACCTTTGTACAGGCGGCATGGAGGTACCCCTTTGTGACACTTGGTTGAAACATGGCATGCGAAGATCCGGTAGTCCAAGCTAAGTAGGACGAGGTGCGGGCACTATTAGTATACTATGCATGAGGCTTGCAACTTGTAAGATATAATTTACATAACTCATATGCTTTATTACTACCGTTGACAAAATTGTTTCATGTTTTCAAAATAAAAGCTCTAGCACAAATATAGCAATCGATGCTTTCCTCTTTGAAGGGCCATTCTTTTACTTTTTATGTTGAGTCATTTACCTATCTCTCTCCACCTCAAGAAGCAAACACTTGTGTGTGCATTGATTCCTACATACTTGCATATTGCATTTATTATATTATTTTGCATTGACAACTATCCATGAGATATACATGTTATAAGTTGAAAGCAACTGCTGAAACTTAATCTTCCTTTGTGTTGCTTCAATACCTCTACTTTGAATTATTGCTTTAAGTTAACTCTTATGCAAGACTTATTGATGCTTGTCTTGAAGTACTATTCATGAAAAGTCTTTGCTATATGATTCACTTGTTTACTCATCTCATTACTTTTGTTTTGATCGCTGCATTCATCTCATATGCTTACAATAGTATGATCAAGGTTATGATGGCATGTCACTTAAGAAATTATCTTTGTTATCGTTTTACCTGCTCGGGAAGCAAACTTGGGGATGCGATACGTCTCCAACGTATCGATAATTTCTTATGTTCCATGCTACTTTATTGACAATACCTACATGTTTTATGCACATTATATGTCGTATTTATGCGTTTTGGAACTAACCTATTAACAAGATGCCGAAGTGCCGGTTCTGTTTCTGCTGTTTTGGTTTGAAATCCTAGTAACGAAATATTCTCGGAATCGGACGAAATCAAGACCCGAGATTCCTATTTTTCCCGGAATCATCCGAACACACGAGAACCGCAGAGGGGGCCACGGGGCCCCCGGATGATACCTTGGCGCGGCCGGAGGCGCCGCCCTATGGTGTGGCCCCCCTGTCGGCCCTCCGCGCGCCTCTTCGCCTATATAAAGCCCCTGCCGAAAACCCTTACGGAGGAAGCCACGATACGAGAAAAGTTCCGAGCCGCCGTCATCGCGAAGCCAAGATCTGGGGGACAGAGTCTGTTCCGGCACCTGCCGGGAGCGGGGAAGTGCCCGGAAGGCTCCTCCATCGACACCGCTGCCATCTCCACCGCCATCTTCATCACCGCTGCTCCATGAGGAGGTAGTTCTCCATCGAGCTCGGGGCTGTACCGGTAGCTATGTGGTTCATCTCTCTCCTATGTAGTTCAATACAATAATCTCATGAGCTGCCTTACATGATTGAGATTCATATGATGATGCTTGTAATCTAGATGTCATTATGCTAGTCAAGTGAGTTTTACTTATGTGATCTCCGGAGACTCCTTGTCCCACGTGTGTAAAGGTGACAGTGTGTGCACCGTGTGGGTCTCTTAGGCTATATTTCACGAAGTACTTATTCACTGTTGAAGAGCGTAGTGAAGTGCTTATTTATATCTCTTGATGATTGCAATGTGTTTGTATCACAATTTATCTATGTGCTACTCTAGTGATGTGTTATTAAAGTAGTTTTATTCCTCCTGCATGTGTGCAAAGGTGACAGTGCGTGCACCGTGTTAGTACTTGGTTTATGCTATGATCATGATCTCTTGTAGATTGCGAAGTTAACTATTGCTATGATAATATTGATGTGATCTATTCCTCCTACATATGCATGAAGGTGACAGTGTGCATGCTATGCTAGTACTTGGTTTAGTCTTTTGATCTATCTTACACTTAAGGTTACTTAAACATGAGCATTATTGTGGAGCTTGTTAACTCCGGCATTGAGGTTCGTGTAATCCTACGCAATGTGTTCATCATCCAACAAAAGTGTAGAGTATGCATTTATCTATTCGTTATGTGATCAATGTTGAGAGTGTCCACTAGTGAAAGTGTAATCCCTAGGCCTTGTCCCTAAATACTGCTGAATTACTACTGCTTGTTTCTTGTTTCTGTGTTACTACTGCTGCAATACTACCACCATCAACTACACGCCAGCAAGCTATTTTCTGCACCGTTGCTACTGCTCATACATATTCATACCACCTGTATTTCACTATCTCTTCGCCGAACTAGTGCACCTATTTGGTGTGTTGGGGACACAAGAGACTTCTTGCTTTGTGGTTGCGGGGTTGCATGAGAGGGATATCTTTGACCTCTTCCTCCTGAGTTTGATAAACCTTGGGTGATCCACTTAAGGGAAAACTTGCGCTGTTCTACAAACCTCGCACTTGGAGGCCCAACAGCTCTCTGAGGAAAGGAGGGAACGTAGACATCAGCCACGGCCAGCTCGATGCCTCTTTCTCAGTTAGGTGAGCCGAATAGCATCGGTTCTTGACAGTTCGAAACGTTGGATGTATTCGGAGACTGTCTCTCCTCGTTTTGCCGAACCTGCTAGTTCGGTAATACCAGCTTCCGTGGCTTACGAATGGTATTGGGTGTGGAGCAGTTCCTCAGTGCTTCCATGATTACCCAGGTCGGCGGCAACGAGCGTACCACCCAAACTGGACCGGTGAGGGACTGCGAAGAGCCTCACCCGTAGATGATCCGATGAAACCATGCCCAGTGGGCCGTATCGGCTCACGTGCTCGATGGAGCTTGACCCTTGACCACTGTTGTTGAAGTCCGAAGCCAACTTAGGCGGTAGTGGGACTCATTGGGGTACGGCTTGGAATATTAATCTTCTTCTTCGGCAAGATGGAACTGATCTCTCGGCGTCCGATCTGCGGTGGAGGTAGTGGCAGGCTTTCCTGGACTAGTGTATACTTGGCTAAACACGCTTGTTTCTCAGCCGCTCCTAAACTCCCACTTTGCGGTCGTTCTTCCTGCGGAACAATCGCTCCTCCTCCGGCAATCCCTCCTGGTGGAGCCTGGATCGCTTGCATCCAGTTGTTGCAGTCCGGCACATACGTGCACACGTATCCGTGTGGGATTTCCTTGGGCGGGTCATGCAAGAACTGATAGTCGCCGGTCACCCCCAACTTTGTAGACGACGTATGCCGGTGAGCCTTGTTGCTGTGGAGCCGCCGTTGCGTACGGAGAGGTGGCCTGTGTGGAGTTGCATCTCTCCCTGGTGAGTCCCTAGAACAGGTCCTGAAGGGGAGTATCGACGCTCCATGATCTCTTGCACCACACGGAGCGCAACGCGCTCCAAAGTGTTCACCATGCTCTCGAGTGCCGATGCAATGAATGGGCCACCATGTAGTTGACCTCTGTCGCAGGGCTGGTACGTTCGTCGACGGGAGAGCAGATCTGCCCGTCGGGACGCCTTGTGGCGTGAATCCTTTGAACCTGATACCGTGCGAACGGGTCTTTTTAAAGGAGCCGATGAGTTCGGCTTCAACGATGGCCTTCAGCTCATCGTACTTCTTCTTATGATCAGGAGGAAGATCCTCGTATGTGATCTGTTCCTCCGCCATCTCAGATGCCTATGTTCCCACCGGGCGTGCCAGAATGTGTTACCCTCCAAAACCCCCCGACGGGCGTTGGTTAAGCAACACGAAGAGCCGGGAAGCTCCCAGGGCCGCTTAGTGGATCCTGGCACCTCGCGTCGTCCCGCAAATCTTCCACGTCCTGGCGGTTGCTAGGGCGTGCCACCTGACCTAGACCCGATCGGAAGGTGTTAGTGTTTCGATTGTTCCTGCATGGTAGACACGTAAACATTAAATACGAGCCCTATCGGCTCCCAGGTTTCCTGTGGATCGGCTCAAGGAGCCGATCGCCCATGTTTCATGTTGGATTTACAATGGCATGGGGATCCCGCTTGATCAGGACAAAGCTAAAACGATCCACGACAGTTTAGGGTTTTCACCGCATAATCGGAACATCCTACGTGCGATCGGGCCTAGCAGCTACGAGAGACGATGCAAACTACCCCTACGAGAGGCCTAAAAACCAATATAACGTTGATCCCCGGAACATCCCTCGTAGGGACGGTAAACAACGCCTAACGCACCGCCGGATCCTCCGACCCCAGCATAAGGCCTAACTATGCAGATATTAAACTAATCCTTGCGGAGCAAGGAGCAACTATAACGGATCGGATCTACTAAGTTACGAACAAGCAAGATGCTGCCCTTACGTCTGGATAGACGTAAGGGCAGCTAGGTCGAGGGACGGCATTGCCACGCAGATATGCACGTGAAAGCACCAATGCAAGCCCCTAAACACCTAAGGATAAATAATACTGCTCGCCATCAACAAGGCTTCAGCACGAGCAGTACAAGGTTAACGAATAAACGTATACTGCCTAGATCGCTAGATGCGATCTAGGCAGCATGGTACCCGGGAGAAACCCTCGAAGAAGAAGGGGTGGCGATGCGCCTGATTTGTGTTGGTTGAACGATGATTGTCCTCTTTTTCCAATAACCCTAGATACATATTTATAGTCCAAGGGACTTTCTAATTGAGGCGTGCACCTAACCGTGCACGGGCCGGACTCTATCTCTTAATTCTAAATTACAATACGATCTAATATGTTACAGATACATGGGCAACTTAGCCCAAACTCTCAGCGCAAGGCCGCTTCGAAGATGCTCCATGTGTACGTCCTTCAAGCCCATCTTCACTTACGGCCCACCTCCTGATTTGGCCAAAATCGGGTGGTAACACTACCGTGGTGCGTTGACTAGTGCCACGTAGGTGATATTTTACCAAATGGTCCTCCCACACCCGACGTCGCGGGCCGGCTTCCCGGCCCGCTGCACCTGCTGCGTTAGCACTCTTTGTGCTTCCGCATATGGTTTTGAGACCGTCGCGAGCTCTACAGAATAGATTGACACTTAGACGTTAGACGCGGATCTGGTTGAAGTTATTTGTCAATTCGTGTGAGCTCATCCATGGAGGAGCTCCTGTTGTAGGACGGTGCACGGTAGCCTCGATAGGCAGGGGTGTGTTTGTGGCTTGTAGGAGCAGTGAGCTAGGCGCTATGCTATCTGGGAAGGGATGCAGCTGACAACAAGCAAGCGAGGGTCGACAGGCCGGGACGAGCAGCGGCCATCAACGGGATACAAGATTTGGTGGGCGAAGCTCCCCTGGACCTCGGCGGCAGGCGCCGCCTTCACGTGTGCCGGGTTGTCGGTGCGTTGCTGCATGGCACCTGTGGTGGGCTGGTGAGGGCTGCTGGGGGCAGGGCGATGCATTGGGAGACCGATGGCTAGGGAGCCATGCATGGCTTCCCGGCGGAAGGGATCCTATTCGCAGGGCAGGCGCCCCCACTCCGCATCCAGATCGTGGCGGGAAGATCCCCCATTTACCTTTCTAATCAACGGCAATCCCATCATTTTGCTCGATCCGCTTTGATTGCGATTAGCCCTAGAACATGGCACTGGGATTTCGAACGGCGTATTGATTCGAGGTTGTACCGCCGTACTAATCCTTTTCCGGAATTCATTTTTGGTGACCGGGAAGGTCAAGGTATGGAATGACCGAATGAGGAATGACTCCGATAGGGGTCATTACAAGGTCGAGCTGACGAAAGTGCCAATGCAGGAGGCCGTGATGAGAGTAGGAACCAACAAGTAGGAGGTGTCCGCTCGATTAAGTTTCCGGCGGGGCAGGCGTCGATGTCGTGAAGATGAGCATCTCACTGAGGACCACGAGATGAGAAGCTATAAAATTTCAGGGACAGTTTTGTAAAATATTGTCTACGTGGCAGAGTGAACGCGCCACGCTGGCTGGTCAGAGCCCAGTAGGACTTGGGGTGACACACTTGACAAACTATTAATATCCGGATATGCATTTTCATATTATTGGGACTAACTTGGCACCCCGCCTATACTTTTAGGAACTCTCATGTATTTTTACTCTAATTTCAATCATTCTAGTTTCTTATTTATATGTTTCTAGAGCCATAATATTTCTCGTGGCTTCTAATTAACTTGTACTTGTCACGTAGTGTTGTAAATACTTTTGGCAATTGGTTGCTTTCCATATATCACAAGTATAGAGTTCTTATTTGGGCAGTCAACAAAAGGCATCAACAACACTCCAGTCGATCATCAAATCTCACAGCTGCTTTTCATAGCTCACTAGCCAGGAGCGGATCCAAAGGGTGGCCAGGGTGGTGCATTAACCACCCTAGAATTTCTACATAGTCTATATAACATAGAAAAAAAATTATTAAATAAAAAGTTATACTGTTGTACCACCTTGACATTTTGTGCTAGATCTTCTAGTGTCACCAGCTACAACTGGTTTTCAACAGCAGCTGCCTAAACAAACAGATCCTTACATGTACCATTTGTAAGGTTATCAAGTAAAAATTGCAGGTCGGGGGTACAGAGAATAATTGATAGGTTGCATATTACAGAGTACATACTTTTTCCATACGCAAGTATCTCCGTACCTTGGTCCTCACGCCTATACCTCAGTTGGCATGCATTGTATGTACGTCTGACGTCATCAGTGTACTGGTGTTTCGGGCATCTCATAGGACGTTTGAAATATTTTCTTGCTGCTGATCGCAACATGTAGTAGCATCGCTACTTTATTCACTGCAAGCATGCATGGTACATATATAGAACATCTACCGCTGTCACCTCCTCTTCCAGTGCCAAACAAACACCAAGCGTGCACTTACCCGCACGCGGCACACAGATTTTCACTTACATTATTTTGGCCGCCTTGCTAGCTAATCATTTTGTTCGGCATGGGAGGTACTGGGACAGACAAAGCTGTTGTTCACACCTTTTCTTCAAGCTAAGGCTCAACAAGTCGTTCTTGGTTTAGATGGTGTGTTGATTGCAAGAACAAGTTCCTACCATTTCGCCCAAGATCTCGTACTTTGTTCCGATAAAAGCTATATGCATCTCTTCAATGCAGAGATCGGGATCTCGACCTCCATTTAAAAAAACGCAAAAAAAGAAAAAGATGATGATGCCCATCAAGATAGAAACTTCATTTTTTTTTTTTGAAACGAAGGCAAAAACTTTGCCCATTTCATTGATTAAGAAAGGAGTTTATAAAAAAGTAAAAGGATTATTACAAATTACAACATTAGTCTCCCGACATCAAATGCCCAAATTTTTCGCACCGGCTAAGACCCAAAGACGAGCCTCCTTTTGAACCCTATCGAAGACGATTTGCAAAAGGGCTTGCTTGTTCTTGAAAACCCTATCGTTTCTCTCATTCCAAATCTCCCCAATGATGAGCATGGAGAGCGAGGGCAACCCTTTGCGGTTTTGGCCCGTGGCCATCAAAATCCACCATTCCGGGAAGGAGAGCTCCGCCCAATTGTTTGTGCGTACAGAAAGGAGGCCCAACCATTCTTTAGCCTTGTCCCAAAGTTGCGAGGTGAAACGGCAATGCACAAAAAGATGGTCGACGGACTCCGTGCAATGTTTGCAAAGAGGGCAAAGACCACAATTTGGCCATCCCCGCTTAGCCAACTGGTCAGCCGTCCATATTCTATTTTGATTAACAAGCCAAGCGAAGCACTTGATCTTCGGAGGAGCCCAAAACTTCCAAACCGACTTGTGAAGTGTTGAGAAAGTAGACCCTAAGAATTGCACCTCATAAGCGGACTTAGTAGTGTATTGCCCATTTTCCGTGAGCCTCCATGAGATATCATCCTCAATGTTGTCATCAAGTTGGAAGTTGTCAATGAGGCTCCAAAGCTCAACAAATTGAGAAAGGTGCTCGAGGGAGAAGTCTTGGTCGAAATCAATTTTTTGCACCGATGCATTGTCATGTAAAGCTTGCGCCACCTTCCAATTTTTCCGCTTGGAGGAGGCAAAGATCAACGGCGCAATGTTGATTGGCCTTTCCCCTCAAGCCATGGGGCATGCCAAATGGGGGTCTTCCTTCCATTTCAAACCGTGATGTTAGCGGCGGTATAGAATAATTCCATGTCTTGCTCCGTGCAAGGGTTCCCGGATCCCACCCAAATTTTATTAGGGTCCTTTCACTCTAACCAAGGCCAACGAACAAGATGCCAAGGCCCCCAAGCTTCTTTGGTCGACAAACCACATCCCAATTCACTTTGCACTTCGCCCCCGTAGTATGTTCCTTTGCGGACCAAAGGAAAACACGTTCGATCTTGTTAATGAAGGTGATGGTGCTTGCTGGAATAGATAGTGGGGTTAAGTAGTAGATCGCTTGGGAGGTAATGACGGACTTCACAAGAGCGGCACGGTCAGTCGTAGTGATGTATTTCCCATTCCAAGTGGGTAGCTTTCCGGCGCATTTATCCTCAACGTGTTGGATGTCTCTCCTCTTACGGCACCTAACCGTAAGGGGAAGCCCAAGATATCGAAGCGGTAAAGATTCTCTCTTCGCCGGGATTCCAAGTAGGATGTCATCAAGATCAAGGTTGCCGCATCTAATAGGTACTACGGAGGTTTTGAGGAAGTTCGTGGAGAGCCCGGTGACCTTCCCGAAGTTATGGAGAATGCAAGCGAGGTTTTGAATATCCTCCTTGGTCGGAGCCACAAAGATTGCCGCATCATCTGCATAAAGCGAGGTGCGTAGAATATTTCCTCAATCCTTCATTTTGTGTAGCATATTATGGGTAGTCGCCCTTTCCAATATTTGGGCAAGCGTGTCAATGGCCAAGACAAAGAGAAGTGGCGAGAGAGGGTCTCCTTATGAAAGCCTACGGCCATGTCTAATGGGGAGGCCGGCCACACCATTAAGGAGCACCCACGATGAAGCGGTGGAGAGGAGCGCTACAATCAAATTCCGGAATCGAGCCGGGAAGCCCCTTTTTTCAATTAGATCAACCAGGTATCCCCAACGAACAGAGTCGAACGCCTTACGGATGTCAAGTTTGAAGAGGAGGGCCGGGGTCTTGTTTTTATGGTATCTTGTGGCGAGGTTCTTGACATAAAGGAAGTTGTCATGAATGCTTCGTTTTTTGATGAAAGCACTTTGGGCATTGGAGACAAGCTCATCCATGAACGGTCCCAAACGGTTTGCGAGCGTCTTCGAGAGTATCTTGGCAATGGAATGAATTAGTCTAATGGGTCGATAGTCGGAGATTTCCTCGGCACCCTCCTTCTTTGGCAACAACGCAATATTTGCGGAGTTGAGCCAATGAAAGTTCTCCACATGAAGATTCCCAAATAATTGGACCACGGCCATCATGTCCACTTTTATAATCTACCAACACCGCTTGAAGAAGAAGCCGGTGAAACCATCCGGCCCCGGCGCCTTATCCTCGGGCATTTGAGCAATAGCCACTTTGATCTCCACTTCCGTGAAGGGTTCCCCAAGCGAGTGCAAGTTCGACGAGGAGAAATTTAGCTCAGCCCAATTGAAATCATGGGGCTAGGATCTCCTCTCCCCATAACCGAGTTGAAGTGATCGAAGATGATTTTCTCTTTTTCATCATGACCGGTGACCCAACCATTGTTATGCTTTAGGCGGTGTATGTGGTTCTTTCTCCTTCTAGCATTAACCCGCAAATAGAATTTTTTGTATTTGCATCCCTGATGGCGTGTAACTCACACGTTCGTTGGGAACCCCAAGAGGAAGGTATGATGCGCACAGCAGCAAGTTTTCCCTCAGAAAGAAACCAAGGTTTATCGAACCAGGAGGAGCCAAGAAGCACGTTGAAGGTTGATGGCGGCGAAATGTGATGCGGCGCAACACCGGGGATTCGGCGCCAACGTGGAACCTGCACAACACAACCAAAGTACTTTGCCCCAACGAAACAGTGAGGTTGTCAATCTCACCGGCTTGCTGTAACAAAGGATTAACCATATTGTGTGGAAGATGATTGTTTGCGAAGAAAACAGTAAAACAAGTATTGCAGTAGATTGTATGCGATGTAAAGAATAGGACCGGGGTCCACAGTTCACTAGAGGTGTCTCTCCCATAAGATTAAAGCATGTTGGGTGAACAAATTACAGTCGGGCAATTGACAAATAGAGAGGGCATAACAATGCACATACATGATATGATAAATATAGTGAGATTTAATCGGGCATTACGACAAAGTACATAGACCGCTATCCACATGCATCTATGCCTAAAAGTCCACCTTCGAGGTTATCATCCGAACCCCTTCCAGTATTAAGTTGCAAGCAGACAGTTGCATTAAGTATGGTGCGTAATGTAATCAACAACTACATCCTTAGACATAGCATCAATGTTTTATCCCTAGTGGCAACAGCACATCCACAACCTTAGAACTTTGTCACTGTCCCAGATTTAATGGAGGCATGAACCCACTATCGAGCATAAATACTCCCTCTTGGAGTTAAGAGCAAAAACTTGGCCAGAGCCTCTACTAATAACGGAGAGCATGCAAGATCATAAACAACACATAGGTAATAGATTGATAATCACCATAACATAGTATTCTCTATCCATCGGATCCCGACAAACACAACATATAGTATTACAGATAGATGATCTTGATCATGTTAGACAGCTCACAAGATCCAACAATGAAGCACAATTAGGAGAAGACGACCATCTAGCTACTGCTATGGACCCATAGTCCAGGGGTGAACTACTCACTCATCACTCCGGAGGCGATCATGGCGATGAAGAGTCCTCCGGAGATGATTCCCCTCTCCGGCAGGGTGCCGGAGGCGATCTCTGAATCCCCCGAGATGGGATTCGCGGCGGCGCCGTCTCGGAAGGTTTTCCGTATCGTGGCTCTCGGTACAGGGTTTCGCGACGAAGACTTTAAGTAGGCGGAAGGGCAACGCGGGGGCCCACGAGGGCCCCACACACCAGGGCGCGCGGGCCAAGGCCAGCCGCGCCGCCCTAGTGTGGCGGCGCCTCGTGGCCCCACTTCCTTTCCCCTCGGTCTTCAAGCTTCGTGCAAAAATAGGACCCTGGGCGTTGATTTCGTCCAATTCCGAGAATATTTCCTTACTAGCATTTCTGAAACCAAAAACAGAAAACAAATGGCTCTTCGGCATCTTGTTAATAGGTTAGTGCCGAAAAATGCGTAAATACGACATATAATGTGTGTAAAACATGTAGATATCATCAATAATGTAGCATGGAACATAAGAAATTATCGATACGTCGGAGACGTATCAGCATCCCCAAGCTTAGTTCTGCTCGTCCCGAGGTAAACGATAACAAGGATAATTTCTGGAGTGACATGCCATCATAACCTTTATCATACTATTGTAAACATATGTAATGAATGCAGCGATCAAAACAATGGTAATGACATGAGTAAACAAATGAATCATAAAGCAAAGACTTTTCATGAATAGTACTTCAAGACAAGCATCAATAAGTCTTGCATAAGAGTTAACTCATAAAGCAATAAATCAAAGTAAAGGTATTGAAGCAACACAAAAGAAGATTAAGTTTCAGCGGTTGCTTTCAACTTATAACATGTATATCTCATGGATAGTGTCAATTTAAAGTAATATAACAAGTGCAATATGCAAGTATGTAGGAATCAATGCACAGTTCACAGAAGTGTTTGCTTCTTAAGGTGGAGAGAGATAGGTAAACTGACTCAACAATAAAAGTAAAAGAAAGGTCCTTCAAAGAGGAAAGCATCGATTGCTATATTTGTGCTAGAGCTTTTATTTTGAAAACATGAAACAATTTTGTCAACGGTAGTAATAAAGCATATGAGTTATGTAAATTATATCTTACAAGTTGCAAGCCTCATGCATAGTATACTAATAGTGCCCGCACCTTGTCCTAATCAGCTTGGACTACCGGATCATCGCAATACACATGTTTCAACCAAGTGTCACAAAGGGGTACCTCCATGCCGCATGTACAAAGGTCTAAGGAGAAAGCTCGCATTTTGGATTTCTCGCTTTTGATTATTCTCAACTTAGACATCCATACCGGGACAACATGGACAACAGATAATGGACTCCTCTTTAATGCATAAGCATGTGGCAACATTAATATTCTCATATGAGATTGAGGATATATGTCCAAAACTGAAACTTCCACCATGATTCATGGCTTTAGTTAGCGGCCCAATGTTCTTCTCTAACAATATGCATGCTCCAACCATTAAGGTGGTAGATCTCTCTTACTTCAGACAAGACGGACATGCATAGCAACTCACATGATATTCAACAAAGAGTAGTTGATGGCGTCCCCGAAGCATGGTTATCACACAACAAGCAACTTAATAAGAGATAAAGTGCATAAGTACATATTCAATACCACAATAGTTTTTAAGGCTATTTTGTCCCATGAGCTATATATTGCAAAGGCGAATGATGGAATTTTAAAGGTAGCACTCAAGCAATTTACTTTGGAATGGCGGAGAAATACCATGTAGTAGGTAGGTATGGTGGACACAAATGGCATAGTGGTTGGCTCAAGGATTTTGGATGCATGAGAAGTATTCCCTCTCGATACAAGGTTTAGGCTAGCAAGGTTATTTGAAGCAAACTCAAGTATGAACCGGTGCAGCAAAACTCACATAAAAGACATATTGTAAACATTATAAGACTCTACACCGTCTTCCTTGTTGTTCAAAACTCAATACTAGAAATTATCTAGACCTTAGAGAGACCAAATATGCAAACCAAATTTTAGCAAGCTCTATGTATTTCTTCATTAATGGGTGCAAATTATATGATGCAAGAGCTTAAACATGAGCACAACAATTGCTAAGTATCACATTATCCAAGACATTTTAGAATTACTACATGTAGCATTTCCCGATTCCAACCATGCATATAACAATTTAACGAAGAAATTTCAACCTTCGCCTTGAACATTATGAGTAAAGCCTAAGGACATATTTGTCCATATGCAACAGCGGAGCGTGTCTCTCTCCCATACAGTGAATGCTAGGATCCATTTTATTCAAACAAAAACAAAAACAAAACAAACCGACGCTCTAAGCAAAGTACATAAGATGTGACTGAATAAAAATATAGTTCCAGGGGAGGAACCTGATGATGTTGTTGATGAAGAAGGGGATGCCTTGGGTATCCCCAAGCTTAGACGCTTGAGTCTTCTTAAAATATGCAGGGATGAACCACGGGGGCATCCCCAAGCTTAGAGCTTTCACTCCTCTTGATCATAGTATATCATACTCCTCTCTTGACCCTTGAAAACTTCCTTCACACCAAACTTCAAGCAAACTCATTAGAGGGTTAGTGCACAATTAAAATTCACATATTCAGAGGTGACACAATCATTCTTAACACTTTTGGACATTGCACAAAGCTACTGGACATTAATGGATCAAAGGGATTCATCCAACATAGCAAATACGGCAATGCGAAATAAAAGGCAGAATCTGTCAAAAACAGAACAGTCCGTAAAGACGAACCTGAAAGGGCACTAGACTTGCTCAAATGGAAAAACTCAAAACTAATGAAAGTTGCGTACATATCTGAGGATCATGCTCGTAATTTTTCAGATTTTTTCGAATTTTTTACAGAGACTTATGCCAGAATTCGTGACAGACAGCAATGCTGTTTCTGCGCAATCCCAAATATAACATCAACTTTAACATAGAAACTTTACTTGGCACAAAAACATGATAAGGAGAGGTTGCTACAGTAGTAAACAACTTCCAAGACTCAAATATAAAACAAAGATTGATGTAGTAAAATAAACATGGGTTGTCTCCCATAAGCGCTTTTCTTTAACGTCTTTCAGCTAGGCGCAGAAAGTGCAAATCAAGTAACATCAAGAGATGAAGCATCAACATTATTTTTCTTGCAAACACAACTTATTGCAGAGGGTACTTTAGGCGCTCCATTATCTAAATTTTCTATGGTGGTGCTAGGGGTTTTAGCAATTTTAGGCCTATAATAATTCTTTTGTTTAGGCACTTTAGAGGCATACATGAATTTTTGCTCTTTACCCACATAAGCTTTCTCATTATACTTGAGAGAAGAAAAGGTTGAACCTAAGGTTCCCATAGCTTTTTCAAGTTCATCAATCCTGTTGGTTTGATTATCATGGACAACACAAGTTCCTAGGACATTAATTCTTTCATTAATTCCTCCTAGGAATTTATCAAGTTCATCAGTTTTATCCAATAACATTTCCAATTTAGTTTCAATACTTGGAAAAATTTTCTCTATGGTTTCCAATTTTTTCATAACATCCTCAAGAGAGATTTCAATTTTAACTTCATTAACAGGTGGTATTCCAACAAGACTCTCAATGATGCAACTAGCTTCTAAAGCGGGAGTACCTAGGAAATTACCTCCCGAAAGAGTATCAAGAACATACCTATTCCAACTAGATAAACCAACATAAAAGTTCCTAAGAAGGATAGTGGTGGAGTGTTTCTTAATGCACCTATGATGAGCATTACTAATTCTGTACCAAGCATCTTTAAAACTTTCTCCACCTTGTTGCTTAAAAGAACGAACTTCAACTTCAGGATTACTCATTATAAAAGTAACTAGGCAAATAAAGTAAAGACAAGTAACTAATTTTTTTTGTGTTTTTGATATAGAGAGCAAGACAGTAAATAAAGTAAAACTAGCAACTAATTTTTTGTGTGTTTTGTTTAGGTGCAGCAAACAAAGTAGTAAATAAAATAAAGCAAGACAAAAACAAAGTAAAGAGATTGGGAAGTGGAGACTCCCCTTGCAGCGTGTCTTGATCTCCCCGCAACGGCGCCAGAAAAAGAGCTTGATGGCGTGTAACCCACACGTTCGTTGGGAACCCCAAGAGGAAGGTATGATGCGCACAGCAAGTTTTCCCTCGAGAAAGAAACCAAGGTTTATCGAACCAGGAGGAGCCAAGAAGCACGTTGAAGGTTGATGGCGGCGAAATGTGATGCGGCGCAACACCAGGGATTCCGGCGCCAACGTGGAACCTGCACAACACAACCAAAGTACTTTGCCCCAACGAAACAGTGAGGTTGTCAATCTCACCGGCTTGCTGTAACAAAGGATTAACCGTATTGTGTGGAAGATGATTGTTTGCGAAAAAACAGTAAAACAAGTATTGCAGTAGATTGTATGCGATGTAAAGAATAGGACCGGGGTCCACAGTTCACTAGAGGTGTCTCTCCCATAAGATTAAAGCATGTTGGGTGAACAAATTACACGGGCAATTGACAAATAGAGAGGGCATAACAATGCACATACATGATATGATAAATATAGTGAGATTTAATCGGGGCATTACGACAAAGTACATAGACCGCTATCCAGCATGCATCTATGCCTAAAATGTCCACCTTCGAGGTTATCATCCGAACCCCTTCCAGTATTAAGTTGCAAGCAACAGACAATTGCATTAAGTATGGTGCGTAATGTAATCAACAACTACATCCTTAGACATAGCATCAATGTTTTATCCCTAGTGGCAACAGCACATCCACAACCTTAGAACTTTCTGTCACTGTCCCAGTTTAATGGAGGCATGAACCCACTATCGAGCATAAATACTCCCTCTTGGAGTTAAGAGCAAAAACTTGGCCGAGCCTCTACTAATAACGGAGAGCATGCAAGATCATAAACAACACATAGGTAATAGATTGATAATCACCATAACATAGTATTCTCTATCCATCGGATCCCGACAAACACAACATATAGTATTACAGATAGATGATCTTGATCATGTTAGGCAGCTCACAAGATCCAACAATGAAGCACAATTAGGAGAAGACGACCATCTAGCTACTGCTATGGACCCATAGTCCAGGGGTGAACCACTCCCTCATCACTCCGGAGGCGATCATGGCGATGAAGAGTCCTCCGGAGATGATTCCTCGGCAGGGTGCCGGAGGCGATCTCCTGAATCCCCGAGATGGGATTCGCGGCGGCGGCGTCTGGAAGGTTTTCCGTATCGTGGCTCTCGGTACAGAGGGTTTCGCGACGAAGACTTTAAGTAGGCGGAAGGGCAACGGGGGGCCACGAGGGCCCCACACACTAGGGCCGCGCGGGCCAGGGCCGCGCCGCCCTAGTGTGGCGGCGCCTCGTGGCCCCACTTCCTTTCCCTGTCTTCCGGAAGCTTCGTGCAAAAATAGGACCCTGGGCGTTGATTTCGTCCAATTCCGAGAATATTTCCTTACTAGGATTTCTGAAACCAAAAACAGCAGAACACAAGCGGCTCTTCGGCATCTTGTTAATAGGTTAGTGCCGGAAAATGCGTAAATACGACATATAATGTGTGTAAAACATGTAGATATCATCAATAATGTAGCATCGAACATAAGAAATTATCGATACGTCGGAGACGTATCAATCCCCTTCCTTCAAATTGGCAATCCTCGAAGATTGCTTCTTTCTAGCCCTCTCCACGACGGCAAGAACGATGACCTTCATTTTTAACCGTGCACGAAGCTCCAACTCTTCGGGGAAAAGTTGTCTTTCGTCTTGCGCCATGTCAAAATGGAGAATGACGAGAAGGGCCGCATGCAACAACATCTATCATCGGTTTCTACCCGTTTCTCGCATCTTATGGTAGAGTATTTGACAAGGTTCGGTATGCACATAAGGTGTGTTCCAAGCCCTCATAACCACATCATTGAAACCCGGAAGCTTGACTCCAAAAATTTCAAACTTGAAAGATCTAGGCCTCCTTGGAGCACTATCATCGGCGAGGAGAAGGGGGCAATGGTCCGAGAGCGATGAGGATAGGGCGTAAAGAACGTGAGTGCCAAAGGGAAGGTCCCACTCCTCATTGCAATAGAAAGCATTAAGCTTGCATAAAGTTTGGCTCGCCCTCTCATTTGACCACATGAAACGACGGTTTTGCAAGTGGATCTCATTGAGTTCACGATTTTTGAGGGCATCACAAAAACGGAGCATGCGGCTCCGATTGACATTTCCTTTGTTCTTGTCTCTAGATCTTCTAATTTGGTTGAAGTCACCAAGGACTAGCCACCGGACCCCTTGCGGTGGTTTGAGGGATATGAGCTCGGCAAAGAATTGATCTTTCAAAGTGCTATCAGTGGGTCCATAGACGGTTGTAATCTTGAAATCTCCATCCTCCGTGGACTTAACCAAATGGACATCCGCGGACAAGCAAAAGTCCGAGACGACCATATTGTCGACCGCGACCATGGACTCATCCCATAGAAGGAGTATCCCACCCTGGGTATCATTCACCGGCTTTTCGGCAAAACTTTTGAGTGGATTACCGCCGATGTAACAAGAATCAAAGCTCAAATTGAGCTCAGTTTAGTTTCTTGCAAGCATGCCATGTGACAAGATGAGTTTGCAATGGTTTCGTCCACGGTGTCTTTACGGTCTTGGTCATTCACCCCCCTCACATTCCATCCCAAAACATTTACCAGTTGCTCTAACATTTGACACCAAGGGGTCCCTCAAACTCAACCAAACATAGTGACGGCATAAGACAGACACTAGTTGATAATAGGTGGCAAAGTCCTACCACAGTACAAGCAGCCCAGGTAGATAGGGCAAGAGGCAACAGCAGCAACATACTATAGCAAAGGAGCAACAGCACAGCCATGCGACACCAAGGCTGAACTTCTGCCAACAGGATGCAAACAGGCAAATTACAACATCGAAACAACATGAAAAAAAAGGGATACAGAGGTCTTTCTAACATTGAAACTTGAATGGCCCTTCCACCAAACGGGCAGTGATCAAGCATCAGCGGAGTCTGCGCCATCCGTGGCATTGTCCAGGTCTAGCGCCGCTGCACCACCATGAGCCAGCATCCCTCGTCATTGGCATCATCTTCCTCAGAGCCAACCTTGAACATATCCATCATCGCGCTGAGCACCTCTTCGTCAACCCTTCCCTTGAAAAGTTGTGCAAACTCTGCCATGGCCATTTCATTGATCTCCTCTCCATCCTTGATGATTCCCAATCCCTTGCACACCATGGCTTCTGCCCTCCTTGCAATCGGAACCCCTGCCCTCCTTTGTTTGATGCGGGCAACACCCTTCCTCAAGGTAAAGCCGACGGTCCTGGTGATGTCCTTGCCCACGAGCGTCTTCCTCTTATCCACCGGGCGCACCGGCGGCGAAGACATTGGCGGTGAAAGAAGCGCAGGCTGCAGAGCGACGAACACCTGCGCCAGCGGCCCGGAGTCGACAGATGCAACCGTCACGGCGGCTGGAGCAGGCATACGTGTCGTCCTTGGAGTGGGCTTAGGTGTGCGCGCCGGCGAGCCCTCGCAGATGAACGGTGGTGTGAGAGGCTCCATCAATGCCTCAAAGCCAGGTGGCTTGTTGGCCGGGCTGGCGTCGAGCAGAGCCTCCAGCGCAAGCATCGCCAGCGCCAGTCTTGCTCCATCAGAGGACGAAAGCCGTGGCGAGAGCAGCAGCGGCCGTGCCGCGCCCTCCTCCGAGGACAGGACCATCAGCATGTCATGGCCACAGCCTTTGGCAGTAGGCGACGAAGGGATGATCGATGTCGGGGACGACGACGGGTCCGGTGTTGCAGGAGGCGTCGGCGCGGCGCGCGGACAGCATCTAGCGGCACACGGCGAGGCCGAGCGTGCCCTGGACCTTCCCAGCCGACGCGGCATTCCATGAAGGACCACGTCGAGGGCATCACCCGAGCCTAGGCCAAAGCCCCAACTCCTCGGCATGCCAAGCTCAGTGGCATCTGGCATGTGGTCACCTTGCCCTCCATGTTGCGGCGCAGCCGTGGCGTGCACCAAGCCCGTGGCCGGCGCCACGACCGTCAGCAGAGGAACCTGATTAACCATCTGAGGCAAATCAACGTCAGTCAATACCTGCGATGGCAGCAGCAGCTGCTGGCCAGCGTCGCGGAGCCTGCCCTCCTCGCGGTGGGAGGAACGGTCACGGCGGCGTTGCCCGTCCTGGACACCATCTCTGGTCCTAAGACCAGCGCCGCACGACAAGCTCCTCCGCACCATGTCGCGCCACCCCCGCGAGCCATCACGTCCACGGCGGCCCAGGTGATCATCGCCCTCCTCGTCCCTTCGGTCACCACCTCTGCTGATGTCGCCATCCAGCAGCCTCTTAGACCTGTCGCGCATGAGGCGCTCTCCATCGACAACGCCCCACCTCCAGGTGAACTTGCCGGGCATGGGCACCTCCTCCACCGTCTTGTCCTCCAGGATGTCCAGATGTACGATGCACCGCCGCTGCAGCCCCGGCGTCCAGGCTCCGGCGCAACGCTGCTAGGCCCTGGCAGCGTGACCCAGTGCACACAAGGCACTAGGCCTGGGTGCTCAACCCACGCCCAGAGGCATAGGGCCTTGGTGTACGTCTTCATCTTGCACGCATCCTCGACGTAGTTGAGGGAGCAGGCCCTCCCGATCACCTGCTGCACCGCCACCGCATTGTTCCCTAGGTTTGTTGTTGCTCAATTTTCAAACATCTACCTCATACATATGAAACTATTCCATGGCATATGATCAATCATTCAAATGATTCAAATTTAACAATTAGCGATGAGGGTTGACGAGTTTGGGCGGCTCGGCGGGAGAAACTGGAGGGGATTTTTTTTGTTGCTCACTCGAGTTGGCGCCGAGTAGAGGGCAGGCTGATTTTAGGGGGAGCTCTCGTACGTTTAGGGCAAAAACGGGCCGAAACTGAAAAATTCAGACGACAATACGGGTTCAGGCCGAAAGAGGCCCAGAACGGAGCCCGAACTCGCGGCCTGGGCCGTAAAACGAGTTCGGGGGCCCGAGAAACTCGGCAGCCGCCTTGTATTAAAACGGGCCGCGAAGGGGAGTTCGGTTTTCAAACCCTACTACCCTCCGCCGCTACCACTCACTCTGCTGCCGCCAGCCTCCTCTCCAGCGAGCAATCCAGCTCGCATCAGCCTACCTTCGGCCCATCTCCGCGACGCCATGGCCTCGCGTGGTGGCTCTGCAGGGCGTGGCTCGGGATTGGGCGGCGGGGACTCGCCGCAACGGCCCCCCGTGTTCCGCATGGAGGCGGAACGCCGGAAGTTCAACCGGTTGGAGGGTGCGCGCAAGCGCAGCGCCCGCCGGTGGATGAACTGGGGGTTCACGCCCCCAGGGAAGCTCGCCAAGTACGGCAACAGCGGCGAGGGCTCGTCCTCAGGCGGTTCGAGCCGCCCACCGTGGCCACCCGTGTACGACAGCTCCGACGAGGAGGATCTCGTCCCCGCGCGGGAGCCCACGTTTTCCGCGGGAGATTACGTGCACGACTCCGACGAGGAGGACGCCGTTGTCGCGCAGGTGACGGCGATCTCGGTGGCGGAGGCCTGCGCTCGCTTCCACCGGGAGGAGGCGGACGCCGTCCGCCAAGCGCGTGAGTACGAGGCGGCTCGCCGGGAAGACCGCGTTCGCCGCGTCCAGCTCGACTCGGACGAGTGAAGCTCTTCACCGGCCTCCGTGTCGACGCCGTCCTTCGCCTCGATGCTCCGCCACCACCGGCACCGCCGCGCGCAGAGGCCAATGGGGCCTACTTTTGCTCCAAATTAGTCCCGTGGTTAGGTCTACTATGTAATTTAGGTTTGCGGTAATGATTATGTAATTTTCCCATGACATTTGAAATGCGTTTTCTCAGTTCGTGTTTACGGGTTCTTTTCTGCGCCAGCTGCAAAATCTTTCACCCCCACTTTTTCGAAAGACTGAATTCACGGTTTTTCGGTTCAACGGTTCAACGTTTTCCGTTACCGTTAGAGTTACTCCTCTAAAGCCGATAGGAGTTTGGCTACGTGTGACATAGAGGAGAAAAGCAAATTTTGTTGCTCCTCTAACCGATTTTAGGCTTTCTGCTAAAAATGTTCTAAGGCCCGTATAGTCTTAAAAAATAGACCAATGGCCTCGAGAACATGTATAATTTGGAAAATATATATTTAGAATTCAATTTTTATGGTTGTTTGCTTAAAGTTTTCAAAACGTAATAGTTTCACTACTCTGTTCCTTTTACTTGTGTCCTCTTGCATTATCTATTCTCTTGGTTTACTCTGGTTCTTTTTACTGTCTTCAGCTACCCACACCTCTAGTATTCACACTCCCGCATGTAACCTCTATATATTGCTACTTCTTTCTACTCATCCATCTGAACATTTGTGTAACATATATGCCAAGAGAGATATGCTATGATAGTTTTGAGGTTTTAGTGTCGCTGAATCTTCTTCCCCTTCCCCTTCTCATCACTAGCTAATTAGATGCATGGCCCCGTTCCAAGCTTCCAGTGCTCTTAATTGTCGCTACTTCATACATTTTCCTACTAATTAGTTAGACGTTCATTTGGCATTGGAGGTATTAGGACGCACAAGTATGCCTGATGTGCTACCCAACGAGACCAACACGAGTGATTCTATGCATTCGGGTGCACACTTATAAGCACTTAAGGAGCTCCTCGTAGGGCGAGGGCGGGCGCCCGCCCTACCTTGACTCCGGGCAAAATGTTTTCATACGTACCTGTACCGTATATGTCCGGATTCGTTTCAATCCACCCGAGAAAACAAATTCAAGAAAGCAGTCGTTTGGGCCATTTGGACTTGGCCAGGCCTAGGCCTACTGCTGAGTCGCTCCAAGTCTGCAACAAGCATGTCTGCTGGCGTGACCGAGCGAGACCAACAGAACAGAGTGGCAGCGGTGTGATCTCCGCCCTCGAACCGCTCCAGCACAGAATGGCAACAGGACTTGCGCAGGCAACTAACGGACTAGGGAGTATTTTTTATGTCTTGACATTTTGGTAATCGCATAAAAAATGCTTTAAAGTTTGTCCAACCTTAAATTTTTTCGGTCCTCCACCACTGCTAATAGGGCTCATAAATGATCAGCTTGCTAACCAGCCAGCTACAGTAGGGTACAGCAAGATCTGCAGTGGGACGCGACTAATTTACCTTCCATCCCAGACCTTTGGCACGTGTCTACAATTTTGATGAACCACGGTAGTGCCGATGTGTGCACAATTTGGTCTTTACTGCTTCCCGGTGGTTTCTCACTACTTCCTTCGTCTCATTTCACATGACTTACGTGTATTACTAGGTCGTAAATTTGACGATGATAATGTAACGTATGTATTTAAAAATATATATCATTAGAAAGGTTAGATGTTCTACTTTCTAATGATATAATTTTTATATTATACAAATGATATTATGTTGACCAGATTGACAACCTAGAAATACGCGCAGCCCTATGAACTGAGATGGAGGGAGTATGTTTTTTCATGGCCATTTAAATTATCGTATATATATATATATATTCACAAAATACCCATGGAGTTACCAAAGAGCAGATTTTGCAAATTCATGTATTGGCTCTAAGTTCACAAAATACCTATGGGGGTAACCAAAGAGCAGATTTTGCAAAGTCATGCATGGTTTTGTTTCCTATAGGACTTCAGAGAGCCAAAACATTTCAACATTTATGTTTTCTTATTCATGTGATTCTGGAATTATCGGGCATAACTTTCTTTAAAAAACAATCATTTAAGCTTGAACCGCCCTAGTCATAAATAGCTGCGATTTTTCTAACCTACCCCTCGGCGATTTATTCTGCATGCAGCTCAACTGGCCAATAGTCACAGTGCATGCAGATTTAAGAGAGAAAAATTGTGTGGATGCGCCGGCAGGCCCGTCGTTGCATACAGGACGTGGGTAGTAATTTCTTAGTTTGTTGCATGCAACAAGACGAAGGGATTTGGGATGAAAATGAAAATGAAAATAAGAAAAAATACCACTTGGTTAACTGGCAGACAGTGTGTATGCCAAAGGACCAAGGGGGTTTGGGGTCCTAGATCTAGGAAAAATGAATATTGCTTTGTTATCTAAATGGTTATGGAAATTGTTCAATGAGGATGGAATATGGTAACAAATCCTTAGAAAGAAATATCTTCAAAAACAATGGCAAAGAATGGGGATTCCCATTTCTGGCAAGGTTTAATGGAGATTAAAAAATTCTTTTGAAAAAACTGCAGGGTGCAGGTAGGGAATGGAACTAAGACAAGCTTTTGGGAAGATCAATGGATAGGATCCTCTTGCCTAGCCAAAACCTTCCCTAGGTTGTTCATAGTCTCCATGAATAGGAATGTGACACTACAAGAGGTTTTTTATAAAGGGGGGAAGGGCTCAGGTTTAGGAGAGCAATGGTTGGAGAACTCAGAGAACAATGGTGTGGATTGAAAAGGTTGTTAGAGAGAGTTAATCTGAATAATGACCCTGATAGGTTAATATGGAAATTAAAAAAATTCAGGGATATTCTTAGTTAAATCTTTCTATCTTCCAATGCAATTCAACATGTTGTTCCCTACAAATTCATGTGGAAAGTTAAGATACCACTCAGAATTAAAACCTTCTCTTGTGGTTAATGCTTAAAAACAGTATTTTGACGAGAGATGTGCTTTTACAGAGAAGAGGGAATTGTGAGAAACGTTGCCTCTTTTGTGGATGCAATGAGACTATTAAGCATATCTTTTTTAAATGTCCTCTGGCAAGATACATTTGGATGTGGTTAGATGTACTTTTGGTTTGAATTTCCACTTTGAATCATCTGATCATTGTATTTCCAATTGGTTGAAAGGGTTTGGAGGAAGAAAAAAGAAATTCTTGCTGTTGGAGTAGGTGATGTGATATGGAGTATCTGGATGAACCATATGTAGTAATCCTTAAGATTTGTTATTATATTAATTGCTGAAGTTTCTTGCAGGTGAATGAGGACGTTAAGGACTAGCTGGATTTCTGTGCAAAGCTGTTGGAGAAGGTTGCGAAGGAAGTGTTTGGAGCAAGAAGCTGGGTGTCATGGACGCCAAGACTGACGATGTAAAATAATAAAAGGAAGGAAAAGGGCAGCAACAAAAACACTATGCCTGGTGCTAGGGATGATCTGAGAGAAGGGATTGGCTGGCTGCTGTTGGACTTTCGTTTCCTCTTTCATCTCGCTTTCGCCAGTAGTTGTTTTTGGTTGTACCGCTAAGTCTAGTATTTCGATCAGGAGGTGTCCAAAACTGTTTAGTTTCTAGCTGATGTTGCGTTGTGGTGTGTAAGGATGGAAAACTTTGTAGTGTGACGGTTTTGTTAATGAAATCGGGGATGATCCCTTTTATCTAAAAAAACAAGAGGAAGTGAGGGAAATTAGGAGGTACTCCATCCATTCTTGTGAACAAAGCGTAAATAGATTAGCGTGGCGATTAGGAAGATCAAGGCTGCTAGATTACTTACCATTGTTACCCTCATAAGTTGCTAACAACTACTCTCTACATTTACAAATATAAGATATTTTAGACATCTCAAAGTGAGCTAGATACGCACCATAATGAGTGAATTTACCCACTAAAAATAGACTCGATAGATATCAAAATAGATGAATCTACAAAAAGCTAAAAATTCTTATATTAGTAAACGGTTCTTTGTGGGCCTACCCGCGCATCCACACCTTTTTTCTCTTAAAATCTGCATGCACCGCAACTATTGGCCACTTGAGATGTGGGACAAATAAATCAGAGTGGTAGGTTGGGAAAATTCCAACAAATCTAAACATGCGCCTTGTGCTTTGACTAAAATTGCAAAATATGCCCTTTCCGCAAAAAAAAAAGTATATACACCCTAATCAATGGAATGGAGGGAGTAGTTGTTAGCCACTTATGATGATGGGTAACCTTGGAAAGTAATCTAGTTAATCACCGCGCTAAATTTTTTACGAGGAATGGAAGGAGTATTTATTAATATTTGTTCTGCCCTGTTGCAAGCTGCTGGAGTTCAAGTGGATATATAGAGAAAACGGAGACGGGGGAGTCTAATCTTCTGATCTCTATGGAAGCAACAAAACGGCGCCGGAGTCCTTGCTTCGTGGGAAATAGGAAATGAGTGCAACGCTAGAGTTTTCATGAACAAGCATGATCAACATTGATAGATGTATGTGAGCATCCCACAAAACAATCATGCTAAAATGTCCTACGCAAAATAATACAAAATCTTCAAGGTTGTAGTTATATCTTCAAAGAATTGCTTCTCATCTAATATTGGAACTCGCGCAGATTTAATTCTAGAGTGAAGTCACGAGAAAAATGAACTCTTTACAAACTAAAATCTCACTGCAGTATAGCATTCAAAGCTGAGGATCTCTGATCATTGATCAGCATATACATCTTACACAAAATGAATATAAAATCTACAACTCATATGCCTTGGTAAGTGGACATGTCTGACAATTGTGTTCAATTTCTTCTGTTCGTTGGGAGCCAACAGAAAAAAAAAACCTTTATCTCATTATGGGGGTAAGACTTCACAAGTATCAACAATCATGACTAGGTTCTCAAGTGAAAACTGAGCGTCAGCGTATTCAGATGCAAACCCAATGGCAGGCAGTGTGGTACAAATTTGATCGTATGGCGATGTTAGATGAAACTCATCTGTCTCTATATTTCTACAAAATGTCAGACCCAGCCACAGCAGTACAGTAGGGAAAACCTCAGCAATTCTAATATTTCTATCCAATTTATGCATTTGATCTGAACCCCCTGCTAGCATCCGTCATCGCCGGCATGCCCTCGTGCCTTACTTGTTACTATGTTGCTACATGACCTGCAAGTGGAATCAGCCATTACATAATCTGGAATGGGACCATTAACCATTTTAAAAGAGCTCAAAATGCCAAATTTTGGCTTCAAGATTAGAAAGGTCAAATACCTGTCCAGCTCTTGTTGCTTCTTCTTGATTTCATGGGACCAAACTACAGGGTCAACATTCTTGGGCAAGGACTCCTGTAGTTGAGAGCTCTCACTCAGCCACAGCTCAGCTTTAGTGCACTCATCGTCAATCTGACAGACAAACAGATCATCAGAAGCAGAGTAGCTACAGAACTGTATATAGCACGATATGCAGAATGCAGACAGAAATAGCAGCAAGTTAGATTGAAGTATTGTTAACACTTTGTGTATTCATTATCAAGTAACCTAGGGTGAATTCATTAAATTCATTCATTTTCTCTGTTGGCATTCGATTTTTGTAATTAAAGAAATTAGTAAATTCACATATTGCAAGGAACATGAGCAATTTCACTCTACAGCTTACTGATGGTTAATTATTCAAGTGTTAATAAGGTGCACAAAAGGAAAACTGATGGTTAAACAACTTACAGCATCTCGTTCAGGTGTGGATAATGACTTGGCAGCCATTCTGTGGTCAACAATGCGCTTCGAAAGCTCCCTCGTGGCTTCAGCTCTGACTTCCTCATCTTTGCAACGGTTTTCAATGGGATCTACAAGCTTCACATATAAACAGAACATTAGAAAATAGTCTGACAAAGAGGTGCATGACAAACAAACAAAGTTAGAGTTCGGGAGCAGATGATACACAAGGGTCTGGTACAAAGCAGAAGAGCATTTCAGAGTTCTAGGGAGTTATCAACAACTACAACTCAACTGCCTCGGGCAAGTACAAAGTATTGGAATTCAGATAGTTCAGTATGCTCACATTTATAATGCAGTGGCACCTTCTACTCTTAGGCATCTACTATCTAGTTTACTATTTTGCATATGTAGAGTTGGGGATGGCTGTTGGACTGCCATGTAAGAAGAGCATGAGATCTTTCAAAGTACAGAAATTACTTCTGTCAAAAAACAACTATTACCAAATATGGTATACATATGGATTATTTCCAAATCAAGTTTGGTGCAACAACAGAGGTTCTTCAAGTTATAGTGATCACGTCATTATGGATGGAAGCAGGAGAGTAGCATAACAATGTGCATTAACCTGGAATATGCAATAACAGACAGGATACGATGGACAAAAGAAAGAACAGGTGCAGAGCATATACACCTGGAAGGTCAGTTAAACCCAAAGATGAAGTGAAAAATTATGAAATACTATAGTAGCAAGGATAAGAAAATAGCTTAGGGCTCGTTTGGGAGAGCAGTATTGAGTCCAATACGCAGGTAATTTACAGGCCCATTAAAAAGAGCGCTAGAACAACCAAAATGTTTGGAGCCCCAGTTTTGGGCTGGTCCAAATCCAACGGATTGGCAATTACACCCGGAAATTTTAAAAAAATTGGGGGCAGAGGTCAGTTTTCAAATACGAAGGATATTACAGACAAGAATGGCAATGCCGCGGTGGAAGGAGACGCCAAACCCGGCTTCCCCTCTGGCTGCCGACCACCAATGGCTGAGATGGAGATGCCGAGCGCTCACCTCCCTCGTCTTCCCATCTTCTCCGGTCACTATGCACGAGGGGAGAAACTCCAACCGCCGCACTCTCCTCCTCTAGCCAACTGCCAGCCACCGCGTTCATACAAGGTTTCTGAGGTCACCCAGCGCTGGATCCTGCAGCTGAGGAAAGTCTGACTCCTACAGCAGGCATGATACATGGTAAGTGAGGTTGAGGCAACGCCCGCTGCCAAGGGTGAGGTGACGCCGGCCAGCTCTTTTGTAGCGACATCGCCCAGGTGTTCTGCTGCTATGAAGGAGCTAGCTCTTCACCGCACGGCGAACATGGATCTCATCTGTAACGGCAACCTATGGTTTCAACAGTAACCCATCCCCTCCACAGCTCTGGAGGATCCATGGCCAGAGGTATTCTCTTAATAGTGGAGCTACCAGCCAGTCAGCCACACAGTGTCTAATCCGTGCTTGCTGCCGGTGGCAGACGCTAGTGTTGTTTCTGTACAGCGGGTTTCAAACAAATAATAGATCTATGTTGTTGTAACAGGCGGTGGCGGCCTTGTTCTTGTGTTCAGAGCAGAAAGCATTGTTCCGTTATTTTTCTGGTGTTCAGATAAACAAAATACTAGGTTCTCTAGTGGTTCAAGCGTTAAGGCAAGCTATCTGAGCTTCTAAGCGTCTACCCAAACATCATAATACACAAGGGAAATAAATTACCACTGTATTTGATTGGTATTTCTTTTGCCAAGTAAATTACCATTGTAAACTGTTTAGAGGTGTGAAATGTCACTGCAGTTCCAAACAGGGCCTTAACAAAAATATAACAGGAAAGATGTATAAGGGGCCATGCATGCAGCAAGAAACCAGCAAAAATATCCATTTGTACCTTTTTGAGCTCCTCAAGTTTACTAGTGTAAACTGCTTCAGTCTCATCATCACCTTCTTCGTAAAGCCATTCTTCCGTCTGTTGTAGATTAACTGAGATTTCTTCCCTTTCAGAATCAGTTGCGAAGCTCCGATACCTCTCAGAAAGCTAGAAAGCAATTCATCAGAGAACAGAACTTAAGGTTACGAAAGGAATTGAAAAACATACTCAGATTGCCACCTTATTACGGATGTCATACACGTAGGACTCCAATGCATTCTTCCTCTCTTTCGTTCGCTCCACAAGTTTATCCTGATAGGCCAGTTGCCGTTCTTGCTCTTGAGCTTCCAACAATTCCTGCTTGCTCATTACACCATAAATGGACTCAACAATTGGCAAATCCTGCCGCTGCACTGGCCGTTCTTTTCTTGACTTCTGATCCTGCACAAAATAATAGTGGACACACCTAGTTAGTTGGGCATATAATCAAAAGATGATTTATTAAAGTGTTAATGTATTTATGATGTGCATCTGGCAGAAACTTTCCTACCCCATTTCATATTCTCTAATCCTAAGGTACCTTCTCACAGCCGGCTAAGGATTGACAAGATTATGGCATAAATTTAGCATCTTAAGTAGTTAAGAATATCATATATATGCCTATGGATGAAGTGAAGCAAAAGGAGGCTGTATGCTTGCAGGTTAGTACAGCATGTGTATTGCCTATTTCAAGACAAAATCCCAGTTGCTAAGGATACTCATATAGCAACTAATGTTACTACAATATTAGGCAAAGTCAGCTGATACATAGCCAGTGGAATTTGCATCCCATTGGTCATCATACTGTGATATATGTTAGAGGAACACATGTAGAGCATATCTAGGCTAGGGGGGGAGCTGACAATCCCTTACCATGTCATCATTGGAATCGACTTCCATAGAATCAGCAGAATTTGCATCCCTTGGATCATCGTCAATCAACTGAGATAGTTAAAAGGTTACAAACAACATTAAACAACTTTATAATTAAAATCTGGTAGTGACTATATAAGTTGACACTTACAACAGCTGATTCCACTGAAATCAGTCCATGGAGATTTAACCGAACTTTTACTTTGACTTTAGATTTTTCACTATGTGCTTGGAATGGGCCAATCTGCAACAAGCAAGAAACAACACTTATTATAATTATAAATAATTGAAAACATCAACAGTAAGTGTAACTTTGCTCAATTCATGCCAAGATTATTTTTGTGCCACGGTTCAACTGGCAGGCATGCAATAGCTTCAGAGGACGAGAGGTGCAATATATAAATTATGGCGTAAATGCAGTAGGTAAACGAATGTGTTACATCCTCCTCTCCCAGCCCCTACAACCCCTGACCCACCCAACCAAAAATAAACTCTGTACTGAACTATGGCCGAATATGTATGCAAGAATAATATGGAGCTACCATCAGCCCATAAGATGTTATGGATTCGAACTGTGGATCCTGAAGTTTCATGACAAAATAAATAAAATGCGAGAGAGTGTAACCCTGATCTTTGAGTGCACTAATGTCAATTAATAGCTACGAATACAATAGTTGTCTGGAATGATTTTCAAAATGATGATCAGGAACTAAGCAACTTGATAATTTGCAGCAACAATCAAGTTACTACATGAGCTCTTACAAGAAGGAATATTAAGATTTGTTAAGAGGGCATGTTAGTCTTTCACGCACAAATGAAGAGACATTGGCAGCATTGTGAATATGACGACTTAAAATACAATAATAATGACAGGAAAACAATGGAGCCTGAGTAAAACTAAACATCATAATGCGTTGTTGCAAATAATGTTCTGGTCTCTTTATATAATGAAGTTGCCAGGTAGTTCCCGAAGAAATTCAGTTTCTGATATAAACTAGAAATCCTACAGTTGCAATTGTCTTGTTGTTTTGTGAAAGAACCAGCACTTGTGCTTACGATGGTTGACACTTTCCAGGCATACTACCTTGAAGATATGCACTTCGAATCACCCATCAGGCCTTCACCCTTATATTCATGTATTACGATTGACAAGCTTGTTTGTCTATTCTAGTATTTCATTCATGACACCATTTTTTCTGTAGAAATTTTGATGCCTTCTCTTGGTTACAATAATCAGAAGTTACTTTTTCATGTGTTCTGCTGGTTTTTCATCTAGAAACCTTGTTGTGGCCACTCAATTGGTGCTTTAGTAGGCAATGAACAATACTTCTACTGTCTTGAAGCTACAGCATTTGCACATAGAGATAACACAGTCTTACACTAAATCAAACAAAAGAGACAACTGGAGCAAAAGTTTAAAACATGATCATCTTCAATCAGTCAAAAGAGTTAATAGCATACCTGAAAACTACCGATTTGTGTTGAGGTGCCAGGAGGCAATTCATTCTCATCCACATAAAACGCATCCAAAGTAAAACCGCTGTTCCTATGCAGCGTGATGATCTTAACACTGGGAAGGGGCTGGCCTCTCCGGAACACCGCGTTGCTTGACGATGTTGATATTGGGCCTTCTTCAGTGCAAAACCCTATTGAGGCAGGAATTACATCTTGGACCTGAAATACACCGAATGCAGCAATTCTCGTTACACAGCCAGAGATCCAGCGTGCTTCAAGTACCACATTAAGATCAGATACTACAAAACAAAGAGCAAGCACGCATACCTCATACTCGCGAACACGGAACGTGGGGCTAAGCATCGCACACTGCAGCGCACAACCCCGAGCCACACACTCGCTGACGTTGATCGTGCGACTAGGCTCCCTTCTAAAGAACCCCGCCAAAACTCTAGCGATAGCAGGAACACGAGACCCTGAGCCAACGAGCTCCACCGACTGCAGCTTCTCCAGCCCAATGCCCGAGTCCGCCATCGCCCTCCTGCACGGCTCGACGACTCTCTCCAGCAACCCGGAGCAGAGCCTCTCGAAGTCCTCCCTCCGGATCACGCCCCTCACATCCTTCTCCTCCATCAAGCACTCAATGTTGACGACCGCCTCGGCGTTGGCGCTGAGCACCTTCTTGGCCTTCTCGCAGGCGGCCCGGAGCCGCATGCTGGCCTTGACGCTGCCGGCGACGTCGATCCCGTACCTGTCCCCGAACTCGGCCGCGAAGTGCTCGAAGAGCGCCTCGTCGAAGTCGCGGCCGCCGAGGTCGGCGTCGAAGCCGTGGGAGAGGACCTTCATGCCCGCGGGGTCGAAGGCGACGACGCCGGCCTGCGTGTCGGAGTGGCCGACGTCGACGAAGGCGACGTAGGTGGGGGGCCCGCCGGCGACGGCCCCGAGGTCGGAGCGGTAGAGGCCGTAGCAGAGGGCGGTGGCGGCGAGGTCGTGCATGAGGCGGAGCGGGCGGAGGCCGGCGACGGCGGCGGCGTCGGCGTACGCGCGGCGCTGCGCCTGCGTGAAGTAGCAGGGGACGGAGATCACGCAGTCGGCGACGGGGGCCTCGAGGTCGGCCTCGGCGAGGTGTTTGAGGTAGGCGAGGAGCATGGCGAGGATGTGGGTTGGGGCGAGCGGGATGCGGCGGCCGAGGTGGTCGGCGTGGACGAGGGCGCCCCCGGCGGCGTGGGGGAGGGAGTGGACGGGGAAGGGGAGGCGCGGGAGGTCGCGGGGGTGGAGGTCGGGGCGGGAGGCGAGGAGGAGGAGGCGCTTGGGGCTGGAGAAGGGGGCGTGGGAGGAGGCGGCGGCGGAGGCGTGCGCGCCCAGGAGGCGCGCGTTGTGGGAGAAGGCGACGGCGGCGGGCGACTCGCGGCTGGACTCGGCGTTGAGGAGCACGTCGATCCCGCGCTGCCGCGCCGCCGCCGCCACCAGGGTGTCGTTGCCGACGTCGAACCCCACCACGCTCATCGCGGCGGCCGGACGGCGGCGGCGATTGGGGGATTCGGCGATCGATGCGGTGGGTCGGGAGGGAAAGGGATTTGGGGGACGCGGCCCGTGCGCGTGTGGGTGTGGGTGGGTGGAAGAACGGTGCGGTCGGGCTTCTCAGTCAGGGCAGTGTCATCAGCTTCTCACTGACAGCCCGGCCTTGTCACTGACATCAAATAATTTTTTGATGTCATTGTTTTTTAGATCAATTCGATTTTACTGTTCAATGTTTTTTTTTTGCGAAGATTTTATTGTTCAATGTTGATGCCCTGCAATGGTGGGGTCGTGTGCCTTATTTGATTTATGAAGGAGTAAACTTAGGATATGCTGATGAAATTGTAATTTTATTGAAAAATGCTGATGATGTTTTGCTTGTGCTGTTTTGAAAGGATGTCTAGCATGAAGATAAATTATCAAAAAAACTGAAGCCTTTGTTCTACTAGAGAGTAGCTCAGTGAAAGAACAAGAAAAGGCTGGACACCTGCCAATGATGTACTGTACCTAGGTATGCCAATTAGGGAGCACGAGCTAACAAATAACCGATTCATGTGCTCCGTGGGAAAATTTACCGACGTAATGGATCCCTTGCAACGAAAATTGATGTCATCAGGTGTAAGACTTGCTCTATCCAATGCACCTATGTCTAATATGCCCATGTTTTAAATGGGCTTTTACTATCTTGGGGAGGGAGTGCACTCAAAAATAGATAAAGTTAGAGGGGAGTTTTTTTTATTGGGAAGGGTGCTCTCAACCTTGACCTTATGATGAAGTGAAAAAAAAAATGTGCGTAAACCTCCACATTTTGTTCTACATCTTTTATCTCTTACTGAACATGGGGAAATAGAGAAGTTTGCTTTTATTGGGGGTCATCGTACATGGAGCAGTGAGGATCGGCAAGGTTGAAGTCCATCATCCATGGCAGAGGGAGGGAGGAGATAAAACTTACCATCGTTGTTGTACACAATTACCAAATTATATATTATGTAATTTTTTTGACAATGTTACCAAACCTAGAAGATGACATATCAAGTGTTCCTGACATGAAAAAGACATTGTTATATCATAAAATACACCGTCAAACAATCCACTATGTTGCCCAAAAGCGGTTCAAAGAGCCCAATGAATCGACTCATCACACGGTTCACGAAGCTGACAAGAAAAGGATTTGGCTACTTGATTCGCGTGTTTGCATGCATATGTGTAGGGGTGGATTTACCGTCCGGGCACCCTAAGCATGTGCCCGGGCTCTTCGGCACTGCTTACATGTACTCTGGCTATCTCCCTGTACCAAGTATAGAGCTGGAACGATAGGAACCAGCTGAAAATTTCCATTTCATAGAGTGCATCACTTTAACTAGGCTTGTTTGCGTGTTTCGTAGCACCACAAATTGGCTCATTGCATTCCATAGTCCACAGTTGGGCCACTGCTCAAGTTCACGGAACTAGACATAACGAAAATTGAATGGAATGATTTGTTCGTCTCTTCATCTTACTCGCTAGCCGAGATAGACGAATGTGTGATATATGTTGTTCTTTGTAGATCAAAGTGTGCTCAGGCTCTGAAACTTACTTAGGTCCGCCACTGCATATGTGTGCCCTTTGGCGGATATGTGAAGGAGAATGGGTGAAATTGAGAGAAAATTGCTAGTTGTTTATTAGGAGGTGGGGGCCACAAACGGTTCAATAGTAGCAAAATGGCTATTTGATTCTCACTAAACACATATTCCATTAAATTGGCTCAACATAGTGCACGGTCTCATACAAATCTTACGTGTGTAGGTGTGATGTTTAGTAACTTGGCAACCAAATGAATATTACTTGGTAGCCAAGTGATATATTCCTCCTATCCATATTACTTGTCGGTGATTCACATGTATCTAGACATATTTTACTGTGTTTGTTCACTCGTTTCAACGGCAGGTAGTATTGGGTTGGTGTGAGTAATATTTATATATCCTTGTCAATGTTCAAGAAATCATTAATCTTAACTTATCGGTCGGCCATAAAATGAAGATTAATCGCTTATCGGCCGATTAATCGATTTTATCGGTCAGCCATTTATCGGCTTATTTTTTTTAAATCCTAATTTTTTACACTAAATTTTCTATAATATGCTATGCAAAAAATAATATTTAAGCATTGCACATAAGTATTACCTTGATTCCTTGCATTTGAATCAATAATATTGGAAAATTTGAGCTAATGCACAATTCTACAAAACCACAGGATGAAAATATCGACTGCCATACCAAATGTCATTGAAATTTCACTGACAATCAGCCGAAATATCGGCCATGAGAGTGAAAATCGGGTGAAATATCGGCTCTTATACAGAAAATCGGCCAAAATATCGGTGGAGCGATAAACTTGCCGATATGCCAAAATCTTATCGGTTACCACCCGATTCACGATAAATCGGACGATAAATCGGCATCTCGGATGATTTTTAGAACAGTGATCCTTGTAAGCAAGTGACTATAATATGGCAACTATCGGCTAAAATGTTAATGAAACATAGCAACATGAAACCTAGTTTGGAAGATCTCGTCACGAGTTATTCAACCATGAAAACGGATCTTGACTTTGATGTTCAGTTCAAGGGATAACACATTTTTCAAAATCAAAATCAAAAGAAATATTTCCATTGGTTGTATAGCTGATGGCTTGATGCATGGGTAGGGGTTCTCTAGGTGGAAGGCTTCCTAGGACACATAGCAAATCATAATAAGCACACCATGGTATAGTTTGACAGTTCCAAAGTGTTTATAAGCAACTCTAAATAAATTGTGGATACATCTATATCCTCAGCATGCTAAAACAATTGTCATCATTCATTCATTCCTTCATTCATTCACATCAAACTAATAGTGATTCATCCACCCCGATTTTTTAACCTGTTGTGAGCAAATACTGATTTATTTTGCATATGTATTATAACGCTTGTCCTGATTCCAAAACTTTTCATATTTCTGTATAATGTTTTCATTGCAAATCGATGTTTCTCCTCCCATAAGTTCTCACAAGTATGTGTACAAGGATTTTAGGACACGGAAATGCTCAGTTCTCTACAGCGCCTATAAGTTCAGACTTCGCCACAGGTTCGCTCTCAAACAAGTTGGACTTTGCCAAAAGGAGGACACAGATAGTTTAACAAGATCTCATTAGCTTCATGCTTAAACGGGTATGTGCCGATCATCAGCACCCATCCGATTCAGCCAGACAATGGCGCGCTCCAGTGGAACAAAACCAATCACTGCAACTAAGCTTTCAACAGGTACAATTTTTTTCCCCAAGAAAATGCAAGTTATTTGCGTTTGATTTCATTGAAAAGTTAAGAGTTTGTTGGACAATTCTAGTGCTACCAACTCAAATCAGGATAAGGCAGCCGGAACATGCAAAGCAGATGCATATGCAACAACCAATTCAAAACAGCTCAATCAGACACAGCAGCGCCACCATTTGTACAACATACCCATTTTATGACTAAGCTACATTTCATTAACTGGTTCATTACCAAAAAAGAATAATTAGCGGCCAAAATTTACAATAAAAAAAGATGCATGGCAGATAGCATTTGCACCAGCACACAAAAAAGGTAGGCATGGTGACAAATCCTTCGCAAGGACCTTGTTTGAACTTGGATCGCCTGTCAACAATCAAGATTACTGTGGCCAGCATTCTCTCGATCTATCAACCTCATGGCGTGTGGCTTTGACCTTTCTTATCATTAGGTAATGAACCGACTTCAACTGTATCTTGCTCACTTTCGGGTACATGAGGCTCTGTTCCTTCTTCAATGGGGAGTGTCCTCTTGGAGCCCTCAAGAGCTACACCCAGAACAATGTTATCTTCCATGGCAGGTCTAGATTCTTTCTTAGGATTAGGAAGAGAAACTGACCCATCTCCTTGTCGTTCTGCGGCCTTGGAAGTTGACGTGACAGGATCACCATTTTCTGTCTGAAGAGATGTTGGTGTGGATGTCACTTGACCATTCTTGCTGTTCTTCATCGCACCATCTTCTGACACATTTTTTTTATGTTCCTTCTTGTCAGAGCTGCTTAAACTAGCACTATCAGGTGAAACTGACTTGTTATCTGGCGATATGCTTGACTTGACATTCCGCTCTTCACGTGATGTTGGTCTAGATTTAGACTTGCCTTCACTAACCTTTGCAGAGGTATCAATCAGAAGTGGACGGCCGCGTACACGATTATACATCTCCTCTCCAAATGGAATGTTATCAATGTCTGCATTTCCATATGATTTCTGGACTGTTCGAGTTTGGGTTGCCAGCCTTGCCCTGTGATGGCCAATTATTCTAAGAAAATCCAACATAACATCTTCCTATTGTGTGTCGGAACATCAAAAAAACATCGTGTCAGTGTTTGAAGTGATATCTAAATTGTAAATACATACACATCCTGCAAACATGTCATTCTAGGCTTCTCCTGTCTAGAACTAAATGAAAGAACTCTTACGCAGTCTTTGCAATAATATCAGAGGGGGGCATGACAAATTAAGTATCGCATAGTGAACAAATCAGGAGTACAGAACTAGTTGGAGTAATCGCTGATGCTATACATGGATTCATGCAAATATCGTATATTTGTTTCAAATTTAGGTGGTGTTTGTCCATCTTAGTGTATCAATACAGTTTGTACTGTCTTCATTTGTTGTTACCTAGTTCGATTTGCTTCCCTTTTTACTAATGATAGGTAGGCAACCACGTAGTACCCAAAGCACCAAAACTTAACAAGGAGGATCAGAAACCAACAGAATCAGCAAAATTTGGCAGCTGAGGCTGGCAATATTATCTGCAATAATCATGCTGCATGTCCCCGTGATGGATCAGAATGTTACTCCCTGTACAACTGATTCTACTTAAACTGTGCACCTATTTATTATGAACATTACAAGCTAGAAAAAATATTCTTGAGAGAATTTATACATTAGCACAAACCGCATGTGCCATACAAAATGTGCCCATGATCTATCGCAAGCAAAATATATCATAATATACAGATACATTACCTGGACATTAAGATACTCCTCAAAATGTGAAGTCTTCACAAAGCAGGATATATAAATCTACAGGAAAACACAACAGAATGATATCAACCTTAGATATTTAGGAGTTCAGGGCTAATGTAGAACGAAAGTAATATAATATTTCCTCCGTCCACAAATAAGTGATTCAGATTTGTCTAGATACCCATGTATCTACACACTAAAACACGTCTAGATACATGTGTATCTAGACAAATCTGAGTCACCTATTTGTGGACGGATGGAGTAGAAGATTGTGTGATATTTAAGAATCTAGACAACAAGATGCATGAGCAAGAAACGAAGAGTCTTGACACCAGTTGAACACAAAGCCACAAAGGTAAGAAACAAGATGTGAAAAAAATAAAAGAGGAAAAGCAACAACTGGACAACCTACATGCTAGGAGTTCAAGGATTTTCATGCTGATGTCTTGGCAACACATTTTGAACTTAAACTATAGTTGCAAATTCTGAGGGGGGGGTGAATGAAATTGAATAATAGCCTATTGTCACAGGGTTTAGATCAGTTCCTAGCTGAGTTCCTTTTTTTCAAAATAGTACGGAAAGATGTACTCGCCATATATTAAATAAGGTAAACAACAAGAAGGCTCTGGCAAATCATAGCGTGCCTGGTAGGGGCTAGTGTTCTACCGGGTCTAGGGCGGAGATTGTATGGGTGGAAGTGAGGGCGGAGAGGTTGGAGAGCTCGGCGCCGGCGGCTGGGCGCCGTCGCGGAGGAAGAAGGCGGCGGCTAGGGTTGGTGCGGCGGGGGCGCAGGGGTCTCCCGTCTCCCTTCAGGAGACGAGACAGTAATGATACTGAATATTGTCTCCTTAATCTCGAAGGGATACAAGTGTTTATATAGGAGGACGGCCTCCTCTAAACCCTAATTTACTTGGGCTAAGCCCCTAATTTACTTGGGCTAAGCCCATAACTAGCCACTAGTGGGCTTCCTACGTGTATAGGTCAAACCGACCATAACATCTCTCCCGCCTTCTCAAACAGCTCGTCCTCGAGCTGAACTTCTGGAAACTGCTGGCGGAGATCTTCAAGCTTCTCCCAAGTCGCCTCGTCCTCGGGCAGGCCTGTCCAATGCACCAAGACTTGCCAAACACCACGGCGCTGCTGGGCCTTCAACACGCGAGCCACACTCGCCGGGGCAGGCTCGAGACGCCCATCCGAAGTAGGTGGAAGAGCTGGTGGTGCAGAAGGAGGGTCGCCCGGTAGGCCTTCAGGAGACCGACGTTGAAGACGTCGTGGAGGCGCGAGCCCGCAGCAACTCAAGGCGGTAGGCGAGCTTGCCGATGCACTCCAGCACACGGAAAGGACCGGCGTAACGAGGGCCCAACTTGCGCCGGGAGCGCGGGTCCAAGGACTGGGTCGTCCGGTGAAGAAGGCGGAGCCAGACGCCCACCGCAAACTCCGCCTCGCGATGATGTGCATCATAGTATCTCCTAGCCAGCCTGAGCCGAAGAAGTCGCTGGCGCGCCTCAGCCATATCTCGTCGCGGGTACGCGAGCGGGTCATCCGCCGTATCGACGGGCCGTACCGACGCATATGGAAGCATCGCCGGCGGTGGCCGCCCGTAGACCACCTCAAAGGGAGTAGTGTGCAGCGCGGAGTGGTAGGACGTGTTGTAGCGATACTCGGCCCACGCCATCCACCCAAGCTCGTGGACGATCCCCGGTGATGCAGCGCAGGTACATGGCGATGATCTTGTTGACGACCGGACTGGCCGTCCGTCTGAGGATGAAACGCCGTGCTCATGCGGAGCTTCACGCCCGCCAACCCAAAGAGGTCCCTCCATACGTGACCCGTGAACACAGGATCACGATCACGACGATGGAGGAAACCCGTGGAGGCGAACGATGCCGTCGAAGAAGGCGCGTGCCACGGACGCCGCCGTATAGGGATGGCCGAGGGCGATGAAGTGCGCGTACTTGGAGAAACGGTCGACCACCGTGAGGATGACGGACTTGCCGCCAACCTTCGGCACCCTCGATGAAGTCCATGGAGATGTCCGCCCACACGGGCGGCACGTCCGGCGGTTGCGTAAGCCCGCCGGACGGAGCGTCTCCGTCTTGTTCCGCGGCATGTGACACACGCCCGCACCCAGTCTCGCACCAGGACGCCATCCCGGAATGTAAAAATCAGCACGGAGACGGTGCAGGGTCTTCGGACGCCCTCGTGACTGCAGAATGTGCCAAGGACAAGGCCTGGTGGCGCAGGTCTCCATGATCCGGCACGAAGATGCGGCGCCCATGGAGGAGTAGTCCTCGTCCGGGCGCCATGGCGCGCCAACTCGCCGTCGGCCAGCGCCGGCGCAGCTGCGCGCATCCGCGGCCTCGGCGAGCGCGGCGAACCTCGTCGATGAAGGCGAAAGATGGCCCGGAGTGGATGCGAGAGGGCCGCGTGGGCGCGTCCACGGCGTCGTCGATGTCGCGGCGGGACAGGGCGTCGTGTTGAGGCGACCGGCGGTACTCGACGGTGAAGTCGAAGCCGAAGAGCTTGCGATCCACCGATGCTGCGGCGTGAGAGGCGCGATCCACAAGAACTTTAGGGGTAGGTCCGTGCGCACACGGAATGTTCGGCCCCAAAGATACGCCCGCCGGGCGCACCGCCGACCAGCCCGATCAGCTCGCGCTCATACGCGGAGCTTGTGGTGGCGCGCGGCGAGGGCGGCGAAGAGCGAGTGGCCTCGCCCGATGAAGGACGGCGCCGGCCGATGCCGAGGCGTCGCATCCCACCACAAACGGCTCGTCGAAGTCCGGCATCGAAGATTGGGACCCGTCGTGAGGGCCCGCCGCAGGCGGCGAGGCCGTGGCCGCCTCCTCGTCCCAAGAGAAGGCGGGCAGCGCGAGAGGCGCGGCGATGAGGCCGAAGTCCTGGATGTACCGCCGGTAGTATCCCGCGAGGCCCAAAATCCGCGAAGAGCTCGCGGCGACGGGGCGTCGGCCAGCGACGGCGCGACCTTGTCCGCGTCCATCGCGACACCGTCGCGGAGATGACGTGGCCCAAGTACGCGACGGAGGTCGTGCCAAACGAGCACTTCGAGCGCTGAGATGACGATGCGCTCGAAGCTCATTGAAGATGATGGCCACGTGCTGCAGGTGCTCCGCCCAGGATGCGCTGTAGATCAAAATATCATCAAAGAAAACAAGCACAAAGCGGCGTAAGTAGGGGCTGAGCACGTCGTTCATCAAGGCCTGGAAGGTCGCGCGTTGGAGAGGCCGAACGGCATCACCAAAAACTCGTAGTGGCCATGGTGAGTGCGAAACGCCGTCTTGGCGATGTCGTCCGGGTGCATGCGCACCTGATGATAGCCCGAGCGCAAGTCAAGCTTGGTGAAGAAGCGCGCGCCATGCAGCTCGTCCAGGAGCTCATCCACGACGGGGATGGGGAACTTGTCCTTGGACGTGACGGTGTTGAGGGCGCGGAAGTCGATGCAGAAGCGCCACGTGCCGTCGGCCTTGCGCACAAGGAGCACGGGGCGCAGAACGGCGACATCGAAATCCGAATGATGCCCTGTGCTAGCATGACGCCACCCGACGCTCGAGCTCGTCCTTGCACTGGGGTACCGGTACGGCCGCACGGCACGGGCGCCGTGTTCGGCGCAGTGTATGCGGTCGCAGGCCGCGAGGAGGGAGGCCCTACGGCTCATCGAAGAGGTCGCCGTGCTGCGTAAGTCGGCAGCGCGGCCCGGGTGGAGCTGCGGGGATGCGCCGCTGCCCGGCCCGTCCATGAACACGGCGGCCGCCGCGCCGAGATGAGGTCGCACATCGAGGTCCCACGGGATGGGGCCTAAGGTGCTCAGAAGTCGAGGCCGAGGATGAAGTCGTAGCAGCCCAAGTCGATGCCGACGCAGCGATGGAGAACGGCTCGTCGCCTACGAGCACGGGAACCTGTCGCGCCACGCCCGGCACGTAAGGCGGTCCCCGACGGTGACGCTGTACTTCTCCGATCCCGCCGGCGGGAGAGCGAGGCGGCGCATGGCGGTGTTGGACAGAAGTTGTGCGTCGAGCCCGTGTCCACGCGCAGTGAGACGCTCCCATTGATAGTCACCGGAGCAGCATCGTCTTGGCCGTCTTGATGCCCGCCATAGCATGAAGAGAGACGACGAAGGACGCGTCGACCGGCGCGTAGGTCGTGACACCGGCCTCGGGGCGCGGCGGCGCGGGCTCAACGGTGTCGTCGTCGTCGACGGTCTCCGGTAGAAGAGGCGGGCGCACGTGTGGCCCGGCGCGTACTTCTCGTCGCAGTTGAAGCACGCCCGGCGGCGCCGCTCGAGCGCTCCGCGCCGTTAGTCGCTGAAGGGGCGAGTCGGCGCAGGAGGCCCGCGCGGGCGCAGCCGGCGCGCGGCGGGCGCGGGCGTCGAGCGGCCGAGCGCGGGACGAGCGCGCCACGTTGCGCGTAGACCTGCGCATGGCAATGGCGCGCTGCTCGTAGGCCCGTGCGTAGTACATGGCCGTCTGCAGTCCGCAGCTCGCGCATCTCGACGTCGACGCGGATGTAGTCGGGAGGCCGCCGACGAAGAGATCGCGCGTCGCGCCGAGACGCCCGGGGCATGGCACGCGAGCGCCTGAAAGCGATCGGCGAAGTACCGTGGTGGTGAAGGCGAGGCGTCCTAGCTCGGCGAGGCGGCTTCCGCGTAGGGTCGGCCCAAACCGCTAGAGGCATAGGTCGCGGAAGCGCTCCCAGGACGGCATCCCGCCCTCGTCCTGCTCGAGGGCGTAGTACCAAGTCCGCGGCGCCCGTGGGTGATAGGAGGCGATCCACGCGCGTCGGCGCGAGCGTCCGCGCCCGAAAAAGCTCACACGGTTCGGCGGTTCAGGGATCGGTGGCGCCGTCGAGGTGGCGAACTCCGCTTGGTGAAGCGGGCGGCCGCTGTGCCGAGGCGGGACCTCGGGGCGCCTCCGGCGGCCCGGTTGAAGGACGTGCTCGCGGCGAAGGGGCCGCAAACCCGCCCGACCGCCAAAGGGCGGGCGCTGAACCGTCGTCCGCGCCGCGCCCAGTGTAGACGGCGACGCGTCGATCCATGTGGGAATTGGCGAGGGCGATGGCGGCCACGCGGGCGACCGTTCGGCGGCGGAGCGGGCGCGGAGGCGGCGGCGGAAGCGGCCGCGGGGGCGGCGGCGGAACGGCGGCGGTTGGGCGGCGGCGGCGGCCGCGGGGCGGGTGCGGCCGGCCTTGATCTCCGCGAGCTCGAAACGGATGGCGCGGAGACTATCGGCGAGGTCCGCCAAAGTAGCGGGCAGGAGGTCGAGGCCCGTGGGGGCGGCGGCGGCCCTCCGTTGGCGGCGGCGGCGGCCCTCGCGTGGCGCCTGTCATGGCGGCGGCGGACGTGGCGGCGATGGGGTCGACGGGGGGCTGGAGCCCATGAGACCTAGGCAATCTGATACCAAAGTGGTAGGGGCTAGTGTTCTACAGGGCGGAGATTGATGGGTAGGAGAGGTTGGAGAGCTCGGCGCCGGCGGCCGGGCGCCGTCGCGGAGGAAGAAGGCGGCGGCTAGGGTTGGTGCGGCGGGGGCAGGGGTCTCCCGTCTCCCTTCAGAGACGAGACAGTAATGATACTGAATATTGTCTCCTTAATCTCGAAGGGATACAAGTGTTTATATAGGAGGACGGCCTCCTCTAAACCCTAATTTACTTGGGCTAAGCCCCTAATTTACTTGGGCTAAGCCCATAACTAGCCACTAGTGGGCTTCCTACGTGTATAGGTCAAACCGACCATAACAGTGCCATACTCACGATACAGCCCTTCATAAAGAGTGATCATGCACTAGCATTTATATTTAAAGGATGGAATTACTTAATATACCATGAGAGCTTGAGTTTCTTCATCGATTTTCTCAAAAAATACTCTTCTATGTAGCCTCTGTTGCTCTATATTATGATTTTTTGCCAAGACTTTTCTCATGTCCGCAACAATTATCTGCCAAAAGAAAACAGGGAGACAGGTTTAAGATAGGTCGCCATATACTGATAGAAAGTCAAAGTAGATGAAATGTGCAAGACTGATTCAAGCAATTACACTAATTTTTCCAGCATCCATGTGGCTTATCGCAAGATAGGTCTTAATACGCCAATGGCTCCTTCGAGTGTTATTTCTCACTATAGACACTGTGAACTTATGGTTAGGAATGTATATAGCTTCTTTATCATCACCTCTAATAACTGTTGGAGACCACATGCCTACATGCTGAAAATCAAATTAGTTCAAGTCAGTGTGATGATAAGAAGCATCGAATTAAAATTTGAGTATGAACATGTAAATGGTATCAATACATAAAATATGTATTATGGAAGAAATAAGTACACGATAGATGGCTATATTTGAGTACGTGCATAAAATGAAACAAGCAGAACAGCATATCCACGCTAAATGAAAAAGGTTCAAGGAAGTTTGAAATAAAGCATGCAAGAGTAAGAAACCAACCTCAACAACACCAGTGACCTCAACACCATCTATTTTTGTAGTGATCCATTCGTTCACAACAAATGGGCGTGAGGCATTGATCATAATACTTGAGATGAAGTTGGTCAAGATCTGAAATGAATTGAGACATATCTTAGCACTGTGGCCCAAGATTATACTATCAATATAAAAAATTCTGTACTACCTCACGACCAGCAAGTGTAAGCAATACTGTCCCAAAACCTCCAGCAGTTATCCACTTCTTGGTATTGACACCCAGCAACTCCATAAAGAGAGAAACAGCAGCAATCCAAATGCCGGTATAAACAGCTTTCGTGGTAAAATCCAAACCCATCTGTAAGAAACAAACTTCAATGGCTGCTACTACAACATGGAGAAAATAGAGGAAAAAACATCAAGTGACAAGAAGCAACAAAAAAAGGGGGGGGGGTATCTTGATTGTACAACTGAGAAGATCAAATCCCAATCACATTAAGATATTTTTATCCAAGCTAACAAGTACATGTTGCCAACTTGCCATCAGATTTATTTCATAAAAGTTATATGTTTGCAAGAAAGAGAACGCAGCAAACCTTGAAATCATGAATTCTACATTATGTCACAATCGTAACAAAACACTAGACCATCATGCTTTCTATCTTCATACACCAACCACCCCCACAACGCTGCTATGAGTAACTTAAGAAAACGAGGTTACAGCTTCCTTCAACAAACTGCTACACAACCTCCAGCCCACCTCTTTACTTCCCATAGTTAGTCAAAAGAACTGCACATAATGGGGGAGGGGGTCCCCTTCCCCAACACAATCTCACATCCCTATATCTCCCCCAACAGACTCACATCCTTATCTACAAATCCCCAGCAAACCCTGCAAATATGCATCATGTTCCCCTAGTGTCTTTCATCAGAACAAAATCTGCATCTTCTCATAGTTACATTAGTAGAAAGTTAGCTCATTTGAGTGGAGAAGCTGTACAATCCCACCACCCAAGTTCAACTCCTCAGTCCTCACTTGGCTGGGGTAGCTATTGCTTGTTATTTAAAATAAAATGTATTTTCTACACGTTCCTTAAAATGGCTTATATCAGTAAGATTGAAATCAAGCTGACAGAACTACAGTAGGTACCCCAATAATCCAAGAGATCCAAGCTATATTATATTATAAGAAAATAAATCTTACATTTCTTCTATCATTGGGGTTCCGTGTGTCCACTAGGAATTTATGTACCTGCTGAATCAAGCTAAAAGAAGATAAACCATGTTAGTACTTCCCAGACTTTTGCATTTGAATATCAGTGAAATTCTGATGTCATTATCTGTAATCAATCATGCATGATTGATTGATTAACTAATTACCAAAAAATCAGCAAACTTGAGATGTATCATGTGCACCTTGTCATAATATATGCAGTAGCCAGGACGGTAGATAATGATCTCACAAAAGTTACAAGACGTGTTTTAACAGCTTGGCTTGCTGCTGAAGGCAGCACAACAGGATCCAAACCCCTGTAGGACAGTGTGTGAACAAAGAACATAATTAAAACAAAACTCTCCAATTGGTACATAACTAAAAATTCTGAGGCTGCAATATCAGTCAGATATGATTACTACTGCAAAGTGTACATCTATTATGATTATACCTGCAGATTAGTGTCGCTCCTGTCCAAAGAAGCAAAGGTTGAAGGTAGGATCTAGAAATTAGGTAAGTAGGGCTCTGTTTCCAGTTTCCTCCGTGCTGCAAGGTACATTGCAGATGTTTTTGATACTTTTAGCTAGTAATAGATATTGAAAAAAAAAGGTGGTCACATAAAACAGAAGCACACATCAATACGATTTCTGATGTCTTTCATTAGAGGCAAAAAACCCCATAGAGCAAAGACAATTATTCCAATTGCAGGTGCCACAAAGGCAGTAGCAGGATTTGCAAGTAAACTGTCACACGACCTGTCGAGGGAAAAAAAAGAGAAGCTGTTAAAATAGAAAAATTCAAGCATAAATCGATTGGCATTTGCATATTACATGGTATATATAGCAATAACCTCAAGAAAGAAAAAGAATAAGACTAAGAATAACAGGATAAATAAGAGTCCATTGAATTGGCTAAGGAGTTTTTTTCCAGTTAGTGACTAACTGACTATTATCATCAATCATTAAAGTAAGTTCCGCCTGAACTAACCAAAAGTCCAAAATATCTTGGCTAACATGCAGACAGCTTAATTAGACGTTCAGTGAATAATATTTTTCATTTCCAACCATATCAATACTGCCATATCTCAAGGCATTCAATCAGTACTCTATAATATTGAATTCAACAAGTTACTGAAAGTCTTAGTAAGCACAATAAAAGTAGCAAGTGAACAACCACTGAACACATCATCGGTCTATCCTAGCATACTAAGAATCTTCGGTACCGCATTACCCACCAGCAGCACATAATTAAGATATGAAGCGGTAGATATTCTGGTTTACAGAATTTGAATGGTCCAGAATGTTGTGTGCTAGGCTGTATGTAATCATCAATGCACACTCTCTAAGCATTCAACAAACTTCATAAGTTATGCGACAGTGGGGACTACCTAGCCAAAGCTGACGACGTGCTCTTGAACAGAGGAATTTCCTGCCAAGAAACTGGCAAGGCAAAAGATTTAGCACCCGAGGCCCTATATCTGCAAGGCACATAAAGCATGGGCCTGTAGCTCCTCTCCAACACGTTCCGGACCAATGAATCTTTCCCCTGCAAGGAACATTCAGAAGATCACAATGCTGGGGGAGGTTTTTAAAGGTGCAAAATGCTGGCACAAAATTAAAAAGGTAGTTTATTATGATAGAGCAACAAAAGGAGGTTGCAGGCTTAGAAGTTAGAACGAATGGCGGAATTTTAAGATAGGAATAAGCTTAGATAGCACACAGGAGATAGTTTGAATCTTTTTTGTATATTTAAAGGATGTAACATTTGGAATTAAGAGATGACATAATCAAACATCAAAGTTCTCTAAGCCTCGGCTCTACCGTCCCTTGTCAAGTTGATGAGGGTGAGTGCCATATCCCCAGTGTTTGGACCTTTATCCTACACCCAAGTAATGCCATTGTGAACCAAGGTTCGCAACCATAACAGTAAGGGAGCATCATTTTCATGCAGCAAGCAGGTACTGTTCATTTACTAGTAGTAGAAATGTTTTGTACTCCAGAAGGTACCCCCAAAAATGCTCATAACACAGAACACATGAAAGAGAAATTAACGGCGATGGCTCATTCTGTCTGACATACATCTGTACATAATTGAAACATATGTTCACTTTTGCTAAATGAACAAGTAGCTTACACTAGGCACAAAAATGGAAGGATACTTCATAGTTAAAAATAAACGAGACACCATCAGTTAAACGCCTTCTAGTGAATATCAAATTCTCAATACCCATTCTATAAAGTATACTTAGAATCGAAATATGATGTTATCTTAGCAAGACTGAAAGGAAGAACCCATACATAAGCAACTGAAGGAAGCGAAGTGGATGGCAAGGAGAAAGAATGCTTCTCCGGGCTCTGTAAGGAAGGGGGGGCAGACAATCATGAAACAGAAAATTAAGATAGTATGAAGTAGAAGCAAAGCAAGAGCAATATGTACCCTAAATTTGTTGGGTTGACTAAATCTGTTGGTACAAGTCGCTCCTTGGAAGAGCTGAGATGTTATCCCAACTGCCATCTCAAGCAGAACTCAAATAGGATGCAGAATATTCACATCCACTGAATGAGCTTCTGTAAGGTTCTCCTGAGCTGACGGTGCAGTTTATTACCCTGAAACAGAAAAATAAGTGCATGGGTACATTGTGCAGCAGGCTAGCTCTGAAGAAAAAAAATGCAGCATGAGATAAAATGCTTCTTTTTGCGAAATGTGCACAAATACCATAAGAGTATAAACATTTAATTGACAGCCCATCATGTCCGAACATAAGCCCCACCTGAGTCCTGCCCACAAATTCAAACCATAGCCCAAGCACAACCCTGGTTGGCTAGCGCTACACAGCCAACTCAACAAACACCAAGTACAGTCAAACATAACCATCTTGCCAGTATGATAGGAGTAATCTGTTAATAAGATGCTAATTGGATGTTGTACTGCAGTTTGCAACCAACATTGAAAGAAGTGGTTGTATCATGAGTGAAGAAAAAATTCTGTGACCTATACGGGCTAATCACCATATATTTTACAGTTATACTGCAAACATGGAAGCCGAGATTGCAATACCACTACAGCTATACTGCAAAAAAAAAATGGAAACCAAGATTGCGGAACCACTACAGCTATACTGCAAAAATGGAAACCGGGATTGCAACAGCACTACTGCAAAAGTGGAAACCGAGATCGCAATACCACTAGTCTACAAACTATGCTACTTGGTTGCAATGGGTAGTCAACCCTCACCCCTCGACTCCCCGAGTCTTCTAATTCAATTTCCCCTCTAGCACTACTACGGCAATGAGAGAGGCAAGTCATGCGATAGATACCAATTTACCTATAGAACTACCTAGTTTCCCCTTTTCAATGAACAAACTGAGGTGTCTCTGATTCTCTGCCACCAGCCCTAACTCATGCTGATCAATTCTAGCAATGCCCTGGCCATTTGGCCAAGGTCTAATTCGCCAGCGAAAGGTGGCGTTGACCTGCGGCATTTGATCCGCCCACGCCCTACAGAGGCATGCAAATTTCGCATAACAAACAACCATTCGTTTCGTTATACAGGAGCGGATCTAACCCAATAAAATGGATAGAAAACAGCTATTGCGCGGGGATTCCGATTGGAGCGAGCGAGGAAATCCACAGAACAAAACGCCAGGCACGGCCCAATCGACCTAGGGTTCGTCGCCGACAGGGGAAATCGATCGAGGTCCAAATCCCCGCGGCACGGCATTCCGAAACGGGGGGTGAGGGCGAGGGGAGAGTACCTTCGAGGCGGCGGGGCGGCCGTGCTTCGCCGGGAATGGGCCTGCGCTGCGGGGAGGGCTCGCCGGAGAGCGGTGGAGGTCTGGGAATGTGAGGGCGGATCACGGTTGCTACGGCTACACTTTCGACTATTTTATTTCTCCGGCCTCTGAGCTTTTGACACGTGGATTCGCGGTGGGCGTCGCGGTCGTGTTGGTTGGGCGCCCGCGCAGGGCCGGCCGGCTCGCCCACCGTGGGATGGTGGGTTAATCTGGGTAGTCACGCCGTTCCAAGATGAAAGGCCCCGATGCACCATTTTCTGGGTCGACATATATAATACCCACATCAAGAATCATTGCAACATAATATACCACACAACAACAAAATCTCCATGTTACTAAACAATCTACATCGACCATTCTAAACCAAGACCAAGGGCTCATCGTAATGAATCTGACTAGTTGGAACCTAGTACAGCAAGTTAGAACTATAAGGTCGGGACCCATCCGACGTAACAATCAACAGGTCCTCTTGATTGATGCCTCTTGAAGAAAAGGAAAGATGGAGACTCGGAAGTGATGTGATAGATAATCTTCCATGCATCCAATGCAAGCGTCTAATCGACCAGAAGAGCAAGACACTTTCCTCAAATTGACCACTCTATTCGAGTCATGGTAGCATTTTGCATGATCTACAATCTTCTACTATCATCATGACATTTTGTGTCTACATGGTTGTGACTTGTTTTCCATGTTATCATCTAGATCGGAATAGATTTAGATAAGATTAAAATGTTTCGAGATTTGGTAAGACTATCATGCCTTGGCATGGTCTTTCACCAAAATTTCATCACATGCCACTATCAAGCATGGTATTATATCAAATATTCCTAAAATGCAACCATGGTTGCTGGACTTACCCTTTGACCTCACTCTCATCCTCGAGTTTCAAGAAGTGTAAACTACACCAATTCGAGAGAGGGGCAATTTTGGCTTCCAAATGCACCTAAACCTAAACTCGGAATGAATAGGAAATTCTACATAAAAATTTAATATGTTGAAATTTCTATAATATTACTCATGTAACGTAAAAATCTATTAGTAGTACATAATTTTGTGTATCAAATGAAGCATTTATGTTCCTAGGCAGAGCAGTTTTCGGTGTTCCAAAAGTTTAGAAAGGATGGTATACATTCACAAAGCACTAAACTTGTAGTTTGTTGCAAGAAAATTTACATTTTCCAAGAAGACTCATCAACATCTTCTCCATCTTCTGGAATGTTGATTTTGGCGTTGCCCGAGCATCGCTACCATTTGTAGGGACCTCCATGGTCAATCTGTGAGTACTTGATTTGCCCATGGTTGAAGAAGAAGTGCAATTCATATTGAAAATGCCGTTGGATAAATACGTCTGCAAATGTGTGAGTGTGTCCGAAGGATTCCAATTTGTGCCAGTGAGTGTGTCTCGACACGACTGAGATGTTGTAAGAGACCCTCCCAATCTAATGTATCGATGCCTTTCTACTAGCCTAAAATCATGCGGGAATTTAATTTGGCTCTCACGGGAAAACTTGGAACGGAGACCGACCTACCTTTGTTTGCAAACACTCAAAATTCATATTTTAAAGTTTCAAAAAATTTGAAATAAAGTTCTAGAGATAGTCAATGATGTATACTTTAATGGTGTAAAATTTCAATACAAACTACTTCATATTCTAGGCTATACAAAAAATGACAAATTTTGATAAATTTTAAAATGAAGACTCCACATTTCAATACTATAAAATTTCTCAGTTTTTGTCAATTTAGTGTAGCCTAGAATACAAATCAGTTTGTATTGAGATTTTGCACCATTGTAGCATTCATCATTGTTACCTCCATAATTTTGTTTCAGATTTTATTAAACTTTAAAATACGACCTTTTAGTGTTCGGAAATAAAGAGCTACATGTAGCTTAGCCTCCAAAATGCCGCACTCGGCTCTCATGTGCATATGATTCCTCCACCCAAAAAATAAATTTCTAATTGTCAAAAAATTCAAACAAAAAATCGCATGCACATCTGGATAATCTATGTGCGTTTATACAGTTTCACGAAAATCCGATATTTTTTCTGGTCTATGTAAAAGGTACAAAACATATCTCGCAAAAACCCTTATTTTTATCATCAAATTTTGTCTTTTTTACACAGCCCACACGATAAGTCGATTTTTCATAGGAAGACTTTGTGCGCAACATGTTAAGATGTATACATGAGGATTTTTTTCCTTTATAATTTTTTAATATTTTAAAATGTATCAAAGATGCGGTTCGGAATAAAGGTTATACCATTTTACACTGCGTAAGAATGTAGGTTTGTTTGGTTCCTAGCCACAATTTGCCAAGCCAAAATGTGGTTAGTCACAAAAGTGTGGCGAGCCCCAACATTGTGGTTTAAAATATTGAAGCCAAACTTGACAAAAAAGTTGAGTCTATGACAAATGAACCATACATATAATAAATAATAAAGTGTGGCAAGCCAAAGTGTGGCAAAAACCAAACACGGGCCAAATAAACTATAGCTAGCAAATTTTGGCTTGGCAAACTGTGGGTAGGAACCAAACATGGTCGTAGTACTCTTGTGCTACACAATCCACACCAGATGAGGATGTTTTTTTGTGGGAAATCTACTTTGGCTTATAGGTGCAGATGCACCCACTATTCAAAATCACATTTTAAAATGTCTTAAAATTCTGAGAAAACCCCATGGTGTACACCCAGACATTCTACGTTTGCACACGAAGTTTGACGGAAAAATATTATTTTTTGTGGCCAGTGTAAAAAAATAATTTCTGAGGCTTCAAAATAGCTTTTAACAAGACATTTTTTTTGTCTTTTTTTACATAGTGCACACAAAATGATTATTCCTGCCAAACGTTTGTGAGCTAACATAGAATATGAGGATGCACACTCAGGATTTTGTTTCGAAATTTTTAAAAGTTTTAAAATATATTTTTTAATGGGTGTGACTATTTCTCAGTCGATTGAGAATTAGTTTCGTTCTTAGTCAGATGATGTCATCAAATCTCAATTGCAACTCATGTTGCAAGTGATGAATAGCACAAATCATAAAGTAAATTAAATGGTGTTGGACTTGAGTGAGCATGAACTAGAACTAGCAAATCCTTTTTTTTATAACAGGTGCATCTAGACCTATTAGCTAAAACACCATGTCCATGTTTTGTGTTTTTTTCGATAATGAGGCTGTCTTGTCATACCCACACGCTAGCTGTCTCCGCCTCCACGTCTCGGCTGTACAAAGAGCACACCTGTTCATAGCACATTTTTTTCCTCCCACTTGGCAGTGAAGTACAGCTGACATACGTTACAGTGGCTCCAACTTCACTCTGCACTAGTGCGCTGTACAGCCCTCTCCTTCATATTCTTCTCTCTTCTGACTATTCTTGGTCCTCCTACTACTACTTCTCCCTTGTTTAGAGTTGGTTTGGCTCAAGCCTTGTTCTTCAGTTCTTGAGGAAAAGGGGGAAGCATTGGTTCCTGAGGCAAGGATTTGGTTTGACTCAAGCCTTGTTCTTCAGTTCTTGGAGAAAGGGAAACTTTTTAGGGTAAGGAGTTTCCTGAGGTCTCCTTTAATAATCGGCACACTTCTCCATCCAGATTTTTGTTCTTTGAGTAGCACGGTTCTTCGACAGGCTCAACATTGATTCCATGCTGTTGATTTTCTTCACATTACTGAATATTTGTTCTTTTCTCTGTTTCTTGCGTGCCATATGATGTTTATTGTGCGTTCATATTAAGTTGCGTCTAATAGCCACATTCGCTCATTAGAAATCATGTTAATTTTACTTTTCTTTTTTTTTTGAAGCTGTACAGTGAGTTTCCTCACTGCTTATATTTTTATTGATTTTGGGTATAAAGGAAGAATACAAAGTGCTAGAGAATAGCACTAAAAAAAGCAAAAGAAAGACTAAACTACACTATAATACAGAGTATTCACAGAAAATTCGTTACCCAGGCCTTAAGGCCAGAATAAGTCTTCCTCTTAGCTTTATGGAATATTTTACTTTTCTTTCCACTTGCACCAGAGCTGTACCTGAATCCGGCATCCAGATTAGCAGTCTTTTTCTTTTTCCGATTTCCTATCCATATTTGGTTGAGAATCACCGGTTATTTTACATGAAAACAGAGGAAATTCACCCCTTAATAGTCTTAACTCTTAAGATGAAGTCAAAGGGGAAGAAACCCCTTGTAATGTTTAAGAATTAGGTGAGGACAAACCAAAACATATGCAAACTATTGATTTCAACATATTCGTATACGCTATTTAGTGAGCATTTTACCGCCGATGAGCCAGCCATGGTATCAACAGGGTTTCAGGCATTTAGCTTCATGGTCAAAATTTCACATTATTGAGTTTTTCTACAATTTCCGGCTGGACAAATGGACATGGTTAGTTGGTCACTGTATTTTTTTTCTGACATGTATGTACTAGAGCTGACGCTTCAAGCAATCAAGGCCAAAATGGGTGAAGCAGGGTTCACCCCACTGTCTCAGTTAAGCCCGTTAACGCACAGGTGCAGAGTCCGGGTTCGCATCTCGCGGATGTGGGAGTCCTTCGACCCAAACAATGAAACGGTGTTTGGCCTCGACAGCCTCCTGATCGATGACGAGGTGACGGCGCATGCTTGACGCCAAACGGATGATCGCATTACTCAGCCACTACAATTGTCGAATTAGCACCCTCTGAGTTTTCTCAGCACAATGATCATTCTTCTTGTCTGTCACTTGTAGGGTGAAACTATGCAAGCCCATGCACATCCAAAAGAAAGGCGGCTAGTCGAGGGGAAGGTCTACGCACTGTCAGGTTTTGTAGTTCATGCAAGCAAGGGAAACTACATGACCTGTAGGAATCCCTTCGTTATGAACATTGGGTCACGGACGGTGGTCGACGAGATAGATGGAGATGTGGACTCGATTCCTCTGCACCACTTTGAATTTGTGGATTTCCACGATGTTCATTCTAGGAACTGCAACAATAGCTTATTGACAGGTAAATGTCTGGAAATATGAAAGGAAGAATCAGTATTAGGCTTGGCACATGCATATCTGAAATTCTGAATCTTACTACTGACATGTGTTGATGTAAATGTTGCAGATGTCATTGGTCAAGTAGTAGAAGTTGGGCCCATAAAGGAGGTCCCGAAAAAACTACGCGTGATACAACTTTGCAGCTTGCGAATTGAGGATTTCAGGTCATGGAATTTAGTTGTTCTATTCCTTTCAGGTCATAGCCGCTCCGTGACAGGGCCCTTACATTTTGCAATTATCAATTTACAGTGGAAAAGAACAGGAAGTCACACTGTATGGAGATCTTGCTAACGATTTTTGCACGGAGATTTGCGAGAAACGCCAACAAGGTCCGGTCGTCGTTGTGTTTGCCGGGATGTGTGTTCGCCACTACAAGGGTCAGTTCTCGATTTACCCTTTCATTAATTTATTTATATTTATCGGTTTCTACCATGTAAGACCATATAAACTGTATTCATTTCATTGCTGTTGGGCTTAAGAACAGGATATATAGTTTGCTCTTTATCATCTTCAAAGTACTTCCTAGATTTGGAAATACCAGAAGTACAAGGATTCCGCGTGAAGTGAGTGGCCTCTATGGTTCATCCTTTAAATTGATTATCGATAATCCACCTTAGTCATAGGATAACTATGACTTTTTTTTGTGTGCAGTTTGCAGCACCCAAAATTCCCCATAGTGCACCACCAATCTCTTCAAGAAAGCCCTGCACCTACAGCCGAGGAGTCCGGAAGCATCTCGAAGCGAATTCAGGAGCTACAGAGTAGCTGGAGAACAACCAAACAGTTGGAAAGCCTCGACCCGTTCGAGCTACCGGTAAGCCGATGCTCCTATGGTCCTCTCATCGGTCGCACACAAACCTTACAGAAGGGTTCTGCTCATTTGTCAGCCTAATTTTGTTTTTGGGATCTGTTGCAGGAGAATGCTAGGTTTTTGTGCAAAGTTTCCCTGGTGAAGATAGACTGCACCAATGGCTGGTGCTATCGTGGATGCTTCGACTGCAAACGGTGGATCAGCCAGAACGGAAGCGAGGTCTGGTGCAGCCAATGTGCTTCAGTTAACAAGAAGAGGAAACGGCCGGTTTGGTTGTAAGAACCTTTAAGACTCCTATTTCCAGTGCCTCAGTGCTCAGACATCGATCAGATGCTAACTAGTTTTGCATGCTGCTGTTTTCGGCACACAAGGTACAAGCTGGATGCTGTGGTGGAAGATGCCACCGGCACAATGAACCTGATGATCTTTGACGAGGAGGCGAAGGGACTGATCAATGTCGCGGCAGAGGATCTCGTCGATGAGATCACCGATGAGAGCAGGCGTATCCTTCCAGATGCGATCTCGGATCTTATCGGCTCGACCCACGCCTTTGAAGTTGCCATCAACCACCGGAGCTTGGGCTGCGTCGTGAAGTGGGTCCTGAATGATGATCAGTTGATGCTGCTGCAGCACATTGGCTCAAGTCAGATGACAGTAGGAGATGACAGTCCTTCGCTGGTGGAAGAGGGCTCTTCTTCTGACTCTGGGTGCAGCTCACAGCTTATGGAGGTAGGTCATGCGTGATTGCATGACATTACGATAAACCGATGAGCGAAAACATGTACTCCGTAGTACTTTCTTTTTTCCTGAAAAACTGTACATACGCTCTGCCTAGTGTGTCGATCCAATCAGGATTTGTTGCCCGTTGATTTTCAGGAGAAGATGGTGACTGTGAAGCGAGAAACCGAGCTGAAGGCAGAAGATGGGGCTCTGGAAAAAGATGCTGAGTGATGCCTTTCTCTGACTTTGATTACCAACTGTGAATGTAGCAAGAACAAGATGCGCTATATGTGCGGTTTTCAGATCAAGTGCCTGCTCTTATTTTTTTTGCGGGTACAAGTGCCTGCTCTTTTGCTCAGCCTTGTTTCCAAACCTATGTAAAAATCCCTTGTAAATAATATTCTCCTAGTAAATCTAGTTCTATCAAATCAAGTGTCCGGGTAACTTTTGCAAACAAGATGGATCTGTTGTGAATAGCAGGGTAGAGTACTTTATTTTGTTACGCCTCAGGGTATGTACAATGGTAAATGGTAGGGCATCTACAATGGCAGAGGAAGCTTAAGATCAATATCGTAGCCCCCGAGGGTGTTTTATAGGAAAGGGTTGATTCATCGTACCGTTCAATGGAAAGAAAATGGATTTGATGCCTTACACGTGTCCGTAAGGGCACAAAAGTCTTTTTACTTGGAGGTAACTAAACAGGCGCCACAGTGCGCGTGCCAGTAAAAGGGGAGGACGTGTGTCCCCACTTGCGTAGCGTGTCAACTGCCGCAGAGTTTTGGGCCCACAGGTCAGCGACACGACAGCTCCCGCGCCTTCCCAATATATTGGTCGTGGCTATCGTCAGCACTGATGTCATCATAAGTGAAAGCTTCGGCTAGCTATCTTTGAAAAATAACGACAGGGACAATGTTGATGGTATGAAAAGGATAATTTCGGGAGCTTTTGATCAGATTCGAAGTATTTGTCCAAATGCTCGGGGGCTACTTTTATCAGAAGTGTTCATACTTCTGATAAGAGGATGGTATGGAAAGAAAAATACAGGGTCGTTCAAACAGAAAAGACAGGTTGACCCTACAACCAAATACAAATACTTGACTGTAGCCTCGGGGGCTACTCCCATCGGGAGCGCTAGTCGCGCACCCGATGAAATAAGATAGAGTGGAAGTTGGGATTTTGAAGACATCAAGAGAAGAAGTAATGCAAGTTCAGCCTACAACCAAGTATAAACACTTGGTTGTAGCCTCGGGGATACTCCCATCGGGAACGCTGGTCGCGTACCCGATGAAATTGAAGGAGAGATTTTGACATATTTCGAGTTATGATATAACTCTTCATATACTCACATGGGGAAGATAAGGTAACAAGTACATCAACACGTCATGTGACTCGAATAAATGTGCTACTCCAGCAGCCGAAAAACATACTCGACAATATATTCTCAGAGCGCCTCTGTCGAGATTCAATCTCTGAATGCTGCAATACTTTGCGAAGGTAAGACCCCAGGATCCGTCCTGCGCGACGTAACATCGCACCCGAATGCGCTCTGCTACTTTTTTCCGTATCAACAGACGCGAAAAAATCCTAACGGACGCGTTAGGTACCCATAAAATATGACTGGAGTTCGGCATATGGTAAGACCTTAAGCGGCACATGTCAAACTACGCCAGTATACCGAGATCATGTCCGGGGACTTGATCTTGAAGTAGGTTTTTGCGGGATTGCCACTAGAGCAGTTAATTGGTACCTGATCCATCAGATGAACCAGCCCCAACTACCAGTATCCCTGTACAATATATGATTATTTTATGAAAGTTATTTTGGTAACTCGAAGAAATCAAGTGTTAATCATAATAAGGAAGATTTTCCTTAAATCTCTGATTCAAGTAAAATCTCGGGGGCTACTGACATAGGGCCCAGGCCAGTGTGGGGCTCAGGAACGGAAGATTTGTTTACTATAGGCTGGAAAAAATACAATATAGTCCCTCCGTTCACCTTTAGCTCGCGCCCTAGGAAAATAGCAGATATCAAGGCAAGTCCTCGATCAGATAAATTAGGAGGGAGTTCGAAAATGTCGAATGGAACCTGGCAACGCGCGAGGACGAAAACACAGCCAAAGAGAGAGCGGCACGTGTTTGTCAACATACGTATTTTTCTCAGTATATGTTCTGTAAATGTAACGTATCTGACTACACGCTTTACATTAACTCCGATCAACTGCAAGTTGTCTCTCACAGTGCGTCCTCCCCCGTTAGGCCTTGTTTACTTCTAGGGTATTTATGGGGATGGGAGGGGATTATTTCGTATCCCGGAAAATCCCCACTAGTCCGTTTACTTCTCCGGTTTTGAACGACATAATCCCGAGATATCCCCTCCCATCCCCTTCCATCCCCACATTTTTTGCCTAAATCAAAAACTCTCCATCATACTAGTGTATTTTTGGGAGGGGTATTTGAGGGGATTGGGTGAACACCAAATCCCCTCCCATCCCCATACTCATTGGGAAGAAAAATACGAGAGAAGTAAACAAGGCCTTAAGCTGAAGCCACTCTCCCTCCCCAAATCGAGCAACTCCTCACACCGCCGGATCCCAACTCCCCTTCCTCTCCATCTCTTCCTCCTTGTCATTCTCCGGTCCCTACAATCTTCGTCCAGGCCGACAACACCTCCTTCAAGCAGGCGCACGAGGCACGAGCCCTTGAGCTCCATCGCCATTGCCGCCTCGGTAAGCTCGCCCAACCCCACTGCATCTCGTCCTCCTCAACGCTTCGGACGGCAGTGAGGCCTTGAGGGCTAGCTCAGGTTGCAGAGGAGGGCCTTTTGGTTGAGCTAGCTCGAGTGGCGGAGGGATTCGGCGGGGCGTTGCGGCCATCAACGGGCGCCCTCAAGCTCCAGCGCACCTCCTGGCCGGCGGTGATGCCCACCACGGCGGCAGTGCGGCACCGCGGGCTAGCTCGGGCGGAGGAGGAAGGCTTCTTGGCCGAGCTAGCTCGACATCGGAGATCTTCGGCGGGACGCAGTGGCCGTCAACGGTGAGCTGATGCGCGCTTGGCCGTCGTGGGGGCGGCGCCGGCTCCGTCTTCATCAACCGAGAGGCCCCTGCGGCCCCGCCAGCAAGCCCCATCAGCACCATGGCGGCCGTGCCGTCCCGTGCTGAAGAAGAAGACTTTCCATCTATCTATACGAGCGCGCCGCAGCTGTTCAGCTGGTGTGTTTGAGCGCGCCGCAGTCGTCTGTTCAGCTGGTGTGTTTGATTTCTTTTGATTCTCTCTCAGGCCGTATTGCGTGTTCCTTTTGGTTTTCGCTTGGGCGTGGGTTTTACAGATTTGCACTGATCTCATTCCGATCTGGTAGAGGGAATGTGAAGAAACACACGAAGGAAAATATTCAGATTCTTGATTTTTGGATCTGTAGTCTGTACTAGCTAGGCTTACAGAGTTGAGGACGGGAGAGTTCTTCTCTGTTTCTCCTCTATCCTCTCGATCCTTCTAAGCTATTCTATATGGACTACCCCTTTTACACTTTAGACCCTACAGCTCTATATATTTTACTACTTACTCCAACACTCCCCCTCAAGATGGGTCAAATATATCAAATAGACCCATCTTGCTACAAAATACAGAGAAATTTCTTTCAGGTAAACCTTTAGTAAGAATGTCAGCTATCTGACTTGCTGAGGTTACATAAGGTAAGCAAACAATCCCCCTGTCAAGTTTCTCTTTGATGAAATGGCGATCTATCTCAATATGTTTGGTTCTATCATGTTGGATTGGATTGTTTGCAATGTCAATGGCAGCTTTATTGTCACAGTAGAGCATTAATGGACCATGCTTATAAAGCCTTAGCTCTACTAGAAGAATTTGTAGCCACAATAGCTCACATATCCCATGAGCCATAGACCGAAATTCTGCCTCCGCTGTTGATCTCGCTACCACAGACTGTTTTTTACTTCTCCATGACACGAGGTTCCCCCCAACAAATGCACAATAGCCTGAGGTGGAACGGCGATCATCTAGGGAGCCAGCCCAATCAGCATCCGTATAGCATTCAACTAATAAGTTCCCTTGCTTAGTGTATAACAGGCCCTTCCCGAGGCACCCTTTGAGGTACCTTAAAATTCTATTTGCAGCATTCATGTGAGATGTCTTTGGTTCATGCATAAATTGACTAACGACACTCACAGCAAATGCTATGTCAGGACGAGTATGAGAGAGGTATATTAGCCTTCCAACTAGTCTCTGATAGCGCTCCCGATCAACAGGTATGCCAGCATCATAGCTTAAGCGGTGATTCTGTTCTATAGGAGTTGCCGCAGGACGAACCCCAAGCATACCTGTTTCTTTGAGTAGGTCCAATGTATACTTTCGTTGTGATAAAAAGATACCTTTTGAGCCCCTTGAGACCTCTATGCCGAGAAAATAACGCAGCTGACCAAGGTCCTTCACTTCAAATTCTTGTGCTAAATGATGCTTCAGCTCATTGATTTCCTCGAGGTCATTGCCTGTTATCACAATATCATCAACATACACTATTAACACAGCAACTTTATCATCAACATGTTTGTAGAATAATGTATGGTCAGCATTGCTCTGCTTGTAGCCTCTTTTCAGCATGGCTTGTCTAAAACGATCAAACCACGCCCTTGGTGACTGTTTTAGACCATACAATGATCGACATAGTCATAACACCTTCCTAGAATTTTGCTTTGGTTCAAAACCAGGTGGAATGTCCATATACACTTCCTCGTGGAGATCACCATGAAGGAAAGCATTTTTAACATCCATCGGATAAATATTCCAGTCAAGATTTACAGCACAAGAAATGAGTGTCCTTATTGAATTCATCTTTGCTACAGGAGCAAACGTCTCCTCGTAATCAATCCCAGAAGTTTGTATGTAACCTTTTGCTACAAGTCTAGCCTTATATCTCTCAACCTTACCCTCAAGGTTATATTTAATGGTAAAGACCCATTTGCATCCTACAGTTTGCTTACCTTGTGGTAGATCCACGAGCTCCCAAGTCTGATTTTTTTCCAAAGCTCTCATCTCATCCAGCATTGCTTCCCTCCACTTTGGGTCCTCTATGGCTTGTTTCCAGTGGGATGGTATGGAACCAGAGTCTAACGAGGCAATAAAGTTTTGGAAGACAGGACTACAGTATTTATAGGACATATAATTTGCTATGTCATGTTTTTGTGTAACAAAATCTTTGAGGTATCCTGGGGCACTACGTGTTCTGGTTTGTTTCCGTAAGGCAATAGGCAAGCTATCTTGTGGGTTAACAAATGGAAGTAGATTATGACCCTGCCCCATAGTGCTACTAGGATTTGTAGGATTAAGAGAATTACTATCAGTACCTGGATCCTCATGCAATGGAGGCTCTGCTCCTTGATGTGGAAGTGGTGAATTTGTTGTTGCATCCTCTATGTTTCCATGACAGGAATTATTGTCAGCATCGCCATTTGGCTCCCCCTGGCTTGAAATGCGATCACAAGTTAGAGTACCACCTGGAGTGGGAGCAAGAACAGGGCTACTCAAAGAACCTCGAGTTCCACTCTCCCCCTCTTGTTCCACTTCAGGTGGTAATAAAGCAATACCAGTATCACTAATTGACTCATAAAAAGGTTCATGTTCACGAAATGTCACATCCATACTCACAAAAAAACGATGTTCAGAAGGACACCAACATTTGTAGCCTTTCTTAGAAGGAGAATAACCCATAAAAACACACTTTAAAGCACGTGGATCCAGTTTCCCAACAGAATTACGATAATCATGTACGAAACAAACACATCCAAAAATCTTTGGAGGAACAGCAAATTCATTTGAATTCAAAAGACATTCAGCGGGAGTTTTATAACCTAGTGAGCGAAGAGGCATACGATTTATCAGATATGCTGCAGTTTTAATAGCCTCTCCCCAAAGAAATTTTGGAACATTCATAGTAAACATAAGTGAGCGTGCAACTTCAAGAAGATGTCTATTTTTGCGCTCTGCGACACCATTTTGTTCTGGGGTATTAACACAAGTAGTCTGATGTTCAATACCACTCTCAGAAAGAAAATTTTCGAACTCCTGATTGACATATTCAGTGCCATTATCTGAACGTAGAACTTTAATAGTTGTTCCATGTTGATTTTTTATGAGAGCACACAAATCTTTAAAGACGGATAGAACATCACTCTTTCGCTTCAAAAGATACAGCCAAGTATATCGGCTAAAGCAGTCAATGAAAGTTACAAACCATCGATGTCCAGAGATTGAGTGGACCTCACAGGGTCCCCAGACATCTGAGTGAATGACATCAAAAGGTTGTTTACTTCTTAAACCCCTACTAGGATAAGAGCCCCTAGTATGTTTACCTAGTTCACATGCATCACAAACTAAGGACTCTCTAGTACATGATTTAAAAAGAGTAGGATATATGCGGGACATAACAGCAAAAGAGAGGTGTCCAAGCCTGCGATGATGCAACAATATTTCTTGACTTGGAGACAAACAGGATGCAAACGCCACTTCATCACTTCCTTCGTCAAGATAGTAGAGCCCCTCATGCTCGGTCCCAGTCCCCAACAGTCTCCCTGTTCCTAGATCCTGAAATACACAACGAGTAGGATCAAACCAACTTCCACAATTGAGGGACTTGTTCATAGAGCTAACTTATAAGAGATTAACTGGGAACTTAGGAACATGCAACACTGGTGATAAGGACAAATTCTTGGTGCACTTGATGGATCCGCGCCCTACAATAGGTGCCATCGTTCCATCAGCAACACGCACTTTGTCCATACCTGAGCACGGTGTGTAGGATGTGAATAAGTTGGAGGCTCCTGTCATATGATTTGTAGCTCCGGTGTCGATAATCCATGGGTTTCGGAGATGTGTGGAAGTGTAAATCTGAGGACATGTCATACCTTGATGAGAGGTGGCGGCGAGGCAAGAATCTGGTTTAGAGGAACCCTGGGAGGAAGAAGATCCTTCTGAGAGGCGAAGCCTGGAACTGAACTCCTCAAGAGCTCGAACATCTACCACGGGTCGCTGCTGTAGAGATGCAATATGACTGGCTTGCTTCTTGTTTTCTATCTGAACTCCCCCTGTCCGTGGCTTTCCCTTGTCCCACCAAGATGGATAACCATGCAGCTCAAAACACATTTCTTTTGTGTGTCCATTTTTCCTGCAATGATCACAGAACAATCTGCTCTTGTCAATCTTGTTGAAGGACCTTGGACCACGCCGTTACTGCATTGACAGGGCCGCTCTTTCTTATTTGTAGTTTAGATTTTCCTCCTTGCGTTGAGCCAAGCGTGTCTCTTCTTCAATCACACTAGATATAATGTCATCAAGACTTGGCCATTCTGGTTGTGAAAATATGAGTTGTCTCCGAAGATTCAGTTCCTCGTTTAACCCATCCAAGAAAAGTTTGGCTACAAGTGACTCAAACCACTTATGGTGAACAGCCATATCTTTCTTATCAACAGGTTGGAACGGATGATAATAGTGAAGATCCCTGTACAATCTTTTGACCTCGCCTGCAAATTCAGTAACAGACTTGGACCCTTGATTTAGATGAGTCAACTCATCCATAATTCGTGTAGCCTGCATCTTATTCGACTTGCCAGCAAATTGTTTCTCTAGTGTTGCCCAAACTTCATACACAGTTGGCATAATCTCGACTTGCTGTCGCACAACGAGGTCCATACTTCCAAGCATCCACACTAGAACTCTATCATTAGCCTGTTTTGCAGTAATATCACCACTCTTTTGCTTCTCATCCTCTTCAACAATCAGATTCTCACATCCGTGAGAGCTCAAAATGAGCTGAGCATGCCTTGCCCAGCTAATGTAGTTCCCTGGACCTGACAATCGCACAGGATTGGGTTCAAGGGCATACTTGGTCACCTCAGGGATTGCTTTCAGCTGTTGCTGTTCAAAGAACTTGCTAAAAAGTTCATACATCTTATCCATACTCGAGTCCCTCTTTGGTTCTCCCATCTTTCAGGGAAATCACACACTAGCAGATAATAATTGCAGTATGCTAATCTGATTTGATTTGTCTTTCAAGACAGGGCTGCAATTTCGACCTCTCAGCTCAACTCTCGTATACTAAATAAATGCCAGTGTAGTTCATACCTTCCTCTGTTTCTTGTGAAAGATCTGACGAAAGATAAAAAGCTTGGAGTGGAGCACTGCAGCAGCCAGCTGGAGCTTGTGACCTGTGAAACGATAAAGGGCAGCAGTAGATAACTAGGGATCCGCCTTCTTCTAGCCAATTCCCCCTGGATCCAAGCGAATCAAGCAACCGCTGCCACAACTTCTTCAGTCGCCGGTGACACAGCACCTCGCCTGATAGCGATTTCCGCTCAAGAAAGTAGGGAGGACGTGCAGGAACCGTCCTGCTCTGATACCATGAAGAAACACACGAAGGAAAATATTCAGATTCTTGATTTTTGGATCTGTAGTCTGTACTAGCTAGGCTTACAGAGTTGAGGACGGGAGAGTTCTTCTCTGTTTCTCCTCTATCCTCTCGATCCTTCTAAGCTATTCTATATGGACTACCCCTTTTACACTTTAGACCCTACAGCTCTATATATTTTACTACTTACTCCAACAGAATGTGTATTCTTTTTTCTTCCGATCTAAATGTTTCAGCGGTAACAAATGTTAGTATCTTGTTCATGAATTTATCCAGAACTTGTCAACTGATTGGTGAAGGAAACAAACTCAATTATTAACTTAGTTATTTTGAATGCAACAGTATTATGTTTATGTTTTAGCATTTTTTACTATCTGCAACAGAAAAAATATGTTAAGAACTCTCTGTTCCAAAATTGTCGATTTTGACTATTTTCATCCTTGATTAATTGGGAGAACTACCATTGAATCTTTCCATATTTTTAAAAGTAATGTTTTCAAAAATACTTTTACAACACAAAACCATTAGTACAAATGACATATTTTCACATTCAACATCTCGTCGTGATTTTTTAATATTCTACGAGGTAAAAGTTAATCTTACAAATCTAAACTGCTTCAAAATGGAGTAATCAGCGGAAAATTTGTTTTAAAGTTCATTTGAAGGAAAAAAATCATCTGAAGAAAAATATCATGTTGGCAATGCTAATTAGTATTATATTTAGCTATGGAAGTATAAATCCAACTTCATTAACAATGACTTCAATTTTCAGCTGTTGCATTTTTTCACCATTGTTAAAAAAATGTGGTTGCAAAGTTACATGACCACCATAATTAGTGACATGAAATCCAATATGCCTTTATTACTTGTAAACGTACAACAATAAATTCACAGCCGAACATTTACTTCAAAACATCATTGCGATGGACTACACAAAGTAGTACCTGGTTCTGCATTTACTATCATCCCACTTGCGTATGAGGCTGCGCCCGTATAAACATACGTATCTGCTAATTGGAAAGACACTAATGATTCGTATTTGCTGATTGCTATTTTACGTGCTAATCACGTGGCACCAACCAACGCGTGGGATTTTGATCTCGCCCGTTGCCAGGTCCCAATCATGCGCGTCGGGAGGGAATTACCCTAATTTGCCCCGGTACAGTCCCACCCTCAGGAGCTGTCATAAACGCCATGCAGCCATTCATTGGTTGTGGACGCATAGTCTTCTATGCAGTTAATTGACTGCATTGCTAGCAGCCGCTCTCTATTTCTCGCATGCGCGCGCCTCCTGCTTACTCTTTCTCGCATGCGCGAAGAAGTTTTTTTTGAAGCATTGAAGCGTAATTGTCGATGAAGTCATTGTTAATTTGATTTTATTTAAGTTAATTAAACTAGTAAAAAATATGTATTCTATTTTTTACTATTTTATTATTTTTTCTATCATAAATATGCATACATATATTAGCCTTAGGGGGTCCTTTCGTCGAATTTGCCCAAGGGCCCCGAAAAACATAGGGCCGGCCCTGAGCTGGACAGTACGTGTCGTGGTGAAGCAGAAACCGGACAAGAGCTGGACCGAAGCGCTGGTATCTGCATTCGGCGCATGCAAGTCTGTGCAGCCCCGCTGCTGCTGTTGCTGCAACCGAGAGCGACGGCGTCCGGCCGGGCTCCGGGCAGCAGCAAGCTCGCTGCAGTAGGTGCCGGAATAGGCAAAGAGGGCTAGGAGACGGCCGTTGGTTTGTGCAGTCTCCATGCCCGAGGAGGTAGCCCAGGCCTGGCCTGGCGTTCCTCGTGGCTCCGTCTTTCTCTAGCCTCGGGCCTCGGGCTGGCTGTGCTCACGGTACGGCCCCCACATGGGGTCCCTGCGGTTGCTCGGTGAACAGTGACCGCCTCCGGGGAGAAGAAGAATCCAGGCCACCACAGTGACGGCGAAGCGTTTCACTGCGTAGTGGGACCGCGCGACAGCTTGGTCCGCTTGTTATTGAGGAGGGGGAGGAGAGCTGGTGAGGATCACGTCGCCGCAGGGCGGAGGTGTTGGTGTTGGCGCGACGCACCACGCGCGCCCCCACGCACGAACACACCGGCCCGTTCGCCCCGTAGGAGGAACCAGACCCAGCCATTGAATTGATGATGATCCGGTAGCACACATGCTAGGCTATGCTAGGCTAGGCGGCTGTAGCAGCTTTTTTTTTGAACATAAAGAATTTTCCATTAAGTTCAACAACATTTTACAAAAGCAAGCGTGCACAAGGCATCGCTGAATTCTGAAAATACATCTCTGAAGGAGCATCTTAGGCCATCCTCGTTGCTAGCAAGGCACCTAAATGAGAAAGGCCTACCCTGAACCTGAATCCTAGTAGCCAGCTTTGCTTGGAAATCAGCTTTGAAGTTTGTGCTCCTGGGAACATGAAATATTTTCTGCTGATTGAAATAGGGCATGCTAAAAAGAGCAGCTAGTTGTGGCCTAATCTGCCAGTGACCTGGGGCTTCAGTAATGTTACAAGTAGTTGCTTCCCTTGCTATGATTGCGTTGTCAGTGAAGAAGTGAACCTGCTGAAGCTGAAGGTGGTGTGCCAACTGAAAGTGCATGGAGCCCCCATGTGTGGTTTTGGTAATTAATGATAATCCCTATGGACTAATGTTTGCATTGAGTTATATTTGTAGGAGTTGTCCATAGGCAATTCTTGAACCATATGTTGGCTTCAAGGTTGCGATAAGAAGAATTTGATGAAGGATATCAAGTGTCAAGTATGTCTTGAAGATGAAGATGAAGTGAGCCCTCAAGTTACTTCAAGACATGAACATGTTTGTATTAGGTTGCAATAAGAAGAAATTGATGAAGGATATCAAGTGTCAAGTATGTCTTGAAGATGAAAATGAAGTGAGCCCTAGAGTTACTTCAAGACATCAACATGATGAAGAATGAAGAAATGAAGTGCAAGTTCAAGATGAGCCAACTCGAAGAGTTCAAAAGCTTGAAGCTTGCCATGGAGAAATGAAGTGCAAGTTCAAGATGAGCCACCTCGAAGAGGTCCTTTGCTTGAGTCTTGCCATCCATATGGTGATCATGGATATGTGAAGATGCGCCGAAGAAGAAGCTCTCCCATGGTGGATTATGGGGGAGCAATCCACATGGTGGTCATGGTTATGTGAAGATGCGCGAAGAAGAAGCTCTCCCATGGTGGATTATGGGGGAGCAATCCACAAGACTTCGTCAAGCAAACACAAGCAAGAAAGGCGTTCCATCTTGTTGAGGTCAAGATCGTCATCGAGCTCAAGTGGAATGCGCAAGTATAAGGTTTGCTCTTGATAGGGTTTCTTTCTCACCGGTTTCATAGTGTAGTTGGAGACCGGTTTATAGTTTAGTTGTCGTACTATCAAGAGGGGTCTCGAGTGAGTAACTCGATCGTATCGTTCGGAGAGAGCTCAAACCTTTGCATACTTGCATCATCTTTCTTGGTTGTTATTTGGACCTAATCCATGTGATGTTTTAGAGCTTGTGCTTATTCTCATGACAAGCTCTAGTTCATCGAAAACGGATTTCGCATAGATCACTTGTTGCGTTTTCGAGTTTGGTTCATCATCTTTCTTGGTTTTATTTGGATCTTATCCATGTGATGTTTTAGAGCTTGTGCTTATTCTCATGACAAGCTCTAGTTCATTGAGAATGGTTTTTGCATGGGCAACCTGTTGCATTTTCGAGTTTGGAAGTTTTACCGGTATGTCTTTTTTTGATAGGTCAAACCTTTCATCATTTGTTTCTATCCTCCCTTGTTGGACTATGATGGTTTCCTGCATGATCTTGTAGAGCTTGTTCCTAGCTTCAAAACAAGCCCAAGATCATCAAAATCGGAGTCCGGATGCTAAAGTTATGCCCGTTTTAGTTTTGGTGTTTCGCAGTTTGGGGCGGATAATCCGGCCCGAATGACCAACGGGAAAATATCCGGCCAAATATCCGGCCCGAGCCAGGGGCGATTTTCGGGGGATTTCCGGGGAGGTCCCAAACGGTCATATTTCGTTGGGAGGGGTATATAAGACCCCCTTCTTCCTCCTTGGGCTGGTCGGTTCACTCTCTCTCTCTCTCCTCCATTGTTGTCCTTCAAAGCTTGCCCTAGTTCTTGATTCCTCCCATGATTCTTGCATATTCTTGAGGGAAAAGAGAGAGGAGATCTAGATCTACATCTTCACCAATCAAATCCCTCTCTTTGTGAGGGGAACCCACTAGATCTTGATCTTGGAGGATTTTGTGTTCTCTTCTTTGTTCTTCCTCTCTTATTCCCCCAATAGCTTTTGTAGCTTTGTTGGAATTTGAGAGAGAAGGATTTGAGCATCTTTGTGGTGTTCTTGCCATTGCATTTGGTGCATCGGTTTGAGTTCTCCACGCTGAGTCGTGGTGGTGAAAACAAGAAGGTTGTTACTCTTGGGTTCTTGGAACCCTAGACGGATTCTAGGCCTTTGTGGCGGTTTGTTGGGAGCCTCCAATTAAGTTGTGGATGTGTGCCCCAATCTTTGTGTAAGGCCCGGTTTCCGCCTCGAAGGAAATCCCTTAGTGGAACCGTGACCTAGGCCTTTGTGGCGAGGGTCACCGGAGATTTAGGTGAGGCGCCTTCGTGGCGTTCGGTGTGTGGTGTGAGTACCGCATCTTGGGGTGAGGCCTTTGTGGCGTTGGTGTGCATCGAGCAACCACACCTCATGGTGAGCCTCTTGTGGCGTTCGGGAGCACTAAGCCACCGCACCTCTCCACCGGAGATTAGCACTCGCAAGAGTGTGAACTCCGGGATAAATCATCGTCTCCCGCGTGCCTTGGTTATCTCTATACCCGAGCTCTTTACTTATGCACTTTACCTTGTGATAGCCATCGTGCTTGAAGTTATATATATCTTGCTATCACATACTTGCTTGTATTGCTTAGCATAAGTTGTTGGTGCACATAGAGGAACCATTGCTTAGAATAAGTTGTTGGTGCACATAGGTGAACCATAGTATATAGGCTTTGGGCTTGACAAAGTAAACGCTAGTTTTATTCCGCATTTGTTAAGCCCATCTCGTAAAAGTTTTAAATCGCCTATTCACCCCCCCTCTAGGCGACATCCGTGTCCTTTCACCAACTTTGCTGCAAGAAGAAGTCCAAAAGCTTCAGCTTGCAGTGCCGAAGCAGCCGGGGGAGAAATAGCTGAGACGAAGAGCCGGCAGCATCGATGGGCGCCTTCAAACTGAATGATAATTCCTATTCATGCCTTCGACGTAGAAGTGCCCTGATGTTGGAGTTGCGGCCATGAAGCATCTGTAAAGATCTTGTGCTTGGAATGCTCCATGGATCGGAGACAGTTGTCCCTGGAGAAGGAAACATCCGATGGTTGATGTGCAGATCTCGAGTTGAACTTGTGGTATACTGCTGGTCTTGAACATAATAAGTTGGTCCAGGCGCCTCCTGTTGGTGAGGAAGATCTTGGATCAAGCTGTCATGTGCCCTGTCATCCAACTTGGCTCCTTGGAGTATAGCATTTGTTGCAGAAAACAGCTGCCAAGGTTTATGAGTTTTCTTGCAAAATAGTTGATCGCTTCTTGCTTTCCAAAGGCACCATAAGAATGTATATATATTTTCAAGTGAAGCTAAAGGGTGACCAGAGGAAATAATGGCGTGAATCAAGTCTGGGATGGATGGGTGATTAGAAGCAAAAACTTCAGACCTGATGTACCACGGGTGACAGAACCAAGCCGCTTTAGAGAACGGGGAGAGGAAAAGCATATGCATTTCGTCTTCCATTGCTCCGCATCGAGAGCACTCCTCGTTGATGTGTATAGAAAACTTACCTGCTCTCTTCCCAGCGGGGAGCGCTTTTCGCAACAGTCTCCATGCAAAAGTCTGAACTCTCGGAACCATCTTCTTGCATTTCCAAACCTGCAAAAGAAGGTTTTTTATTTGCACTGGCACTTCCTTTGGCCGTTGGTTGGCTGGGAGAGCCAAATTTACTCTCCAATGGTAGTAAGCACTTTTTGCCAAGCACACACCTGCAGGGATTAGCTTCCAACAAAGTGTATCTTGCCCATTTGCTAAGATGATAGGAGTTTGAATAATTTGATTAGGAGTTTTGGTATTGAATAGGCTTTGAATAAGAGGGATATTCCAAGCTTTTTGGTTGGGTATCCAAAGATCTTTAACGGTGGCAGGGTAATTGTAGGGCTGATCTTGTATAATATATAAGGTTATCATAAATAGATTCCCAACCTGGAAACCATGGGGTACTCCAAATGGAAGTACTGCCATCAAAGAGTTGGTAAAAAGCAGCGGAGAACAAAAGAGGTCGTACCTTTAGTATAACAGTCCAGAAGGCGGATTTTGGAATGTTTGATTTTGCTCGCCAAATGGAGGTGTCAGGGTGGTACTTGGATTTGAGAACTTGCGCTAAATGATGTTGAGGATCATCTGCAAGCCTCCAAGCCGCCGTTAGAATTAGACTTTGATTTACGGCCTGCAAATTTCTAATGCCTAGGCCACCTTCTTTTTTGTGTGTGCATATATCAGCCCATGCCCTAAGACACAAACTTTTTGTGGTAGACTCTTCCCTCACGCCTGTCCACCAGAAGTTTCTAATGATGGCAGTAAGTTTGGAAAAAAACTTCCTGGAAAAAAGTATATTGGACATGTAGTACACATGTATAGACGAGAACACATATTTTATTAAAGTGAATCTCGCAGCATGGGACATTCTATTGGCCTTGCAAGCGGTGAGCTTAGATTTGAATTTATCATATACTCCCTCCATCTCAATGCATAGGGCGAATTTTCATCAAAGCTTAAGGTGTGTGCGCTGCTAGATGCAACTATCGCGCCAATCTTCCAAAATTAGCCTCCGCTCGTTCTCTGTTCCACCTAAAAAATAGCCGGCAGTTAAGACTACTCACAATGGGAGTATCATAGGTAGTATCATGCATTGCATGCATGCAAAAAGCTGATGTGGCGCTGCAATTAATGATGAAAGAGATGATAGTAGTATCATAGGTAGATACCGTATCATAGCACGTAAAACAAGAAAATTTCATGTCAAATAAATCTTGTACACAATTTTGCATTGAGATTCTACAAATTAATAAATACAATGAGAATATGGTACTACTATATGATACCATGCATTATAGAGGTAGTATCATACACTAGTATCATATGCATGATACCAGTATATGATACTACCCATTGTGACTAGTCTAATACCAAGTGCAGTTACTGCAGCCTTTTCATTGCTCTGCATGCGGAGAAGAGTGGAAGAACGAGGAGAGCAACAATTATTGCGGCTTTTTCATTCGTTGTGCAGGTTGCATGCAGGGAGAGAGAAAAGGAAACCACATCAAAAGAGGAGGCAATCCTCAACAAACTAGCGATTAATTAGGGGCACATTAGGAAAGAGTTGCCTCGCTGGAAACCTCCTTAATCGGCGTGCAAACTTTTTGATATCTGCTAAATCACAGCTAGCTGTTTTTCAATTCGTGCACACACATTTTTCTGGCCACTCGATCGTTTGTCAAGATGCGCGCTAGGTGAAGTCTGCTTTGTGTTGTCTCGTTGTCCGTCTCTGTCGGGCCGCTTCGGTAGGGGTTGTTTTTGGGTTTTGGACTTTTGGATTCGAGCCCGTTCAGAATTCTGGGTGCCCGTTTTCTTCTCTTAGGGCATGTACAATGGTAGAGAAGACATGCCTTCACTTATCCCGCCACATCAGCTAGAGAAGGCATTAGATATATGTCATACAACGTATTATCTCTTACTGTCATCTCTAGCAATTAATATTAATAATTAAATTTTGGTAGGAAATTTGTTGCTAAGGGAAGACATATGTGATACAATGGAGAAAATAGTCTTCCCTTATTTCGTAAGAGATGATCCCTTAGCTAAGGGAAGACAGCCTTCTCTCTCTTCATTCTCTCTCCTCCAACTAAGCAAAAATCTGATGTGGCATCTCTAAGGGAAGGCTGACATCATCCCATTGTACATGCCCTTATCTTTTCTTACCAAGGACAGGCGAAGGATTGAGAGGAGCGGCGCCCGGCCATCTGCATCCTGCCTCGTCGCACGACGAGAACCTGAGGCGGAGGAGGTTGAAGTAGAGTTCTCTGGCGGCGGAGGTATGTCGCCGTGCAGCTCTTGCATGTCATACGCACTGCATGTTTTTCGGCTCCACTACTATCGAGCGTACGATTTTGTTTGTGGGGGCGAAGGGTGATCCTTCGGGGGTTCCGCATGTATACAGGCCAGCTAGGTGTCTACCTGAGGTGACTTCGTGCCATTACCCATTTTTGGAGGGGGGGGGCATTCTGTGAACTGAGGTAGGATTTGTGGGGATTCGTTTAGTTACTAATGAATTTCGTTTCATGCATAATTGTGTGTGAATGAGATCCGAATTAGTGGTAGAAAATTATAGGTTGAGTTCCGATGGGGAAAGCCAGGGAGGGTGGCCATCAACAACGTGCTATGATTTTTTTAATTTGCCTTTTCGCATTTTCTTAAAATTAAATTTTGATATAAGTTGATTCATGTCACAATCACTAGTTGTGTGGGTATTGCCGTGTGGGCATTGAGGGCTGATAAAGGGTGGTGGAGGGGGAGGTTTTAGTTCTGTGCAATTGGTGTAGTTTTTTCAGAGATTAGATTTTTCCAGACTTCATTTAGAGTCGTAGGTGGGGATGCGGCTTTTCATACTTCATTTTCTTTGATTTTGTAGTTTAAATATAAAAAAATAGATGGTGTGGACAGGGCTGCATTCACCAAATTCTTGGTGAAGTTTTTTTCTTTAGAAATGCCAAGGAATTTGACCATGCAACAGAAAACTATCATTGAGAAATTTGGTTTTGGTTGCCTTCTACTGTTTTGTTTTGGTCAGCCAGTTATGCTATCTGGTGAAATTGGTGGTATAACGTTGACATATCAAAGCACACAGTACTATTCCATTTTAGGTTTGCCAATCGAAGGTCTGTAGGTCTCATGCAACAGCAGAAGCTGCAAGTGTTTATCTTATCTCAAGAAATCGAGTTATTGCACCTAGTTGTGTTGCTAAATTGGAGCAAACACAATTCTTTCTTTTTTCTCTAAGTCTCTATTGTCATTCTATAACTTTATTCAGTCCTCGTCCTATTTCAGTCATTGTCTTTCTCATTCTCTTCTTTCTTCGTTGTTTGTCTGTTCATGTTCAGCTTCTAGCCATTTGTTTATGTTTCAGTCTTCATTTTTATTTCTTCATTCTGTGATTTCAGCTTTCATGTACAGTTTAAATATATTTCTTGTCATTCTCAGTCCCTCAACTCCCCTCTTGACAATGTTAGTTTATGTTTTCTATCTTCATTTTTATTGTTATTGTTTCAGTCCCTTGCATTCTGCCTCTTGTCATTGTTAGTGTCTTTCTTGAATTCAGAATTTTATTGCTATTGTTTGTATCTTCCTTCATTTTTTGTATACCTTATGATTTTTCATGTACAGTTTAAATAATTTTCTTGTCACTCTCAGCCCCTCAACTCCATCTTGACGTTGTTAGTATATGTCATGTATCTCTATTTTTATTGTTGTTGTTTCAGTCCCTTGCACTCTCCCTCTTGTCATTGTTAGTTTCTTTCTCTAGTTTGGATTTTTATTGCTATTGTTAGTCTCTTCCTTCATGATTCCTTGGTTATAAGTTCATGATTCGTAGTCATTGTCTATTTTGTCTTTAATATCTAAGTCTCTATTTCGTCATTGTTTAGTTCATGAGCCCTCAGTCATAACTCATAAGTTCGCGATTCTTCAGCTTCATCAGTCTGTAACTTCCTACTTTTATCAGTATTTTTATTTAGTCATGCGTTTTGAGTTTCTTTTTTCCCCTAATTTCATCAGTAAGTTTATTTAGTGGTTTAGTCTTTTTTTTTTGTTTTGTGAGTTTCTTAAGTCTCTGTTTCGTCTCAAAGTGTTCTATTTTTTCACTCTCTAAGTTGCACTTTTATTTAGTTATGAGTTTTCAGTTTCAGTAGGATATCATTTTATAACTGAATATTATCACCAGTTTTCAGTTTTGTCAGTGTCTAAGTTTCGTCAATGTTAAGTTTCAGTTTTCATTCGAAATATGCTGATGTGGTGCAATGCGTGTGGATGGCAAGATGGCCTTCGCCCACAGAAGATGAGACAGTGTTCTTTCTTTTATGTTATATTTTCTTCCTCTCTTTTTTTGTTCACAACTTGTTCATATGTACATGACTTATTCGTTTTTTTCATCCATCTTATCTTTTTCTTGCAAATCATGCAATATTTCATCATAGCACAGCTAAACAATGTGGTAGGCATGTTTGTTGGTGTTGTGCCACCTAAGAATAGTACTATGTGTTTGAGTTGAAAAGGAGACTTAATAAGAAACGTATCTTTGGTAGTGACTACCAACAAGTTCATAAGTGTATATGACAGGAAGGCAAGCGACAAAATTAGGTTTGATCTGTATCATCATCCTTAACTTGTCGCTATCTTCCCGAATGGCTCTGTCGCTGTACCCAAGCAAATGTATTCTATCTTGTTTCATTTCCACCTAATGGACTATAGTGATTGTCTTAATATTTTGTTCAACAAGGGTTTGTGGTTTATTTTAGTTATCATTCTTTTCCCGCTAAAATGGGCCGAAGCTCATACTTTCCCGGGCGCTGCAACGGCTGTTGTGGTCACAAGCTGACTTCGGGTCAGACATTAAGGTAAACATTGTGCCTTAGTGTGGTCTTGGTTCGGGTGATGTTTCTGTGCCCACCATAGTATTCACCAACATAGTGCACAACGGCTCTGAACTATTTAGTTTTATTTTCCCTCTTTTTTCCTTTTGCATTTTCACAAATATGTTTTTTCTCCTATTCAAGTTTTTGTGCTGGTTTTACTCCAGACAACATGTCCCCAAGGAAATTGTCTCGGTACTGAAGATCCCCAAGAAGACAACGCACTTCTCAGGATTGGCTGAAGATGGGAACCACAAGGAAGCAGTTCACTAATGGGAGGTTTCATTCGGGTCTGAATGGCTAGGATTTGCTGATGAGAATAAGATAGAGTTCGGCTTCAACATTCTTATATTGTTTCGCAAGGATAATGAAGGCTATCTGAACATCTTAATTCGACGTTCTGTAGAATTTGGCAGAGGAGGGGATCGGGGGTTTTATGTTTTCTACCTCTTGGTTTGTTATCAATCTAGGCTATATGTGGCCTGTCATGTCAGATGTTTTGTGTCACAACTTGTCAGATCCTATATTTTTATCCGTGGTAACTAGGAATGGTGATGTTATTTGTTAACATCTTTTTGCGGGACTAAGCTTGTGATGATCTTGAAGGGTGTGATCATTTACCATGTCCAGTTTTTCTGAAGTGTGGTCATTTATCTTGCCAAGATCATGAATCAAGATTTCGGAAGGATTGGGGGTTTAGGATAGATTTTCCCAGACATTTAGGATTAGGATAACATACTTGTTGATGATCATTTATGTGTGTTTCTCTTCATCTTCTACCATCTTGTCATCTTTATTTATCTTCTTTTGTTCGTGTATTTTTTCTTGAGCTAATTATGATATGGATGTCTGAAGCGAAATGACACACACGCACTGAGACAACCCAGAGATCATGACTAGTGAGGACTGAGAAAGATATCTAGGATCCTTATTTTCTGCTTGCGGCCAAATGAACTGCACGTACTGAGGTAGGCAACAAACCTTTTCTTGTTTTAAAAGCCGAGTTGATAGGCGGACTTTTACTTCTCGGGAACGGATAGACACAGTTTAAGTACAACCCACGTTAGTGGGTTTTGCGGGTCGGGCCCAACCAAGTTCTCTTCAAAATTACGGGACCATGCAGGTCCGATCGTGCGAGGTGGGGCTTCTAACATCATCAGATCACATGCACACAGCACACATGTCAACGCATGATTGGTGGAAAATCTGTATGTGCGCGAATTAAAAAACAGACGTCTGTTAATTAGACAGTCCCAACTTTTTTACGCCCTATGCACTGAGATGGAGGGAGTATGAAATTGTAAGCACATCTTTTACGCCCTATTTTGTCTTTAATATCTAAGTCTCTATTTCTGTCTTCATTTTTATTGTTATTGTTTCAGTCCCTTGCATTCTGCCTCTTGTCATTGTTAGTGTCTTTCTTGAATTTAGAATTTTATTGCTATTGTTTGTATCTTCCTTCATTTTTTGTATACCTTATGATTTTTCATGTACAGTTTAAATAATTTTCTTGTCACTCTCAGCCCCTCAACTCCATCTTGACGTTTTTTAGTATATGTCATGTATCTCTATTTTTATTGTTGTTGTTTCAGTCCCTTGCACTATCCCTCTTGTCATTGTTAGTTTCTTTCTCTAGTTTGGATTTTTATTGCTATTGTTAGTCTCTTCCTTCATGATTCCTTGGTTATAAGTTCATGATTCGTAGTCATTGTCTATTTTGTCTTTAATATCTAAGTCTCTATTTCGTCATTGTTTAGTTCATGAGCCCTTAGTCATAACTCATAAGTTCGCGATTCTTCAGCTTCATCAGTCTGTAACTTCCTACTTTTATCAGTATTTTTATTTAGTCATGCGTTTTGAGTTTCTTTTTTCCCCTAATTTCATCAGTAAGTTTATTTAGTGGTTTAGTCTTTTGTTTTGTTTTGTGAGTCTCTTAAGTCTATTTTTTCACTCTCTAAGTTGCACTTTTATTTAGTTATGAGTTTTCAGTTTCAGTAGGATATCATTTTATAACTGAATATTATCACCAGTTTTCAGTTTTGTCAGTGTCTAAGTTTCGTCAATGTTAAGTTTCAGTTTTCATTCGAAATATGCTGATGTGGTGCAATGCGTGTGGATGGCAAGATGGCCTTCGCCCACAGAAGATGAGACAGTGTTCTTTCTTTTATGTTATATTTTCTTCCTCTTTTTTTTTGTTCACAACTTGTTCATATGTACATGACTTATTCGTTTTTTTCATCCATCTTATCTTTTTCTTGCAAATCATGCAATATTTCATCATAGCACAGCTAAACAATGTGGTAGGCATGTTTGTTGGTGTTGTGCCACCTAAGAATAGTACTATGTGTTTGAGTTGAAAAGGAGACTTAATAAGAAACGTATCTTTGGTAGTGACTACCAACAAGTTCATAAGTGTATATGACAGGAAGGCAAGCGACAAAATTAGGTTTGATCTGTATCATCATCCTTAACTTGTCGCTATCTTCCCGAATGGCTCTGTCGCTGTACCCAAGCAAATGTATTCTATCTTGTTTCATTTCCACCTAATGGACTATAGTGATTGTCTTAATATTTTGTTCAACAAGGGTTTGTGGTTTATTTTAGTTATCATTCTTTTCCCGCTAAAATGGGCCGAAGCTCATACTTTCCCGGGCGCTGCAACGGCTGTTGTGGTCACAAGCTGACTTCGGGTCAGACATTAAGGTAAACATTGTGCCTTAGTGTGGTCTTGGTTCGGGTGATGTTTCTGTGCCCACCATAGTATTCACCAACATAGTGCACAACGGCTCTGAACTATTTAGTTTTATTTTCCCTCTTTTTTCCTTTTGCATTTTCACAAATATGTTTTTTCTCCTATTCAAGTTTTTGTGCTGGTTTTATTCCAGACAACATGTCCCCAAGGAAATTGTCTCGGTACTGAAGATCCCCAAGAAGACAACGCACTTCTCAGGATTGGCTGAAGATGGGAACCACAAGGAAGCAGCATACTACACTTTCACTAATGGGAGGTTTCATTCGGGTCTGAATGGCTAGGATTTGCTGATGAGAATAAGATAGAGTTCGGCTTCAACATTCTTATATTGTTTCGCAAGGATAATGAAGGCTATCTGAACATCTTAATTCGACGTTCTGTAGAACTTGGCAGAGGAGGGGGTCGGGGGTTTTATGTTTTCTACCTCTTGGTTTGTTATCAATCTAGGCTATATGTGGCCTGTCATGTCAGATGTTTTGTGTCACAACTTGTCAGATCCTATATTTTTTATCCGTGGTAACTAGGAATGGTGATGTTATTTGTTAACATCTTTTTGCGGGACTAAGCTTGTGATGATCTTGAAGGGTGTGATCATTTACCATGTCCAGTTTTTCTGAAGTGTGGTCATTTATCTTGCCAAGATCATGAATCAAGATTTCGGAAGGATTGGGGGTTTAGGATAGATTTTCCCAGACATTTAGGATTAGGATAACATACTTGTTGATGATCTTTTATGTGTGTTTCTCTTCATCTTCTACCATCTTGTCATCTTTATTTATCTTCTTTTGTTCTATCTCCTCAGATTTGATCTCTGTGTATTTTTTTCTTGAGTTAATTATGATATGGATGTCTGAAGCGAAATAACATACACGCACTGAGACAACCCAGAGATCGTGACTAGTGAGGACTGAGAAAGATATCTAGGATCCTTATTTTCTGCTTGCGGCCAAATGAACTGCACGTACTGAGGCAGGCAACAAACCTTTTCTTGTTTTAAAAGCCCAGTTGATAGGCGGACTTTTACTTCTCGGGAACGGATAGACACAGTTTAAGTACAACCCACGTTAGTGGGTTTTGCGGGTCGGGCCCAACCAAGTTCTCTTCAAAATTACGGGACCATGCAGGTCCGATCGTGCGAGGTGGGGCTTCTAACATCATCAGATCACATGCACACAGCACACGTGTCAACGCATGATTGGTGGAAAATCTGTATGTGCGCGAATTAAAAAACAGACGTCTGTTAATTAGACAGTCCCAACTTTTTTACGCCCTATGCACTGAGATGGAGGGAGTATGAAATTGTAAGCACATCTTTTACGCCCTATTTTGTCTTTAATATCTAAGTCTCTATTTCTGTCTTCATTTTTATTGTTATTGTTTCAGTCCCTTGCATTCTGCCTCTTGTCATTGTTAGTGTCTTTCTTGAATTTAGAATTTTATTGCTATTGTTTGTATCTTCATTTTTTGTATACCTTATGATTTTTCATGTACAGTTTAAATAATTTTCTTGTCACTCTCAGCCCCTCAACTCCATCTTGACGTTTTTTAGTATATGTCATGTATCTCTATTTTTATTGTTGTTGTTTCAGTCCCTTGCACTCTCCCTCTTGTCATTGTTAGTTTCTTTCTCTAGTTTGGATTTTTATTGCTATTGTTAGTCTCTTCCTTCATGATTCCTTGGTTATAAGTTCATGATTCGTAGTCATTGTCTATTTTGTCTTTAATATCTAAGTCTCTATTTCGTCATTGTTTAGTTCATGAGCCCTCAGTCATAACTCATAAGTTCGCGATTCTTCAGCTTCATCAGTCTGTAACTTCCTACTTTTATCAGTATTTTTATTTAGTCATGCGTTTTGAGTTTCTTTTTTCCCCTAATTTCATCAGTAAGTTTATTTAGTGGTTTAGTCTTTTTGTTTTGTTTTGTGAGTCTCTTAAGTCTCTGTTTCGTCTCAAAGTGTTCTATTTTTTCACTCTCTAAGAAAATCCAAATACGGACGAAAAGGAAAATCCAAAGGAGAGAGCTCCCGCCGGCGCACCTTTCGCTTGGATACGGACTAACTTTGGAGAACTCCTGCCGGAAGGGGCCGAGCGTGACACTATCAGGACGTACACCCGAGTGTACTTGTGGTACATGTTATCGAGGACTCTCTTTGCTGACAGTGGTGGGAAGTTGGCCCATTGGTGTTGGCTCAAGGCGCTTACGGTGTTGGAGCGCCGATGGAGTTGGGGAACAGCGGCATTTGCCTACCTCTACCGGCAGGTGATGATTTGTTCTATTTACTATTTTTTCTATAGTAGTGTGCTAGACAAAGTACTAACCAAATGTCTTATGTACGCAGTTGGACGAAGCTTGTCGCAGCTTGTCGCAGGACTGGGAGCGGCGGTATTGGTGGATGCTTGCTCCTACTTTCCGTATGGAGCTGGGACCGCCTATCAGTTGGCGGCCCAGGATACTCACAGCGAGACCATGGCCTCATTATCGGCACAACCTTGATCGGGAGCCGACTTGGGCATATCTTTGGGACAATGTCTCGGAGATGACGAGCGACCCAAAGATCATGTACATGCACTACACTAAGGAGTTGGATACTCTTACCGCTGAGCAGGTAACCGATTTTAATCCATCACTCTTTTGCAATGGGGTCTTCATATTTTAGTCCAATTCCGAAATATTTGTATGTTGCAGGTGGATTGGGAGCCATATGGTACCTACTACCGTATTGGCGCGGGGATGGCTGACCTCAACCCCAAGTGCCTTGAGGAGGCGCGTTTCTGGCGTATGCGCTGCCCACTCATATGCATGTGGCTTGTTGAGTACCACCAGCCGCATAGAGTGATGAGGCAGTTTGGGCTGTATCAGGAGTGCCCACCTCAGTGGCAAGACACAGACCAGACGCTTCATAGGTAAACTTCTTGAATCATGCGATGGAAGATTGTTGATTGAAGAGATAGAATCTAACTTCTTGATTCCTGCAGGCTTGATAGGAAGCGGCAGAGGAAGATCACAAATTGGCCTGACCATCATAGAGGCCACGTCACAGCGTTCCAATACTGTTTGGAAGAGGTACGGAATGCTGGCCATGTGGAGATTGTCCCCCACGACTTGGCCGCTTTCAACAACTATCTCCAATGGTTTCATGAAAGCACGCGTATCGAGCTAGTGAAACCCGCGTATGATGACGACATCTTGTACGACCCCATCGAGTAGTTCAATGAGCTTGCGCAAAGCCAGCACGACACCTTTGCTCGCAGAGGAAGATCGACTTCTATTGCTTCCGAGCTGAACTTCGTGGTAATGTATTCTCTCGTTAGCTAGTACATCCTCTACATTGGCATGTGATCGCTCAAAATTTGTATAATATGTTTGTCGCAGCGGTCCGAGATCCAAAAAACAGCTGAGGAGTGCGAGACTGTTTGGGATTAGAGCCATACAGATGACAAGCCTATCGGACCGATGCGGCATTTCATTAAGGTATGGTCACCAACATTGGCAATGTGAGCTACTGTGTTCGGGTGCCTTTGTAACCATGACTTCCACGACGCAAAACACTGCACGAAAGATGCGGCGGTTAGCCAACTTGCTAGGTTGCCGCGACACCGAAATTGCGGCTACATACTCTTCTGAAAAAGCGGAGGTTTGGACTATTTTGTTACCACTCAAACCTGTGCTTACTAGTTTCAACTTTTTGTAATGTCATGTGTTCATGTTTGTGAAGATTACTGAGGACGACACCATCCTGAGTCAAGGCATTGCGAGTCAACGCAAGAAGCAAGCCAGACGGTCTGCTTACAAGTTGAAGCCAAGGGGCAACGCTCCAAAACGATACACTCCGGACGATTATGTCAACCGAGGAAAGAAGGTTGTCATTGAGGAGGATGAGACGCCGCCGCGGAGATCAACTTTGAGAAAGATGAGGAACGACGAGCCGTTATCTTCAGGAGGAGGAGGAGCAGGAGCAGCAGGAGCAGGAGCAAAAGCCACGGCAGCGGGCGAAAAGGTTGGCCGTCCGGAAGCAGCCCGCGAGGAGGGGACGTCGCGGAGGATAGATGCATTTGCTAGTGTTGTGAACTCTATCTTCTTAAGTATCGTGTTGTGAACCCTATGTCATTTCGAACCATGTCTCTATTGCTACGTGTTGTTTGAATCTATGTGCTAAGATGTGATCTATGATGTGTGCTATGTGTATGTTCTATGTGTATGAAATTGCTATTGTTGTGTTGAAAACTGTTTAATTAAGGCAAGAATTTTCATGTTTTTAACACAAGTCAACGTGTGGCGCCCCTCAGGCCGGCGCCACACCTCAAAGTGTGGCGCCCATGGCATCCGCGCCACACGATGCAACTTATATGTCGAAACATCCAGGGGCTCCGGAAGTTTAGTCCTTAGCCGTGGCGTGGCCCCGTGTTGGCGCCCTCGCCCCGCCCGTGGCGGGCGCGCCAAAACGGCTAAGTCCCAGACGCTTTGTCTTGTATGTGTTGGCAATTACAGCGCGCATGTCTAGCACATCTCCACGCGCCGCGCGGCGGCGGGCGGCTGTGTGGCGCCGCGGGGGCGCCACATGTGGCGCGAGTGAGCGCACACAAAAGGGTTAGATGGGTGAAATAGTTTCGCCGGAGGGTCAGTCTGTGCTTTTCTTTCACTTTTAGGTTATTTTTGTGCAAATCGTCTGAACGGTGACCGCCTCCGGGGAGAAGAAGAATCCAGGGCACCACAGTGACGGCGAAGTGTTTCACTGTGTAGTGGGACCGCGCGACAGCTTGGTCCGCTTTTCATTGAGGAGGGGGAGGAGAGCTTGTGCTACTGTTGGCTTGCATCGAGCGGCACCGTGGCCGGGTCCATCGGCCCATTCCCTTCTTTAGCCGAAACGGGATGGCAGACAGCAACAGCGACGCGCACCCTACTATACCTCCGTTGGCCATTGACCCATCACGCGCGTGCCTGTACTACTCCCCACAGTTACGCACCTTTTACTGCGCTGCTCCACGTCATCGTCACCACGTCTCGGGTGTACTAGGAAGAACATACTGTACCTCCTCTGTGTGACCGTCACGCGAATGGAAAAGTCGCGATATGAACCCACCGACCAGCCGTATTCGCCCGTGACGCTCCCACCGGCGGTGAGAGCGACGCCCGCCAGTGCACGCGCAGAACAGGAAGCTGCGGCATTCATGGCGGCGGCTGCGGCGCAGACGCGAAAGCTCTGACCGCGGAAGCGATGCCCTCCATGCAGGCTCGCTGCCAGGCGGGCCCGATGGAGACCGGAGCGGACACTTTGCGCGTCCGCGCAGCGTCCGCCGAGACGCAAACCTGGCGCATATCATATTTGGGCCAGGTTTGTCTCGTACGCCCGGTCCCTTTGCATCGTGCCGCTGGAGAGGGTGACAGACGCATTTACGACCAAAGCGGACGCAAACGGTCGAAATGCCCTAAACTTGCTCTGATGCAACTCCAATCAGAAGCCGAAACATCTGCGGGCCCTGCTGGGAGGCAGCAGAGCGCAATTATCCACCCACCTGACGCCTCCGCCCCGCCCGGCTCGGCTCTTTCCTTTTTTTTTTATTATTATATACGTAGGAGTACTTATCTTATCTCGATGTCGGTTTAGAACCCCACTAATCCCCGCGTCCGAGGCGCCCCCTCCTCCTCCTCTACTCGAAAAAGCCGTGCGAGGGGGTTGTGTTCGTGGTGGAGGCGGCAGCACTACCGACGCCTAGGGTTTCGCCGCCGCCGCCGATGCAGTTCACCGGGCGTGACCCAGGTACTCACACCGCCCTCCACATCTGCTCCTCTACCCGTCCCGCGCCTCTACTTCCCCTGCGCCGTCCCCTGCTCCGTCTGCGCGCGAATTTCGGTGCGCGTGCCGGGCTTCGGCGCCGTGTTCCGGCGGATCTATTTCGTATCAGCGCTCATCGTCCTCTGCCGATTTTTTCGCTTTTACTGGTGCTCGTGCTCGTGCTCGCGCGATCGTCCTCCTCCGTTTCCGCTAGCTGCGTAACGCCAGCAGCACCGCATTCTTCTCTCACGGTTCCAATCTATTTTTCCGCCACGACTGTTCCGTCTGCTCCGTCTACTGCTCCAAACCTTCAACGCCCAAGCTTCGTCGTACATAACCTATCTAATCAGGTCTGTTCCTGGCCGATAGTCAGTTATGTCGTACAATCCCCGTCTACAGGCGCTTGATTTGTGGGGCATCGATGCAAAATAGGACCCTGGGCGAAGATTTCGTCCAATTCCGAGAATATTTCCTTACTAGGATTTCTGAAACCAAAAACAGCAGAAAACAGCAACTGGCTCTTCGGCATCTTGTTAATAGGTTAGTTCCAGAAAATGCATAAATATGACATATAATGTGCATAAAACATGTAGGTATCATCAATAAAGTAGCATGGAACATAAGAAATTATCGATACGTTGGAGACGTATCACCAGCCGGTGGCACCTTCAATCGCTTGTTTTTTTATTTGAATTCAGATCACTTTTATACAAACTCGCTAGAAATCAAATGAAATTTGCCGTGTGTAGTGTTTTCGAATTTTGAACATTTTTGGAGGTCCGTGTTTGGGGTGCGCCGGTTCACTCCGGGCATAAAACCCGAATCCCGAATCCCGAACCCGAAATTCCCGATCCCGAACCCATATATCCCGAACCCGAAAAACCCGAGCACCTATTCGGGAACGTGTTTGGAATTCCCGAATTTATTTCAGGAATTTCAGGATTGTAGTCCTAACACCCGAATATCCTGAAAATCCCGAAAAGCCCATTAACAGTTAAGATTTACAAAGCCAAAACGTGAAACGCCTTGAACCCAGCCCAGTTGAAGCGATCTGTAACCCTACACTACCAGCACGAGGCTTGAGCGCACGCAATCTCCTCCACTTTCCCCACGCTCGCGTCTCCCAGACCCTTGCCGGCCGCCGCCGGCCGCCAGAACCGCTCCCGTCGGCCGCCTGCGCTCGCCAGAACCACTCCCACCGGCCGCTCTCACGCCGCGCCCGCCGCCCGCCTGCGCCGCGATCGCCGCCGCCTCGCTTCCACAGCCACGCTCCGCTCGCCACACAACCGCGCGCGCCGCTCGCCACTGTCGTCTGCACCGCCTCCTCGTCATCCTTGACGCCGACGCCTCAGCCTTCAATTCTCCTCGCCACAAGACGGAAGCTACACCTTCAGCGCATCGACTGAGAGACTGCTTCTCCAACGCTGCTCAAATTTTTTTCCGTTTGTAATTTCGGGCTATTAAGGAATTCCCGATCCCGAACCCGAATTATCGGGTACCCGAATTTTCGGGAATGAAATAATATGAAGCACTTTCGGGTGTGGTTTTGTGAAACCTGAACTATTTTTTTCCCCAAATTTCCCGTCCCGAAATTTCGGGATTTCCCGAACGCCCAAAGTGAGCGCCGGTGTGGGAAAACCTTGCTAAAATGGAGGAAGGTGTGAAGTCCTCGATAAAGCATGCACAGCGGTGGTACCTGGCAGCGCGCGCGCTCCCCTGATGCAGCCCAAGGTGCGCCGCCTCCGCCGCTGCGCACGCTCCAATCAAAAGCCGAAACGTCTGCGGGCCCTGCTGGGAGGCAGCAGAGCGCAATTATCCACCCACCTGACGCCTCCGCCCCGCCCGGCTCGGCTTTTATTATTATTATTATTATTATTATTATTATTATTATTATACGTAGGAGTACTTATCTTATCTCGATGTCGGTTTAGAACCCCACTAATCCCCGCGTCCGAGGCGCCCCCTCCTCCTCCTCTCCTCAAAAAAGCCGTGCGAGGGGGTTGTGTTCGTGGTGGAGGCGGCAGCACCACCACCGACGCCTAGGGTTTCGCCGCCGCCGCTGCAGTTCACCGGGCGTGACCCAGGTACTCACCCCGCCCTCCACATCTGCTCCTCTACCCGTCCCGCGCCTCTACTTCCCCTGCGCCGTCTGCGCGCGAATTTCGGTGCGCGTGCCGGCGGGGGTTCGGCGCCGTGTTCCGCCGGATCTATTTCGTATCAGCGCTCATCGTCCTCTGCCGATTTTTTCGCTTTTACTGCTGGTGCTCGTGCTCGCGCTCGCGCTCGCGCGATCGTCCTCCTCCGTTTCCGCTAGCTGCGTAACGCCAGCAGCACCGCATTCTTCTCTCACGGTTCCAATCTATTTTTCCGCCACGACTGTTCCGTCTGCTCCGTCTACTGCTCCAAACCTTAACGCCCAAGCTTCGTCGTACATAACCTATCTAATCAGGTCTGGAACGTCGATTCATTTCCTGGCCGATAGTCAGTTATGTCGTACAATCCCCGTCTACCGGCGCTTGATTTGCAATGAGCCGGACGCTTCGTTAGGATTTAGCCTATGGCATAATAATCGGAACGATTCAGTTCAAGTAACAAGCGCCTCACACCGTGTGGACCTGCGTTGCAGCTTTGGACTGTTTCGGGATACGCTAGGATTAATCCCTGCTATTTCCCCTAGTTAAGCGCCTGCTTAAGCGGCCACGATTGAACGTACCCTTACGTGTCTATTTGTTCGAGGACGTCAGTTGCACATGGGTGAAACAACGTGTCAGTAAACAAGGGAAAATGGTTCTTAATATTTTCGATTTGTTTTTTTTTTACCAAAAGGCTTGAATGCTATGGTAATACATTTTGCTTATCATGGAACATCACTGCTTGAGTTCTGCCCTCGTTTTAGTGGTAAAACAAGTACTGGCCTACTGGATCTTCCATCCAGTCACTCTAAACAAAATAGGGAAACAACGAGGCAGCTTTTACTTGGATGATCTTCTCTTGCATATGTTTTCATAGTTTTATGTATGCGCAGTGTCTTACTTAACTGGTTATGCCAAGGATTACGCGTCGATCATGGGTAGCGACTCATAGACTAGTCATGACTCATGGAGACTAGAGTCGACCATAAAATACCACAATATATATTCACTAATGTTCTAATACAGTACTAGTACTCCTTCTGTCTCAAAAAAAGCTGCCCAACTTTGTCTAGCTGCGGATGTATCTACACACTAAAAATGTATCTAGATACAACGGTATCGAGACAAACTTGAGCAGCTTATTTTAGGATGGAGGGAGTATGTAAATATGCAATACAACACAAGGCGGCTGGGGACAGGGAAACCTGGTCCATTGCATACAGTGGTCAGGGCCTTCCTCTTCATCAACCAGCAGCCTACAATAATTATCATAGCAAAAAAGACCATATCTGCATAGCTTCTGTGTTAGCCAGCTACAGCAAGGATATCATCCTACCCTTCAGTCCTTCACTGCAAAGGATCACATTTTAAATCCGTTTATATTGTGATTGCTAATTTACTGTCTGATTTTTTTTACACTGATGGAGTGATGGGTAGATTCTTTACTATGTTTTGCCAACTTACTCCTTTTCATTTTTGTGGATATAGCATATTCTGTTTCCCGATACTCGTGTGTTTGCGTTTTTGTGCTCGCTTAACCCTACATTGGAATAATCTAATCAGTTGACACTGGGCATTTGCAATTTGTTAAAAGCTTATCTTCTATATCTATTGCATTATATCAAATAATTTTCCTTATCATCTGCAACCATTGCTGTCATTTTTCAGAAAGTTGTTACTGTCATCTTTGCAGATGGTTGTAATATGTTACACATCCTCTTGTGCATCGCCCTGCATCCATTTTCTTATTTCGTCATAAAATTTCAGTTGATTATATTGTGTCTTGTTTGATAAGCTGTTCTTGTACGAGGTATAAGTATATATTAGAAGATTTAGAACATGGGCAAATTGCAGATATTGTCGATGTTTAGATTATGTAATGCTGTATATGCACTGCCTTTTGAATCCTATATTGAGAAAATGCACACATTTATTTTTCTTGTCATGTTTATTCTTGATTCTGATATTCTCTTTTTCTGCAAGAAAGTTATAATTGCTATGTGTCTTGATAGTGTATATTCTTGTCTTGGCAGCAAGCATCATGGTTAGGAAGAAAAGAACTGGTCCTGGCAGCCCTGGAGAGAGTTCTGGGGAGCCTTCGGGAGCTTCTGGGCAGGGATCCTCACAGCGAGCTGACAGGGGACCTCAACAGCATGGTGGAGGGCGTGGTTTCGCACCTCAACAGGGTGGCCGCGGTGGTGCGCAACACCAGGGCCGCGGTGGACATTACCAGGGCCATGGAGGGCCAGCTCCACACCATCCAGGTGGTGGCCCACCTGAATATCAACAGCGTGACTTTCAGGGGCGTGGACATGCAGGTGGTGGTCCACCTGAATATCAACCGCGTGATTATCAGGGGCGTGGTCCACCTGAATATTAACCGCGTGACTATTAGGGACGCGGTGGACCACGACCCAGAGGTGGTGGAGCCCCACAGCCATACCATGGCGGGCATAGGGGAGTTAGTGTTGGACGCAGTGCCCCTACAGGTCCACCAAGAACAGTTCCCGAGCTGCACCAAGCCCCATATGTCCAACATCAAGCCCCGATGGTTTCACCATCCGCATTGGGAGCTGGCTCATCCTCTCAGCCTGTGGCAGAGGTGAGCAGTGGACAAGTCCAGCAACAATTCCAGAAACTTGCCATAGTGCATCAAAGTTCGACCAGCCAAACCAGTCAAATGGCACCAACATCAAGCAAGTCAGTTAGATTCCCATTGCGCCCTGGAAAGGGTACCTCTGGGGATAGGTGTGTTGTGAAGGCAAACCATTTCTTTGCCGAGCTACCTGATAAAGACCTTCACCAATACGATGTATGCCCATTGACATGCTGTTTTATTTCCTCGCTGCAGTTCTTATTTTGTCTTTTCTGATCATTGATCTTGTTTCATCAGATGTCCATAACACCAGAGGTTACATCACGTGGTGTCAATCGTGCTGTTATGGCAGAACTTGTTAAGCTTTATAGGTATTCTCAGTTGGATGGACGTCTACCTGCTATGATGGAAGGAAGAGCCTTTATACGGCTGGACCATTGCCTTTCCCTTCAAGGACATTTGAAATAACTTTGCAAGACGAAGAAGAAAGCCATGGTAGTGGACAAGTTGCGCCAAGGTATACTGCTACTATTATATTTCTACTTAATGTGTTAATAGTTCTGTGCTGATCTCCACCTTTTGTTTTAAGGCGTGAGAGACAATTCAGGGTGGTGATCAAATTTGCTGCTCGTGCTGATCTCCACCATTTGGCTATGTTTCTAGCCAGGCGGCAACCAGATGCACCTCAAGAAGCTCTTCAGGTGCTTGACATTGTGCTACGTGAATTGCCTACTGCCAGGTATCTCTTAGGCCTCCTAACCGTGCCTTGTTTTATTGTTTTACCTGTGGCATGTGTTATAATTTATATGGTTTTCTTCTCTAGGTACTCTCCAGTTGGCCGATCATTTTATTCTCCAACTTAGGGAGACGTCAGAAACTTGGTGATGGTTTGGAAAGTTGGCGAGGATTTTACCAAAGTATAAGACCTACGCAGATGGGGCTTTCACTGAATATTGGTTAGATGCCACCCCTCTATTGTTTTTCTTTGTGTATCATGCATCATCGTTCATTTGTTGTCTTGTTAGTTCTGATGAATGTTGGTGGTTGGTGGCCTGAATGATCTGTAGTAATAATACATAATATTCCACTTTACAGAGCATCTTAGTGGAGGTCATGCTGACATAATGATTTATACGCTGTTTATTTTTGCAGATATGTCTTCGACTGCATTTATCGAGCCTCTCCCTGTGATTGAGTTTGTTGCTCAGCTTCTTTGCAGAGATATCTCAGTTAGACCCCTATCTGATTCAGATCGTTTGAAGGTTAGATTCATTACAGGTCTTGCTGTTGTTCAGAGACTGGTTTTAGGCTGAGTTATCATAACTATTTCCCCTTCTGCAGATCAAGAAAGCCCTATGAGGTATAAAGGTTGAGGTTACACATCGCGGAAACATGCGTAGGAAATACCGTATATCTGGACTTACTTCACAAACAACACGAGAGCTATCGTATGTACTTCTTTCCCTTGCTTTACACACAGTTTATGCTCTTGCAGATTCGTGGGCGATTGATTTCTTGTTTGTTTTCTGGCGTAGATTCCCTGTTGACGATCGTGGTACTGTAAAGACTGGTGCAATACTTCCTGGAGACATATGGTTTTAATATTCAGCACACAACTCTACCTTGCTTGCAAGTGGGCAATCAGCAAAGGCCGAATTATCTTCCTATGGAGGTTACTATCTTAAACAATCTTGCTTGTATCTGTTTTAAACATTGTATATTTACCTGTACATGTATATCCTGGATGCTATATCCCGCTTCAGCATCTTTCCACGAGTTGTTCAATTAGTTTATCACTTCGAAATATCAGGTCTGTAAGATTGTTGAAGGTCAACGTTACTCCAAAAGACTGAATGAGAAACAGATAACTGCGCTCCTGAAAGTGACTTGCCAGCGCCCTCAAGAGCGTGAGAAGGACATCTTGCAGGTAAATGTTCATTATATAATTCTGGCGCAAGTTGTTTGTGTTTTGCGAAATTGCCTACTGACATACTGCACCTGCATGTGATTTTCTTCCTATTTTGTGCTTTCTTTGGTCTTCTATGTTGACAAAGTTATTCCACTTTGATGTATTTAATTCGCCCTATTGCAATTAGAGCATCTATAAGGACATCTTGCAGGTAAATGTTCATTATATAATTCTGGCGCAAGTTGTTATAGCTGTGTTGTTGCGAAATTGCCTACTGACATACTGCACATGCATGTGATTTTCTTCCTATTTTGTGCTTTCTTTGGTCTTCTATGTTGACAAAGTTATTCCACTTTGATGTATTTAATTCGCCCTATTGCAATTAGAGCATCTATAATGTTAATGATCTTTTGGAATTCCTGCATAAACATGTTTAAGATGTTAGCTGCTTGATGAGGTTTTTGTTAAGTTCAAAACCATAATTCAGGGGAGACTTACTATCTTGTTTGTATCGATTATTACACCCTATCAGCAATTCGCTGTTATCTGTCTGCACAAGCTTTATACATTTAAGCAGGAACTTTTTAATCTTTTTCTTTCCTATTTTACCAGACGGTGCATCACAATGCATACTATGAAGATCCTTATGCACAGGAGTTTGGCATAAAAATTGATGATCGACTTGCATCGGTTGATGCTCGTGTTCTGCCTCCGCCAAGGGTACGTCTTTTCAGTTGCGATTACACAACAGCTGATTTCCCATATTGTGCATATGTTCTGCATAGCAACTGACTACATTTTTTTTTTTGCATTAGCTTAAGTACCATGATAGTGGCAGAGAGAAGGATGTCTTACCCAGGGTCGGCCAATGGAATATGATGAATAAGGTACACCTTGTTAAAATGTCCTGGGAATACAAAATATTTCCATTCGTCCTGTGAAAGCCTTCAGCTGCCTATTTCCACACATGAAGCTGAAGTACAGAATTGTACGCCGCAGCAGCACGAGCATATCCATCCTCGCGTGCTCCATTCCCTTTTCCTTCCACCTGAGAGAGATGGCGACATAGGTGTCTACCCCCGAGGTCGAGGCTCCCGAGGTGGAGTCGCCGGGATCCGGCTCCTCTGAGGTTGTGGATATGAAGGCCGTCAAGCCGCCAAGAAGCACCCGCGCTACGCCAAGGTATGAACGCGATTCATTCACTCGTACGTGGTGCTTCCATCAGTCTGCCTTTCGGTTGTCTGTCGTGCTGGATCTGAAATTGTAACTTGCTGTTCATTTGCAGATGATCACAGAGGCAATCGCTTATAGATGTCTTAAGGAGAGGAAACACGTCTCGACCCTTGTGGCGATTCGCATTTACCTCGACGACAAGTACAAGTATGAAGACGTCTATAAGCTGTCTCGCAAATTCCCGACGTTGCTTAGTGAAAGGCTCAATCAGCTTGCTGTCGTCGGTGAGCTGATTTAGCCTTTTAATGAGTAGGGCCGGGAATTTGCGAGACAACTTATAGCCGTCTTCGTACTTGTACTTGTCCTCGAGGTAATTGCGGATCGCCACAGAGCTCGAGACGCGTTTCCTCTCCTTGAGACATCTATAAGCGATTGCCTCCGTGATCATCTGCAAATCAACAGCAAGTTACAATTTCGGATTCAGCACGACATACAACCGAAAGGCAGACTGATGGGAGCACCACGTACGAGGGACTGAATCGCCTTCATAACTTGGCGTAGCGCGGGTGCTTCTTGGCCTGGCTTGACGGCCTTCATATCCACAACCTCAGAGGAGTCGGATCCCGGCGACTCCACCTCAGGAGCCTCGACATCGGGGGTAGACACCTCTGTCGCCATCTCTCTCAGGTGCAAGGAAAAAGGAATGGAGCACGGGAGGATGGATATGCTCGTGCTGCTGCGGCGTAGGTGGTGTGGTGGTGATGGGTGAGTTAGCCGGAGGGGGAGGTTAGCGCGGAGCCCGATACGCCTCGCTATCCCCCTAAACCGATCGGCAGTTGCGACTCTCGATCCTGGGCGTCTGGCGCAAATGATTCAAAAAATGTGCAGTGTTTTTTCTTTTGTTGTTTCTTTTCTTTAAAAAATTATATTTTTCAAAAATTATTATTTTTTATATGAACATTTTCAAAATTTGAATAACTTTCAAATTTAAACAATTTTTTGAATTTGAACAATTTTTATATTTTTACAATTTCGAATTTGAGAAAATATCATATTTAAGCAATTTTCGTATTTGAACAATTTTTATACTTGAACAATTTTTGCATTTCAACAATCTTTATACTTGAACAATTTTCGAATTTGTTAAAATTCATAATTGAACGATTTTCGAATTTGATTTTTTCGAATATTTGACATAGAACATTTTAAAATTAGAACATTTTACATTTAAAATATATTTAAATTTAAAATTAAATCTTAAGAACGAAAAAAGAAAAAAAAATAAAAAAGAAAAAACAGAAACAGAAAACAAAAATAAAACAGAAAACAGAAAATGACACGAACTGGGCCGACCAGGCCGCCCCATACCACACCCGCATGGGCGCGCGGTAACCGCCTGCGAATTCTATACACTGACCAGGTCGGTGCTTACCAAGCACCGCACACCCGTTTGCTCCTTATCATCTTCAAAGTATTTCCTAGATTTGGAAAGACCAGAAGTACAAGGATTCCGCGTGAAGTGAGTGGCCTCTACTGTTCATCCTTTAAATTGATTATTGATAATCCACCTTAGTCGTAGGATAACTATGACTTATTTGTTTGTGTGCAGTTTGCAACACCCAAAATTCCCCATAGTGCACCAGTCTCAGCAAGAAAGCCCTGCAGCTCCAGCCGAGGAGTCTCGAAGTATCTCGAAGCGAACTCAGGAGCTACGGAGTAGCTGGAGAACAATCAAACTGCTGGAAAGCCTCGACCCGTTCGAGCTACCGGTAAGCTGGTGCTCCTATGGTCCTCTCATCGGTCGCACACAAACCTTAAGGACGGGTTCTGCTCATTTGTCAGTCTAATTTTGTTTTTGGGCTCTGTTGCAGGAGAATGCTAGGTTTTTGTGCAAAGTTTCCCTGGTGAAGATAGACTGCACCAATAGCTGGTGCTATCGTGGATGCTTCGACTGCAAACGGTGGATCAGCCAGAACAGAAGCGAGGTCTGGTGCAGCCAATGTGCTTCAGTTAACAAGAAGAGGAAGAGGCCAGTTTGGTTGTAAGAACCTTTAAGACTCGTATTGCCACTGCCTCATTGTTTAGACATCGATCAGATGCTAACTAGTTTTACATGCTGCTGTTTTCGACACACAAGGTACAAGCTGGATGCGGTGGTGGAAGATGCCACCGGCACAATGAAGAACCTGATGATCTTTGACGAGGAGGCGGAGGGACTGATCAGGGTCGCGGCAGAGGACCTCGTCGATGAGATCACCGATGAGAACAGGCGTATCCTTCCAGATGCGATCTCGGATCTTATCGGCTCGACCCACGCCTTTGAAGTTGCCATCAACCACCGGAGCTTGGGCTGCGTCGTGAAGTGGGTCCTGAATGATGATCAGTTGATGCTGCTGCAGCACATTGGCTCAAGTCAGATGACAGTAGGAGATGGCAGTCCTTCGCCAGTGGAAGAGGGCTCTTCTTCTGACTCTGGGTGCAGCTCACAGCTTACGGAGGTAGGTCATGCGTGATTGCATGACATTACGATAAACCGATGAGCGAAAACATGTACTCCGTAGTACTTTCTTTTTTCCTGAAAAACTGTACATACGCTCTGCCTAGTGTGTCGATCCAATCAGGATTTGTTGCCCGTTGATTTTCAGGAGAAGATGGTGACTGTGAAGCGAGAAACCGAGCTGAAGGCAGAAGATGGGGCTCTGAAAAAAGATGCTGAGTGATGCCTTTCTCTGACTTTGATTACCAACTGTGAATGTAGCAAGAACAAGATGCGCTATATGTGCGGTTTTCAGATCAAGTGCCTGCTCTCTTTTTTTTGCGGGTACAAGTGCCTGCTCTTTTGCTCAGCCTTGTTTCCAAACCTATGTAAAAATCCCTTGTAAATAATATTCTCCTAGTAAATCTAGTTCTATCAAATCAAGTGTCCGGGTAACTTTTGCAAACAAGATGGATCTGTTGTGAATAGCAGGGTAGAGTACTTTATTTTGTCACGCCTCAGGGTATGTACAATGATAAATGGTAGGGCATCTACAATGGTAGAGGAAGCTTGCCTTCTTTCACCGGTCCACGTCACTAGAGAAGACAGTAAATATATGTGATATAATGCATTACTTTTTATTGTTATCTTTAGTAATTAATGATAATAATTTGTGTTGCGAACATAATACACATGTTAAAATGGAAAATTACTTTTCTCTTGTTTTTGAGGGATCATTCTTTAGTAAAAAACAGAATTGACATGACTACCGTAACAGAAGACTGACGTCACTCTTTTCCTCGATATAGAGTATATATTAATATCATGAAGATAACAATTAAACCAAGAATCTGCAACTACGCATTGTTCTAACGGCATTACAGATGTAGCGAAGGATCTGTTTTCCTCATTGTCCAAATCATAAGTTGGATGGTTGAGCTGTTTTTTTTAAAACAGAGGATGGTTGAGCTTGAAGTAGTCATTGTAGAGGAAAACATGACCCATAGCCCTTTTACCATCAGCCTTCACCAGCCATATGTCAATCCTTAGTGGCGTACATTTTAGTGCCCATCCTAACATAGAAGATCCGTGGCAACCATTAGGCTCTCCTCATCATTGGCTTCTTCATATGACGATGTATCCATATATTTATGGTAGAAGTACTCATTGTCGCTATATGTAGACTACGAGTCCTTGCAAGCTAGTTTCTAAGTTTCCAGAATCCGGCAAACTATCATTTTTCAGCTATTTGGCTTCTTTATCCCTTTTTTCAATACAACACTCAAATAATAAAGCAATCCATTGAATTGATAATACAAAATTATCAAATAAAATTTACCTACAACCTTGTTCTGTGAAATGACCAAACACCTTGCATGTGAGAGAACTGAGGTAGACGCATGCACCAATGATGAGTTGTGGCCGATGAAAAGGATGAGCTCCACGGCGGCGGCATGCATTGGGATCCATCACGCTCGACCTCGCATGTGGCCAAAAGGTGTCGAAAACATTGGCGAGGAGTTGCGGCTTGTCGACCAGCGGCGTCACAGGACATGGTGGTGGTGGATGCGGTGTCGAAATGAGCATAGCGGTTCAACAAAGGAGAGGAGTCGGGTCCGATAGAGAGGATGGTGGAGGGGAGTCTAAATACCCTAAACCGACCCTTCGAAATGTCAAACATTTTCGGCCAATAAATAGATCAATGAAAGATCTGTTAGAACGTAGAAGAGTTTTCGGTGCTACCATTGGAGATGCTCTCACAACCTTACATTACAGTGGTCTAATTTGTTTTGAAAAATCTTCGAGATTGGTCACCGGCACAACCCGATACCGGGCAGTGTGGTTGCGGGCCCACTTGTTCGCGACCAAACGATCTGCTCGAGTCCTTTGTGGGAACGGGCAGGGAAAACCAGTCAAATCTTCCCCGGGGGCCATGGCCCTATGTCGGTATTATCCCTAGTCGGCTACCTCCCGATCCCCCGCCCCGCCGGATTCCTCTCCACCACCGCCGCCTCCCCTCGCGCCGGCCGGCTAATTCTCTCTATCGGGTTCTCCCTACGACCGGCGCGCCGTCGCCGCCGCGGTCCCACGTCGCCCCCGCCCCGGTTACCTCGATCTGCCCCTTGATGGAGAAGAAGGGGAAGTCGGTGGTCGCGGAGCTCGCGGCGTCCTTCAGCGGTATCCAGGTCGCGCCGCGCCGGAAGCCCACGAGTATACCGTCAGGACCAGCGGCGTCCCTCTGTAAGCTCTCCGTTTCTATCCCCTCGTAATTCCTGTGTTATGGATTTCTGTTTCTCTTCCTTGTAATTCGTATGGTATGGACAATTAGAGATAAGCTACTCATAGTCATATATGTTACTCATCTCAGAATTTCATTTGTTCTTTTATGTTGCATAACCCATGGCTGCATACCTGTGTCGCTTAGTGTAGTCAGTTCATGGGACACATACATCTAGAAGTTCCAACTAGTTGCTTTGGCAGTGGAATTAGTTCATTATTGTTCACCTTCGTCCAGTGGCATATAGATCAGAAAAACCGAGTGTTTTCTTAGATTATGTGGAGTTGCGTATTTTCTACAAAACGATAATTTGCAAATCTGAACTAATTCAGATTCTCCCGTGAAGAAGGCCAGGCCTGGGAAATTGGTCAATTTGTGCATTGGCGTCCTCGGTCAGCATCTCGAAGATATTATCACCGATATTTCTGAGTTCACTGCCTTCTTTCCACCCCACATAAAGGTACCAGTTTACATCTATGGTTATACATGGTTCTTCTCATGTTTGATTCTTGCCTCAATTCTGAATGAAGATTGTGCTCAAGATTTGTATCTGATGAAATATTTAGTTTGTTTGTTGTTTCTAATTGGAGCCGTATTAATTGACAAGGTGACCCATTAGGAGACTGAGTTGTTTCTGACTTTCTGTAGTTAGCCTTAGACTTATACAAATCAAACAAAAGTTCATAATGGTTAGGAGAAATAATGTATATTATGTACAGAAGAATGCCAAACTGAGGTCCTGAACCCATGACCTCAAGTCCTCAACACAAAACCTTGTGCCTACCAGTACCACTAGGCCACATACTTCAGCCTATTGTTCTTCTTAGGCAATGATTTGAAATGCCGATTTCTTCTGGTAGCTCAGTGTATGTTACACCACTCTCCCTCTTTCTGCAAATTTAGTTAGTTATAACACTTCAGACAAGGAAGGCATTTAAGCAACAACTAGAATCTATGTTTTGCTTTCATTGTTTTCTGTGGAGTGTGGATCTTCAATCTTGACAATGTGATAACACAGAAGAGATACATCTTGATGTTAGAAACATTAAGAGAACGAGAAATTGAGTATCGGCCCATATCATGAAAAACGTTGTTTGATATAAAGGTTCTCAAACCTGGTTATGGAATAGTAGCAAATCACAATATGTTTTATCTGATGTTGAATTGTTGAACTTTGGTACTACTGGGGAAATTCTGGTGTATTTATGACACTTTGTGTCACTTTCCTAACCGCACCTTTATTATCTGTTCTACCGATACCTGTACATCTATCAGTGATAGTTGAGCTAATTGTATGATACAGTTGGCAATTCTTTCTATTGCAAGGAGGAGAAGGTTACTGAATGATGAGGTTCTGGTTTCTCTTGCTGATAGCTCCTGGAAGGTCCTAGATATATCTGGGTCTGATGTTACTGATGTTGGTTTGGCTACTGTGGCGCAGATTTGCAGTAGCTTATGGGCTATTGATATTAGGTAAGCTTTGGTGTTATATGTTAGCTATTACTTGGTTGAAGTTAAACAAACAGTCTAGTTAATGGTTTTTGTTATATTTAATGATATATCTTTGCATGCAGTCGATGTGAAAAAATAACTGCTGCTGCCGTTTCAGAGGTTATATGCCACTGTCCATCCTTGGAGATATTAAGATGCGGGTATGATCTCCAATTAAATGCATAGGATTTCTTTATGGTCTAGAACAATGTTTTACTTCTCTGATTCTTACTCTTGTAGGTAACTTGAATCATCTAGTTGATTATGATTGCTATGATTTTGCTCTAGTTCTTTGTGGATTACTCAAACATGGTTGAATTCAGTAGTCCTTTGAAACTTGCAAATACCAGCCTTTTCTTATTGAAGAAATCTGAAACTCTAATAACAGCTGTCTAATTATATAATATGATGCTTAATTTCGAGTGGTGATTGTTGAAGTTGCTGAAATGAAATATATGCATGCACTTTGCAGCTGAAAATTAGATTGTTTGTCATGTACACCTGACAATTAGCAGTAAGGAAAAAAAATGATAAATTAGATTGATGGCAATGGTCAATATTTACCAGCTGAAAGTATATGGTCATGTATGGTGCGTGTTGTCTGTTTGACCTCCCTGCCTAGCTTGAGCATAAAATAACTAGTTCAAGCCTTGGTAGGAAGTGTTCTTTGCTCTCTACTTTGTCAGTGCTGGCGAGTCATATAGGTTTCAGTGTTGACTGCATAGTATTCCACGTAGCAAGATATGAAAAAGGGCTTAAATCCTATGATTGCAGAGGCTGTCCAAGAAGCGAATTCACTGCGCGTCGGTGCGTCGATCTTTTAAAACCCAAACTGAATACTCTTGAAGAGGACTCATGGGAGGAACTTGAAGCAGTAGATATTGGCGGCGGCGCAGAGTCTTTAAGATGGCTAGTTTGGGTAAGCATGCAAGTTCAGTCATCTCCACTCATTCACAATTAATTAATTAACTAACAGTGTGCCTCTGATGTTTCGTATTTTGCGTGTCTTACAGCCCAAGATAGACGATTACTCGAAAGAAATCCTTGCAGCGGAGTGTCCTCGTGTTATCGTCAACCCGCAGCGATCACTTCTTGACCTGGATGGATCCAAGACCCCTAATGAAGCATTGGCGAGCGTGCCACTAGACCATTCCGTAGTAGAAGACATTGATCCGAAAACATGGGCAGTGTCAGCGGCCCCTCCAAGAGCAGCTCCCCCACCTCAGCCAAATGCTCTGCCTGAAATACCGATCGCGGAGAGGTTCAGGCTAGCCTATGCGTCGAGGGAAGCGAGGCTGGCACCGAAGAGGGCCAGGAGGGAAATGCAGCGTCGACGCCGCGCCGAAAGGGATTACTGGATGAATGACATTGACGCCAAATCTGTGGCCCTTGCGAGTAAATACCTGAGCAAGAGCTAGTGATGGCGGCGGCTCTCGGCTTGCTACGGAAATATGGAATGTTGTATGGTTGCCAAAATAGTGTAATACTCCGTAGTAGAACGCGGTTGCATCCAGTTGGGAGCAAGGTGGTGGCATCCATGTATCAAACTGAATGAAAACCAACACAGTTTTGTATGAGATCTGTGGCAGCGGTGTTTGTAATACTCCTGACACAGTTTTGTATATCAAACCCAATGTGTAAGTGCAGGCAAACAATGCTTGGTGAAAGTAATTTTTTGTAAGAATGGCAGGCAGATTATAGACGAAATCAGAGATGAAAAATGGAATCGAACAAAGTTACAAAACATTTATTTATTATTACTATATTCTCTAAAGACACAGTTCCTCAAATATAACTTTCGGGGAGTGGTGTTTTGGAACATGGGAGCATATGCTCCCTTTATTTTGAAATTCATCTTACACAAATTTTGAATTTTAAAAAATTTGGAACGAAAAATTCGCACGTACATCTTCACGTGCTACACGCTCACAAAGTTGTTTCATAAAAAATAGACTTGTCATGTGACGTGTGTAAAAAGACAAAACTAAGTGCTAAAAATAATGTTTTTTACAAGATAAATTTTCTCTTTTTTACATAGACCACAAAATATATTAATTTTTCATGAAACTTGACGAATGCTCATATATTATGGAGATGTACACATAGATTTTTTTGTCAAAATTTTTCGACAACTCGAAATATTATTTTTTGGTATAGGGAGCATACGCACCCGGGAGCCGAATTGAATTTCCGAATGTCCATTCTTTCAACTCCAAAGTTGCAATTCCTACATCTGAAAAAGAAGATACAATTCCTAAGAAGCATCTGCACAGATCTAACGAATCCTAAAACAACAGTCGCGCGGCACAACACAACAATTGGTCTCCAGCGCCGTGCGGCCGCAAGAAGGCCTCCTGAACCGAGGCACAGCAGTAGTGAGCAGGCAGGCGCTGAGTCAGTGCGCGGCGAGGAGCTCGGACGGGGCGAGCGCGAACGCGCCGAGGAAGGCCTCGGCGGCGCCGGGCGACATGGGCGGCGGCGGGGGCAGGAAGACGACGCCCCTGGCCGCGGCGAGCTTCTTGCGGAGCGGGTACCGGGGCGGGGCGCCCCTAGCGCTCGCGGCGGCCCCGCCGAAGTAGAAGTGCGGCACGGCGCCCTCAGCGGGCGGCAAGGGCGCGGGGGAGCGGGGCGGGGGCGAGGAGGGCGGGAGGGCCCGCGCGGCGGAGCGGAGGGAGCGGGCGACGATCTTGGAGTCGCGGAGCCGGGCCAGCGCGCCGGGGCGGAGGAAGCGGTGGTGGTCGCAGTCGGCGCGCGACGTCGGGGGCGAGCGCAGGCGGCGGTCCGCGGGCGGGTGCGCCATGGATGGATCTGACTGGAGGCTAGGCGGGGTGGGGAGGGAGAATCGTGCGTGGTGGGATGGAGAATTTTGGGCGCGGGTTTTTGGTGGGGAGAGGACGGAGGTATATGGTGGGTTGGTGGAGGGAAAAGGAGGCGGGAAGGGGGGCGGAGGGAAATTGGAAAAGGAGGGAGGTGTCACGCGAGGAAGCAACTTGACAAAGGGACGGACACTTGGCCAGAGGTTTTCCATCAGGGCATCTCCAGTCGGCGGGGCAACACGAAGTGACTGGGCGCATCCGGTGGACGTTTCGTCGTCGATGCGTCTTCTCAGGCGCGTCAGTAACTGGCGCCAAAGCGTCGCTTCGGTAGTCTGAGCCATGTTAATGGCGATGCCTCGCCCGCCGACACCCACCTCCGCCAACACAGTAATGGCGACGTCACGCGTCTCGCGGCCGTCGCCTGCCTCCGGCCTATATAAAGAGGGTGCGCGCTCTTCTTCCTCGTCCACTCCTCCACACAAATCCTAGCCGCCACAAGCTTCACTGTAGCGCTGCCTAGCTCTTCCAGCGACGGAACCAACCCCGCGAGGAAGTCCATGGCGGGTCCTGGTGGCCGGGGAGGCGGTCGAGGCCGCAGGCCTGGGCGCCCCCGGGGCCGGGGCCGCCGAGGTGGAGCAGCTATGGCCCCACGGTCGTCGTCGCATGCGCTGTCCTCGTCTCACAGGAGGAGCGCTCCTTCGAGTTCCTCCTCCGCATCGACGACGACCCACTTGGCATCAAGCGGCTCCCGGACAAGTTCGCCGAGTTCGTCGATGGCGTCGAGCCGGCCCAGTTGCAGCTACGGGAGGCCGACTGCAACTTCTGGTGGCGTCGAGGTCTTGTTCGACGGGCAGGCAAGATGTACCCGCACACGGGGTGGGACAAGTTCGCCAGCGACCTCGCGCTCGAGTCCTGCTGCCAGCTCACCTTCCTCTACGAGGGGGACAGAGAGATGATCGTCAAGGTGTTCAACGACACATCCTGCCGCAGGCACTATCACACCGTACCGGCGAGTCCGGCTCAGACACGACAGTTAAAACTTTTAGAGTGTTCTTTCTTTGCAGCGAATATGGACACAAGCCAATTGAAGCTACTAGTGGCGGTTTCTGGATGTTCTTCCTCAAAAGGACCAACAAGGCTATAATTACCAGCTGGATTTTTCAGTTTGGGTGATTGAGTGTGCTCGAGAGTGTTCTTTCTTAGCAGCGAACATACGGAACCAACACTAGTTAGGTTGCTCATTTTGCAATGTTCTAGTTTGTGTCATCCATGGTTCAAACTATGTATTTTGTGTAAACCATGTTCCCAATTATGTATTAGTTTGTGTAAAACCATGTTTCCAATATGTATTAGTTTGTGTAATGTTTGGAACTATGTTTATAAATAGAGAAGTGGAAAAAAATAAGTAGAAAAAATGTGTCGGGCCGCTAGAGCCAACCCAGCGCAAACGGACGCGCGGACAAAAACGGTAATTTTCGCGTCCGCGTGCAAAATGCGTCGCCGAGATGCCCTCATGCCAACTTCCAAGCCACTCAACTTATTCTTTGCGGTAAGAAAATACTATTTTATTCTAAGAAAAACAAGTTTTTTTCTTCTAATAACAGTCCTCGGCATGTTTAGCTTTTGGGCCGGCTGTGTTGCACATCGTTGTGTTGCACATCGTTCATCGAGAGAGATAAGATACACCCCGGAATGTTTGGCTGATGATCAGGGGCGGAGCTGTTTGTGCAAAGACAAAATTTACTAGTGAGTATGAGAATCGCAAGGCCAATGCATCAGGTTTTGATGGAAAAAGTGCATCAGGGTGGGCACAATGTCAGCTTGCAAGAAGGGTGCCAGGCTGTTTTTGTGTGTGTGTGTGTGCGCGCGCGTTTTGCTCGAGAGACGCATCAGGCAAACTTTTTCTCTAGCTCCGCCCCTACTGATGACCCACCAAACTTTATCGTTTCTCTGTCAATCAGCGATGTAACTGTTATTTGATCTGTCAATCAGCGATGTAACTGTTATTTGATTTGCTGACGGGCATACTATTTGTTGCGACAATTCATCTGGGCATGAGGGAGTAGTGTTTGTTTTTTGCGGGCAAACAAGGTTTATATATTACGTAACAACAGAATTACAGTCTTTGCGAACAACATCAGTGAGCACATCAGGAAAGTTTCTAAACCAAAATTGAGTTTATCTCGCTTCTCTTCCCATCTTTGCTCTGATGTGTCAAGCTTGGTTCTGACTTCTGTCTATTTTCTTGATAGCAACATCCCTCTCTCCAAAGCCTGCTTTTATGTCTCGGATGAGATGCACTAGAGATGAGTGGTTCTTCTCCTTTGACAGGATCATAGTCACAGCTGTTGCGCAATCCATCTCCAGATCAATCAGGTCTGCCGACCAAACTAAGGCTAGTTTCAGCCCTTCATTGCTTGCTGACAATTCAGCTTCTAGAGCCGAAGCGCAATTTCGCAGGCTTCGACGGGCGGTGAAAATAACCTCCCCTTTATTATCACGGAGTACCATTCCAGCTCCTGACTCCCCGGTGCCCTGCATATAGCTCCCGTCCACGTTCAATTTGAGTCGCCCTCTTGACGGTCGGGACCATTGTTTCAAGGAGTAGTGTTAACGGAGGCTGACACAGACTTTTGATGAACTTCACAAAGTTCCAATTAAATCGCGGTCACCCAAGGTAAACGTGAGCATCATGTTTCAACCATGGTGGGTCACCTCCTGCATATGTAGCTTCACATCACCCTTTAAAGAAGTGGTCGAATAAAGTGTTTGGAAATGATGTGATTTCTCGGCGCACGAAGCACACATCATTGATCACAACTTCTTCACTACACAGTAAAATTTGTATTGATAGAGCCGTATCTAAACAAAACCGCGACACTTATTTTCGTACAAATGACTCGTTGGGTACCAGACCAATTTGTGTATGGCCACCGAAAAAGCATGGGTTGGTATAAAATGTTTCCTCTGCTCAGTAATGTTAAACGTTTTAGATATTTGAAAGTGGACCAAATACAAACTAAAATGAGTGAACCTACACGTTAAAACCCATGTGATTGTTTTCAAAACGTCGCTCATTAGTGAAAGGAGGGGAGTACGATTGTTTTTAGAATGTCACGAACGTCGCTCCTGGACCAGTAATCAGTACTAAGTAGAAGCTTACAAAACTCCAGAGATATCTCAAGGTAGCTACACAATTATGAAAAATAAGCTTGGGCTCTCACAAAATATGCTTGTTCACAGCTCAAAAGGTGGTTAACCATACTCAAAAAAAAAAAAAGGTGGTTAACCTTGTTTTGTTTTGCAGCAGTCCCAAACTATAAACCAGCAAACTAACATCCTTACAAATTTAGTCAAGAGACGTATTGACCATATATATATATTTATTTATTTACTGCTTTCATCCATAAAAGGATGTCAACCGTTTGTTTAAATTCGAATGCATCTATACAGTAAAAATGTCTAGATGCATCCAAATTTAAACAAACTTTTAACATCCTATTATGGATAGAGGTAGTATTATACATCGTCATGTTATTCTGCATCTGAATCGGCCAAGTCATATATAGGTCTTATCCATCATTTTAAGTAGCCCACACCCCGTCCCAAGTCAAATATAGGTATTATCCATCATTTTAAGTAGCCCACATCCCATTCCAAGCAAAACGTGCGATGTAATAGCAAATGCAAACAGCATCTGCACTAATTTCCCGCATGCTTCAGTCTGAAGTTTTGAACCGTCCATCTCAACTCCAGGATCACAATAATCCACATACAGACTGGGAGTAAATATCTCCTTTTCTCCGCATAAGTGCAGTGAATATCTATTCCAGGAAGCCAATTCGACCGGTTCTAAGAAACACATTAGGAATTCATGGACAGCAGAATAAGAATAGTACAGCATCCCTAAGAGCACTAAGCTCCCAGGGTTCCGGAGCGCTGTGGTTGCTCGTGCGCTAGCTCCAATCAAGTGTTGACACGGGATAGTCGGTTCATCCTTAGGCCCAGGTCGGTTGGTGCAAAGTTTACCTTTTTTTGGATCAACTCCTGGGGGTCTGTGGGCTACTGGGCTACGCTGAGGCAGAAGTGCTATCTAATCTTCTCACCTCATGCTCCTATTCTGCCCAGGTCGCCGCCGCCGCTTCCATATGGATACACTCTCCTTCAATTCCGGTTCTTCCTCTTGTGTCACCCGAAGTCTGGTAGGACGAGGATGGAAGGAGCACCGGTGAAGAAGAGGCGGGGATGGGAAAACAGCCATCGTGAGAAGGAGGTCGAGCGAGGGAGGGTACGGTGTTGCCCAGCTGGGAGATTTTCTCAAACCACACCGGCGGCGGCTGAAGTTCCCTTGCGGTGAAGGCAGCGGCAAGGGACCTTACCAAGCTCCAGAACATGCAAGTTGACGCCTCGTTGCTGGCGATGTGGACAAAGAGAAGATCAGTTTGGTGAGCACTCTTTCTCCCTTCTACCATCTTTCTTTTTTGAGGGAATTCCCTTCTACCATTTTTTTGTTATGTTCCCAGTTTGATTGAGGCCACTAAATCATGATGTGCCAATAGGTGCTGACCTAATTCGAGATGATCAGTTGTCGCAAAAGGATCTAACTGATGATGTGATGATGTCTATGCACTGCTCATTTTTTCAGTTCCTACTTCCTAGACAGGCCTAAAGATAGTAATTTGTTTTGAAGCTTCTTGGTAGTGTTAGAGAAGATTTTGTACAAATTAAGCCTGCATAGTCCATGCTTAAAAATGATCTGGATAGCAAACTGGTAACTTGACAGTTTTGTGGTGTTTCTTTCTGTGTGTGAAACTAGAATTAGGAATTTAGGATTCAGACTGATGTATAATTATTGTGGAACAGATCACTACACAGTTGTTATTACTGAAGGTAGATAGGGCCTCAAAGAGTTCTCAGTTATCTGAGGATCCATTTCTCTAGGAAAATCCCTTAGCACTGCAATTAGAAAAGCACTCGGGGTAATTAACTAATCTTGATTTTAGTCCTATGTGTGTGCGCTCGCGTTTCTTCAGTTTTACCGGTATAGAGGAAGAGGTTTGCTCCCTGTTTACGGAGCGTTTTCAGTTTGTTCATGAATGATTAAATATTATCATGAAATCCTAAGTACGGTCTGATACATTAGATTAGTTTCTGTTGCTTACTATGTGTGATGTTCTAGGGGAAGCATAGATACCAAGAACCATTTCCGAAAGATAATTATTCAGTTTGGAGTTGATCGCTCCGTTGAGTGGATTACTGAAATAAATCGATGTTTTAAGTCCATGGAACTGTGGCGTATTTATCGACTCTAATTGTGCACCCGAGCAATGGTAATAATCAGTTTTCGGAGTGTGTTAGATCTCATTCATATGTTCTAATGCATGCTACCTTATGTAGAATGAAAAATTTCGTTGCAAGATATCAGTCCAAGATATAGCACCAAATAAGAATTGGTGGTTCCTTTCATGTGATGTGTAGTTGTTAAGCCTTGGAAGAAGGCAGCGTATAACTCTGTTCCAACGCAAATTTCGGAAATAAGACAGTTAGCATCATGTTAAAGACAGCTAGCATCATGTGACTTATGTGCTGCCTTAGATGCTTGACATTTTCTTATAGTCTGGTAAAGAATTTTTAAGCCACCTGATGTGTGTTGGCTTTCGCTCAGGTAGAAGTTGGTTCTTACAGTTGACTCATCGATTAATCTCAACATGGCTTCTGAAAAATCTGGACTTAGAAAGCTAACTTGGACTACTGAAAATGTTCCCTGTAAAATTTTGGTTGTGCCACTTAAAATGCACTAATGGATTTATGACTATCCCTTCATGTTAGGGCAATCAAAGTACTAGGAGCTATGGCTTTTAAAGGATATCATCAATTTAGTGTACACATTGTTCAGCATAGATTATGTGTGCGTACTAACTTGCAAGAATTTGAGTAATTAAAAGGGAGATTCATCACCATTTCCAGGGCCCTTCTAAATCTTCTGTTGGAGTCTCCTCACTCCAGTCTACCTCTTTTGTCAGTTCTACTGCGCTATCATCTGCTTGGAATTTATGTTTCTGTCTTGTACTCGAGCCATCGCTGCAATACAACAAGTCTTGGGTTTTCTTTATGTTGCACTAACGATTGAAGTATATTCTATCCCGTGAGATGGATGTTCCCGCGAGTGTATTTTGCCTTGCACTGCATGTGAAGTCAGGACTTGGTTTTCTGTTTACAAAGTAAACTTTGGCATGTTTTACAAGTTAGTTTCTGTCGACTGATATGTCCTAATAGTTACATGAAATGTTTCAAGATTCACTGATTCCTTTTTTGAAACTATGTAGATAATGACATGTATAAATGAAGATGGGGTGTGGGATGTGGCTGAAGGGGTTGCTCTAAAACTTGCTGCAAGCATATCCCTGTGATGTCACGAAGGGCAACAGATTATTTTGAGCAATGAACAGTGATATTTTCCCTAAGAGCACTAAGCTCCCAGGGTTCCGGAGCGCTGTGGTTGCTCGTGCGCTAGCTCCAATCAAGTTTTGACACGGGATAGTCGGTTCATCCTTAGGCCCAGGTCGGTTGGTGCATAGTTTACCTTTTTTTTGGATCACCTCCTGGGGGTCTGTGGGCTACTGGGCTACGCTGAGGCAGAAGTGCTATCTAATCTTCTCACCTCATGCTCCTATTCTGCCCAGGTCGCCGCCGCCGCTTCCGTATGGATACACTCTCCTTCAATTCCGGTTCTTCCTCTTGTGTCACCCGAAGTCTGGTAGGACGAGGATGGAAGGAGCACCGGTGAAGAAGAGGCGGGGATGGGAAAACAGCCATCGTGAGAAGGAGGTCGAGCGAGGGAGGGTACGGTGTTGCCCAGCTGGGAGATTTTCTCAAACCACACCGGCGGCGGCTGAAGTTCCCTTGCGGTGAAGGCAGCGGCAAGGGACCTTACCAAGCTCCAGAACATGCAAGTTGACGCCTCGTTGCTGGCGATGTGGACAAAGAGAAGATCAGTTTGGTGAGCACTCTTTCTCCCTTCTACCATCTTTCTTTTTTGAGGGAATTCCCTTCTACCATTTTTTTGTTATGTTCCCAGTTTACAGTTTGATTGAGGCCACTAAATCATGATGTGCCAATAGGTGCTGACCTAATTCGAGATGATCAGTTGTCGCAAAAGGATCTAACTGATGATGTGATGATGTCTATGCACTGCTCATTTTTTCAGTTCCTACTTCCTAGACAGGCCTAAAGATAGTAATTTGTTTTGAAGCTTCTTGGTAGTGTTAGAGAAGATTTTGTACAAATTAAGCCTGCATAGTCCATGCTTAAAAATGATCTGGATAGCAAACTGGTAACTTGACAGTTTTGTGGTGTTTCTTTCTGTGTGTGAAACTAGAATTAGGAATTTAGGATTCAGACTGATGTATAATTATTGTGGAACAGATCACTACACAGTTGTTATTACTGAAGGTAGATAGGGCCTCAAAGAGTTCTCAGTTATCTGAGGATCCATTTCTCTAGGAAAATCCCTTAGCACTGCAATTAGAAAAGCACTTGGGGTAATTAACTAATCTTGATTTTAGTCCTATGTGTGTGCGCTCGCGTTTCTTCAGTTTTACCGGTATAGAGGAAGAGGTTTGCTCCCTGTTTACGGAGCGTTTTCAGTTTGTTCATGAATGATTAAATATTATCATGAAATCCTAAGTACGGTCTGATACATTAGATTAGTTTCTGCTGCTTACTATGTGTGATGTTCTAGGGGAAGCATAGATACCAAGAACCATTTCCGAAAGATAATTATTCAGTTTGGAGTTGATCGCTCCGTTGAGTGGATTACTGAAATAAATCGATGTTTTAAGTCCATGGAACTGTGGCGTATTTATCGACTCTAATTGTGCACCCGAGCAATGGTAATAATCAGTTTTCGGAGTGTGTTAGATCTCATTCATATGTTCTAATGCATGCTACCTTATGTAGAATGAAAAATTTCGTTGCAAGATATCAGTCCAAGATATAGCACCAAATAAGAATTGGTGGTTCCTTTCATGTGATGTGTAGTTGTTAAGCCTTGGAAGAAGGCAGCGTATAACTCTGTTCCAACGCAAATTTCGGAAATAAGACAGTTAGCATCATGTTAAAGACAGCTAGCATCATGTGACTTATGTGCTGCCTTAGATGCTTGACATTTTCTTATAGTCTGGTAAAGAATTTTTAAGCCACCTGATGTGTGTTGGCTTTCGCTCAGGTAGAAGTTGGTTCTTACAGTTGACTCATCGATTAATCTCAACATGGCTTCTGAAAAATCTGGACTTAGAAAGCTAACTTGGACTACTGAAAATGTTCCCTGTAAAATTTTGGTTGTGCCACTTAAAATGCACTAATGGATTTATGACTATCCCTTCATGTTAGGGCAATCAAAGTACTAGGAGCTATGGCTTTTAAAGGATATCATCAATTTAGTGTACACATTGTTCAGCATAGATTATGTGTGCGTACTAACTTGCAAGAATTTGAGTAATTAAAAGGGAGATTCATCACCATTTCCAGGGCCCTTCTAAATCTTCTGTTGGAGTCTCCTCACTCCAGTCTACCTCTTTTGTCAGTTCTACTGCGCTATCATCTGCTTGGAATTTATGTTTCTGTCTTGTACTCGAGCCATCGCTGCAATACAACAAGTCTTGGGTTTTCTTTATGTTGCACTAACGATTGAAGTATATTGTATCCCGTGAGATGGATGTTCCCGCGAGTGTATTTTGCCTTGCACTGCATGTGAAGTCAGGACTTGGTTTTCTGTTTACAAAGTAAACTTTGGCATGTTTTACAAGTTAGTTTCTGTCGACTGATATGTCCTAATAGTTACATGAAATGTTTCAAGATTCACTGATTCCTTTTTTGAAACTATGTAGATAATGACATGTATAAATGAAGATGGGGTGTGGGATGTGGCTGAAGGGGTTGCTCTAAAACTTGCTGCAAGCATATCCCTGTGATGTCACGAAGGGCAACTGATGAGGTCTAAGACCCCGTGTGTGGCCCGATCTCGCGAATGACCCAAGAATCAAAGGGGGAAAGAGAGGGAGAGGCGGAAGAACACGAAGAACGCGAAGAACACAACGCACACCAACCCGATACAATCGATACTTACCCTCGTGGCTCGATGGACCACGCCAATAGAATCACCACGGGAGAGACTCGAGGTAGAATCCCGGAGTGAGAGATCGGTGTTGAGGATGGAGGTAGGTGAGGGAGAGAGAGTGGGCTACACTAGAATCTCACTCACATAGATCCAATCATCCAACATGGGGTGCCTTGATACAAAGGGGATGAAACCCTAGGGAGACAAAGCTCAAAGTCATGTTTAAGCCTAAATCTTGCTATGGGGGCGAGCTGGGGTCTTATATAGGCATACAAGGCAACATGGGTCGAAAAGGTACAAGTTGGTGGGTCAAACCCGACGGATCCGGTTTGGGGCCGGTCGACGGGCTGTGGACCGGGTGGTCCGGTCACGGGGCCGACCGGCGCCAAACCGGAAACTTAGCTCCGTCCGGTTGGCGTCCGTGATGGGGCGGGTCCGGTCGTGGCCCGGTCTAACCGGACCTGGACCGGCTGGTCCGGTGTGGCCCGGTTGACCGGGTCCTGGACCGGCGGGTCCTCCTCCTCCCGCCTCTTCTTCCTCTTCCTTCCTCCTTCTTCTTCCTTCTTCCTTGCACCATGGGAGTTCCTTCTCTCTTGGTCCTTGTCGATGTCGGCACCTATAGACACAATGATGATAGGCATGAGGTAGCATGCCATTCAAGTTGGTGTTGAGATTGACCATAGAGAGGAAGGAGTTCACCTTGACATATATGGCGGGGTTTTGTGTTGTTGGTCCACTTGGGGGACTCCTTGGCCATGGTGTAGCGTCGACGATAGGCGGGGCTGCATCATCTCCCCCCTTGGGGAAGAGTCGTCCTCGACTCTTGCTCCTCCTCACCGATGAGGTAGACGGGAAGGACTTGTATAGGTGCCCTTGTGTCCTTAGGGATGCTCGTCGTAGTGCGGGCGTCTTTGTTGTAGTCCATAACGGGTCTCCCATGTAGTGGTGGAGGGGCCAAGTCTTGGTCGAAGAAGAACAAGGGGAAAAACAACTTGCAAAAGGAAAGCTTGTGGATGCCAATTTGGTGACCGGCGAACAAGAGGCTCTCAATCAAATACGAAGCATCAAGTCGTTTCTCCAAGAGGCATGTGGCAAAAATGGTAATCGAAAGTTTGTGCATGTAAAGTGGCAAAAATGTGATATGTCGTATTGTCCCACTCAAATGGAATAATCAAAATGCTAGTATCGGCGGCAAAATTTGGGGCAAAATTGTTATGTGCAATGGCAAAGCCATGGAGACTTCTAGCTTGGGAAAGTATGGTTGGCGTGAGCCAAGTATGGGTATCCGCAAGTGTCAAAGAATCCATTTCAATTGCCATAGATAAAATGAGAAATCCAAAGAAGGGCAACTTTTTGTGTAACTTGTGGCACAAGATGCATATGGTGTCTCTCACATGTATGACATGGTCCTTGAGAATCTCGGAGTGTATGATGAAAGCATCAATACATACAACAACCATTGTGCCAACAAGATGTTTCAAGATATGTTGCATAAGAAGCGAAAGAGGTGACGAAGAATTGGACCAAACCGAAAGCTCAAGAAACCAAGTCGGAAACACATGAGGGCGAAGGCTTGTGGGAACATACCCTTTGGTGTGATTCCCGCGGGTTAGGTCCTTGATGGGGTAGCTCTCAATTGCGCGTTTCGTGAGCTCATGCTCCGTGGCGGTGGAAGTTGTCGTCCTTGTGGCTACACATGGAAGAAACAAGACAAAAAGCGTGTGTGCATGGTAGATGAAAACATCATCCATCATGATGTTCCATGTCTTGTGCACATCACCATTAGTGTCAAGCAAGATAGTATGAAATGCATGGCGATGGTGCATATGGCAAGAAGGTGCATTCATGGCATGTGGTAACTCATGATCATCAAAAATAGAGAAGGCTATGGGGGCCATCTCATGGACAATGAAATAAGCATTCTTGCATACCAAGCATAAGAAAGAGCAATTGTTCGCAATCTTGGATGCAAGGATCATGGAATGGTGTAAACATTTTGGGCAAAGCATGTGAAAGCTAATGTCATCATTGTTGTCGACAACCCTATGGAAAGAGCAAGTGTTCATCAAGGGTGTCACAACACAAGCATGATCATAATCATTATCATTGCAAGCAAGCGGAGCAAATATGAATCTTTCATAGCATGGCATGTTCATGTTATCACAATCAATCAATTCCACATGATCAACAATGTTATCAAGCAAAGCATCACATGGGAATATGAAGGAAGCATGTGATGTAGCACATGTATCATCAAGATCATGCATGCACTCATAAGTCATCATGTCCACTAGTGGGATCATGGTATCATCAACACCTATGTTGTTACCTTTGTAGGCCGACTCATGTGAAGTAGGTGTTGTGGAAGTAGGAGGATCCATGTGGTCGACATGTCCATCTTGGAGCAAGCATGGTGAGATATCATCATCTTCGTGCACCATGTACATCGTCTCCATGAGCGGGAACTCGTCCTCCGTGGAACCTAGTGCAACATAAGAAGACACAAACGAGGGAGAGGTTAATGTGTTAGCAAATGCGATGTCCTCCATGGACCTATCATCTACCTCTCTCAACTCACTTTGTGTATCACTCATGTCCTCCAAATGGAAGCACTCAAACTCACATATGGGGTGGAAGTCACTCAACTCACTATCACTCTCGCTCAAGTGGGCTAAGTGGCTCTCATGCTCACATGGGGTTGGTACCAACTCATCAATCAAGCATGTAGGAGTAGGTTCGACTTGCTCATCTCCATGCGCCTCCGTGGTTGAAGGGAACTTCCCATGCTCAACCATCTCAACTCCATGCGCCTCCGTAGGTGAAGGGAGAATCCCATGCTCACCATGCTCAACTCCATCGCCTCCTAAGTCGTCCTCAAGTGGTGGCATCTTGGAGACTTGTGCATTGAGCTCGTCGAAGTAGAGCTTCTTGGCGCTTGGCGTTGTGCATTGCCATGCCACGTGACCCTTGGCCTTGCACACCTCACATAGGAGATTGGGACATTCCCGTGGAAGGTGGCCTTTTTGCTTGCACTTGTAGCATCGGAGTCCATAGGCATATGACGAGGTAGGGGCCATTGTGGTGGTGGCGCAAGAGGTAGAAGTCGCCTTATGAGGAAGGTCTTCATGTCGAGGCTCTCGTCTTCTTGCCTCATCACCATGTCTTGAGTGGTGTCGTCGAAGATCATGTGTGGAAGGATGTCGATGTAGACCATGAGGTGGTGGTGGTCGACGATCATGAGATGGTGTGAGTCGATGATGGTCCTTGCCTTGCCTAGGTGATGGCTCATGTTGGGGGCGCTCTTGATGCTCCATATGATGTCCATGATGTCGATGATCTTGTGCATAGGCACTCTCATGATGGCGCCTTGTGGAGCTCGGAGAAGTGTGTCGATGCCGAATATGTTGGGGACGCTCTTGATGATCCACATGATGATGCCATCGTGGAGGTCCTCGATCCTCATATGTAGCTCCATTGGCCAAGTAGGGGTAGCATCGGCGGTGGACATGGTGGGGTCGATGTCGTCCTCGTGATGGTGCTCCACCATGTTGTCCATGCTTGTTGAGCAAGTGTCGATGTAGAGCTCGTCGATGTCGTCCATGTTGGCGATGCTCGCGGAGCCATAGTCGGTGTAGAGCTCCTCGATGTTGGCGATGCTCGCGGAGCCAAAGTCGGTGTAGAGCTCCACATGTTCCTCCACATCCGCGGTGCTTGAAGAGGTATCCTCCTCGAAGTGCTCCGTGTACTCCTCCGTATCTTCTTCTTCGCTATCCATGTTAGCAAGACGATATCTATATGGTGTATGTTAGTGGAAGAACACTACCTCGTAATCTTACCGTGGTATGACAAGATTGGGGTGATCCAACAAACCGAGAGTTAGAACAATTGTATCGGGCACTCACACAAAGACACACGCAAAAGCTAGCAAATATGGTGTTAGGTAAGTATGGTGGAAAGCCAAAAGATGAAATCCGAAATCAAGTTTGTTGTTAAGGGTGGGTAAGATCCACAAACTCAAATGTCAAAGCGATGATCACTATAAACACGGAAAAGGTATGGAACTCACACACGGGATAAGCGGGGTTAGTGCGACCAAGGAATGAGCGGAAAAGTGTATGAAGCCCGAAAGCAAGGTTGCTCGGTGTCACACTAACACAAGGAGAGTCAAAGCTTTGGTTGCAAACGAAGAGACAACAAGATTCACACGCGGCCTCTCTTCTCTTTTCTCTCTTTTGTGTTTGGTGGCACTTGCACTCTTTGTGTATTTGTATGTATGATGGCACTCGCACACTTTTGCTCTATGGTGCACTTGCACTCTTTTTGTGTTTTGGCGGATTTTTCTCGCTCTATGTTAGCGTTAGCTCGCTTATGCTATCTTGCCACACGAGTTTTGCTTAGAAGCTTGACTCCACACTACACACACACCTCACAATCGGGGCCACGTGCAATGTCTCGCAACACTAGATAAGCAATGCTCGATAGGATAGATCGCAAAAGAAGAGGGGTTACAAGGGTTACTGCAAGTTATACCTGCGATGGTGGTGGTGGTGGTGGTGGTGGTGGTGGTGGAGATCGCCAGATGTCGAGGTCGAAGGAGGCGTTGCGTCGCCGGTCGGGGCCCGGACCGGATCCGACCGGCTCGGCCGTTGTGGGGTTGACTGGACGGCCCGGCCAAGAGTGGACCTGCTCAACCGGATTGCTCGGGATTGAGCTTTCTCTCTGTTCTTCACGAAACCAAGCCAAATCGACCAAATCGAAGGGAAACGATGGAATTGGAGGCTAAAAGTTGGGGAAATAGTAGATCAAGCACACCAACACCAGATCCACGGACCAAAACCACTCAAAACTCAACCAAATCACAGATCGGTCAAGGCAATTTAGGGCTATTTTTTGGAAAATTTTCTAGAAACGAAATCGGGTGGGTGGAGGGTCAAATCCGCGGGAACCAAAGGCTGCGGATACCATATGATGAGGTCTAAGACCCCGTGTGTGGCCCGATCTCGCGAATGACCCAAGAATCAAAGGGGGAAAGAGAGGGAGAGGCGGAAGAACACGAAGAACGCGAAGAACACAACGCACACCAACCCGATACAATCGATACTTACCCTCGTGGCTCGATGGACCACGCCAATAGAATCACCACGGGAGAGACTCGAGGTAGAATCCCGGAGTGAGAGATCGGTGTTGAGGATGGAGGTAGGTGAGGGAGAGAGAGTGGGCTACACTAGAATCTCACTCACATAGATCCAATCATCCAACATGGGGTGCCTTGATACAAAGGGGATGAAACCCTAGGGAGACAAAGCTCAAAGTCATGTTTAAGCCTAAATCTTGTCTAACCAGCTATGGGGGCGAGCTGGGGTCTTATATAGGCATACAAGGCAACATGGGTCGAAAAGGTACAAGTTGGTGGGTCAAACCCGACGGATCCGGTTTGGGGCCGGTCGACCGGGCGTGGACCGGGGTCCGGTCACGGTCGGCCGACCGCCGCCAAACCGGAAACTTCAGCTCCGTCCGGGGCCCGCACGTTGGCGGGTCCTCCGGTCTGAACGGGACTGGACCGGCCGGTCCGGTCAGGCCTGCTGGACGGGTCCGGACCGCGGGTCCTCCCTCCCGCCTCTCTTCTTCCTCTTCCTTCCTCCTTCTTCTTCCTTCTTCCTTGCACCATGGGAGTTCCTTCTCTCTTGGTCCTTGTCGATGTCGGCACCTATAGACACAATGATGATAGGCATGAGGTAGCATGCCATTCAAGTTGGTGTTGAGATTGACCATAGAGAGGAAGGAGTTCACCTTGACATATATGGCGGGGTTTTGTGTTGTTGGTCCACTTGGGGGACTCCTTGGCCATGGTGTAGCGTCGACGATAGGCGGGGCTGCATCAGCAACAGATTATTTTGAGCAATGAACAGTGATATTTTCCCTAAGAGCACTAAGCTCCCAGGGTTCCGGAGCGCTGTGGTTGCTCGTGCGCTAGCTCCAATCAAGTGTTGACACGGGATAGTCGGTTCATCCTTAGGCCCAGGTCGGTTGGTGCATAGTTTACCTTTTTTTTGGATCACCTCCTGGGGGTCTGTGGGCTACTGGGCTACGCTGAGGCAGAAGTGCTATCTAATCTTCTCACCTCATGCTCCTATTCTGCCCAGGTCGCCGCCGCCGCTTCCGTATGGATACACTCTCCTTCAATTCCGGTTCTTCCTCTTGTGTCACCCGAAGTCTGGTAGGACGAGGATGGAAGGAGCACCGGTGAAGAAGAGGCGGGGATGGGAAAACAGCCATCGTGAGAAGGAGGTCGAGCGAGGGAGGGTACGGTGTTGCCCAGCTGGGAGATTTTCTCAAACCACACCGGCGGCGGCTGAAGTTCCCTTGCGGTGAAGGCAGCGGCAAGGGACCTTACCAAGCTCCAGAACATGCAAGTTGACGCCTCGTTGCTGGCGATGTGGACAAAGAGAAGATCAGTTTGGTGAGCACTCTTTCTCCCTTCTACCATCTTTCTTTTTTGAGGGAATTCCCTTCTACCATTTTTTTGTTATGTTCCCAGTTTACAGTTTGATTGAGGCCACTAAATCATGATGTGCCAATAGGTGCTGACCTAATTCGAGATGATCAGTTGTCGCAAAAGGATCTAACTGATGATGTGATGATGTCTATGCACTGCTCATTTTTTCAGTTCCTACTTCCTAGACAGGCCTAAAGATAGTAATTTGTTTTGAAGCTTCTTGGTAGTGTTAGAGAAGATTTTGTACAAATTAAGCCTGCATAGTCCATGCTTAAAAATGATCTGGATAGCAAACTGGTAACTTGACAGTTTTGTGGTGTTTCTTTCTGTGTGTGAAACTAGAATTAGGAATTTAGGATTCAGACTGATGTATAATTATTGTGGAACAGATCACTACACAGTTGTTATTACTGAAGGTAGATAGGGCCTCAAAGAGTTCTCAGTTATCTGAGGATCCATTTCTCTAGGAAAATCCCTTAGCACTGCAATTAGAAAAGCACTTGGGGTAATTAACTAATCTTGATTTTAGTCCTATGTGTGTGCGCTCGCGTTTCTTCAGTTTTACCGGTATAGAGGAAGAGGTTTGCTCCCTGTTTACGGAGCGTTTTCAGTTTGTTCATGAATGATTAAATATTATCATGAAATCCTAAGTACGGTCTGATACATTAGATTAGTTTCTGCTGCTTACTATGTGTGATGTTCTAGGGGAAGCATAGATACCAAGAACCATTTCCGAAAGATAATTATTCAGTTTGGAGTTGATCGCTCCGTTGAGTGGATTACTGAAATAAATCGATGTTTTAAGTCCATGGAACTGTGGCGTATTTATCGACTCTAATTGTGCACCCCAGCAATGGTAATAATCAGTTTTCGGAGTGTGTTAGATCTCATTCATATGTTCTAATGCATGCTACCTTATGTAGAATGAAAAATTTCGTTGCAAGATATCAGTCCAAGATATAGCACCAAATAAAAATTGGTGGTTCCTTTCATGTGATGTGTAGTTGTTAAGCCTTGGAAGAAGGCAGCGTATAACTCTGTTCCAACGCAAATTTCGGAAATAAGACAGTTAGCATCATGTTAAAGACAGCTAGCATCATGTGACTTATGTGCTGCCTTAGATGCTTGACATTTTCTTATAGTCTGGTAAAGAATTTTTAAGCCACCTGATGTGTGTTGGCTTTCGCTCAGGTAGAAGTTGGTTCTTACAGTTGACTCATCGATTAATCTCAACATGGCTTCTGAAAAATCTGGACTTAGAAAGCTAACTTGGACTACTGAAAATGTTCCCTGTAAAATTTTGGTTGTGCCACTTAAAATGCACTAATGGATTTATGACTATCCCTTCATGTTAGGGCAATCAAAGTACTAGGAGCTATGGCTTTTAAAGGATATCATCAATTTAGTGTACACATTGTTCAACATAGATTATGTGTGCGTACTAACTTGCAAGAATTTGAGTAATTAAAAGGGAGATTCATCACCATTTCCAGGGCCCTTCTAAATCTTCTGTTGGAGTCTCCTCACTCCAGTCTACCTCTTTTGTCAGTTCTACTGCGCTATCATCTGCTTGGACTTTATGTTTCTGTCTTGTACTCGAGCCATTGCTGCAATACAACAAGTCTTGGGTTTTCTTTATGTTGCACTAACGATTGAAGTATATTCTATCCCGTGAGATGGATGTTCCCGCGAGTGTATTTTGCCTTGCACTGCATGTGAAGTCAGGACTTGGTTTTCTGTTTACAAAGTAAACTTTGGCATGTTTTACAAGTTAGTTTCTGTCGACTGATATGTCCTAATAGTTACATGAAATGTTTCAAGATTCACTGATTCCTTTTTTGAACCTATGTAGATAATGACATGTATAAATGAAGATGGGGTGTGGGATGTGGCTGAAGGGGTTGCTCTAAAACTTGCTGCAAGCATATCCCTGTGGTGTCACGAAGGGCAACAGATTATTTTGAGCAATGAACAGTGATATTTTACATTGATGCACTTGTATACTGTAATATTGATCTTAAAGGGAGGTAAGAGGAAATTGGTAGATCCCTTGCAACTATTTTTAGAAATTAGTATAATTCTTAGAATAAGATAGATCCGAAAAGCTATTCAGCGTGTCAGGTGTTATAAAGCATTCTAAATTCGATTTGACCATGTTTATATTTTAGCCTAAAACTGAAACATCACGGGAAAAAGAAAGAAACGCTATCAGAATAAATCGTGCGCAGCAAAGCGCGCAATGTCCATCTAGTACAGTAATCATATAAACAAATCAGCGGCTGTAAGGGGTCAATTAATCTCTGCCATTGAACACCTCTGAGTTCATCACATTAAATCTCTGCCTAATAACCTAGAGGACGATAGGACCAGCAGATAGAGAGATAAACAAAGAATGTAAATAAGAAAAAATGGGAGGCCAAACAAGACGCTACAGCAAATTACAGTATTATACACAAAATAACCTAGTAAGACCACCCGGCCTTCCCTGTAACTTCACACCTTCTACACAGATCTTAGAATGTGTGGTATGATCAAGAATCCCTTCGCCTCATGGCAAAAAAAAAAAAAAAGAACACTGCACAAAACAATGAGCAAAATTCTTCTAGATGAAAAATCTCTTGATTGACACATCTAAGCCTTGCCTTTCCTTTTAGCATCTAATGCCTGCAGTAATACAATTAAGTCGTTAGAAAAAAGGAGCAGAGATTTAACACAGAATCTATCGTGCAAGAAAACCAAAAGGTTTTAACATCAGAAACGCCGAATGCCAGAGATACCTTATTCTGGAAAGTTCTCATGACCAATACGATTAGATCGCGTAACCTGCAGAAGTACCGCTTAATCAGATCTATGATTTTACCCTTTGTCAAACAAAAAAAGTTAAACAGAAGTTTGGCAAATGAGAAGATAAGGTAACTAAGGCAATAGTTGGCACCTAACGTCATTATCCTCGCTATTCGGCTCCGTTATTCCCTGTGTATTAAATGGTAGATTTACACCCCCAGAACTTACTAAAACAAACTGAGTAGTGCGTCCATTGGGAATTTTTGCCTGTGAAGAAGAAATTAATACAAACAAGTCAAATAATATCTGTCATCCACAATGCTTCAGAAATCATAACTACTGATTTAATCAACGTGCATGTCGGAGAATGTACCTCTAGATTTGGTGAATATTTCTCGTCAATGAAAACTTCATCTTTCTGGCTTAAGTTAATTTGGTATCCAGTTCGTCTAAGCAGCAACGTTGCCAGTTCCCATTCATCAGGAGAGTACCCCTGCTGTGCAAAGGGAGGCATATGTCAGCCTCAACATTTGGATAACCTTTTTATTTCCTCATGCGTAAAGTATTACACCATGCAGCAGACCCAAGGTCGTTGCAGTCAGTCAACTAACCTGGGTAGGTGAACTGAGCTATGGTGACATTTCAATAAATTAATCCCATCTCAACAAATCACAAATTATGAAACTTGAAAGGTTAGGGTTGGTGCTCTAACAGAACCAGCTGATTGCCATGCATACACGGTTCAAGTGATTTCATCTATCAATGCAAAAACAGTTTCAATGATGACTTCATCCATCTAAAGTAGCTTCCCCAAATCAATAGCTCTACTAGTAGTATAGTTTGGTCCTTTTATAATGTACCCCGTCCGTTTCATAATTAGTGCCGTGGTTGTAGTTTACTTTTGAACTAAAACCACGACAAGAATTATGAAATGGAGGGAGTACTTCATAGGAAGTTCACACAACTTCCCAAAATTAGGATTTTTCTATTTCCAAAATATTTCTTTCTGTTCAGTTACGATTAACCCTGTCAAGCTTGCTCCAAAACCAAGGTAGTTTGATTCCATACCATCTTACTTGTACTTTAGCAGAAATTATGTTAGCAAGCTAGTGACAGTTGACTTTGAGCATATCTTACTACTTTAGAAGCATTATTAATGAACTAACAAGACGAGCGGATTTCATCTTACTTACAGTTCAGAAGAAAATAAATTAGCAAGCTAGTAGGAGTAGCCATCAAAGTGGATGTTCTAAAACTCTAATAGGCAGTGTATTTTACTTTTTATGTGTAATAAATACTTCAGGACATACCAGGACATAAATATCAAAGTTTGCTTTCCCCCTAGAAATACATATATCGATGTCATTCTGCATATCTGGATCTGCATTACATAGAATGGAACATGTATAATTCTACTAAGAAAACGAAAAGATGTAAGTGAAATTCAAGCTATGCTAACAGTGCACCAAATTAAGAAAAATAAAATTAGATTCTCCAAAATAGGTAAAACAAATAAGATTATTCAAGTAATTGTATCTCAAACTTCGGTGGCAAACAGGACAGCCATCGTAGCTGTTTGATAAAAATCTAATGGCCCAGGAACCCAAAGATGAAACACTATTATCATGTGTGATGAGGTATGAACATAATTTCACTAACTTTGGTGATCATCGAGTTTGTGACTTTTTTCCAGAACTTGGTTATTGTATGGATAAACAAGCATTGTCATCCCTTCTTTCTGATGTGCTTCTACAAGACTCCCGCTTCGAAATAGTGCAACACAAACATCCATGTCACCTTCTATCAAGTGACCTTAAGTCTGTAACTCATCTTATAATGAAATGTGTTTTCCCCAGCTTATACCATTACCACGACCATTTAGTTTTTTTCTTCAAATTAAAACAATGCATAAAACTTTGAATATTACTAAACTATTTTTTTCTTTGATAAATCTGTACCAGTGTGTCACAGCCCTACCTTGGGAGGAGGTATGTATAGAGGTAAATATGCAACGGCAAAAAGGCTAAGATGTTAACTAATTACTTCAATGTAATACTAAAATGTAAAAAGGGGACATTTAATATGTAGGTGAACCTTCTATTTTACCAACATGATGCATTGGAGAACTAAGTAGTAGTGTCTAGGTATTTTTGAAAATCTTGAAAGTATAAAGTGAAAATACATCAACTACCCAAATGCTGATCCAATAAAATTGGACCAGAGCATGACATTATTACAATCCATTCTGCCAGGGATAAAAAAGAGGCAACTTCCAAACGCGCCCTATATACACATCATAAACTTACCACAAGATATCTTGTTCTCATCATTAGCAAACTTCCTCACCAAATCACCCTACAATCAAGAGGAGCAACTCAACTCAAAATCTCGATGAAGAGCACTGTGGGTAAAACTAATACAAAACTATCGACATTACAAATTCATATATCAGTGGAGCACATAATTCCATTTCAGATCCATGCATTTTTAAAAATGCAAGTACATTTCTATCAGCTAGATAAAAATATATATGATTGCCTGAAAGCCCAAAACAAACCATCAACAAGAATTAGCATGTGCACTTGTTGTGCATTTACTCCCTACAATTCAATGAATAAGGCATCTTCATTTTCCATGTTATTTCTTTGACCAAGAATTACTCCAAATATATAAAGATTGTTGGTATAAAATTAGCATCATTAGAAAGTGTTTTTCAATAGGAACCAGCGTACTACTTACATACAATATAATCAAGATTTCGTTGCTCAATTTTTTGGGTCAAAGTTCATCTTGAAATACGTGTGCGTCTTATTCATCAAAGCAGAGGTAGTATCATACAAAAAAATACAAGAACCACGGCACACATAGCTAAACAGACTTAACATAGCAAAGTCTACATTGAATCAACAAATAGCATATTAAAGGATAAGGTGCTGTTTCATACGCTAGTGAAACGAATGATGAATCAAAAATAACAGAGCAAAATCAGCCTACCTAGCCACCAAGAATGTTAAAAATAAACTAACTAGTTTGTAACAAAGAAAGGGACATAATTAGCAACTAAATATCAACAACAACAACAAAAAAACACGGAAAACTTCAAAACATAAGGGTGACAACTCTAAGTTTGGCACAGTTGTAAAAAATGTGAATATTTCAAATTGCAAGGGCAAGTGGGCAACATTTCAGTAAGTACAAATGAGAACAAGCCCATAGTGAACATGATAGTGTTTAAGAGCAAATTGCACTTGTCACTGCTTCCCCCATTTGCAAAAAAATGATGCTCCATAATGAGTTGGCTAATTTTGAAACTTGAGCACTACCCAAAACTTGACATAGATTGACCACATGGGCTTGCAGTTTGTGAGATTAAATTGTCCCTAAAGCACACTTATTAACAACCTGGCGGCCATTATCATCCATAGGAGTGCAGTCTACAGCAAGAAGAGTGCCAACATCATCTGCAGTAACCACATAGTCGTACATCGTAGCACCTGAATAGCAAAATAGTTAGAGCTAGTCAGTAAAAAATTATCTGGGCATCAACACATATTGGAGGACAAATTCCCTTCTTTACCTTCAATAGATTGCCTGGTGCCATCTTCAAGATAGCGAACCCACTGAAAACATCTCAGTGTGAAAGGTTTATTGGAGGGTTTGGAATTCAAGGGAAGATGCAATAATCACAATCAAGAGTAAGAACACAGCGTACCTGAAAATTACAAAGTGTAGTACCATTTGTTGGAAAACCACACGCCGTTAAATTAGATCCTGGTCTCGGGTCACCAACAATTTGAAATCCCTCAATACCAGGTAATGGATCACCTAGGTTAGAAGTGCATATATATCAATAGATATGATCTGGAATCTTTTCTAGTTACACAATTAGCACTTTATTTACCATCAGCAGAGTACTCTTGATTATCATTCCTATAGAACTGCGAGTCATCATCTAATCTTGCTTCTCTAGGACCAGCATTTTCTTGAAAGTAATTAGAGGGAGTAGCTGTTACTATATCCCTGAAAGATAGTGTCAGGCAAGAAAAAGGGTCAACATCTTTCCATGTCGATGAGATATTTTACTGGACTTTTAGTAACTGATGTAAGTAAAAATTTCAAAATCTTAACAGAGCGCATACTGATTAAAAGTGGATCCATGGTACATTTGTTCAGCATGTCGATCATTTGAATCTTGAGCATACTGGGGGAAAGTGTTCCTATTTGGCTCCTGTAAATAGGAAACAGTCACGCATGGAGTTTCAAATTAAGACAAGCTAATTACAGGACCACATTATCGTACCATATTGTAAGATGACGAAGGTTCGTTTCTCGACGGAGTTGCTTGTTGATGATTGGGATTATATATATCTACAGGTTGAGTTGTATCACCCAAACTGTCCTGGATCAGTATAACAGTCAACTGAGTGTCCTACAAAATCATTTTTGTAGATACTAATATCACTAATAACAGGGTTCAATAATTATAGAAGGCAAAAAGGCTGCTGTAACCAACAACTCAAGACAAAACTACATGTAGTCATGCAGGGTTGTTCAAAAGCTATTCAGCAAACTAACATAAATAAATGAGCACTGGCTAGATAAAAGTGGTATCAAATGTATTCTGCCCTTTTGTGCCAATATGATTAAAGGCGCCACTTTGACATAATTCCCAAACTTGTCGATTATCTATCAATATTGGTGTGAAGATGCCCACATCCATGTCCAGATACTCACGCAAAATCCATATGCGCAGATATCCAACAGAGGTGCACACAAGAAAGGGGCTTCAAATAGTCAAAATAATTCAGAATTGGAACTTCACCAGCTTGAAGATACATAGCTGAGATCACTTACATTTAAAGATCTGATCTTCCATTGCATCTGTTGGTATAAACGCTGAAAATTGAATGGACAAAACAAATATATTACATCTTCATGTTAGCCATTGAGTATAGAGTATTAAAAAGACACTGGTAAACTCCATTATAAATACTGGATTAAGCTTTTGTAAAAAAACTTATTTGTAAAAATATAGCAGCTGTCACTAGCTAGCCTGTTTTGCCTTGAGTCAGCACTCAGCAGTACTTCCCAATAGAAAGGAACAAAACTTAAGATAAATTTTGCTAACAATGTGAAGGTATCTATCAGAAAATGTGTGTGTGTATCATCAAGAATAAGCTGGTACTTACATCAATAAATCATACTCTCTTACCACATCCATAAACACCGTACATTATGTTAGCATAAAACAAAAGTAGGAATACACTAAGACTAGCTTATGTTGTATAATAGACTGCAATTAGTACAATTTAGGCAACACTTGCCTTACAGTAAAATCAAGAACTGGGGTAATACCAACATATGTTCACAATTCAAATATACAGAATGTACAAAAAAAAATAAGTTTTAGTCAACATGACGCAGCTAATATATTGCTAGCTCATACATATAAACCACTGTTTATGACTAAAGTTGCTATTATTATCATCCAAGGAACAAGAGACTAATTTGGGCAAATGGTGAGTTACCTTTGTAACAGCTGTAATGGTTGAAGCATATATTTGAGGTGGGCGAACATTGTGTTCTGCTAACATGCCAAGCAATGAAGAAGTGAACAAGTATAACTCTTCTTCTTGAACCTACAAGAACTCAATAGTAAGTTCCTGAATTCTTGATGACACAATAGCAAAGCATGTACTTTGTAATCTAGTTAATCTGAAATAGTTGATCACGATGAACTAAAATTACCGAGATGCGGCAAACTAGGACTTAAGTTGATATGTCACCGTGAAGTTAGTGGATACTGGACATGGACAGAATAAATGCCACTCTATATCTGATGGACATGTAGGCTAGGGTATCAGGATTCACTTTCATATACATAGGTCGTGCTATTTATATAAATCATAAAACTTTGGAGTCGCATGCACTTAATAGTATGCAATGGTACAACAAGAGTAAAGGACTGCAGCATCTAAAAATAGTATCTAAATCACACATTTTTATACAATTTTGCCACATTATTTGATTGTTCATATTACTGTATTAAATACAGTTGTGATTTGTCAAGCATGAAGAACCTTTGAACACCAAGCCCTTTATCATATGTCTTATAAGTTTTTTTTGAACAAAGACTATGGGATAAAACCCCACAAAAAAAATTATTAGCCAGATCACACTATTTACAGGTATTTACAAACAGAAGAAAACAATGAACATATTAAGTTTTGCAACAAGAGAAAAATGAACACATTATAAAGAGAATTGAGCATACATTCTTGAAATGTACAATAGCACCATACTTTTAGGTCATTTGATAATCTCATATTTTCTTCAATGTGGTTTCTCTTCTCGTTCAGCTGCTTCAAAGCACCAGATATGGCGTCTTCCTGCCTCTCATCAACAGCCTGTCACGGTAATATACCTTCATTAGTGCCTATAAAAATTGGTCATGCAGCCAATGTTCTGCATCGTTTATACAGACCATCCTCAAATCTGCAAGCTTCCTCTCCAGAATATGTTTTTCACTCAGCAACTGCAACTCCTACAAACATAGAGAAAATAACTAGAGTTATGGGTGAAACAGAGGCGATAAAAGAAGGAGAAGGTAAGGCATATGGAGATATGCTCGAATTTTTTATATAACTTTTAGCGTCATACCTTAGAAGATGCATCAGTGATTTGCTTGCGAAGCAGAAGGATCTCTTCCTCTTGTGTCCGTGACCTGAAGTAAAGCTCCTGCAAGAAAACGCCGCCAATTTCAGAAACTGGAGCAAACAAGGAGTGGGGCAGTAAATAGCAAGGATGCCACGCAGTTACCTTGGTTTCAGGATCCATCAAACGAGTATTGGGATCTTCCGCAATCAAGTCGGTACGGAGAGATGCACCCTGCCTGCCAGCACATGATACATTCTAATTACAAAAACCCTGAATGCAGTCTAAGAGCCCAATTAGAAAAGTTAACTTCCCCGCAGGGATGAATGACCTGACTAGAGTGTCGGAGCTCGGGACGAAGGGTTTAACATCACCATTTTGTAAGCCATAGTCCCTGGCAGACAAGGTCACGTTAGTCCTGGTGAGCTCGTTCCCAATACGACGATCTGCGTTGATCAAATCAACTGGCGCGTTGAATGGATCTCGCATGTTCTCCTCCTCCCGTGATCCTCCTCCTGCTGAAGATGGCATGGTCAGTCACATGATACACACAGCATATGTACACACACGTGAATTGCGCACTTACAGGCTGTGTCAAATAACCCAACCAAAGTGCGTGATTGTTAAGAATTCTAGCCTGAATGAAATGCTGTTCTCTCAGTACAAAGACATGTCGTATTAATTCCACAAGCAATGGTCAGACAAATAATACTTAGTTCATATAAAATGGTCAAGTAAAGAAAGGTATAGCAATCAAAGACGCCACAATTAATTTCCCCTCCCTCTCCTCAATTCCTGAAGACCTAATCGAATGTTTCAAACTCCAAACGCCTCCACTCGACAATCACAACCCTAAAACTATCACAAAAGACTAACGCAGCTAAACACAAAATCGAGCTCCAAAACAGGCACTTCTTCTCAGCCGAGCAACTGCATCGGCGCGTGGTTGCGAGTCACACTGACCTGCCAAGCAGTCGCGCGCGCGCGGAAATCCGAAGGGCGGGGCGGGGCGCACGGGAAGCAGAGCCGTTCCACGACGCGGGGGAATCAGTCGCGGTGGACGGGGAGGGATCCCTCGAGGCGGGTTCCGGGACGAGGGGGAGGAAGGCTCGTCGCGGCTCCCTCTCGCCTGCCGGGGAAGCGACGAGGAAGGGAGCGGGGGGGTGGACGGAGACGGAGACGGAGACGGAGGAAGAGGACGGCCAGCGAGTGAGAGACGGAATGGCAGGGTCGGCCCCGTCGTAGAGAGTACGCGTCGTCTGGGCCGGGCCGGGCCATGTTAAGGACCTGTCCGCCGTAGCTCAGAGCCCCAGCCCATGCGCGTAACATGCAACACTACAAAATCCCCATCCTTTACCCGAAATTCCTAGGAAAGTCCCCAAATCTCTGTTCGTCGAGTTGCTCCGCTCCCGTCCCCTACCCTAGTTCGCTGGAGCTGCTCCACTGACTTACATCGGTACCTGTAGTTCGTCGGAGCGGCATGTCCTGCAGCGGCACCTCCATGTCTTCTTTGCGCAACCGGTGTCGCATTGCTCCCACCATTCCTCTGGTCCGCTGCCCAGACTGCGGAATGGAGGCAAGGGTGTACGTCTCCGGCACGACTGAGCACTCAGGCTGGACCTTCTACAGGTGCAAGAACCATGGGGTAAGAAGATTTTGGAAGCTCTCTCCTTTTTTCAGCGAATGCAGCAAATCTTGTGGTTTTGTTCTGAATGAAGTTTCTTTGCACATCTGTTAGAGTACATGTGATTTTTGGCACTGGAAGCGTGAGTATGTGGAGTACCTGATCCAGAATGATGTGCTCAAAGGGGATGCAGCCGCTGAAGCTTACTGCTGGGCAGAGGAGAGAAGGGAGGAGTTGGAGGGTGCTTTGGGAAGAAGAAGCTATACAAGATGAGTGGGGAAGAGGAAATGGGAAACGCATTGCTGGAGGAGGTAGCAGCAACAACCAAGGAAGAGGTGGCAGCAGATATCAAGGAAGATGCACTCATAATGAGTTGGTCAGGAAAATGCTAGTGATGCAGAAGCACTCATGTTTGTGTTGTTGGTTGTTGATGTTGCTATTTATACTATACCATAAAAAGCGCGTGTTGCTGCGCCCGTCCATATTTGAAGAAATGGTACATACTCGGGAATAAACTTTTTGTCCATCGGTTATGTTATTTGATTAATTATAATTAATCCATGGGTTTAACGAGACCTTACTTGTTAATTTTCTTGGCTGGCCATTTCTAAATGGGTTTAACTATTGTGTTGATGAAGAGTTAACCACTCCAGTGTCGGCATTCAGCGGAAAGTGACTTTAGATGAAATTCTTAACTTTGATGGAAAGAAAGTTAAATGGCATGACAATGATCTATTCAGGGAGCACACATAATCAAGATATGTAAAGAGCCAACTTCACAAAACTTTCATACAAAAGCAAGCTAATATGAACATTGAAGAACTATTGGCTCTATGTGTTTCATTGTGTTGCTCAAGACTACTAATTTGCAAGAAGGTCAAATGCTGGGGAACTACATTCACCCCATCATTGTACAATGACGATAAGGTGTATAACCCTAAGGAAACCTTATACTGCCAGGGACACAAGCATGAGTCACTAAAAGAGAAATGCACAAAGATGTTATATGGCACCAATTCATAACATGGCTGCGCTAGGACTGATATGTTAGATGGCACCAAATCATCCATTTTTGTAATTAAAAGTATATTGTTACTTCTAATGAAGCTCAGTGAAAAATTATTGGTGTCATTTGACATCAACGTCTACATGCTATCTTTGCCGCTGGTTTGTGACTACATTGTTTGTAGGCTTAGGCATGCATAAGTGCATGATACATGACAATATAAGTTTCTTATGTAGGGTAAAAGTACATTATTGGCCACACAAATAGATGAAGGGGCATGCTAGGTTCTCCCTTTCTTAGCAAATCCAAGACCTTCATGAGCCAATGTCTACTGACGTATTCACAAGCACAAGCAGTTTCTTTTGGCTAGACTAGTAATTGTGCACGTGCAATGCACGTGTAATCTTAGGTGATAAATATCATCACGTGTAATGCTTTATTGGAAGGAAATCCATCAAAGTACCAGATGCAGTCCATTCTCAGAACAACTACCAGACAACAAAATTCAGTCTTATACATGCAAACCTGATGGCAAGATTAACCCGTGCTATGTGAAGTTATGAACCTAAAGCAGGCGTAAGTTTCAACAAACTAAGTACATGTGTCCATAGATGCAAAATTTCAGAAAGTTTCGTACAATAGGCAAATGAGTAGGTTGTATGATAAATATAAGAAAAATTCTCGTACGTGTAATATATGAGATATATCTACAATTCAGGGAAGTATAATAGCATTAAAAAATTGCAACTTCAAAGTAACAAAATCATCAAATCACGGAAAATAAACATTGTTTCAGGCACACATGATACTTGAAGTCTGTATTAAACAGGTCATCCCTAAACGAAGAGAGAACATTGTACTTTTTATTTATTATTATTTCGAACTCTCGAGCTAATCTAGCTCATCCATCATAGTCGATCTCTTTACGCCCTGGGTCATGTAACCAAATAGATCCTTCACAGAGGAACGATTAGATCCACCATTATTAAGCTTTGATATCTTGGATGGAGGTTCTTCAGTGAGATCGATCTGACCCTCATATATGTCCCTTCTGTATAAGACCAATTTTTTCACGTGCTCCCGGATTGATGTCTCAGCATGGACGTATTGCCTAACACCTAAAACATAACAAAAGAAATATTTAGACACTATAGAAAACATATTAGTAAATACTTGGTGTGTTTGTAATACTTGCCTTCGAGAATATTAAACTGAGAGCATTTTGCGCATGGCTCAAATGTGACAGTGGTGGCACTGGTGTTATCAAGAGACTCTGAAAAAATAATCAATAAAGTCAACATATCTGAATTTAATATTTAAATTTGAGTACATAAGTAATAAGTAATTAGCTTACTTGATTGATGAACAACCTCCATGTTGGAGGCCACAACAACTGCATTGTTCTGTTCTGCAGATAACAGCTGATCGCCGAGTAGATAAGCAGACTCACCAAAAAAACGCAGGAAGATTGTGTTGTGTCCGCTATCAACTATAGCGATCTCCCTCATGCCGCTAGGGGCACAAAAATCAGCCTCAGCTGGGCCGACATACGTCACGACGCCGGAAACATCTAAGAATGATTTACAATTAGTAAGGCTCAATATATGTAATCATGTATAAATTTTATATTAAACAAGAATACCAATGATAGTTCCGTTTGGGAGATCGAACACTTCGGACATATTGTTCCTGTAAACATAAGTATCTATGGTTAATTAGGAAACACATGTACCTTATCGTGGTGTGGCAGAAAAAATGTGAACCACCAGAGGGGGGCATGATGACCATTGCTATATGGATGTAATGATTTGTAACGGCTTGAAAAGACAATATTCCTACTAAGTAAATCATGATTTGATCTATAAAAAGATATATACAATACTAACAATTTAGATGAAAACAAAATACTGATTAGCAAACCTACATAATTCCATCTACTAATTCGAACTACTTATTAATACTTTGTTGTTCAAAACCAAGTGATAGCAAACCTGGAGTTTGCCGTCCAGCGGGCTTGACGAAGAGGCGGCTTGGCAGCGTCAGAAACCTAGACACCGGCCAAGTGGTCCATGAGGTAAGAGAAAGGACTTGTGTGTTGGCTCTGGCTGCATATGGAGGGGATTATATAGCCAGCATGACAAATTAAATCACTATGATTGAGTCAACGTGAGGATCATTGTAACTGATATGGAGCAATAAGGAATGAGATGATTTCTAGAAGGAAACAAATACACAATTATTAAAGGTGATTGATATCACACCCAACAGAAAATGCAACTAAAAATGGAAGGGTGCGATATCATCCATTTTCATCACAACAGAAAATCAATCGGAATATGCTCAATTAATATTAGATCCATTTAATCATGGAAGGGCATTCTAATTGATATGGAGCAAAAAACGTAATGGGATGATCCCTAGAAGGAAACGAATACACTGCACACACGCCCGCGTAGTATTTGTTCCCTTCGCGCATCACTGCTACACTGCACGCACACCTCGCCACTGCTCCCAGCACACCGGCGCCGGCGCTGTCCGTCGAGCGCGTTTCTCTGGCGAAATTCAGTCAAGGCTGTCGCTTTCTTCAGTAAATTCAGTTAACTGCTTCTATCAATGTTGCCTTCAGGTGGCACATGGACGAGCATCTCCGCGTCAGTCTTGCACCACGGCTGTTCTGCTCCTCCTTGCGCACATTCTCTGTCACATATTGATCCGATGCTAGGAAGTTCGAGCAACAAATTTAGATGAAAATGTCAAGTATAGACGTTTCTTTTTCGAAAGAGGCCAGACCTGTGCAATTCATAGAGAAGAACAGAATTGGCCATAAATACTATAGGTTCTCTATTAACCCACTTATCTGCGCCTTGTGAAAGCTGGAGAAATATCATGAGGCAAAATCATCAGAGCCCAGCAGATATTAATGTGAAAGATGAGTCAGTGTAATATTGCTAAATAATAATACAATACCATGATAAACCAGTTTCCTATTTCAGCTGCAAGATTCGCCATGTTCGCCCCTCCCATCTGACCCATGGCCATCTGAGACTGATGCTGAAACAACATAAAGCACGCAGCACAATTTAAGCCAGGTATCACATAAACGAATACATTGCTGCAGAAGGATATCGAAATATGATAAGTATGGAGATTATCATTCATAAAATTACAAGTCACCTTTCTAGAATAACCACATGAAATAAAAGAAAAATCTATATTTACATGAGACTATTTTAGAATTATTTCCAAATGCAATATACTCAAGTACTCAAAGATATCATAATATCTAGCTTAAGGGGTATAGTTGAGGAAAGATCAGAATACAATCAGGTAGCCGTAGCTGGCATACAAAACCTGCATATCTTTCTCATACAAACTTGGATCCATTATCTTACTGTTTTTTTGCGTTTACTCTTGGATATTTGCTATTTACTCAAGAAAAAGAAAATAAATAATTCTACAAGGTTAACATAATATTATTATTACAAGTGGAACATACTCAAGAATACTGCAGGTTTAGGCACATGTTGCAGATACAAATAAAATTCAGAATTGCATTTGGTTACGTGGATAGCCAGATATCATCATTTACTGGACCAGATTCAATTGAATATAAAGCCTTCAATTATGATATAGAATCGTATGGACAAAGATAACATCCAGAAGAAAAGTCAATATCCAAATTCAGATCCTATCTGATATAATAATGAAAGTATTACTCAGATAAAACTGCAGCAATTGCAGCATAGGTGTATGGGCCTAAGGTCAAACGATATCTTCAGCATGGTCAAACTTGTTTCTAGGTTGTCTTGTGTGCTCAAATGATTAGTATGAATAACGAAGAAAATGCTTCTGAATTGATGCATGTGAAAATGCCATGGGTATTTATAAGGCTCTGACCTGTTCAAACTCAGAGGCCCAACCATTGGGACCATATTGCTGCTCAAACGATAGTGCCCAACCCTCAGGGTTATTATTTTGCTTGCCGAACTCAGTAATCCAACCCTCAGGATTGTTGTTTTGCTTGCCGAACTCAGTAACCCAACCCTCAGGGTTATTATTTTGCTTGCCGAACTCAGCAGCCCAATTATTTGCAGCATTGTGCATTGGGCCAGATCGCAAAGCACTTTGGGATTGATTCCAGTACTCCTCCATCTCTGGATATGGCCCATGCAGGGGGTTTTTCGTTCGATAACTATTGTCAATATCAAGAGAATGCAGCAATGTGTTTACCTGATATAAATAATAAGTGTTATATTCAGGAACATATTTTTTTCCTAAGGAACATTGATAAGAAAAACATAAACAGCACACAGAACTTAGAATGTCAAGCAAGTTAAAAGGAAGCTACGTGCTAATCTAATGGAATAAAGGAAAGAACTAAGTGCTTGAACAACTGCGTATGGTCCAAGGCAGTCTCCATAGTCACAAAAGGTAGGAAGATTGCAAGTTAACCTGTACTTGTATATATTCTTCAGGTTGATCAGCCAAAATATGGCGTGCCATTATGCAGCTACGATCACGTATACATTGCTTGTCACCTTCAGACAAACCAAGAGCTGGTATTGGGACAGGTTGGAATGGCACACCAGCTCGGCCGCTTGAAAGAAATGAATGCAGAACACCAGATAAGACCCTTTGTGGTGGACCTAGAACACACGTTAGGAGTCAGCGGGATGTGCTGTATTCAGGTACCATGCGCTGAAAAGACAACAATTCAGTAAACAGAAAGGCTATGACACAGAAATCTACCATCCAAGGCTGGTCCAACTGGTCCAAAGGTAGCGCCTGCATTGTTATAAATTTGGTCAAACTCTGCAAAGCTTGCGTCTGGCCCTCCGAATGCAGACTGCCCCGGAGGACGAAAAGAATCTGCCCAATCATTAGCAGGACCCCTGCCAGTGAAGTCAGCACCCTGCAAGTGTTGGATTACAGTCAGGAATGGCCAAAAGCAGAGAAAGGACAGTGTTCAGAATCAGCATTACCCGTGCAAATGGTCGTTGATCTTGCTTGAACTCGTTCTCAGAACCCGGGATGGTAGACAGTGGAGCGGCTGTGCCATAGTCAGACGTAGTCGGAACATTCGCCGAAGCACCAGGAAGCCCCTTTAGTGACTGCACAAAAAAATGTTTATAAACAATGCTTTCTTGGAGTTCAGCTTATGATTTTTCAATACATTTCGATTTTCACCATCCCATATGTCCAATTCAATCCACACATGTTATTAATGGAGGAACCTGGAAACTGGTCGGGACAAAAACGACGCCTTCATATATAACAATTTTGAAATGCTGGCCACACGTCTTCTTCTGTGAATAAAAGAGAAAGATACTTACCATGAAAGAAACCGCCCAAGCCAACTGAAACGTGTACAGATGCAGGTTATAATTCTCAATTGAAACTTGTGGGCGTACTGAAACCTGCAATGCACTATGATCTAAAGGTCTAGAAGAAATACAACTCTAGGAAGATATTGAAGTGGAACAATAAGTAAAGAAATTTATATAAAAACCAATGTTCTGATTATTATTTTTCAGCCAAGTTTCATTGATGGAAAAACACAGCAGCGAACAACAAGACTAAGAAAATAGCTAAACCAGTAAGGCAAGTATCAGCCCCCTTCTCAAGTTTTATAGACCTGTACATATAATCAGATGTATATGGAAAGATCCTATTTCAAAACCTGGCAACATAGCTGTGCTGCAAAACACAAACATGCTTATATCAGAATATGATAAATGAGCGATATCAAAATTATATGTTCAATAGATGCAGTAGGAACATTGAATACTAATAATAATTGACCGGACCGAAGGAAGAACAAACCTGTTTCATCCCTCCAAGACATCCCTGTACACAATGTTCTTCGTGCTTTTTCCGGTGGGATCTATGTCATTATTTGGCTTGGCCAAAATCCGAGTGGTCTGCCTTGACACACCCCTCGACAGTGCAACATAAAGCTGGCCATGCGAGAATACAGGCTCAGGGAGGTAAATACCAACAGTTGGAATGGTTTGCCCCTGGGCTTTGTTGATGGTCATAGCAAAACTCAACCGTATGGGGAACTGTTTCCTCTTGAATTTGAACGGAAGTGAAATATCATCCGAAGGCGACAAAGGGATCCTCGGTATAAACACTCTATCTCCAGCATGTTGTCCACCAACAATCTCTGCATCAATTGCATTATCTTGAAATGCTCTAATCATCAATCTTGTTCCATTGCACAACCCGTTGTGAGGATCAAGATTTCGGAGAAGAATGACAGGACAATTGACTTTGAGTTTTAGAAGATGCGGGGGCAGGCCATTTGGAGTTATGGAGTTTAGATAGTCAATTGGATAGTTATTGCGTGCATCATCCTCGACAGAGTCAAAGCTATAATATACCTTTTCATTTCCAGGAAACCTTTCAATCATCTTTGTATTTAGATTGTCCACATGTTCATTCTTGGTTGATAGAATGGCACGCGAGCTCATGTAGGATCCAGATGCGGCGTTTTCATGAAGCGATGGGAAGACATCTTCAATAAGCTTGTTCACTGGTTCTTCTGTAGAAGTGTAAGGAATAACAATGTCATCCGGAAGACGCACATAATCGCCACCGATTGTCTCTTCTGTTCCATTCCCAATTCTCAAGAGGTAACTGGAGAACCACGGATCAGTTTGTGCCCTCATATTACGCGTGAGGTGTATCTTTCTAATCTTCTCCCATAAATGAGACCTCCGTAGCGTGGCGTCAGTGATCTGCGCTCTTGTCCCACGCGTCACCACTGGAAGGACCTGCCTAAAATCTCCTCCAAACACCACAACCTTCCCACCAAAAGGCAAAGCACATCCCATGATGTCTTGTAGGGACCTATCAAGTGTCTCAACTGTCTGACGCTTTGTCATGGCAACTTCGTCCCAAATTATCAAAGATGCCTTGCGGAGCAGATCTGCAGTACCACTTTGCTTGGTGAAATTGCACATGCTGCTATCTGTGAGTTTAATTGGAATTTTGAACCTTGAGTGGGCGGTGCGTCCACCGGGCATGATGGATGCCGCTATACCAGATGTCGCTGTTGCAACAGCTATTTGTCCTAGTGAACGAACCTTAGCAAGAAGTGCTTTGTACAAATAGGTCTTTCCCGTCCCACCTGGACCATCAACAAAGAATACCTGGCTCCTTTTGTCGACGACGTGAGAGAGTATTTCATCAAAACCAGCCCGCTGCTCAGTGTTAAGAGATGTAAACAAATTTATATCTTTTTTGTCCGGAATGATCGACATCTCCTCTTGAACCTCTCTCGAGTAACCACTTGAACACTGATACGTCTCCAACGTATCGATAATTTCTTATGTTCCATGCTACTTTATTGATGATACCTACATGTTTTATGCACATTATATGTCATATTTATGCATTTTCTGGAACTAACCTATTAACAAGATGCCGAAGAGCCAGTTTCTGTTTCTGCTGTTTTTGGTTTCAGAAATCCTAGTAAAGAAATATTCTCGAATTGGACGAAACTTTCGCGGGTCCTATTTTTGCACGAAGCTTCCAAGACCGAAGAGATAACGAAGTGGGGCCACGAGGCGGCCGAGGGCAGGCGGCGCGGCCCAGGCCTTGGCCGCGCCGACCACCCCCGGGCCCCTCGTGTGGCCCCCGCGTTGACCCTCCGCCACTTAAAGCTTGTCGCGAAACCCCCACCGAGAGCCACGATACGGAAAACCTTACAGAGACGCCGCGCCGCGAATCCCATCTCGGGATTCTGAGATCGCCTCCGGCACCCCGCCGAGAGGGGATTCATCTCCCGGAGGACTCTACACCGCCATGGTCGCCTCCGGAGTGATGAGTGAGTAGTTCACCCCTGGACCATGGGTCCATAGTAGCTAGATGGTCGTCTTCTCCTTGTTGTGCTTCATTGTTGGATCTTGTGAGCTGCCTAACATGATCAAGATCATCTATCTGTAATACTATATGTTGTGTTTGTCGGGATCCGATGGATAGAGAGTACTATGATTATGGTGATTATCAATCTATTGTTCATGTGTTGTTTATGATCTTGCATGCTCTCGTTACTAGTAGAGGCTCTGGCCAAGTTTTTACTCTTAACTCCAAGAGGGAGTATTTATGCTCGATAGTGGGTTCATGCCTCCATTGAATCGGGACAGTGTGGAAAGTTCTAAGGTTGTGGATGTGTTGCCACTAGGGATAAAACATTGATTCTATGTCTAAGGATGTAGTTGTTGATTACATTACGCACCATACTTAATGCAATTGTCTGTTGCTTAGCAACTTAATACTGAGGGGGTTCGGATGATAACCGAAGGTGGACTTTTCAGGCATAGATGCAGTGGCGGTCTATGTACTTTGTCGTAATGCCCAATTAAATCTCACTATATTTATCATATCATGTATATGCATTGTTATGCCTTTCTCTATTTGTCAATTGCCCGACTGTAATTTGTTCACCCAACATGCTTTTATCTTATGGGAGAGACACTCTAGTGAACTATGGACCCGGTCCTATTCTTTACATAGCATACAATCTACTGCAATTGTGTTTTACGTTTTCTTTGCAAACATCTTCCACTCGATACGTTTAATCCTTTGTTACAGCAAGCCGGTGAGATTGACAACCTCACTGTTTCGTTGGGGCAAAGTACTTGGGTTGTGTTTGCGCGTTGGCGCCGGAATCCGGTGTTGCGCCGCATCACATTTCGCGACCATCAACCTTCAACGTGCTTCTTGGCTCCTACGTTCGATTAAACCTTGGTTTCATACTGAGGGAAAACTTGCCACTGTGCGCATCATACCTTCCTCTTGGGGTTCCCAACGGACGTGTACATCTACGCGCATCAAGCACTTTTTCGGCGCCGTTGCCGGGGAGATCAAGACACGCTGCAAGGGAGTCTCCACTTCTCAATCTCTTTACTTTGTTTTTGTCTTGCTTTATTTTATTTACTACTTTGTTTGCTGCACCTAAACAAAACACAAAAAAAATTAGTTGCTAGTTTTACTTTATTTACGTCTTGCTCTCTATATCAAAAACACACAAAAATTAGTTACTCGTCTTTACTTTATTTGCCTAGTTTACTTTTTGCTTATTGCATCATGTTTCCTTTTAATTTCACCACAAAAGACATACCGGTAGGGCATGGGTCCATAGTTGGGAGAAATAATATAGAAGAATTTTTCAATCATGTTAGTATTACTGAAGATTTTGAAGATAGACACTTGGTAGAACTTGCACCTACCTATGAAATTGCTGCTGCTGCTTTAGTTCGCATGAAACTAAATTTGTTAATCTCAATCCTATAATCCAACACATGTTTCTTACACTTGGTGATATGGAAGAAGGGGAAAAGAAAGATTTTGTTTTAGAAACCCTTCTTAGAGAATTTGGTGTCTAGCAAGAGAGGCTAGAAAGGTTTTTGCTAAATTTAATATGCTAGGTTCTCATACCAATTTTATTGGTCTCCTTGAAAAATGGACATGGATAGAATAATGTACACTAATAACATTAATGATGGTGGGGAAATCAAAGCACCAATACCATGTAAACTCCTAGCTATGAATGATGCACTAGAAAATAACTATGCTTGGCTTGTTCCTGAAAATTTGTTCGATGAGAGTAGCAAGCCCAAGACTAATGAAAAGGGAGACGCTAAAACTTATATATCAAACATACTATGCTTGGTTGAAAAACTCCCAACACCCCTGGTAATGATGTTGATTCTTCTACTCGATAATACTTGATTTGCACTTTCTGCGCCTAGCTGAAAGGCGTTAAAGAAAAGCGCTTATGGGAGACAACCCATGTTTTTACCTACAGCAATTTTTTGTTTTGTTGAGTCTTGGAAGTTGTTTACTACTGTAGCAACCTCTCCTTATCATGTTTTTGTGCCAAGTAAAGTTTCTATGTCAAAGTTGATGTTATATTTGGGATCGCTGCGCAGAAACAGCATTGCTGTCTGTCACGAATCTGGGCACAGTTCCTTGTAGAAAATTCGAAAAAATCTGCCAATTTACGAGCGTGATCCTCAGATATGTACGCAACTTTCATTAGTTTTGAGTTTTTCCATTTGAGCAAGTCTAGTGCCAACTTTAAATTCGTCTTTACGGACTGTTCTGTTTTTGACAGATTCTGCCTTTTATTTCGCATTGCCTCTTTTGCTATGTTGGATTTATTTCTTTGATCCACTAATGTCCAGTAGCATTATGCAATGTCCAGAAGTGAAAATAATGATTGTGTCACCTCTGAATGTGTGAAATTTTGATTATGCACTAACCCTCTAATGAGTTTGCTTGAAGTTTGGTGTGAAGGAAGTTTTCAAGGGTCAAGAGAGGAGAATGATATACTATGATCAAGAGGAGTGAAAGCTCTAAGCTTGGGGATGCCCCGTGGTTCACCCCTGCATATTCTAAGAAGACTCAAGCGTCTAAGCTTGGGGATGCCCAAGGCATCCCCTTCTTCATCGACAACATCATCAGTTCCCCTGAAACTATATTTTTATTCAATCACATCTTTTGTTCTTTACTTGGAGCGTCGGTTTGTTTTTGTTTTTGTTTTTGTTTGAATAAAATGGATCCTAGCATTCACCTTGTGGAGAGAGACACGCTCCGCTGTTGCATATGGACACATGTGTCCTTAGGCTTTACTCATAATGTTCAAGGCGAAGTTTCTTCTTCGTTAAATTGTTATATGGTTGGAATTGGAAAATGCTACATGTAGTAATTCTAAAATGTCTTGGATAATGTGATGCTTGGCAATTGTTGTGCTCATGTTTAAGCTCTTGCATCATATGCTTTGCACCCATTAATGAAGAAATACATAGAGCTTGCTAAAATTTGATTTGCATATTTGGTTTCTCTAAGGTCTAGATAATATCTAGTATTGAGTTTTGAACAACAAGGAAGACGGTGTAGAGTCTTATAATGTTTACAATATGTCTTTTATGTGAGTCTTGCTGCACTTGTTCATCCTTGAGTTTGCTTCAAATAACCTTGCTAGCCTAAACCTTGTATCGAGAGGGAATACTTCTCATGCATCCAAAATCCTTGAGCCAACTACTATGCCATTTGTGTCCACCATACCTACCTACTACATGGTATTTCTCCGCCATTCCAAAGTAAATTGCTTGAGTGCTACCTTTAAAATTCCATCATTCACCTTTGCAATATATAGCTCATAGGACAAAATAGCCTTAAAAACTATCGTAGTATTGAATATGTACTTATGCACTTTATATTTTATTAAGTTGCTTGTTGTGCGATAACCATGCTTCGGGGAACGCCATCAACTATTGTTGAATATCATGTGAGTTGCTATGCATGTCCGTCTTGTCTCAAGGATCTATCATTTTAGTGGTTGGAGCATGCAAAATTGTTAGAGAAGAACATTGGGCCGCTAACTAAAGCCATGAATCATGGTTGAAGTTTCAGTTTTGGACATATATCCTCAATCTCATATGAGAATAATAATCATTGCTACATGCTTATGCATTTAAGAGGAGTCCATTATCTGTTGTCCATGTTGTCCCGGTATGGATGTCTAAGTTGAGAATAATCAAAAGCGAGAAATCCGAAATGCGAGCATTCTCCTTAGACCTTTGTACAGGCGGCATGGAGGTACCCCTTTGTGACACTTGGTTGAAACATGGCATGCAAAGATCCGGTAGTCCAAGCTAAGTAGGACGAGGTGCGGGCACTATTAGTATACTATGCATGAGGCTTGCAACTTGTAAGATATAATTTTCATAACTCATATGCTTTATTACTACCGTTGACAAAATTGTTTCATGTTTTCAAAATAAAAGCTCTAGCACAAATACAGCAATCGATGCTTTCCTCTTTGAAGGACCATTCTTTTACTTTTATTGTTGAGTCAGTTTACCTATCTCCTTCCACCTTAAGAAGCAAACACTTGTGTGAACTTGCATTGATTCCTACATACTTGCATATTGCACTTGTTATATTACTTTATGTTGACAATATCCATGAGATATACATGTTATAAGTTGAAAGCAACCGCTGAAACTTAATCTTCCTATGTGTTGCTTCAACACCTTTACTTTGATTTATTGCTTTATGAGTTAACTCTTATGCAAGACTTATCGATGCTTGTCTTGAAGTACTATTCATGAAAAGTCTTTGCTTTATGATTCAGTTGTTTACTCATGTCATTACCTTTGTTTTGATCGCTGCATTCATTACATATGTTTACAAATAGTATGATCAAGATTATGATGGCATGTCACTTCAGAAATTATCTTTGTTATCGTTTTACCTGCTCGAGCAGAACTAAGCTTGGGGATGCTGATACGTCTCCAACGTATCGATAATTTCTTATGTTCCATGCTACTTTATTGATGATACCTACATGTTTTATGCACATTATATGTCATATTTATGCATTTTCTGAACTAACCTATTAACAAGATGCCGAAGAGCCAGTTGCTGTTTTCTGCTGTTTTTGGTTTCGAAATCCTAGTAAAGAAATATTCTCGGAATTGGACGAAACTTTCGCCCGGGTCCTATTTTTGCACGATGCTTCCGAAGACCGAAGAGATAACAAAGTGGGGCCACGAGGCGGCCGAGGGCGGGCCGGCCTTGGCCGCGCCGACCCCCTCCCCCTCCCCCCGCGTTGACCCTCCGCCTACTTAAAGCTTCCGTCGCGAAACCCCCAACCGAGAGCCACGATACGGAAAACCTTACAGACGCCGCCGCCGCGAATCCCATCTCGGGGATTCGAGATCGCCTCCGGCACCGCCGAGAGGGGATTCATCTCCCGGAGGACTCTACACCGCCATGGTCGCCTCCGGAGTGATGAGTGAGTAGTTCACCCTGGACCATGGGTCCATAGCAAGTAGCTAGATGGTCGTCTTCTCCTTGTTGTGCTTCATTGTTGGATCTTGTGAGCTGCCTAACATGATCAAGATCATCTATCCGTAATACTATATGTTGTGTTTGTCGGGATCCGATGGATAGAGAGTACTATGATTATGGTGATTATCAATCTATTGTTCATGTGTTGTTTATGATCTTGCATGCTCTCCGTTACTAGTAGAGGCTCGCCAAGTTTTTACTCTTAACTCCAAGAGGGAGTATTTATGCTCGATAGTGGGTTCATGCCTCCATTGAATCTGGGACAGTGACGAAAGTTCTAAGGTTGTGGATGTGCTGTTGCCACTAGGGATAAAACATTGATTCTATGTCTAAGGATGTAGTTGTTGATTACATTACGCACCATACTTAATGCAATTGTCTTGCTTAGCAACTTAATACTGGAGGGGTTTCGGATGATAACCTGAAGGTGGACTTTTCAGGCATAGATGCAGTTGGATGGCGGTCTATGTACTTTGTCGTAATGCCCAATTAAATCTCACTATATTTATCATATCATGTATATGCATTGTTATGCCTTTCTCTATTTGTCAATTGCCCGACTGTAATTTGTTCACCCAACATGCTTTTATCTTATGGGAGAGACACCTCTAGTGAACTGTGGACCCCGGTCCTATTCTTTACATAGCATACAATCTACTGCAATTGTGTTTTCTGTTTTCTTTGCAAACATCTTCCACTCGATACGTTTAATCCTTTGTTACAGCAAGCCGGTGAGATTGACAACCTCACTGTTTCGTTGGGCGAGTACTTGGGTTGTGTTGTGTTCCGTTGGCGCGGAATCCCGGTGTTGCGCCGCATCACATTTCGCGACCATCAACCTTCAACGTGCTTCTTGGCTCCTACTGGTTCGATTAAACCTTGGTTTCATACTGAGGGAAAACTTGCCACTGTGCGCATCATACCTTCCTCTTGGGGTTCCCAACGGACGTGTACATCTACGCGCATCAAACACCCATCATCTACCGGATCCAAATCTGGGAGGCCATAACTGCCAATATCCTTCCCCATCGAATGCACCAGATCCCTAATGTCTCTAAGGACCATCTGCTCTACTGCGGCCTTGTTGGGATGGTTCCGAAGGTAGTCCTCAGACATTGACTCGAGGTGCTTCTCCCACAATGATCGGATGTTTGTAGCCTCACAAAACACCAGAATAGTTGCAAATAGCCTTCTTAGAGCACGTGGCATTTGGAAAGAAGCAGACTCAGTCATGCAGTCATCAAGTGACTTGTCGGTCTCTATCAGACCTCTTTTCTCACACGCTTCTGTGAAAGACGCGCACAACTTGCCATGCACAGTCTTCAAATTTTCATATGATGTTGCACCTCGAACATGATTCATAAGTATTCTTAGGAAGTACCTTTCACCTTCAGCAGGATTTGCATACACAATTCTCCCAATCTGCCCCCGGCCCTTTAGTTTTCTTATCTGCCATATCTTCTTACCCTTAATCCAACGATAAAATTCTGGGAACTCTTTGTACAAGAAGTTCCTCGCATAAGGGTCCACCTTGTTCATCTTGAAATATTGAGTGAGCATGGTGTTGGAAGAAGAATCCCGACTGATAACATCCTCTAGATTATCACCCTCCTTGAATGTGACAGACTGCATATTTTCCAAATGAAGTTGAAGTTGGAGAACAGAGGGAGAGACACCGTACATTGGAAAAGCGCAAATCATGTGGATAGACTCTGGTGGCCCGACGAACCTAGCATCTCTATACTGTTTAATCTCATTGATTACTCCACCATCTGTATCAGCTGCTGGATCAACTGAGAATGAAGCACGATCATGTCCTTTATAGATGTATTTGAATAAGTATTTCACTGCCTTGATGCTAGAGCAAGCTTCAACATTGATGTGACAATTATATAGCATAAGGAGACCAGGGTTGTATGGGACAACCCACCTATTATCCAGCTCAGCTCCTCTGACCTTCACACGGCGACCATCATGCCTCCTCCTATAGATAGGATATGAGTCCTTTCCTTGCTCCGTAGCATCACAGAATTGTCGAGGATAGCGAAATCGACATTCACCATCTATCATGCAAGGACAATTTTTCTTGAGAGCACCACATGGTCCGTGGAGCATATGCTTCACCACCAAAGCATGCAATACAGGGTACCTGTCCTTGTCAGGAATTTCTGCAGATATCACCTTGTCGTACCCGTCTGGATTTGTTAGCTTGCTATCCGATTTCATGATCAAAAGCATGTGCTCATGTGGCAGCCCCCTCTTCTGAAACTCAGTAACATGGACATATGCAGCAACCTCACCAAAGTACTGTTTCTTGATTAAGAGATCTTTCATACTTCGCAACTTCGCCCTGTATATTCTTGCCACAAGGTCTGGACGGTCTTGTGGCGTCTGCCCGGGTTCAAGTCTGGATGTAATCTCCTCCCAGTGTGGGTTGCAAGTCATCGTGATGAAGTAATCCGGCTTCCCAAACCGCTGGACTATCGCCATCGCATCAAGGAATCTTCGTTGCATGTCTCGATCACCTCCCGGAAAAGTCCGTGGTAGCCTCAGAACCACGTGTCTCGCCAGCATCAATAACATCAACAACACCCTTAAGAAAAAAATCAATCAAAACATCATGCTCAGTATATTCATGTGTGATATAACCTAGAAATCATAATTATTGGAGAACATTGTGGTACCTGGTATAGTTCTGCACGAATGCGCTTTTGATTTTTAGGCTTGGAGAAGAAATCAAGTCTCATTGTCTCCATCTTGATGTACATGTCAACAGCCCATTGCTGGAATCCCCGTGCACCGAACAATATAATATTAAAGAGTCCTTTTCTGACTTGTAGCTTGAAGCAGTAATACTCCCTGGCGCTGACAAATTTTCGTTTACCTCCAGTTGCATCATCATCCTGATCCTCTTCATCATCTGCAAGATGGATCAAAAAATGATTAATCGTTGATCTCCACTAACAATGAATAAAATATGAAACATGAAATGTGAAACACGTTTGTCAGCACGGGGATAATTACCTGTGGCCTCATCTGTGTTTTCTTCTACCTCATCTGTGTTCTCTTCTACCTCATCCGTGTTTTCTTCCAGTTGTACATTTGAACTCCGATGTACACCTTGCAAGTGTTCATGCTCGTTGTCATTCTGGTTCTCACAATGAGCGGCCTTAGGTGTGTCATCCTGGTTCTTTGATTTTGCAACTTTAGGTGGTTTCTCATATGGCATCCAACGGTTCCATCCTGTCTCCCCTCTCGGGAAGAATAATGGATACGCCAAAGGATCATAGCAACCATAGTAAGCTCTAATAAATATAGGACGGTCCCCTTTGCCATACACCACAACTTGCCTATCAAAGGTATTTTGTGGGTCACTCCCCTCAACCCACATCGCGGCCACCTGGGAAGCTGTGGGTGCATTGTACCTTCGTTGGTCCAGCCTTATATCTGTATTAAGTGATATCCTATATTCATCTAGGTTCGGAACAGATCCAATGCTCTTAAAGGTTTGCACATACGGGTTATCCTCCAGTATCTTCAAAATCGCCCTTATGATATTGATATCAAGATCTGGAGACCGCTTAACTCTATGTTCCAAGGTTTCATCCGTGTCGTAGAAGTAGAGCTGGAGATGTCTAGGTCCTTGACCGCCAGGCACCAGATCGTCCATCTTATAATACAATGCCCCTTGTGCACGAAATGTATACACCCCAGTTTTTGACGCAGTGCTGACCGTCTTATCCAGGGTGATCACTCCAAGGCTAATAAATATGTACATTTAAAAAAACAAAAGCAGTAAAGAAGTAAATAGATCTTTCTCTATCTAAGCAGCTACTAATTACATCGCCACATTGGATCACATCATAGATACTATGCTTAATTCTTCTTCTTTTTTAAAGCAGATCTAGTACAGGGAACACACTGCTTCCATGGCACCAAGAGCACTTATATTTACGTGGTTCAAAAGCTAACTAATATTCCATCCAAGTTCTATGGTTGATTCCACTAATGCTGCAAGTTACAAGAATGTAGAAGGCTCAGATGCTGGGACCTCTTTGTGTGCACATCAAATGTGTAATTCTACTACAGCGATGTTACACACAATTCAAACATGCCTTTTCAGAAGAACTCTTTACTAATAAAATGGCAATGTTGGATCCGATCAATTCGCAATGAGATGGTTCATATCACTGAGGACATTACCACAATCAAAATAGGGCCACAGATCATGGCATCTTCAATTGCTGCTCGACCAACGGATGCTCTCTAAGACCCACATCAGACTGGAGTGCTTGAGCATGGTTCCCTGGAGCATCGGCGATTCCGTCCATAAATATAGATTAACTGGGGTTTGTGTCTGATCGATACCAAGCTAGACTCATGGGCAATTTTGTTGCATACCGTATGAAAGTATACAACCCTATACAACATCGACCAAGCTTTTTCGAAAATACATCACAACCTACATGAACAAAGACTGAAATTTGAAGGGGAAACTGGAGATTCAAAGCATAACTTTCCGTTATTACTTGACTCCCGAAAAAACAATTACAAGATACAGAATCTAGAAACCAGTGTTCAGTTTTTTATTTTGATTGAAGAGTATTTACATATTTAGCTATAAGAACAATTGAGCACAAACTATGCTAGGGTACCGAGCTCGTGTAAACAGGAGGAGCAATTCGGATTTTGTTCATACGTACCTTCAGTAATATCTATGATTTCATATCAACGATAGATATCATGCGATTTTTCTCCAGAGACTGAAGTTTCAACATGGGGCGGCGGGCGTCGGGGCGGCGGGCGACGGGGCGGCGTGCGGCGGGGAGGCGTGCGGCGGGCGGAGCGCTGTAGGTGAGGGACGACGGGGCGGCGGGCGTCGGGGCGGCGTGCGGCGGGCGGAGCGCTGTAGGTGAGGGACGACGGGGCGGCGGGCGTCGGGGCGGCGTGCGGCGGGCGGAGCGCTGCAGGTGAGGGACGACGGGGCGGCGGGCGTCGGGGCGGCGGGGCACGGGGCACGGGCGGCGGCGCGGGGCAGCGGCGGCGGCGGGCGGCGGCGGCGGGCGTCGGGCGTCGAAGGCGGCGGCGGGCGTGGGCGCGGCGGGCGGCGGCGGGCGGCGGCGGCGGCGTCGGTGCGCGGCGGGCGGCGGGGCAGCGTGCGCGGCGGGCGACTGGGCAGCGTGATTAAGGATGGGTGATTAGCGTCTGGGAGTTGTCAGCCTGGGCTGTTTTAGCACTAATTGTGGTGATGTTTTGGAGCGTTAGATGTCCATCTAATGGCCGTGTTTGGTTGGTTCTGCCCCCTCTGTGCCTTTTTATATTGGTATAGATATAGATATAGATGATTTCTTTCAGTCTACTGCTGTCCTATAGTTAGGATGTCAATTGTTAGCGGAACACATCTACAAAAATTTATCCGGAATAACGACACACAAAAGGTGGTAAGAATTGGCCTTTTTGTAACATTCTACTTTCCTTTTGACACAGCGTACAACCTTCCATGGAATGTTCAACTAGGGGTATTGGTGTGGCTGGATTCTAGCATCGCGAGAGGAGAGCGTCATTAATATAGGAGAGCAAGAACATCACGATAGAATCATACAGTATAATCTACTTACCATAGGCAGAGGCGGACACACCTCTAGAAGATAGGGAGCGCAATGTCATTTCTTCAGTTCCAACGGAGTTGGAGTACTGGCCATCTTCAGGTTCAGTCTGTTTTGGAAGTAAAGACATGTTAGGATAACAACAATGAGCTTATAAAGAAAATGATCATAGAGTAGATCAATTTACTCCGTATCCATTAGTTGCAGGTACTTCTTCATAGTTTTAGGGAAGCCAGGTAGCCTGAAATTGCACAGACAATCCCAAGTACATCTGAATATGGTGATGTAACATATAATCGTTGGCATTAGAGTTAGTCAATTCATGAAGCATTGCAAGTGGGGAAATAAGATGTCCCAAATAAAGTGTGCATGGCTGACCTATAAATGAATTTGTCTTGCCAAGAAGCCCAGGCATTTGGTGAAATCCAGTCAGAAAATATGTGTATCCTGCAAATCTGTCGGTACTTCATGCTGGACCTGAATCTTTATCCAAGGTGTGCTATTCATCATAAACCTTGCATCGACAAACCTAAACATGTTATTTGCTTATTGCACAAAGAAACCTTGAAACAAGGCATAACCTCCCTTCCTGAAGCTGGGGTCTGAACTTGTCTGCATGACCTGGTCCTAGGTTAATCTACGGCACGGGAAAAGGAAAGGCAGCAAACAAATTCATTATTCATCAGAGATAAGAAATCGAACAAGTTGTACAAAGTAACAGTACACCAAAAAATTAAAAGAAACAGGAGATTAACTAACATATGAGTTAATTAAGCTACAGTTGCATAAACGAATTCACCTATCTAGCAGCCATGTTGTCGCAGATGAAGGTCATACACTCTCTCCGAGCAGTTCCCGAATAGAATTCCCAAACGAATGAGCTTGACAACCCCTGAAACAAACCACTGTAAGTCAATTGGCTGGTAATAAAGAATTCCATGACATTACAGAAAGAGAATGTCGGGCAAACAGGAAAGCAACCCAAAATTGCTGACGAACAGTGGGAGATCGAAAGGAAGACGGAAGGGGTAGAGAAATATGATTGCTCGCCGCACATATATACGAAGAGCGAAAGCAAACGGACAATAACATCAAGGTTAATCACCATAATTAGGGGAGGGATTATGCTGCCGACGGCCGTTTCACTTCGCACACCATAATTGCAACGCCGCCGCCAAATTCAAGGCAGTATGCAAGGGGAGGCGTTGCCCAGACGCTTGGCTAGGTCCACGCGCGTGTAGAGGAAGCCCAAGCCCGCTTGGAGGAAGCCCAATCCCGCATGTAGGAAGCCCACGGCACTGACTCCATGCCACCGGCACCACCTGGGCGCCAGCGCTGGAGAAGAGGGACGGGAGTCGGTAGGATTCGAAATCCATGCCAAATCGAGAAAATCAGCATCCAGCATCGGTTTCTTGGCGGGCTCCAATCGCGGGTGGAGCAAAGAGCGTATGGCAGGCGGTGGGAAAGAGTGGCGGGAGTGGCGGGAGTGGCAATTGGCGTCGCACGAGGAGTGAGAATGGCGACGCAGGATTCGCGGGAGGAGGAGAATAGATGGCGCACGCGAACGAGAACGAATAAATATTTTTTTGTCACGATAGGTATGAGATTATATCTGTTTGAAGCCCAAAACACATAGGTCCGTTTAACCATTTGGAACCCAAGTAGTGTGGTGCGGCCTAGTACAATTTCGGGAGTAGCAGCCCTAGAACGAAAATGGGCCTGTGAAACGAGAAAAAGCCTTTTTAACGGGATCAAATGTTGTGGTTCTGGAACGCTATGCCTGCTCAGGATCGGTAAAAGCATTTTGGATCATTAGATCCTCGGATCGAACGGCTGAGAACATCAGACCGCTGTGAGAAGGTCCCGCTGGTTCCATTATACTGTTAACTAATGAGGAAGTGAGTGTACCTAATGGTAGAGGGTAATGGTAGTTTGTAATAGTTGTTGAATCTGATGAAGCTATCTAGTTATGATGTTAGTCACTGTCACTTTTGGTTGTAATGGGTAATGTGGCCTATCTGAAGAAGATGATCTCTACTATATGTTAGGCACTGTCTATTTTGAAAGCATCTGTTCTGCATTAGTATTCGACAACATATGCATTTAGAAAGCATTTTTTCCGCATTCGTATTCGAGAACATTAGCATTTAGAAAAGATCCGTTCTGCATTCGTATTCGACAACATTACCATTTAGAAAACATCTGCTCCACATTCAAACTCGACTACATTACCATTTAGAAAATATATGTTCCGCATTCGTATTCGACAACATTCGAATTTAGAAAACATCCACCCCGATTAATATTCGACAACATCTGCATTTAGTTAACATGCCACTAAGGTTCAAAAGCCTAGGTTCACATGTAATAGGATTATTACAATCCTAGGTTCACAGGTAACATAGCAAAAGCACAATAATTAGGACCTATTTATCTAAATTCGTCAAACATGCTGACTTTCTTGTGAAGTTGCACATGAAAATCTTCTCCATGGGCATTTGCATCACCATGATCAATGGTTGGCTTTGCCCTCTTCAAATTTCTTGACTTCCTCTTCTCTTTTGCGTCTTTTCATTTATGTTCTCTACAATTTCCATATTTTTATCAACTTTTCTTAATCTTTGGGCATACATTTCCCTTCATGTATTTGGCTCTCTTGTATTTGTTGTAGTGCCTTGTCATGAATTGGTATATAATCCTGGCAATCATGGACATGATTGGCAGCTCCCTAGCCTCCAAAATGTACCTGCCATATGGTACAATCAACTGTCAGTAACAAAGGTAGGATAAACACAAAGGTAGGACATAGCTTTAGTTAACTTACTTGTTGAACACCACTGAAATGTTATTAAGGAGCACATCATATTTAGGTAGGTCAGATTGAAATGCTATCACCCAAGTGTTAGGTGGCAATTCTTCTAACCATGTGGTGCTTCATCAGCTTGCTCTCACCCAAGTAATGCCATAATCACTATCAAGTATGACAGCTTCATTGTAGTCTGAGTCATCATCTTCACTACCATGTGGTGCTTCATCTGCTTGCTCTACTTCTTTCCTTGCTTGTACCCTTCTACTTCCTCTCCTTGGCTGTGGTGGCACTACAAATAAAGAAACATGTTCAGTAGCTTCTTCTTGTTCATCCTCAGTTTCTTCATTTTGCTCTTTGTTACTTAGCTTCAAGGGGCACACACTGGTGGCAGTTCGGTGACTGGGAACTGAACCACATCATCCCAATTCATATGCCTCAAGCTCTCATCATGATCAAGGTAAATATGCAAATACAAATGCCCAATGGAGACAAATGTAAGCATAAATTCAGTGCCATCTACGGTCCTTATCTCCCTCAGTTCATTCCTTTCAATTGTAAGTACTGGGATGCAGTAGTGTATCTTCATCCTACCAGCCACTTCATAGCCTATATCTTCAACAATATCCTCCACAACTGATTGTGTCCAGTTCTTGACCTCACACCCATCATACCATATTATAGACCCATCGACATACGCCTTATTTCAACCAGTTCCAACAAAGAAACCACCATGGTGAACTACCACTGAAAAACACTCTCTGTCTCGCCCTGCATTGCAATATACAGAAACAAAATCATCTACCAGTGGACTGAATCCTAAACCACACCATGATGGACTAAATTCCTCTTCCAAAACAGGGGCGAACCAACTAAATTACATGTCAGAATAACCCTTTTGCGATGATTGTACAACCGAAAACACCAAAAAAAACATGTGATTTGGGGATGATGTCATCGGGTTTACCGTAATCCGGAGGTGCCGCGCCTTTTGGCATGCGGGTAGGCGCCATCGCCGCCGCCTCCTCCCAGCGGAGAACAACGCCTCCTGCACATGCACGCACACACGTCGAAGAACAGCGTAGGCACCCTTCCCTCTCAGCCGAGCATCATCGTTAGCGAGAGCCGATTGCTCTCCCTCTGCCTCACCTCAGAACAATTGCGAGCACGACAGAAACTATATAGGAATCAGAGTAACCAGACTAAATAGGTGCAATTAATAATCCTCAGGTCCCTTCTTACAAAATATCGGCCGGTCCGAACGGTTGTCTCACTGCAGATGGGACCCACCCATCTGTGTACACGTGTCCGTCGCTACAACATCGGCGGTGACCATAGCGTGACACTGCTCCGCGTCTTCTGTGACCGCAATGGAAAATTTCGTTAATACAATGAGTAATCTGAATTATACTGACAACTTGTGTGACTAACCGTGTATTTCACTCTTTTTTTTATCAATTGCACCCTTAGGGCATTTCGGTAAGTAAAAGTGACCGTTGGTATCTTTATATTTTGGGCCACCGATACGAATTCGCGCCGGGTAGGCCAGCGGCCCCGACGCAAAAAAATCTTGACAATTTTTTAATAGAAATAATTTTACATAGTGCGGAAAAAACTGCCTACTGCTGGTCGTGGTTGTTGATAACGTGCGTAGACCGAGCTGCGTCCAGGCAGTCGCATCCCGACCTCAAATTTGGGTCACGTTTCGGTCCTTACGAACATCCCAATCACTATGCCTCGGGTCGCTAAGTTTGGGGCAGACCCAAATTTTGAGTGTGCGAACGCAAACAGTCACTTTATGTTTGTTTGCGTCAGTCGCTGGAGATGTCCTAGTTCTTGCCACGTCCGTGTCAATTGTGGCCGGTGATAATTGAGAATAAGTTAGACTAGTGTCATGCGATGATAGATGCATCGGAGGCATTGACGGCTCGTGCTTGTCGTCCTCCCATCTCATCTGATTGTATATGGCTTCTAGACTGGTGTGTAGCACTAATGAATAATTTGGAATAATAATCGGTGCCGTGATTTTTGCTCCTCCGCTGCTCACGATGTAAATGAAACAATTTTGAAGGGGTTGAGAATTAAGTATTTCTCATGTTTATTATTTGTATAACGTTATGCTTTATTCTATTTTTGTATGCTCTATTGTCTTGGTAGTGACAAGTGGCCTTCTTAAATTTTTGTTCCATGTGAAAGTCCTAATCCGAACTTGTGAAAAGAGGCAAAAAATATATTTGAAGAAGCTATACAAGAGGAGTGGGGAAGAGGAAATGGAAAACGCATTGTTGGAGGAGGTAGCAACAACAACCAAGGAAGAGGTGGCAGTAGATATCAAGGAAGATGCACTCATAATGAGATGGACAGGAAAATGCTAGTGATGCAGAAGCACTCATGTTTGTGTTGTTGGTCGTTGATGTTGCTATTTATACTAGACAATAAAAAGCGCGCGTTGCTGCGCCTGTCCATATTTGAAGAAATGGTACATACTCGAGAATAAACTTTTTGTCCATCGGTTATGTTATTTGATTAATTATAATTAATCCATGGGTTTAAAGAGACCTTACTTGTTAATTTTCTTGGCTGGCCATTTCTAAATGGGTTTAACTATTGTGTTGATGAAGAGTTAACCACTCTAGTGTCGGCATTCAGCGGAAAGTGATTTTAGATGAAATTCTTAACTTTGATGGAAAGAAAGTTAAATGGCATGACAATGATCTATTCAGGGAGCACACATAATCAAGATATGTAAAGAGCCAACTTCACAAAACTTTCATACAAAAGCAAGCTAATATGAACATTGAAGAACTATTGGCTCTATGTGTTTCATTGTGTTGCTCAAGACTACTAATTTGCAAGAAGGTCAAATGCTGGGGAACTACATTCACCCCATCATTGTACAATGACGATAAGGTGTATAACCCTAAGGAAACCTTATACTGCCAGGGACACAAGCATGAGTCACTAAAAGAGAAATGAACAAAGATGTTATATGGCACCAATTCATAACATGGCTGCGCTGGGACTGATATGTTAGATGGCACCAAATCATCCATTTTTGTAATTAAAAGTATATTGTTACTTCTAATGAAGCTCAGTGAAAAATTATTGGTGTCATTTGACATCAACGTCTACATGTTATCTTTGCCGCTGGTTTGTGACTACATTGTTTGTAGGCTTAGGCATGCATTAAGTGCATGATACATGACAATATAAGTTTCTTATGTAGGGTAAAAGTACATTATTGGCCACACAAATAGATGAAGGGGCATGCTAGGTTCTCCCTTTCTTAGCAAATCCAAGACCTTCATGAGCCAATGTCTACTGACGTAGTTTCTTTTGGCTAGATGATTTCTTTTAGTCTACTGCTGTCCTATAGTTAGGATGTCAATTGTTAGCGGAACACATCTACAAAAATTTATCCGGAATAACGACACACAAAAGGTGGTAAGAATTGGCCTTTTTGTAACATTCTACTTTCCTTTTGACACAGGGTACAACCTTTCATGGAATATTCAACCAGGGGCATTGGTGTGGCAGGATTCTAGCATCGCGAGAGGAGAGCACCATTAATATAGGAGAGCAAGAACACCATGACAGAATCATACAGTATAATCTACTTACCATAGGCAGAGGCGGACACACCTCTAGAAGATAGGGAGCGCAATGTCATTTCTTCAGTTCCAACGGAGTTGGAGTACTGGCCATCTTCAGGTTCAGTCTGTTTTGGAAGTAAAGACATGTTAGGATAACAACAATGAGCTTATAAAGAAAATGATCATAGAGTAGATCAATTTACTCCGTATTCATTAGTTGCAAGTACTTCTTTATAGTTTTAGGGAAGCCAGGTAGCCTGAAATTGCACAGACAATCCCAAGTACATCTGAATATGGTGATGTATGATGCGCGTAGATGTACACGTCCGTTGGGAACCCCAAGAGGAAGGTGTGATGCGCACAGCAGCAAGTTTTCCTTCAGAAAGAAACCAAGGTTATCGAACCAGTAGGAGCCAAGAAGCACGTGAAGGTTGTTGGTGGAGGAATGTAGTGCGGCGCAACACCAGTGAAACCCAACGTGGAACCTGCACAACACAATCAAAGTACTTTGCCCCAACGTAACAGTGAGGTTGTCAATCTCACCGGCTTGCTGAAAACAAAGGATTAAGCGTATCGAGTGGAAGATGGTGTTTGTTTGCAAAGAACAGTAAAAACAGTAGAATGTATTCAGATGTAAAAGAATGGACCGGGGTCCACAGTTCACTAGTGGTGTCTCTCCAATAAGATAACTAACATGCTGGGTGAACAAATTACATGCGAGCAATTGACAAATAAAGATTCAATACATATCAACGATGATTACTATGTGATTTAATCGGGGCATTACGACAAAGTACATAGACCGCTATCCAGCATGCATCTATGCCTAAATAATCCACCTTCAGGTTATCATCCGAACCCCTTCCAGTATTAAGTTGCGAACAACAGATAATTGCATTAAGTATGGTGCGTAATGTAATCAACACAAATATCCTTAGACAAAGCATCAATGTTTTATCCCTAGTAGCAACAGCACATCCACAACCTTAGAACTTTCTGTCACTGTCCCAGATTTACTTGGCACAAAAACATGATAAGGAGAGGTTGCTACAGTATTAAACAACTTCCAATACTCAACAAAACAAAAATTGCTGTAGTAAAATAAACACATGGGTTATCTCCCAAGAAGTGCTTTTCTTCAGCTAGGCGCAGAAAGTGCAAATCAAGTAACATCAAGAGACGAAGCATCAACATCATTATTTTGGGCGTTAGGAGTTTCCTCTACAATGCATGTTATCTTATCTATGTAAGTTTCAGAGGCTCCTTTTTCATTACTCTTAGGCTTGCTATTCTCATCAAATAAATTTTCGGGAACAATCCAATCATAATTCTTTTCTAGTGCCTCGAACATTCCTACAAGCTTGCAAGGTATTGATGTCTTAATGTCCCCTCCATCATTAACATTATTAGTGTACTTCATCCTATCAATATCCATTTTTTCAAGGGTACTAGCAAAGTTGGTGTAAGAACCAAGCATTTTATATTTAGTAAAGACTTTTCTAGCCTCTCTTGCTACACCACCAAATTCTTTTAGAAGAGTTTCTAAGACAAAATCTTTCTTTTCTCCTTCCTCCATATCAGAGAGTGTAAGAAACATATGTTGAATTATAGGATTGAGATTAACAAATTTAATTTCCAACATGTGTACTAGAGAAGCAACAGCAATTTCATAAGTAGGAGCAAGTTCTACCAACTGTCTATCTTCAAAATCTTCAGCTATACTAACATGAGTGAAAAAATATATATTATCTCTTCCAATTATAGACCCTCGGCCTACCGGTATGTCTTTTAGAATGTACTTAGGAGGAAACATGATGAAATAAGCAAAGAGTAAACTAAACAAGTAAAACAAAGGCAAGTAACTAATTTTTTTTGTGTTTTTGATATAGAGAACAAGACAGTAAATAAAGTAAAGCTAGCAACTAATTTTTTGTGTGTTTTGTTTAAGTGCAGCAAACAAAGTAGTAAATAAAATAAAGCAAGACAAAAACAAAGTAAAGAGATTGGAAGTGGAGACTCCCTTGCAGCGTGTCTTGATCTCCCAACGGCGCCAAAAATAGCTTGATGCGCGTAGATGTACACGTCCGTTGGGAACCCAAGAGGAAGGTGTGATGCGCACAGCAGTTTCTCGAAAAGAAACCAAGGTTATCGAACCAGAGGAGCCAAGAAGCACGTGAAGGTTGTTGGTGGAGGAATGTAGTGCGGCGCAACACCGTGAAACCGGCGCCAACGTGGAACCGCACAACACAATCAAAGTACTTTGCCCCAACGTAACGTTGAGGTTGTCAATCTCACCGGCTTGCTGAAAACAAAGGATTAAGCGTATCGAGTGGAAGATGGTGTTTGTTTGCAAAGAACAGTAAAAAAGTAGAATGTATTCAGATGTAAAAGAATGGACCGGGGTCCACAGTTCACTAGTGGTGTCTCTCCAATAAGATAACTAACATGCTGGGTGAACAAATTATAGGCGAGCAATTGACAAATAAAGATTCAATACATATCAACGATGATTACTATGTGATTTAATCAGGCATTACGACAAAGTACATAGACCGCTATCCAAAATGCATCTATGCCTAAATAATCCACCTTCAGGTTATCATCCGAACCCCTTCCAATATTAAGTTGCGAACAAGATAATTGCATTAAGTATGGTGCGTAATGTAATCAACACAAATATCCTTAGAGAAAGCACCAATGTTTTATCCCTAGTAGCAACAGCACATCCACAACCTTAGAACTTTCTCACTGTCCCAGATTTAATGGAGGCATGAACCCACTATCGAGCATAATTACTCCCTCTTGGAGTTACAAGTATCAACTTGGCCAGAGCCTCTACTAGCAACGGAGAGCATGCAAGAACATAAACAACACATATATGATAGATTGATAATCAACTTAACATAGTATTCTCTATTCATCGGATCTCACCAAACACAACATGTAGCATTACAAATAGATGATCTTGATCATGTTAGGCAGCTCACAAGATCTATAACAATGAAAGCACAAGCGGAGAAGACAACCATCTAGCTAGCTATGGACCTATAGTCCAAGGATGAACTACTCACGCATCAATCCGGAGGCGGGCATGATGATGTAGAGCCCCTCCGGTGATGATTCCCCTCTCCGGCAGGGTGCCGGAGGCGATCTCCTGAATCCCCCGAGATGGGATTGGGGCGGCCTCTCGTAATGTTTTCGTATCGTGGCTCTCGGCACGGGGGTTTCGCGACGGAGGCTTTAAGTAGGCGGAAGGGTAGGTCACGCGTCACGAGGGCCCACACTACAGGCCGGCGCGCCAGGGCTTGGCTGCGCCGCCCGGTGTGTCGCCACCTCGTGGCCCCACTTCGTCTCCTCTTCGGACTTCCGGAAGCTTCGTGCAAAAATAGGCCCCCGGGCGTTGATTTCGTCCAATTCCGAGAATATTTCCTTACTAGGATTTCTGAAACCAAAAACAGCAGAAAAACAAGAATCGCACTTCGGCATCTTGTTAATAGGTTAGTGCCGGAAAATGTAAAATAACGCTGTAAAGTATGTGTAAAACACTCAAGTATTGTAATAAAAGTAGCATGGAACATAAGAAATTATAGATACGTTTGCGACGTATCAAGCATCCCCAAGCTTAGTTCCTACTCGTCCTCGAGTAGGTAAACGATAACACAATAATTTCTGAAGTGACATGCTACCAACATAATCTTGATCAACATTATTGTAAAGCATATGAGATGAATGGAGTGATCTGAACAAAAGATTGCTAACAAAGATAATGACTAAGCAAATGAATCATATAGCAAAACTTTTCATGAATAATACTTTCAAGACAAGTATCAATAAGACTTGCATAAGAGCTAACTCATAAGCAATAAATTCATAGTAGAATGCATTGAAGCAACACAAAGGATGATTAAGTTTCAGCAATTGCTTTCAACTTGTAACATGTATATCTCATGGATATTTGTCAACATAGAGTAATATAACAGTGCAATAAGTAAACATGTAAGAATCAATGCACACAGTTAACACAAGTGTTTGCTTCTAAGATAGAAAGAAGTGGGTAAACTGACTCAACAATAAAGTAAAAGATTGGCCCTTCGCAGAGGGAAGCATTCATTACTATTTTTGTGCTAGAGCTTTTGTTTTGAAAACATAGAAACAATTTTGTCAACGGTAGTAATAATTCATATGTGCTATGCATAATACTTCCTACAAGTTGCATGTCTCATGCATAGAGTACCAATAGTGCTCGCACCTTGTCCTACTATCTCGGAAACACGGATTCTCATCGCATAACATATGCTTCAACCAAGTGTCACAAAGGGGTACCTCTATGCCGCTGTACAAGTGTCTAAGGAGAAAGCACGCATTGGATTTCTCGCTTTTGATTATTCTCAACTTAGACATCCATACCGGGACAACATAGACAACAGATAATGGACTCCTCTTTTTCATGCTTAAGCATTCAACAACAGTTAATATTCTCATAAGAGATTGAGGTTGTATGTCCAAACTGAAACTTCCACCATGATAGATGGCTTTAGTTAGCGGCCCAATGTTCTTCTCTAACATATGCATACTCAAACCATTTGATCATGAAGTCCACTTACTTCGGACAAGACGAACATGCATAGCATCTCACATGATATCCAACAAAGATAAAGTTGATGGCGTCCCCAAAACATGGTTACCGCTCAACAAGCAACTTATAAGAATTAAGACACATAACTACATATTCATCACCACAATAGTTTTTAAGCTATTTGTCCCATGAGCTATATATTGTAAAGGTAGAGGAATGAAATTTAAAGGTAGCACTCAAGTAATTTACTTTGGAATGGCAGAAAAATACCACGTAATAGGTAGATATGGTGGACACAAATGGCATGGTTTTTGGCTCAAGGTGTTTGGATGCACGAGAAGCATTTCCTCTCACAAGGTTTGGGCTAGCAAGGTTGTTTGAAGCAAACACAAGTATGAACAGGTACAAAAAACTCACACAAGAACATATTGCAAGCATTATAAGGCTCTACACTGTCTTCCTTGTTGTTCAAACATTTTACCCGAAAATATCTAGACTTAGAGAGACCAATCATGCAAACCAAATTAAACAAGCTCTACAGTAGTTCTTCATTAATAGATTAAACTACATGATGCAAGAGCTTAAACATGATCTATGAGAGCTCAAACAATTGCCAAATTGCCAAACCCTATGCAGCATTTTCCAATTCCAACCAAATAGCAATTTAACGAAGCAATAAGCTTTCGCCATGAACATTAAAGCACAATTAAGAACACAAGTGTTCCATAAGAAAAAGCGGAGCGTAATATATCCAATATAAGAATGGCGAGATCCAACTTTATTCAAAACAAAACAAAAATAAAAACAAACCGACGCTCCAAGTAAAGAACATAAGAATGTGACGGAATAAAAATATAGTTTCACTAGAAGTGACCTGATAATGTTGTCGATGAAGAAGGGATGCCTTGGGCATACCCAAGCTTAGATGCTTGAGTCTTCTTAAAATATGCAGGGATGAACCACCGGGCATCCCCAAGCTTAGACCTTTCACTCTTCTTGATCATAGTATATCATCCTCTTCTCTTGACCCTTGAAAACTTCCTTCACACAAACTTCAAGCAAACTCATTAGAGGGTTAGTGCATAACCACAAATTCATATATTCAGAGGTGACACAATCATTCTTAACACTTCTGGACATTGCACAAAGCTTATGAAAGTTAATGGAACAAAGAAACTCATTCAACATAGCAAAAGCGGCAATGCGAAAAAAAAGACAGAATCTGTCAAAAACAGAACAGTCCGTAAAGATGCATCTGGACTAGGCACTTAACTTGCTCAAATGGAAAAACTCAAAACTAATGAAAGTTGCGTACATATCTGAGGATCACGCTCGTAAATTTGCAGATTTTTCGAATTTTTTACAGAGACTTGTGCCAGAATTCGTGACAGACAGCAATGCTGTTTCTGCGCAGCGATCCCAAATATAACATCAACTTTAACATAGAAACTTTACTTGGCACAAAAACATGATAAGGAGAGGTTGCTACAGTATTAAACAACTTCCAATACTCAACAAAACAAAAATTTCTGTAGTAAAATAAACACATGGGTTATCTCCCAAGAAGTGTTTTAACGCCTTTCAGCTAGGCGCAGAAAGTGCAAATCAAGTAACATCAAGAGACGAAGCATCAACATCATTATTTTGGGCGTTAGGAGTTTCCTCTACAATGCATGTTATCTTATCTATGTAAGTTTCAGAGGCTCCTTTTTCATTACTCTTAGGCTTGCTATTCTCATCAAATAAATTTTCGGGAACAATCCAATCATAATTCTTTTCTAGTGCCTCGAACATTCCTACAAGCTTGCAAGGTATTGCTGTCTTAATGTCCCCTCCATCATTAACATTATTAGTGTACTTCATCCTATCAATATCCATTTTTCAAGGGTACTAGCAAAGTTGGTGTAAGAACCAAGCATTTTATATTTAGTAAAGACTTTTCTAGCCTCTCTTGCTACACCATCAAATTCTTTTAGAAGAGTTTCTAAGACAAAATCTTTCTTTTCTCCTTCCTCCATATCAGAGAGTGTAAGAAACATATGCTGAATTATAGGATTGAGATTAACAAATTTAATTTCCAACATGTGTACTAGAGAAGCAACAGCAATTTCATAAGTAGGAGCAAGTTCTACCAAGTGTCTATCTTCAAAATCTTCAGCTATACTAACATGAGTGAAAAAATCTATATTATCTCTTCCAATTATAGACCCTCGGCCTACCGGTATGTCTTTTAGAATGTACTTAGGAGGAAACATGATGAAATAAGCAAAGAGTAAACTAAACAAGTAAAACAAAGGCAAGTAACTAATTTTTTGTGTGTTTTTGATATAGAGAACAAGACAGTAAATAAAGTAAAGCTAGCAACTAATTTTTTGTGTGTTTTGTTTAAGTGCAGCAAACAAAGTAGTAAATAAAATAAAGCAAGACAAAAACAAAGTAAAGAGATTGGAAGTGGAGACTCCCTTGCAGCGTGTCTTGATCTCCAACGGCGCCGAAAAAATAGCTTGATGCGCGTAGATGTACACGTCCGTTGGGAACCCAAGAGGAAGGTGTGATGCGCACAGCAGCAAGTTTTCCCTCAAAGAAACCAAGGTTATCGAACCAGTAGGGAGCCAAGAAGCACGTGAAGGTTGTTGGTGGAGGAATGTAGTGCGGCGCAACACCAGTGAAACCAGCGCCAACGTGGAACCCACAACACAATCAAAGTACTTTGCCCCAACGTAACAGTGAGGTTGTCAATCTCACCGGCTTGCTGAAAACAAAGGATTAAGCGTATCGAGTGGAAGATGGTGTTTGTTTGCAAAGAACAGTAAAAACAGTAGAATGTATTCAGATTTAAAAGAATGGACCGGGGTCCACAGTTCACTAGTGGTGTCTCTCCAATAAGATAACTAACATGCTGGGTGAACAAATTACAGGCGAGCAATTGACAAATAAAGATTCAATACATATCAACGATGATTACTATGTGATTTAATCAGGGCATTACGACAAAGTACATAGACCGCTATCCAGCATGCATCTATGCCTAAATAATCCACCTTCAGGTTATCATCCGAACCCCTTCCGTATTAAGTTGCGAACAACAGATAATTGCATTAAGTATGGTGCGTAATGTAATCAACACAAATATCCTTAGACAAAGCATCAATGTTTTATCCCTAGTAGCAACAGCACATCCACAACCTTAGAACTTTCTCACTGTCCCGATTTAATGGAGGCATGAACCCACTATCGAGCATAATTACTCCCTCTTGGAGTTACAAGTATCAACTTGGCCAGAGCCTCTACTAGCAACGGAGAGCATGCAAGAACATAAACAACACATATATGATAGATTGATAATCAACTTAACATAGTATTCTCTATTCATCGGATCTCACCAAACACAACATGTAGCATTACAAATAGATGATCTTGATCATGTTAGGTAGCTCACAAGATCTATAACAATGAAAGCACAAGAGAAGACAACCATCTAGCTACTGCTATGGACCCATAGTCCAAGGATGAACTACTCACGCATCAATCCGGAGCGGGCATGATGATGTAGAGCCCCTCCGGTGATGATTCCCTCCGGCAGGGTGCCGAAGCGATCTCCGAATCCCCGAGATGGGATTGGCGGCGCGGCTCGAATGTTTTTCGTATCGTGGCTCTCGGCAGGGGTTTCGCGACGGAGGCTTTAAGTAGGCGGAAGGGTAGGTCAAAGCGCGTCAGGCCCACACTACAAGCCGGCACGCCAGGGCTTGGGCGCGCCGCCGGTGTGTCGCCATCGTGGCCCCCACTTCTCCTCTTCGGACTTCTGGAAGCTTCGTGCAAAAATAGGCCTGGGCGTTGATTTCGTCCAATTCCGAGAATATTTCCTTACTAGGATTTCTGAAACCAAAAACAGCAGAAAACAAAACGCACTTCGGCATCTTGTTAATAGGTTAGTGCCGGAAAATGTAAAATAACGCTGTAAAGTATGTGTAAAACACTCAAGTATTGTAATAAAAGTAGCATGGAACATAAGAAATTATAGATATGTTTGCGACGTATCAATGTAACATATAATCGTTGCCATTAGAGTTAGTCAATTCATGAAGCATTGCAAGTGCGAAAATAAGATGTCCCAAATAAAGTGTGCATGGCTGACCTATAAATGAATTTGTCTTGCCAAGAAGCCCAGGCATTTGGTGAAATCCAGTCAGAAAATATGTGTATCCTGCAAATCTGTCGGTACTTCATGCTGGACCTGAATCTTTATCCAAGGTGTGCTATTCATCATAAACCTTGCATCGACAAACCTAAACATGTTATTTGCTTATTGCACAAAGAAACCTTGAAATAAGGCATAGCCTCCCTTCCTGAAGCTGGGGTCTGAACTTGTCTGCATGACCTGGTCCTAGGTTAATCTGCGGCACAGGAAAAGGAAAGGCAGCAAACAAATTCATTATTCATCAGAGATAAGAAATCAAACAAGTTGTACAAAGTAACAGTACACCAAAAAATTAAAGGAAACATGAGATTAGCTAACATATGAGTTAATTAAGCTATAGTTGCATAAACGAATTCACCTATCTAGCAGCCATGCTGTCGCAGATGAAGGTCATACACTCTCTCCGAGCAGTTCCCGAATAGAATTCCCAAACGAATGAGCTTACAATCCCTGAAACGAACCACCGTAAGTCAATTGGCTGGTAATAAAGAATTCCATGACATTACAGAAAGAGAATGTCGGGCAAATAGGAAAGCAACCCAAAATTGCTGACGAACAATGGGAGATCGAAAGGAAGACGGAAGGGGTAGAGAAATATGATTGCTCGCTGCACATATATACGAAGAGCGAAAGCAAACGGACAATAACATCAAGGTTAATCACCATAATTAGGGGAGGGATTACGCTGCCGACGGCCGTTTCACTTCGCACACCATAATTGCGACGCCGCTGCCAGATTCAAGGCAGTACGCAAGGGGAGGCGTCGCCCAGACGCTTGGCTAGGTCCACGCGCGTGTAGAGGAAGCCCAAGACCGCTTGGAGGAAGCCCAATCCCGCATGTAGGAAGCCCACGACACTGACTCCATGCCACCGGCACCACCCGGGTGCCAGCGCTGGAGAAGAAGGACGGGAGTCGGTAGGATTCGAAATCCATGCCAAATCGAGAAAAATCAGCATCCAGCATCGGTTTCTTGGCGGGCTCCAATCGCGGGTGGAGCAAAGAGCGTATGGCAGGCGGTGGGAAAGAGTGGCGGGAGTGCCAATTGGCGTCGCACGAGGAGTAAGAATGGCGACGTAGGATTCGCGAGAGGAGGAGAATAGATGGCGCACGCGAACGAGAACGAATAAAGATTTTTTGTCACGGCAGGTATGAGATTATATCTGTTTGAAGCCCAAAACACATAGACCCGTTTAACCGTTTGGAACCCAAGTAGTGTGGTGCGGCCTAGTACAATTTCGGGAGTAGCAGCCCTAGAACGAAAATGGGTATGTGATACGAGAAAAAGCCTTTTTAACGGGATCAAATGTTGTGGTTCTGGAACGCTATTCCTGCTCAGGATCGGTAAAAGCATTTTGGATCATTAGATCCTCGGATCGAACGGCTGAGAACATCAGATCGCTGTGAGAAGGTCCTGCTGGTTCCATTATACTGTTAACTAATGAGGAAGTGAGTGTACCTAATGGTAGAGGGTAATGGTAGTTTGTCATAGTTGTTGAATCTGATGAAGCTATCTAGTTATGATGTTAGTCACTGTCACTTTTGGTTGTAATGGGTAATGTGGCCTATCTCAAGAAGATGATCTCTACTATATGTTAGTCACTGTCTATTTAGAAAGCATCTGTTCCGCATTCGTATTCGACAACATATGCATTTAGAAAGCATTTTTTCCGCATTCGTATTCGACAACATTAGCATTTAGAAAACATCCGTTCTGCATTCGTATTCGACAACATTACCATTTAGAAAACATCTGTTCCACATTCACTACATTACCATTTAGAAAATATATGTTCCACATTCGTATTCGACAACATTTGAATTTAGAAAACATCCACCCCGATTAATATTCGACAACATCTGCATTTAGTTAACATGCCACTAAGGTTTCAAAAGCCTAGGTTCACATGTAATAGGATTATTACAATCCTAGGTTCAAAGGTAACATGGCAAAAGCACAATAATTAGGACCTATTTATCTAAATTCGTCAAACATGCTGACTTTCTTGTGAAGTTGCACATGAAAATCTTCTCCATGGGCATTTGCATCACCATGATCAATGGTTGGCTTTGCCCTCTTCAAATTTCTTGACTTCCTCTTCTCTTCTGCTTCTTTTCATTTATGTTCTCTGCAATTTCCATATTTTTATCAACTTTTCTTAATCTTTGGGCATACATTGCCCTTCATGTATTTGGCTCTCTTGTCTTTGTTGTAGTGCCTTGTCATTAATTGGTATATAATCCTGGCAATCATGGACATGACTGGCAGCTCCCTAGCCTCCAAAATGTACCTGCCATATGGTACAATCAACTGTCAGTAACAAAGGTAGGATAAAACAAAGGTAGAACATAGCTTTAGTTAACTTACTTGTTGAACACCACTGAAATGTTATTAAGGAGCACATCACATTTAGGTAGGTCAGATTGAAATGCTATCACCCAAGTGTTAGGTGGCAATTCTTCTAACCATGTGGTGCTTCATCAGCTTGCTCTCACCCAAGTAATGCCATAATCACTATCAAGTATGACAGCTTCATTGTAGTCTGAGTCATCATCTTCACTACCATGTGGTGCTTCATATGCTTGCTCTACTTCTTTCCTTGCTTGTACCCTTCTACTTCCTCTCCTTGGCTCTGGTGGCACTACAAATAAAGGAACATTTTCCTTAGCTTCTTCTTGTTCATCCTCAGTTTCTTCATTTTGCTCTTTGTTACTTAGCTTCAAGGGGCACACACTGGTGGCAGTTCGGTGACTGGGAACTGAACCACATCATCCCAATTCATATGCCTCAAGCTCTCATCATGATCAAGGTAAATATGCAAATACAAATGCCCAATGGAGACAAATGTAAGCATAAATTCAGTGCCATCTACGGTCCTTATCTCCCTCAGTTCATTCCTTTCAATTGTAAGTACTGGGATGCAGTAGTGTATCTTCATCCTACCAGCCACTTCATAGCCTATATCTTCAACAATATCCTCCACAACTGATTGTGTCCAGTTCTTGACTTCACACCCATCATACCATATTATAGACCCATCGACATACGCCTTATTTCAACCAGTTCCAACAAAGAAACCACCATGGTGAACTACCACTAAAAAACACTCTCTGTCTCGCCCTGCATTGCAATATACAGAAACAAAATCATCTACCAGTCGACTGAATCCTAAACCACACCATGATGGACTAAATTCCTCTTCCAAAACAGGGGCGAACCAACTAAATTACATGTCAGAATAACCCTTTTGCGATGATTGTACAACCGAAAACACCAAAAAAAACATGTGATTTGGGGATGATGTCCTCGGGTTTACCGTAATCCGGAGGTGCCGCGCCTTTTGGCATGCGGGTAGGCGCCATCGCCGCCGCCTCCTCCCAGCGGAGAACAACGCCTCCTGCACATGCACGCACACACGTCGAAGAACAGCGTAGGCACCCTTCCCTCTCCGCCGAGCATCATCGTTAGCGAGAGCCGATTGCTCTCCCTTTGCCTCACCTCGGAACAATCGCGAGCACGACAAAAACTATATAGGAATCAGAGTAACCAGACTAAATAGGTGCAATTAATAATCCTCAGGTCCCTTCTTACAAAATATCGGCCGGTCCGAACGGTTGTCTCACTGCAGATGGGACCCACACATCTGTGTACACGTGTCCGTCGCTACAACATCGGCGGTGACCGTAGCGTGACACTGCTCCGCGTCTTCTGTGACCGCAATGGACAGTTTCGTTAATACAATGACTAATCTGAATTATACTGACAACTTGTGTGACTAACCGTGTATCCTACTCTTTTTTATCAATTGCACCCTTAGGGCATTTCGGTAAGTAAAAGTGACTGTTGGTATCTTTATATTTTGGGCCACCGATACGAATTCGCGCCGGGTAGGCCAGCGGCCCCGACGCAAAAAATTCTTGACAACTTTTTAATAGAAATAATTTTACATAGTGCGGAAAAAACTGCCTACAAATTTGGGTCCAGGCAGTCGCATCCCGACCTCAAATTTGGGCCGCGTTTCGGTCCTTACGAACATCCCAATCACTATGCCTCGGGTCGCTAAGTTTGGGGCAGACCCAAATTTTGAGTGTGCGAACGCAAACAGTCACTTTATGTTTGTTTGCGTCGGTCGCTGGAGATGTCCTAGTTCTTGCCACGTTGTGTTTCGTGAATTAGCTGAAAAGGTAGCTGGATTTTCCAAAAGTATATGCTCAAATTTCTAATTGTATTGCCGAAAATGGGAAGCAAATGGTGTCCGAATTTTGACCGTGCCACTAGTAGAAAACATGGCTTTCGTCCAAAGCCTCTGGAAGCTTTAATCCCGGTTTTAAACCGAACCGGGACCAGTGAGGAGCATTGGTCCTAGTTCGACCGGCGCGGCGCGACGCCACTCTCTGGTCCCGGTTCATTTTGGATCCCGTGTAATCCAAACCGAGTAATACAAACCAGCCGCTGGGGTTGTGTCAGGCCCCGATAGCCTCTAATCCCGGTTGGTATTACCAACCGAGACCAAAGGCCTACCCTTTGGTCCCGGTTCGCCTCACCAGTCGGGACCAAGTGCCCATCTGCATACATATACCCTTGCCCTGCCTAAGTGTGAGCCACACTTAGCATTTTCCACTTCTTAGCACAAGAGAGGTGTATGCTGCTTTGCCCTCTTCATATGCACAAGAGGTGTTCGATGAAATGCCTAAGAGCTTTTGCCACTTGAGTTCACACAAAACAAACCTCATTTAACTGTCTTTTTTTTTCTTCTCCATCGAGATTAACAACTTTATCCTTTTATCTGCCATTGATAAAATGCATGTGTATATATATACATCGTTTCACTAATCATGATGTTCTGTAATGGTTTTTGATAAGCTTAATTATATCATGCTGATTAATCGGCAATGGATGTACATTGGCCGATGTTTTGACGAGTTCACTTCGGGCCTGAGAAATTTTATCGACGTGGCTGAAGCAAACAAACATGGTGATTTTATGTATTGTCCATGTGTTAACTGTAAGAATGTCATAAATTACTCTTCCTCGGGTATCATTCCTAGTTGGCTTGGTTGGTGTCCCGGTGACCTCCTTCGTGGAAGGTTGTGAAGGGGCACGGGCTGCTCCTTCGTGGAGCTTGTGAAGTGGTTGTGGAGCTTGCCATCTCCAGAGTGGAGGAAAAGCTAACCATAAGGAAAGGGGTTATTCCTTCGTTGGATAGGCTCGGAGAAGAAGCCTTCATGGCGTTGGGAAATCCTTCGTGGGATCCCCACCTCTGCAAACGTGACGTACCTTCTTGCAAAGAAAGGGAACACGAGAATACATCTTCGTCTCCGCGTGCCTCGGTTATTTTTATACCCGAGTTTACTTTCCCTTGTGATAGCCACCGAGCTTGAAGTATTTATTATATCTTGCTATCACTTGTTGTTCATATATATATTATGCCTATCTTGTTTAGCTCTAGCTGTTGTTGTTGCACTTAGTTTAGCCTAGCATATTTAGCTTTTGTGGTTGTAAAATACACGTTAGTTTAATTCCACATTCTTACAATCCAAATCTGTAAGAGTTTTTAAAATGCCTATTCACCCCCCTCTAGGCGACATCTCGTCCTTTCACTACCACCTCGACATAGTTAGGGCTACGTTCAAACACCAAGTCAATCTCTTTTGGGTCCGGCTCTATGTTTACTTTCAAAAAAGCATCATTATCCACATGATGAACATGAACATTTCTTGCTATTCCTAGCATAATGTCAACAACACATACGTACATGTGTTCAATAATTAGCCATGGCAAGCCAAAACAAATCAAGCCATACAACCAAACTTTCTAGTCCAACAAACGCTAACATTAAAAAAAATTAGGGTTGGAAAATCAAGCTAGGGTTTCACATCTAGATCTAACAAAATCCATCAAAATATTGGATGAAAAGAAGGTGATCGGAGGAGATTACCTTCAGGAACGGGGTGGGAATGATAATCCATGGACAAATCTCCAGAAATCCAAAGGAATTTGAGAGAGATTTGGGTGGGGGGGGGGAGATGGGGCGGTCGGGTGAAGGAGGAAGGAAGCAAAGAGAAGGAAGAGTGGTGGCCTAGTCGGGCTGGGGCGGCTCGGGGCGCCACACATAAGTGGATATGTGGCGCCTCTGAGAACGGCGCCACACATTTCAAAGTGTGGCATCATGAGTGTGGCACAGATGTGTGGCGTCGCTCTCACGGGCGCCATATAGTCATGTGTGACGCCGTTCGAATAGACCATACAAAAGGCGTGAAATAGTTTCGCCGGAGAATCATTTCTTACGATCTTTAGTAGAAACGGTTAATTTTTTGTGTAAATCGTCATATTCTACTTGGCCAGTACTGGCCCATTGTATCTGGCCCATGATGCCCCACCCGACCGAAATCAGAAAAGAAAAGCCAACAAATCGACCGAACGCTCCAAGAATCGAACCCTTCCCTTCTGCTCGCGGCGGCAGGACGCGGCGCCGCCACGCCACTCGCCGTCATCGGCGGCAGACGGCTTGCCGCGGCCCGCTGGCTCCTCGGACGGCCGGACCCCGACCCTAGCCGTCGTGCGGTCCTATTCCGTCGTGTACCTCGGCTACGCTGCCGGTTGCGGCCGCTGGCCCGCCCTGCCTACCCGCCTCCGCGCGACTGTCGGGCGGCGCCGCCCGAGTGCTGGTGCTGGTGCGGACGTACGGTCGGTGCTCGACCCCTGCGTCTCTGCCTCTCCTAGACTCCAGTCCAGGCTTCATCCGTCCACTTCTCTCGGCTCGGCTGCAGCTCCCCTCTAGCAGTCTAGCTAGGCAGCTAGGTAATATGTTTACCCCTCTTCAGTTGAATTGTCTTATGCCGACTGTCTAGAATTGAACTGATTCATTGGCTTAACAATTTCTTTATTGACTTCATTGATCCATTGATCTACACGGACTATTCAAAAGGTTTTTTTTTTGTCATATATGATGTGCCTTGTTAGATTTTTTAAGAGTTCACTTGCAATATATGTTCATCTTTTCAATTGCACTGTTTTTTTGTGGTATTACAACTTATGCTTCTCATAATTTGCAAACAGGTAATTATATTGGCCGCATCCGGACACATGGTGACCGGTAGGAACAAGGAGCACAGTATATTCGCGATGAGGTTTTCTGCCATGATCAATCAGGTTCGTCCTCCTTGCTCTGATATATGCATTCATTTTTCCTTGTATCAATGCTCTATTTCCGAAATTGACTTGCATTTCTCCAACGGAAACCTGCAGCCGAACAAACAGACGGACGAACTGCACCTGCTGTCGGCCGTTGATCTGACAAGCCGTCTCGAGTACGATCTTCTTGATACACAAGGGGCATGGGAGCTAGAAAACGAGGATAAGCAGGACCCAGTACGAAGCAACACCAGCCGCCGCCGCCGGCGGTTGTCCTTCTCCCTCGCGGTCCGCAAGGGCCGGTTCGCGAGGTACAGCCTCCTCATCCGCAGCCGCTACGGCGTGTGGTCTGCGGCGGAGCGCCGCTTCATCAAGAGAACAAACTTCTACCACTACCACCACATTACCCAGGGGATCAGGGACGTGAGACTGGCCTACAGCGTCGTCATCGTAGCCGGCTTCTATGGCTTGCGTAGGCATAGCACCCTGGGCTTCCTCTGCAAGCTCCTCTGCAAGCTCCTCGTCAACCCCCGCCGCGCGGTGCAGATCATGCGTGCGCTCTTGTTCTACTACCACGTGTTCATGGCGATGGACTGCCGCATGGAGTGCTGGCCCGCCGACATGGGCGGCAAAGACAGGAGGGACGAGCTGAGCTCCGTGAGGCATAGGCTGATGGACGTGTACCGGAGACGCATGACTCCTGCACAGAAGCAACGCGTCCTGGTGATATATGAGCGTCATAGTAGGGACCTCAGGTTTGCTTTGGGCTTGATCTTCATGGTGCCGCTGGTGCTGTTTGTAATCATTGCTTGGCTTCTTTATTATTATTGGTGAATTAGATCAATCTTAAAATATCTCTCTTACTTGAGGAAATTCCATGCATACCACCGGGAAATTATCCATATGCTTAAATGCTACTAAAACGTTATGGGTTCCAGATATATACCACTCGAATTTGCAGTGGGTAATTTGCCACTTCCTCAGATGTCTTGGTGTTGACCGTGGCAGATTCAAAATCTAGACAATTATTTCCATGTCTGCCCTGAGTTGAACTTTGATGCTTTTGAGCATGTATTGTTGTGATAACTGTTAAATGTTGTTGAATTTGGATTATGTGCTGCTCATATTTGTTATGAAAATCATGATGCTAAGCTAAATAAGGGGAAATTTTCTTGACATTCTGTTTATTTATATGCTGCAATCATATACCTTTTTTTCTACTATTTCTTCAAACTAAAACATATTACAATATTCTTAGTAATATTCACGCCAAAGGGCACTACAATTTGTTTGAAAATATGGAACAAGGTGTATTCCGAAATTTATATACGGAGTACATCATTTTGGAAAAATTGCTGCAAGTTATGGCTAATGGGAAAATTATCTTGTAAATCACCTCTTGATAGTCCAACTAATAGAGCTAGTAGTGTCTTTAGATCCGAGAAATTTTGAGTGCAATTTCATAACAATAGTATATCATTTCCTATTCTTACTTCGAGGGGCTTCTGTACATTGCCTGGGCAGTTTTTTGGAATGGTTCTTGCCTCGTTGATCACCCAGTGATGATTTTGGTGCACATGAGTGTTTATCTGTAAAATAATTTTATGTTGGTATATTGTGGAGATTATATATGATTGATTAGACATTAGTGTCATCAGATATTATATTTTGGTGTTGTTCTCGACTTTTCCTTAAATGCAGGGTATCGTATAATGCCATTTTTTGCATTAACTGAAGAGGGAACTCGTATGTGTTTCTGCTATAAAAGAAACCTAACCTCGTGTGTGATTTCTCACTACTCGTAGCAGCAGAATGGGAAGCTAATTAAGCTTGTATGGAACACAAAAAAACTCTCAGTTGTTCAAACAAGGCATGAACCAGAGAACGTTCATTAACATAACAAAATGGCGATTGCACACGAAATCTAAATGCAGACAAACGATTAGAAGGGAGGTTGAAAATGCTGGAATTTAACAGTGACAGTTTTGCTATCCTCCAAATTTCCAAGGATGTCAAAAACTACAGTGAACAGCATGATAAGTATTGAACAAGTACATAAGAAGTTGGGATTTTTTTCAGGAAATTCCCAAATAATGTCAAACTTAGTGATTACACAACTGAGATTTATACAGAAACGAGTGGGACAGTTCAATAATAAGCATATTAATTAACATTCATATAGGCACAACCCTTACATATAGTAGTAGAATGAACTGGAGAGCGGATGTTTTCAAACCTCCAAATTATGTCAGATTTTGTCTTTTTTGTTAATCCTAGAATACAAGGTATTCCGGAGTCCATATTTCGTATGGTTGTCGATATCTATATCTAAATTTTTTAAATTTATTTTTAAACTTTGAAATATTGCCAATTTATTTTTTGAAAAATACTGGGCTACCTGTAGCCTGGGATCCATAGTGATTTTTTGAATAACTGCACTTAACCATGCATGTTTTTAGTACTCACAAAATATAAATATTTTCTCGTAAGATTCATCTCACAAAATATGTAGCTAGGGAGATTGTTGTGGTCTCCTGCTTTGGAAGTTGAAAATATCAGGTTTCCAACAATCTTAAACCTCCTGCCCTGGAGCGGACCATCTTTGATCTGTTGATGTGATGTCTCTGACATCACCTGGCCCATCGCTGATGACTTGGACGAGGCATCGATGTCCTTCATGGTGTCAAAATATAGGGTCACCAAAACCATGTCATATCTTTGGAAGAGGTCCCCGGCACATTCTCAGAAAAAAAGCAAGAACACCGTCTCTCAGCCTGGCCTGGGGCTGCCTTAGCTGTTTGTGTTTTATTTTTGGATGCGATTATTTTCTCATCGTCAAATCTGAATAAAACAGTTCTTTTCAGGAGCCAGGAATTAAGCTTTCTTTTTCTAAAATTGAGAATTAAGCTATTTATTCTACATTCCTATGATCCAAAAGCCATCCATATAAACCCTTCATATGAAGTTTTTACGGAAATATTTCAATTTGAAGAAGCCTGGCGTGTACGCACTGCTCATATTTACATCAAAATGTGGTAGAATGAAGATTAAAGATCTTTATGTATCTTGTTAGCCATCCACAGAGTACATAAGGTCATTACAAAATGACCACCCAAAAACATGCCAACAGATCGAGCAGCCCGTATACCCCCTCAACCAGCACCGGCAGACTCCGAGTAAAACCATGGCCTGCTTCGCCGGCATTTCCAAACAGACCACCTACCTACAGGGCTAAGAATGAACTGAACACATTTCATGCACAATGTACAACATACACTTATATACTACAACAGAGCAACTTCGGTCAGGTGTTCCTCCAGGTTTGGTTAGAAAGAAGCGGCCCAGAGTGCCTTTTCGCTTTCTCCACACTTGTTGTGCACTCCTAGGATGTTCTGCACTGAGTTGCATATACCGCTGCATCTCCAATCGAATGAGGCCGCACAGGTGTTCCCCGCCTGGGCTTTCCATTCGCAATCTGTGATCAGTAAACATGATCAGTAAACAGACACATGATTTGGACCTAATTTTTCACATTCTTCTAATTATAGTCCAGCAGCAAATACTGTGAAACTTTGAGTAATCTGGGACTCTATCTGAACACGTTCAGATAAGAGTTATAGAGATGCTTACCAGGTGGAGTACCACAGCAAAGTCGCCGGTCATCAATATGCTCAACATCTAGCCCTATGAACCAAGACCCCAAAGAAACATCCTCATTGATATACTTGTGCAACACATGCCTGGTAATGATTGAATTATACGAAACGGCTTGAGCACACTCCAAATCATGAAATTAGAGTAAATTCATTCATTTGAAACATAAAATGGTTTGGGTACTATCTCACTTGTTTATGGAGATGTAGGTTGCCAAATCTTTCGAAATAGCATAGAGTTGACCGGTGGCATGTCGGAAGTACTTATCCCCAAACTTCCAGTGCTCAGGTTCATAATACCTGACTTCCCTGCGCAGTTGCAGTTGCATATTAACAATTAGGAAATCATGATAAAGAAATAAGAAGCTAAATACCATACAACACTTACTTATCAGATAGGACAGGACCAGACTTCATGCATCCAGTATATACCCTGGGCCTCGAAATATGTTTGGACAAAATCTGCCCAAGGGTCGCTGCACATGTACAAGTTTCATGTCAGAATAGAGGTAAATAAATGGAGGTCAAGAGTAGACAGACTTCCGTCAGTTCCTACAGAATCTAAAGACTGGATGGCATCTTAGTGTAAATTCATATCATCCTATAGGTACTTAGAGCACCCTACCAATATATTAAAGTATCAACGACACTAATGATGATCACAAAACATATTACTGTAGAAATGACCACAAAATAAGATCTTCAAAGATGATAATCGTGCATTCATGACTATTTTACCCTCAGCACATATGGTCTGATCGTCGTTTGAGTTTACCTATATTTACATGCACATCGTCATCAACTTTCACGTAGAAGTTAGCATCCCACAAAGCAACAGCAGTAGCAAAGTATGTCTTGGTTTTTCCTGATAATTCAAGGTATCCTTCAACATGATCCTGAACAGAGTGAAAATAACTGAAAGTAAGAACAACTAAAATCATGTAGGCCAAAGTCAAAGCAACAATTACATTGACACTCGCATATAACTAATAACTGTTAATAAAGCAGATAAGGTGAAGCTTACAAGCCTCATGAAGTCTCCATGTTTTCTATCCTCTGCTGCGATTGCTCTATCCACTATTCCACCTGCAATAGCACTGCAAATAACCAGCTATCAAAACCAATTGTATGGATCTGTAGGATAATATTTTGCATACGACATGGCCCAGATGTGAGACAAGGACAGGTTAAGAAATAAACATGTTGCGCACCTGTGACCAATAACAAAACGAATTATGATCCCCTTCTCTTCTTCAAGTTTTTTTCTCTTCTCTCCTGATTTGCATTGTTACTTTGCCATTAGTAACCCAAATGTCGAAAAATTAATAGCCCAAGCAACAAGAAAGCTTGAAGAACAAATGAAGAACGGTTCCATGTGAAAAAAACCTTGTGGCATCCAGGTATTGCGGATAGAATCTCTTCTCTTGCGGCTACTGAAAGCTGTATTGATGCCGATGACCATGAAGTATTTCCGCCTTCCAGCTGACTCAGAGGCCTTGTACTCTTCTGAAACCGGAGAACCATTTAGAAATGATTCCTGAAGGGTCCTTGCAGCTGAAAGTTCCGACTCCAAATTCGATATTGTCTTATCCAAAGTCCTGCAGGAGTAGCCATTTGAGCTCTAGTCAGGAACAGCTGCCTCCAAGCTTTACTGGAACAAGCAAATCAGTGGGGCAGAAGACATGTGTGCCATCACATACTGTACATCGTTATTACTATCCAGGACGCTAAGCGTGTCTCTGAAATCGTGCTTCTCTGGAACCTGGTGACACAAGAAGATGAAATCTGCATCAACACCGTTGCGACGCTGAAAATGGCAGGTGTGTAATCTGAAATATCCAATATTGGTACTTGAGAAAGCGGAAATGCCCGGATTTATTTTACAAATACAAATGTGGTATTGGATTTTGAAGCAAACGTGGATACCGAGGCAGATATATCTTGAACCCAATAAAATTACGTTATCCAATTTCAGCAATTGTAGCCCTATATGCCAATTATCCAAACCTAAAACACTACCAAGTAGTCAAATACTATATTCTTGTGAGGTCGAACCTAGAGCAATTATGCATCGTAGTAGCATACGTATCTGTCTGTGAGTCCAGGCTTGAGCTATTGTACAACATGAGTCTATCATTTCGAGTCACTGTTATTACTGATTTTTCTTTCAATCATGTTGCCACTAAAATTGCAAGATATTCGTATCAGTTGGATTTGAGTAAACATACGGTCCATGTCTGTAGTCGAGTCACATCCTCTCTCCATCCATATCCAGTGACACCAGTATCGGTACTTTCTACTCGAAGTGGGAATGGGCGTATCCACCCAAACAAGTCTATGAATACCCCTATATTTATTGGAAAAACGATTACCCCTGAGGTCGTTTGGTATCCATCATTTGGGCCTGGAATCCTGGAATTCATTTTTGAATTCCATAGGTGGGCTGTTTGGTTGCCACAGAATTGGGCCATCATTTCATTTATGAATTCCAGCAAAATGACTCCATGGGTAAACACGATTCCAAGCTGAGACCTGTCATTTGCGATTCTCTATGGAAGCCTCTACAAATTCAACATTGAATTCTGTTGTCATTTGCAATTCCTGTGCCAACCAAACAAGTGTCTATTTCTGAAATTACAATGTAAATGAAATGAATATATGTATTCATTTCAAAATGCTACAAACGAAATGAAAGCTTGGCTTCCAAACGACTTCTATAGAACTTGTGAATTTGACAACTCGTTGGTTAATTCTTTACTGCAATCAAGAATGGTTCAACTTTTTTTTTTTTGAGGAGGGAATGAGTACCTTTGCAGAATTACAGTCTCCGGCGGTAAGCTTGGCCGCCTCCCCTCTTCTATCGTTTGGTTTGGCAACCTCCGTCGCCTCTGGCAATGTCCACATCCTGGGAAGGAGCAAAGACCAGCGTGGATCAACCGGTGCACATATATGCTCTTTAAATCGTAGATGCCATGTGAGTAAATCATGACAGCTTCTAAATCAGTCCGGAACTCAGAGCTCCCGCAAGCGAATCGGTTACAAGTTCTGGACCTCCGATAGCATTAACAGGCAGGAATCTGAATTCTTGAGCACGCGAAGCAAGCGCCACAGGGCATTGACCTAAATCTGCCCCCGAAATGCAAGGAGGAGCAGAGCAGATCTTGGCCCCCAAGAGGCCAAGACCCGTAACGCATCCCAGGCGTAGACCGGCTCGGAATTCCGCGGAGAGAATGGGGCACGAGATCACGCAGAAGCAGTGGAGTAGAGTCGACGTACCCGTTGGTGAAGAGCAGGCCGAGGGAGAAGCTCCCGGCGCAGAGCAGGAGGACCCATCGCCTGCTCAGGGCCCCGTCTCCTGCTCCTCCGGCTCTCCTCCAGCCCATGGCCCCGCCCACGCTGCCACCGGCCTCGCCCCCACCGGCAGCTAATGGTCAGCTCAGCTGCCGCGGCAGGGCAGGTGTTCTACGGTGGTGGGCTGCGGAATGGAATGGGGATTGGCTGCCGACTGGAGAAGAGGAGGAGGAGGCGTGTCACTCGGGTTTTCTTAAATCCCCTCCCGCCCAGAGTCGTCGCCTCCACCTTCCTCCCTCCACCCGTCATGGCCATGTGCGGGGGCGGCGGAGGCGACCGACAGTAGAGTGGCAGAGGTTGGATGCCGCGAATTCGATGGAAGCTTGCGGTGAATTCAAGTAATTTAACTGGCCGTAAAGTAAACTAATGGCCGCTGTTGCAGTTGCTGTTGGGTGGATCGCCGAGCTCGTCGTGTGGCGGCAGGTGGAGAAGTGCAGCGCAGGGAGGCGTGTGCGGCGTCAGTCAGACGAGAGTGGAGTACAAGACACAAGACAGGTCGGTGCAGAGCGCCACCAGGTTGTCGTTGGGCACATGGAAGCGACCGAGCAGGCAGAGCCGCAGAGTGACCGTGCGTGCGGGGCGTTGCATCGGCGTGTAGTCACTGGAGCTGTTGAGCAGGTGATCTGCCACGGCCGTGCGGTGAGAAGCGGGCAGGCAGTACCGACGGAGCAAGCAACGCCGGCGGGCAGACGTACGGCGCCAAAGGGCGGTGTATTTTCTCTGATTTAAGAGCATCTCCATTCCATCGGTTCAACTCATTTCGAAAGTTAAGTGTGTTTGTATTATGCCATGGGTTGTGATGGGCGATTTGAATGAAATTCTTTATCCCTTTGAGAAAGAGGGGGCAACCCTAGGCCCCTTCAGTATATGCAAGCTTTTCGAGATGCTTTTACGGACTGCAATCTTGATGACTTTGGGTACATTGAAGATAAATTTACATGGCATCGAGGAAAGATCTGGGAGAGGCTTGACCGGGTTCTGGTTAATGATGCATGGAAGAGTAAATTCACGGGAGGAAGTTTGGAGAATTTACAGTATAGCCGATCGGATCACCGACCTTTGCTTTTGTCACTGGAGGAGCAGTCAGCACATGATACATATGGGCCGAAGGTACTGAGATTTGAAGCGGTGTGGTTAAAGGAGGGCCGTTTTAAGGAAGTTGTTGAAGGGGCCTAGGAATCGACCCAACATTTGAATGATGTAGGTTTGGCGGGAAGGCTTGCCCGTGTACATGATCAATTACACCGGTGGGATCGAACTGTTCTTAAAAGCACGAGTAAGCGTATAAAATCTGCACAAAGGGACCTCGAAACTGTGGCGACGGGTGCTCTTACTGACGAGAATATTGCTCGCCGGAAAGAGTTAGCTTTGGAGATTGAAAAGCTACTGGAACATGAAGAGATTCATTGGGTCCAACGGAGTCGTGTTAACTGGCTCCAATTTTTGGGATAAAAACACGTCTTACTTCCATAATTTTGCAAAGGCGCAGACAAAGAAATAAAGTGAAGAGGTTGAAGGATAAGAATGGAATTTGGAGAGAGGGGACGGCATATCTCAACCCAATGATCTCTGATTATTTCTCGGGGCTCTTTTCTACTGAAGTCTATGATACTGATCCATCTCTATTAGAGAAGGTTTGTCCTCGTGTGACAGCCACTATGAATGACACTATCCGTCGTCCGTACACAACAGAGGATGTGCGAAAGGCGCTTTTCTCTATTAGGGATATGAAAGCACCTGGCACAGATGGTTTACATGCAATATTTTTCAAAAAATGCTGGCATATTGTGGGTGAAGTTTTAACCCATGAGGTGTTGAAGGCTATTAATGATAAGGTGATTCCTTATTGTGTTGATTCCGAAAGTTGAGACTCCAGAATCAGTCTCCCAATACAGACCATTAAGCCTCTGCAATGTTCTTTATAAGGTAATTTCCAAGATGATTGCCTTTCATATTAAGCATATTCTAGATGAAGTTATTTCACCTGTACAAAGTGATTTTGTTCCTGGAAGATGATCACAGATAATATTCTTTTGGCCTATGAAAGTTTGCATACTATGAAGAATAAGAAGAAGGGGAAGGTGGGATATTGTGTTGTTAAATTGGATATGCACAAGGCCTATGATCGCGTGGAGTGGATCTTTCTGGAAAGAATGTTAATTCAATTGGATTTTCATTCTGAGGTGGTCGAGTTGCTGATGATGTCATGTGTGAAGTCTGTGAAGTACAAAGTTAGATACAATGATCAAGAAACAGAAGGGTTTATTCCAACCAGAGGTCTAAGGCAGGGGATCCTCTCTCTCCCTACCTTTTTCTAATTTGTGCGGAGGGTTTATCAAGTTACTAGCTCATCAAGAGGAGGTTCGTGGTATTGAAGGGGTAAGGGTGTACAAAAATGCACCATCAGTTTCACATCTTTTATTTCCTGATGATTCCTTGATCCTTATGAAGGCAAACATAGTTAATGCAACCTCGCTGAGATAAGTACTTGATCAATATTGTGAAAATTCAGGCCAATTGGTGAGTGAAGGGAAGTGTAGCATTTCTTTTAGCCCGAATGTTGATGTTCAAGTTAAGGCTAATATTTGTAACGAGCTGAATATTTTGACAGAGGCTTTATCTGATAAATACTTGGGGCTTCCTACTATGGTGGGGATGGACAAGAGTGAAAAGTTCATGTATTTGCTGGAAAGAGTGATAGCTCGGCTGAATGGGTGGAAGGAGAAAAATATGTCGATGGTAGCTAAAGAAATCTTGCTAAAAGTTGTAATCCAATCTATATTAGTTTTTGCAATGGGGGTGTTCAATATACCCAAGAATATTTGCAAGGCTATTACTAACACCATGGTTGCCTTCTGGTGGGGGGATACTGATGATCAAAAGAAGATGCACTAGAGGGCGTGGTGGAGAATGTGTATCCGAAAATTGATGGAGGGATGGGGTTTTGTGACCTCCATTCTTTCAACTTGGAAATGTTGGCAAAACAAACGTGGAGACTTCTGAATAATCCAACCAGCCTGTGTGCTTCGATTCTCCAAGCAAAGTACTATCCGGATGGTAATCTTTTGGCTGCAGGACCTAAGAAGAGTTCTTCTTTAACCTGGCAGAGCATTGTTAGTGGTATACAAACTTTCAAAAGAGGGCATATCTGGCGAGTTGGAAACGGCAGAATGATAAATATATGGAAATACCATTGGGTTCCTAGGAGTGTAACGCGTAAAATTGTAATTGTCCGTGGAAACTGTTTACTACTGAGGACAGTAGACGATCTTATTGATCCAGCTTCAGGCCTTTGGGATGAACAAATAATCAGGAATTTTTTTAAGCCACTGGATGTGAGAAGAATATTGCAAATCCCAATCAGCCAAGATTTAGGTGAGGATTTCGTGGCCTGGCACAAGACTCGCAGCTTCATCTTCTTTGTACGTTCGGCCTATTACTCAGAGTGGGAACATCAGTTTGGTCTTAAAATTAGAAGCAATGCGGATCAAAGCACATAGACAATTAACCCTGTTTGGGGGATTGTATGGAAACTACAAGTACCATCAAAAGTTAAAATATTCATATGGAGAGCTTTGCATGGATTGGTCCCTCGAATGGCAATATTGGCTAATCGCCATATAAAAGTGCCAGCTCAATGTCCTATATTTATGATGGGGGCAGAGGATATCCTGCATTTGATTTTCACGTGTAAACATGCAAAAAAAGTTTGGACAACTTTGGGCTTGAACGATTTTATCAAGCAATGGTCCAGAATGGATAAGTCTAGAAGTTTAGTCCTGGAAGAGATCTTACGATCAGATTTAAATCATCCTCCAGTTCTTGGTCCTCTGAGTCTGAAGGACACGGTTGCGGTGGCATCTTGGTATATATGGTGGCAGCGTCGCGAAGAGTAAAGGGAGAAAGAGTTGCACCAGCAATCAGTTCAGCTTTCTCCATAAAAGCATTAACTCTGAATTATTCTTTAGCTGAACAAAGAGCAACACCGAAGGAGGTATCATGGAGTAAACCTCCAGCACGCCACTACAAGCTAAATGTGGATGCATGGTACTTCCCCAATGGATCGGGTGCTACAGCTGCTGTGGTACGGGATGATCATGGTGAAGCGATTGGTGGCGGGACTTGGCCTTTGATGAATATTTTAAGTCCAGCTTCTGCCGAAGCAGTGGCACTGAAGAATGACCTGATGTTATTGGAAAATATTGGATGTTCGCCAGCAGTTGTAGAATCAGACAGTTTGCATTTGATTACAGCATGTAAGGGAGAAACAGAGCTTTGGAGCCCATATTCAGCAATTCTAGCAGATTGTCCCACGAAGAATTGGAAGGATCTCCTTCCAGCACAGTCCCAGGGAAGCAAACAAGACGGCGCATAATCAAGCTAGATTAAGTTTTGAGTCTAATAGATTTTTTATTTGTGATAGCGATCCACCACCATCTATGTTGACAGATGTTTTGAACGATGTAACTGTACTGAGTTTGTGAAGCAGCAAGTTCCAGACGCACTCTTTCCTTACCAGGGTACCTAAGGGGACTGGAAGGTTTTAATGTGGCGGTTCTTGCTTAATATATTGTCATTTATTTTAAAAAATGGTGTGTTTGTATTGATCTGTTTGTATCGATGGAATGAATTTGTGTCTACTCTTTGTTTCGCTTGCATCCGGTGGCAAACCCAGCGGTCAGACCCGCGCTGGACATTGACTTTTTCTTTTCCGTTTCACCCAATTAGTCAACCATGAATAAAACTAGCACCAAAAACTAAATTAAATTACCACTAATTAGGAAATCATACGGTTCACACGAGTCATAGTACCGAATGAAAGTGCAAATGAACACTCGTTTCGTAGACATACACAGTAAGATAGATATAAGAGATCACTCATCACGTTGATGGATGATCATTTTCTTTTTTTTAAATCAAACACGGTTCGTCGGGTCCATGATGCTTAAGTCGAAGAAAATGATTCGATTAAACAAGGCAGATACTTATGCGTCGTGAACAAGTCCATACCGGCACATATTGGTGTCGTGGTTAGTGTCACTCTACACCTACGCTTAATAATGTCGCGCTCGGGGAACGAATGCATAAACATTTTGCATCGTGTAGTAAAAGCGACGTTAAAAGTTGGTTCTCCGCTGTAGAAAAGACAAACATGCCGCGTGCTCATTGACCGTAGACTATTTATACATAGGCCGCCACTATACTCACATATCCCATATACGAGCGGACCCACTACTCATCCTCTCCACCAACCTCGATCTCGCCTGCCCGACCTCGAACCAGCGTCCGCCAACAGAGGTGACACACAAGTAACTGAGCCATGCGTGAAATGGACTGCAAGTGGCGGCATCGTATGCTATCTTCATAGATCAATCTTTCTCAAATTTGTTTTTCTTGGACCTCTCTCGATCTAGTTGGGGTTTTCGGTTCCACAGAAAAATTGAAGTTTTCTTCTCAGCATGGCAAGGTGTCGTGGTTGATCTAGACTAATTATTGCAAAGGCATCGATGAGAAGTGGCGGAGGAAGTGTGACGGTGGCCTATTCTAGCGTCGGTTTTGGCATAAGGGGCATGGATACCGGCCGCAAGTTCATGGGGTGCCACTACATATCCCCGAGGTGCACCTTCTAGTGTGATAAATGAACCGCACTCACCGAAAGTTTATCATACATTGATGTGGATGTGGCGGCTAGTCGAGGAGAAAGAAATAGAGGTGTCCGAGGAAGAGTGCTAGCAAGGAGCTTGAGTAAGCAAGGCAGTAAAGGTGAGAACAGGTTAACGTGATTAAGTCAATGTGTTTGGCTATGGCCGAGGTGCTGTAGCCGATTTGGGAACAACTTGATGCCCTTTAATCGAGTCGATGATGACTAAGGGCTTATAAAATTTAATTATGTATGCTATGTTTCCTTTTTTTTCGAATTAGTTTATCTTTCGAGCTGTATTAGTATCTCGGTGTTGGAAATATTCCCTAGAGGCAATCATGGATGATGTGTTTCCTAATGTATTCATAAAGTAAATGTATGAACTCTTATATGTATTATTGAATATATAATTCAGTTGTGGAACTATATATTTATGTTGTTCATACTAATTTTTTCTTAGTCATCGAGGTTGTGCTGGACATACGACTTAGACTAATGTGCAAGTCGGTTGATGAATCGGTTCCACTTTTCATAGACATGGTGATGCTAATCTAACTTACACGGAATTGGCTAAAGTGTTTGGCGAATCGAACTGACCCATATTGAGTAGCAATGAGCAAGTTTCCATTTGATTATCTCAATCAATGGAGTCCTTAGACCCGAGGTGATCGCACGATTCGAGTTGTCGATTGATCGAGTTAGGTTCTGACAAACAATGTTCTATAACAAGGTAGTTATAAAGGCGGAGTTTAGGTCTGCTTAGAAACAAGCTGCGTGACATGGATAACCAAAATGGTATTTCCCCCTCTTACTTGGAGAGATATTCTCTAGATCCTCTCGGATGATATGATTCAGAAAGCATGGCCATGCATGACTCAGTTAAGTGTTAACCAATGTTGTCGACTAAGAGTTGGTTGGATGAATCAGATATCAAGGATCATCATGAGGCAAAATGGACTTGGACGAAAGTCATTGGATAAGTTTGTTGTTATGACTACATCACTTGGGAGCTGACACGTTCTGCTAGGAGTCGCTACCAGTTATCGTCATAAGAACAAGTGTTCATGGAAGCGAGTGAGACTCGGATCCATGTCATGATACTTGGAGGAGTAACTCTAATCGTGTCCAAGTGACCGTGAACCTACATGGTCACACACTTAAGACAATGGAGCAAGTCATATGTGATCCGACTAAAATGCAATCGGTCGAGTTAGGCTCTAGCCGGACCAGGAATGAATCAGTGAGTTGGACTCACGGTGACAAGAATAGGGCCCAAATGAGTGGGTTGAAGGTTTTGTGAAGCCCACACTCACTCCCTATATAAAGTGGGGCGAAGACTGCCCAAAGGCCATGATTAGACCATTTTCCATGAGTTGGAAACCCTAGCCTCCATTTAGTCCAGCCATCGTACTTGATCTAGCAGTCCACCGTCGGTGCTCCTCCTCGTACATGCGGATACCAACAGAGGCGTTGCATGTGTGATGCTCCAAGGCGAAGGAATTTGCGGATCCGGAGAGTTGTTCGTGGGATCGGACCAGATCAAACTGCATTTTCCCTATGCGCTTCACCAAGTTCCGCATGTGCGCGTCTAGGGGTAATCCCCGTGGCCTTCTAACTCGGCTAGATCTTGGAAGTACCACGTAGGGAAAAAGTTTTATTTTCTACTACAAGGCCCAACACTCGGAGGCTTTGATTCATGTTCTCCATCGTTATATTTTATGTTGTTTTTTTTCCTTAAATAAGTAATAAATCGGGATTGGTGTGTCCAACCACCAATTGTGGGGCCTTTGAGCAATTGAAGTACATCTCTCTCCAACTTTTGAAGCTAAAGCTTCAGTCATGCACTTGTATCCATGAGATAGATCATGGATTTGAATTCATAGGCTCAAGTGATTCAGTTCTATGGTTGAGGGTTTTATAAAGCTATCGTATGTTGAAGATACTGCGTTGCCTCAGAAAGTCAAAGGTCCTCCTTCGGTTACCTTTTCCGAATCAGCCAGGCAGGAAAATTTCATCACAAACAAGTTATCTCCTAGGGTTCTGATCTTTACCTCTTGCACCAGATCCCATGCGGATGACATGTTTCTAAAGAACTAGTAATGATTGAATTCGGGATCAACATGAACCCTAGCGACAATCATCCATCGATTGTCCTCTTGTGTCGGCTTATTAGAGAGGATGATTTTTGTGAGGAATGGTAAGTTGATAGATTTTTGGGATGCTTTGTGTGGACCTATTCCCTTGAGAACGATTTCTCGAGTTATATGATCTAAGGAATGAGCAAGAGATTTCAGCCGCTCAGATGACAAGTAGGGCCTGCAGGGGAAATTTTAGGAGATTGCTCAATGTGGATCGACAGGTTTTTTTTGAATATGTGGATCAGCAGGATGATATTATCGGAGTTACATAATCCGCGATGATGATAATAATTTTAAATAAAATATGTGGAGCCTGGCTCTAGGGAGCCCAACATTTTTAGAAAATGAAAAATGGTATTCAACAGTTTTCTAAGGATTCTCACTTTTTAAAATACATGATGATAATTTCTTTGAGCATGTAATTTGCTTTTGTAAACGCGTTGTATTTTTTACTACAAAAAATAAAAAATATGCTCTAAGTAGGCATTGATATTTTGATTTTGGAGTTCACATTTGTCACTTTTTTTGTAGGCCTCATATGAAAACATAATTCTATTGTATACTTAAAAATACTAGACATCTATATGTACTTGAATATTCTTCATAGTGTTTAAAGGGAAAAAGAAAGATTCCAAATCCGTGTGGATCGAGTTTCGGCGCCGATATGTCCCTATCCTATTTTCCGAAGAAAATAATCATATGCTTTCGGGAAGTGAGAACCAGTCCACTCTAGCAACTTGGCCGGAAACCGTACCATCTCTCTCGCACATTGCCAATGCTAAACAAAGAGCAAATGCCTAAACTTGGATAAACCCTGCGCATAAATAGGCCCTCGCGCGCGACGCCATATTTGCGCGGTGGCGAGCGATCGACGGGGCGATCGACCAGGGCAGGGAGCCGCATCGATCACCCGTCCGTCTCCCTCGCCATCACCACCGCGCGCGCGCGCGCCTGCCACCCTCTTCTCCCCGGCCTTCGATCGCCTTCCTCTCCTTGGCGGGTTGCAGGGCGCGCTGCAGCTCTCTGCGTTCCCCTCGTCGGGAACCTGAGCTCATCATTCCCACTAGGATCAGACATAATCCATTTAGTTCCAGCTCCTGACAATTTTCTTCGGTTGATCCGGCCGGCTGGGCAATGCGCGGGAGATAAACCAGCTCCGACATCGCCTGCACGTCTCTCTCCTCCCTCTCTTGTCCGAGCCGGGAGGGGAGGGGAGAAGAAGGGGTTGAAAATCGATTAAGCTGGCGGCGGCGGCGGACACGACGATGTCGAAGAGCGGCAGCGAAGGGCTGAAGAAGGGCCCGTGGACGCCGGCGGAGGACAGGCTGCTGGTGGACCACGTGCGGCGGCACGGCGAGGGTAGCTGGAACGCGGTGCGGCGGGAGACGGGGCTGCAGCGCTGCGGCAAGAGCTGCCGGCTCCGGTGGGCCAACCACCTCCGGCCAAACCTCCGCAAGGGCCCTTTCACCCCCGACGAGGAGCGCCTCATCCTCCGCCTCCACGGCGTTCTTGGCAACAAGTGGGCACGCATCTCATCGCAGGTACGTACAGACGTGATAACCCCGGCCTTCATTTTCTTCCATCTTGTTGTTTGATCACTGACTAGCTCATCGTGACAATGATGTCTTCCTGGTGTGCGTGTGTGATGAAGCTGCCGGGGAGGACGGACAACGAGGTCAAGAACTACTGGAACACGCGCGTCAAGCGCCGGCTGCGCGCCGGTCAGTCGCTCTACCCGCCCGACATCGAGCGGGAGATCGCCATCCTGCGCGCCCAGAACCCCTTCGCTGACGCCGACGGCAACATCGCCACCCACGCCATGCCGCTGGTCTCCGACCCGTTCGCGCTGCCGCCGAGGGCGCCATCGTCCACGTCGGCATCGGCCACTCACTCGTCGCCGCTCATAAACCAGAACTACCCGCTCCTCAACCAAATGCAGGGGATGCAGCAGGTGCGCCACCACCACACCAACCATCACCCGCAGCCGGTGTTCCATCCTCACCATGGCGGCTTCAGATCAGCGGGTCTCCCCCCGTTGCCCACCAGAGCGCGCGAGCCCCCTTCGAACCAAATCGACACGGCGAGCTACAGCGATGGCCTGCTCGAGGCGATGCTGCTCGGCGACGACGACCATCACCTCCTCCCCCGTCCCAACCAAGCCATGTGCAGGGCGGGCTCCATGCCCGAACTCATGTACGGCACCGGCGGCGCTAGCGCGAGCGACAGCGACGTCACCTCGCAGTTCCCTCCTCCCGACGACATTCAGGACCCGCGTCATGACGGGAAATGGGACTTCCTCTTCGGTCAGTCAGTGCGTTCATCTTGATAACAAAATTGTGTTTTGAAAATCAACTAGATGCTGACTATGCCCTCTAACCTGCAGATGACGTGAAGCCGACGATGAGGAGGGCGGTGAGCGCGGCGCCGGAGAATGAGAGCACCGGCATGCTTGGTGTCGCCCCAGTATCTATGCCGGGGGAGTGGTTCAGCACCAACGGCGGTTCACCAGGATCTGTTGTCACCACCGCCGACGATGAGTTTGGCCTCGAGATGCAACAACTGATTACATCGTTGCCGTTGTCAACCGACGAGCTTAACTGGAACGCTTGATTCAAAAAAGAGAGGAGGACTGTTAAAGATATAGGAGTTGGTGTTTATTTGAAAAATGCCTTCTTTTTGTATCGAGTCGTATTGTCGGATGTTGCGTATTGATGCGTCGCGCCTCTTAATCATCTTCGGAGTTCAAAACAGGCAGAAAGGAAATTCCTCTTAGAGAGGGAACTTGATCGGGAGTGGTGTTTTGGAACAAGGGAGCATATGCTTCCTATATTTTGAAATACATCTTACATATATTTTGAATTTAAAAAAAAACTGAAACAAAAAATTCGCACATACATCTTCACGCGCTACGCGCTCACAGAGTTGTTTCATAAAAAATCAACTTATCACGTGACATGTGTGAAAAAGACAAAATTCAGTGCTAAAAATACTGCTTTTCACAAGATAAATTTTCTCTTTTTTACATAGACCACAAAAAATATTATTTTTTCATGAAACTTGATGAACGCACATATATCATGGAGATGTACATGTAGAATTTTTTTCAAATTTTTTTGACACTTTAAAATATGATTTTTTGGTAGAGGGAGCATACGTACCCGGGAGCCAAATTAAATTTTCGAACTTGATCCCTCAATAGTGTAACATTTGCAGCGTTCTCGTAACGTATTGGATATATGTACATCCGTAAGATGAAAAATGCACCCAAGTGGTTTATCAAAAATGCACGATCAAAAAAGTTATAGAGCTAAGACAACTGAAACAAAAAGGGACAAAGATCTAGACATAGCTAAGAGTAACATCGAGGCCCTTCAATGTCACGACTCTAGTTAGTGTTTCTCAAACATATTTCCTAAAAACATACATATCAATCCCAACTGGTGTTGATCTTTCATGAAAACATGAATTCCTTGCACTTGAGGGAAAAAATGAGCTTATGTTTAAGGTGGAATTTGAGAAAGCTTGTGACAATATAAAACGGACATTTGATCATCAGTTTGGAAACTCAGCGGATTCCCTGATATGTGGTGTGATTGAGTGATGCAAACAATCAGAGGTGGGCATGTTGGGGTCAAGGTCAATAGTAATAAAAAAAATCCAGTTTCAGAACTCAATAAGGGCTTAGACAAGGAGATCCCATGTCTACCTTAACTCTTGATCTGGCACTTGATGCTTTGGAAGTTCTCAAGCAAAAAAAAAAAAACTGTTACAAGTTTGATTCTTGAGTTTGTAAATGGATGTTTGGTCATACTACAATATGCAGATATCATGATTTTATTATTACATGATGGGCCTAAAGCCCACATAAAAGTTCCAAACTATTTTTAGATCAACCATTCTTAAGAGTTTCACCTTATGATGTTTTTCTTGTGTTTGTTTTTGCTCAGACTTCGTGTACAATGTGTTTTCCATTTTAGGTTGTATGCATCTTGTTATGGCCTTATGGGTAGACCGGATGTGAACTCTTATATGATGTAGTGTTTTAATGCAACTTTGAGTTAATAAACCTATCTTAATTAATTAAAAAATGCCCATTAACTTTACTATTTGCATGGCAAGGGCAGTGGATTATTACACAGCATAAGTCCATCATTAATTTATTATAGATGTTTATGACTCCTACACCTGTGGCACCTTATCGAGAGATATCTTGCCTACAAAGTTGGTCGAGAGGCTTCCGAAGAAGAGGTTCCCGTCATACTCAGTCACTGAAGTGATGAAGTTGATGACCTTCCCTTTCGAGTCATCAAGCACCCGGATGATCTCTCCACTCTCCGACACCTGCGCCACCATTGCTCCTTTCCCTGTCTCCTTGAGAACATCGAGAAGCGCCGGGAATGACGATGCGACTCTCTTGGTAAAGGTCCAGCGCGTTACCAGGTCTATCCATGGCGACCTCAGCTGCATTTTCAGCACCGTGAAATCTTAGAATTTTTTTCTAATGGTCATATTGATATATCGATTATATCCAAACTGGTGTGGTGGAAGTAGGTGAAAAACCTGGATAAGGGCAATCCAGAAGGACCCGTCTGGCGCTAGATGGATGTTATCCGGAGACCCTGGGAGGTTTTCGATGAAGGTTTCCGCCTGGCCAGACTTGTCCCCTTTCAGCCATAGCTTGGAGCATCTGAACCTGCACATCCACAAAATTGCATTGTCACCTAGGGCATCAACGATGAGCCGGAGGATGTGAATATTAATTAGGTAGCGCTTGTTCACGTACCTCCACGACTCGCAGACGATGATGAAGGTCTCGTCCCGCGACAAGGCAACGCCGTTGGCGAAGGCGAGGTTGTCAAGCACGACGGACACCTTGCCAGTGCCTGGGTCGTACTTGAGGAGGCGGCCGGTCGAGCTGGCCTCCATGAAGTCCAAGACCCACCGGTCGAAGCCGAACCTGGCGCTGCCGTCACTGAAGTAGATCGTGCCGTCGGATGCCTCAATGGCGGCGTCGGCAAACCTGACGATGGCAGAGGTCGGAGAAACGCTCGGTACAGATTCATGGAAAGTAGGTTCTTGCAGTTTGAAGATGAATGTAACCTGATCGGCGAGCCTTCCACCGTCGAGGCAAGGATGGTCACGCGTCCCTCCTCAACTCTCAGTAACCCCTGAAAAAATCACACGGATGGAGAAACAGTTGATCGGTCCAGTCTGCGGATCGACATGGCACCAAAACCACAAAAGAAATGAGTTGGTCATCCGGCTGGTGCAGGCAGCAGCCGCCGGCACTTTACCTTGTAGGCGTCGCAGACTAGCATGCTGCCGTCGGCGGAGGGCGCGATCCCGAGAAGACCTGCGCCGCCGACGAACCGCCAGCGCTCCCACGTCCCGTTGGGTTGCATCCTCTGCAACCACCCGTCCCTCGTCGCCGTGTACAGCGTCCCGCCCGCCGCCGCGTCTACGTACACGTCCTCCGGCCCGCTCAACTGCCCCTCCCCCAGCTTCTCCAGCCCCTACACGCGCGTGCCACGATGAGCGAAACATATGGCACGGCAAAATTGATCGGTGCACGAAAGAATACGTGGTAGAACCTCTAACCTGAAGGAGGTTGTTGGGAGGGTAGGCGGCGGAGGGCGGCGTCGGCGACGGGACTGGTTGGATGGGGCAATTGAGCACCACATGGACCGCTAGCGACACGACCACGGCCACCGCTGCCGTGCCGAAGTGACCACCCGGCGCCATGAGCGACGATCGACGACGTCTGAACTGGCTGGAAGGCGAAGCAGCGGCGAGTGATGGACTGGTTGGAAGCGGGTCGATCGCCCCGGTTTAAGTAAACTTGTGGAGCTCTAGCTTTTGTATCTTTGGGACATGAGCTAACCGGATCTGTTCCAGCTTGTCTCGCAGGCAGGCCACCATTGATCACGTCAAGAGCTGGCGCGTGCGGGACCACATAGCACCGATCGAGCGGTGAGCAGGCCGTATGCGCCTAGCATGGCCGTCAGCGTTACCGGACTGGACTGGCTGGCTTTGGCTGCGTTGCTGCCTGGCTGGCCTTGTAGCTAGACAAGCTTGTTGCTATCTGCCGAGCACGCGTGGGGTGATTCATGTTCTTATATACTAGCAGGTCGCGCGCCTCCCGCCTCTGGGATCCTCTTTTCTGTTTGTTTGTGTTGTTGCTATCGATCAAACTACTAATCTATTCTGGAAATTTTCACTTCTATTCATACAAACATTACGAGTACAATATCCTTGTGTTTTCTGGGAGCTTCTCGCTAGTGGAGAAGAGGCCTAATGTCGCGGGTGGTAAGCCCCTTTTATCGCGGGCGGCCAGCCGCGACAACGGAGGCGCGATAAAAGGTCTACCTTTTGTCGCGGGTCTCTTACCACCCGCGACATATGGTCGACCACGTGGCAGACGCAGGGCGCGCAGGGGACATACCCTTATGTCGCGGGCGGTATTACCACCCGCGGCAAAAGGTCCTCTACGTGGCGCTCGCAGAAACCTGCTGCTTTGGGGTTTGATGGGTGCAGCCCCTCCCCCCCCGCCCCCGCCACCACCCCTTTTATTCGAAATAAAAGTTGCATATATTTATACGCTACTAGAAGTTGTACACACGTTCATTTATATATAGATTGATCAACCAAATATTGGAAACAAAAGTCGATTCCCCTTACATATATATATACATGAGCTCACGACTACCGGGACTAATTAAACATCGGGAGAGGGAGAGCGCCTATTTGGACTAAACAAGCCGTTGTTGTCTATTACTTCTCTAAGCAAAAGTCCCGCCACTTCCTCCGCAATTCCTAGTAGGTGTTCCTTTGGTTGGAGTGTGTCCCGCATGTAGTCGACCTATATAGGAAAATGAGATGAGTATGACTATATCAATGTTGATAACGAAATATTGACGAAAATAAATAAAGTTGTGAATGTTATTGCTTACGTTGAATTTATTATTGTTCTGCTTCTCAGTGGTTAACATGCGAATGAACTCGCAAACGTAGTATCCACATAGATTCGTCCCTTGTGGCTGCTGGGCGCACGGTATAGGAGTAAATGTTAGCTTCTCTGCCCAGGTACCCTTAATGTTTTTCTTGAAAGCTTTCCAAGTCCTGCCAGGCAAAAGAATGATTGAATGAATGTATAATTAATTGATATCTCACGAAAGATATAGCGCGGCGATGAAGGAAATTACACTTGGAGCAACTTCTGTAGGTCGCGGAACCCGTCCAAGCCTCTACTCATTGGGTCCCTTACTTCAACTATTCCCTTATCAAGTTGAATGTCTAGTAGAATCCAGTGGAAGCTGCACATGTCTATGTATATACGTCAGGAATTACACTTAACATCGAGTAAGCAAAACTGAATGTGCATAAAAGATCATTAAGACTCTCACTCGTAGTTGTAAGAAAACAGTACTGAATCACAGAAATTTTGCTCCCCCAAAAACCTTAGTAGGTTTCCCCCGTTTCTTCGCCTTTATGCTTTACCGTTTCAACATGTACTTTATCTGGGTCAACAAACCCAATATTGATAATATTATTACTTTTGCATTCACTGATCTTCAGTCTGCATAAGAGAACACATAAGATATAATGAGTATATGCAATGAAAACGAACATGAACTAAATGAAAATGAATTTAGATGTAGTTAACAACTTACAAGCAATAGCAGCTCATGAGAGATTTGTCGAGGGCTTCTAAATTGAATAACTGCCAGAGTTCATTCATCTCAATATGGATCTCCTCCTTTCGGTAGTAATATTCACGTGGGATCTTCGCCACGATGTACCTTTGGTTCTCCTTGCACGCATCAAGGTACCACTGATGCAAATTCCGCATATGTGTTGGCATTTTTTGCAGCTCGCCCCCGTAGACAAATGTAGGAGCTATGTCAGCAGTGGGTAGTGCAGCATCTGCGGCACCCAACAAAGCCTCCACGGTACAGCCCATCGAAGCCGCTAGCTCCGCAGCTTCATCCATATTGAAACCTTCACCATGTTGTTCGTACAGCTTGGGAACATCAAACACTTTGAGTGCTGGGATCGATTGTTTGGCCTGTTCTCCGAGCAAGGGAACTCCCTTTCTTTTTTTGCCTTTTGTCGTTTGCTTGGGCGCCTTGAGGGGTGCACTTGTCTTCTTCCCGGCTGATGATTTGCTCGTGCTAGCACTATCCTTCTCCTTAGCCTTGTCATCCTTCTTCTTCTTAGCCTCGTCATCCTCCTTCTTCTTCTTAGCCTTGTCATCAATTACCCTCGCAAGGTGGCGTGTATAGTCATCCTTCTTCTCGTGTAAGTCATATTGCGATGGTGTGTTCAGAAAAGAAATAGCATATGATTTTTGCTTCTCGGTGTATGGCTCGGCGCTGGAGGTTTTGGCTTATGGAAATGACCATAGTTGTGTTTCAGCGGCCGCATTTTCCTCGACAGTAAGATCCCAAGGACGGGGGAGGAACCTTTGGTACTTTTGGGAGGGGCGACAACTTGCGGGTAGGACTCTTGAAACGCTTCCGGCCGGGTGCATACCGAGTCTTAGTGGGCGGAGGCGGCGGCGCTGGAGATGGAGATGGACTACGGATGTCGTGGTCGACGTCGTACCCATGGGGTGATGGTGTCGACATGTGATCGTAGGAGGAGGTGATGGTGGCCTGCGATCACGGAGGAGGTGATGGTGACTGGGACGACTGGTACTAGGGGCTACCCAGCCTGGCAGCTTGATGTTCTTCTTTTCCCGAGAATGATTTCTCCCAGCACCTCTCGAGTGTAACCCCCCATCACCTCCAGGGATATCGAGCTGCAATGTCTCCCACGACGGTACAACTGAATCCACCCCTACACGAGCATAGCCAGCTGGAATCTCATTGCCATGCCATGTTGCCGGCTCACCTTCAGCTCCAAATGCAGGTAAGACATAGCCGACCGCCACCTTAACAGATACGTTCCTGAACACGTCATGGAGATCACAAGGTGTTTGCTCCTTGATTCCATCCACGGGTCGCCAGGACTGCCATCTATCATCTTTAAAGGCGGTGCCACCTCCGAGTCAACGCTGCTGTCTCTTGAGATATGCCGGCGGTATTATCTGGCGGCGCTGTCCTTTTAGTTCATTTATCTCCAGCTGCTGTTGAATCTCCCGCTGCTGCTGGTCAAGTCGGCGTTGGAACTCGGCCATCCGTCATTCTGCACCTCCAGCTGGCGTTGTTTAGCTCTCGCTCGGCTTCTATAAGTCTCCGCGTCGCCGGAAACCCAAGCGACCACGGAACACTAGGGCCGAAGCCTCTTGTTCGTCCTCCCTTCTCAGGATTACCGAGGACAAGCGTCAACAAGTCTTTCTCTCTATCGGGAGCAAAGTTTAGTTTTCCCGCCTTTATATCTGCCGTCACTTCAATCCATTTTTCCCTGGGTACCCTAACCCTGCTGTCACTTTCAACAATGTTGCCTGTCTTCATGTCATACTCACAGCCATGCGCGAGGAACCAATTTCGAGCCCTAATGTCCCATCCTTCTCGCGTGGGTGGAGTGATCCCATTCCGCTCCATCTCAGCCTCTTGTGCATCCCACTTAGGCATGGCTACTTCGTAGCCCCCTCGCCCCGTATGATGGTGATATTTCTTTTCGCTTGCATTCTTCTTGTTTTTCGTGGACAGGTTCACAACCTCCTCTAATTCTTTGTACTTCACAAATTCTTCCCAATTATGCTCCTGCTTCGCTAGATAGTTCTCGAATACTGGAGGCTTCTTCTCGGCCTTATAAGTTGCCCATAACCGGTTCTTATACGCCCGGAAATGTTCCCCCATCTTCTTAAGAGCCCATTTCTTCACTAGCGCCCTCTGCTTAGCATTCTCAGACTCCGATCCCAAATCTGGCAAAGTGAAATGTGCCATGAGGTCGTCAAAAAGTGTGTCTTTGTACCTATCGGCAACCTGATTTTCGGACACCTTCTTGGACTTGTTCCATTCTCTAATAGTGATCGGGAGAGAATCCCTAACCAGAACTCCGCACTGATTTTTAAATTTCGTTCCGACAGCTGGGGGTGCCACAGGTTGGCCTTTCGGTGATACAGCTTCAATTGTGAAGTGGTCTTTTTTGATCAGCTTCTTTGCCGGGCCTCGTTTCTCCAAATTATCTTCGGAGGCCTAAGAGAATAAAAATTAATTAATTTATATACATATGTACATATAGAATTCTATTAATGCCTCTATACTAATCGTATACCTCGTCGTCACCGGAGCCGTCGGCTTCTCCATCACCGGAGCCGTCGGCTTCTCCATGACCGGAGCCGCCGGCTTCTCCATGACCTGAGCCACCGACTTCTCCATCACCGGAGCCGCCGGCTTCTCGGTCGGCTTCTGTACCATCGCGGATTATGTTCGCGAAATAGTCTTCCTGTTCCAAGTCCCGTTCGAATGGATCCATTGTTTCTGCAAAAAATTAAATCGATAAGTACATGTTCTAACCCTAACCAAACCCTAACCCTAATGGAGACGCGTGTTTAATTATGAGAGGGAGAGGGTGTCGGCGACGCGTGTTTGCGAGAGGGAGAGGGTGTCGGCGAGGCCTGTTTACGAGAGGGAGAGGGTGTCGGTGACGCGTGTTTACGAGAGGGAGAGGGTGTCGGCGACGCGTGTTTGCGAGAGGGAGAGGGTGTCGGCGACGCGTGTTTGCGAGAGGGAGAGGGTGTCGGCGACGCGCGTTTGCAAAGGGAGAGGGCCGGTGTCGGCATCGGGTATATCTATCTTATCGGAATTGAAAAACTAAATACATACATGAACTAATTAACAAACTAAATACATACATATACTAACTAACTAAATACATAAATATACTCATTAACTAAACTAACTAACTAAATACATATACTAATTAACTTAATACATACTAACTAAACCTAAAACTAATTAAAACTATACTAACTAAACCTAAAACTATAATAACTAAATCTAAAACTAAAACTATAGTAACTAACTAAAACTATACTAACTAATTAAACCTAAAACTAAAACTATACTAACTAACTACTAACTTCTAAAATTAACTAAAATTACATAAAACAAATTAACTAAAAACTAAAAAATTAAAAAAAATGGCCGAAACGCGCCGGCGGCGCCGGTACTGTAGGTCAATGGCGCGGCGGCGGCGGCGGTTGCGGCGTGGCGCGGCGTGGTGTATGGCGCCGTTACCTGAGGAGGTCGACGCGGCGCGGGGCAGAGGAGGAGCGACGCGGCGCAGCAGAGGAGGTCGACGCGGCGCGGCGGCGCGGCAGAGGAGGAGGTCGAGGCGGCGCGGCGGCACCGGAGGAGGTTGAGGCGGCGCGCGGCAGATCGAGGAGGAGCGCGGCGGCGCGACAGAGGAGGTCGAGGCGGCGCGCGGCAGAGGAGGAGACGGCGTCGGCGGAGGAGGGGGCGCGAGGCGGCTCGGGTCGGCGCGGCGGCGCTCCAAATTTGGGCAGCCTGGCGGCGCTATAGCTAGGGTTTGGCCTCCAGTCGTCGCGGGTTGTGGCTTGGCCCGCGATGCGCGGAGCTTTATCGCCCTTTGTCGCGGGTGGTGGCTCAACCCGCGACAAAGGGGTCTTTGTCGCGGGTTGAGCCACCACCCGCGACAAAAGGGGGTTTGGGCTGATCCGAGGCACAGCGCATCCAACGGCTGTGGCCGTTTGAATCCAACGGCCTACAGCCATTGGACGCGGATCAGCTCATATCCTCTCAGACCCCTTTTCTTTTTTCTATTTTAAATTAATAAAACTATTATTTTAATAACTTTTGAATGGTAACTCAAATACAAATGTTTTATATATGAATATTGATCAGAAAAAGCTAGTGAACATGAATATGACATCCATATACCTATTTGCATCTCGCATCATATGAAACATTGATAGTCGTGTATGTTTCACCCCTGTGCACCGCCGCCGTGCCACACGTGTCGCGTCCCCGTGCGACGTGTCGCCACCGCTTCAACGTGCCTCGCCCCGCCGACGCCGGCGTGCGACGTGTAGCCACCACTTACACGTGCCATGCCCCGCGTGCGCTATATAGAGCGACGAGTACGTGCGCAACCACACGTCGCCACCGCCTCCGCTCATTCATCTTCGGGATGCCTCCACGTCGTCGAGGGCGTCCGGTTTCCGTGGCGTTCGAGTGCGTCCGAGCGGTAGGTTCACCGCCGAGATACGCGCCGGTGGCTTTCGCCTCACCCTCGGCACGTACAACATGCCGGAGGGCGGCGCGCGCTTACGACGCGGCGGCGTGGCGCTTTCGGCGGCCAGGACGCGACATGAACTTCCCGGATGTTGAATCGCTAGAGGAGGCGGAGTTCCTCGCGCCACCACCGTGCCTCGTCGACGACGAGGACCGTCGCCGGCACCGCCAGGTGCAGCGCAGATCGCCATCGCCGAGCGCGACGAGCGTTGATGCGCCGTGGAGGGCGCAGCCCAACGATGTCGACAACACCGACGCGTTCTTTGCTAACCTTAGGCACAACGCAGGTCCAACAGGCGCCACCGTCGGGCCGTCGCCGCCTTCGAGCTCGAGAACCCGAATACAACTTGGACCGAAAACGACCCTCGGTGGGATGACATTTGGACGGAGACAACCTCCGACGACGAGTAGAGACTAGACTAGTAATTTATCTATTTTATTGTAATTTCAATAAAGTCGTTGTCGGTTCTATTAGTTTAAATTTAGTTTATAAAGTCGTTGTCGGTTGTTTTTGTTCAATAAAGTGGTTGATAGACTAGTTTTTGTTCAATAGACTAGTGCTATCACTCTAACATCAAATGTGATTTTCCAATCTATCATTGGAAAATCACATTTGAAGAGTTTCAGGAGACTAACGCACGTAACTAATTTGATAATATAAATACTCATCTACGAAAATCAGATCGGAATAAGATTACGAATGGATGTGCTAGATCATGGCTCAGATCTTTATAACATGTTCTTCTGTCATGAATTGTCCGAAGCAGAACTGGCGTGTTTGCTAATAGTGTTTATCATCACGGCCATGTCAAAACAGAGCACATAAATCAACAGGACAAAGAAATCTAAAAAAAAAAGAGGGGGATTTGGTATTTGTTGGCTCATATTAAGAAATTCAACCATGTTTTCGCTTGTACTTCACGAGTTAATCAGAAGCGCGGGTAATATTCAAATCACTGCCATCAACCAAAAGGAAGAGAGGAACATAAACAGAGAGAACAGAAACGATCCGTGAAAATGTGTCCGTTACTCTGACACAGGCTGCTCATCCAAGCGTAGTGTTGTGGCCTGCAACACTGAACGGCACAGTGGATCTAGCACAGCATTGGGGCTTTCCTTCTTCACAGAGGACCGAGATCCATCCGACAAACCTTGGATGATACTACCGTGGCGGCTGATTCTTGGAACCCTAGGAGGGTTGATGGTTTGCAGGACGGGTTTCGGATTTTATTTGACAAAGGTGGCATACTATGCATAGGTAGAGTGATCAGAACATCCCAACCCTTGGAGATGTTTTTTGGGGTTTTTGCACGAAGATCGATTACTTGTAAGGGTTGTGTTGTCAAAATATATACATCACCTCCCACATAAACGGAGCTTCTTTCAAAAAAAAAACTCGTGGTCATATGTTGAGGGGTCTATGTGCCGATAATTATCACTATTTGGCAAAGGTGGCATACTATGCATAGGTACAATGATCATAACATTCGAACCCTGTAAACATTTTTGAGGTTTTTCACGGGTTCAGGAGATTGAATACTTGAAAGGCCTAGGCTACCAATTTGAGATTTCCATTTCACCCGATGTGGGTCGAAGCATTGGCATTTGAACACAATAGGATTTAGCCCTTTACTTGAAGTCGTAATTCAGCATTTCTGCGCTTCCAAACGTTCCAAGCGACAGCGGTGATGATGGTAGAGTCTTCATAGGAGCGGCAGCGACGAGACCAAAGTTCTTCAAGGCTCGCAGGGAAGGGGGAGAGGTGCGGGAAGAACCACATCCAAACTTCACGGGCCCTGGAGCATCCGAGGAGAAGGTGGTTGGTATCCTCATCTTGGTCGCAGGAGGGACATGTGGCGGATGTTGCAAGCGAGTGCCGAAAACGCCTCTCGTTGGTGGGAAGGCACCGACGCTTAGCTAGCCAAAATCTTGCACTTCAGGGGGGCCGCGTTTCTCCATACCTTATCCGCCAAGACGTCCACCTGCAGATGCCTGAAAGAATTGGCATAGAAACACTTGTTCAAGAGCGCATTGTTAGAGAGGTGGCCCACGCGTTGATCCGGTTCATCGGAATGCAGAACCATGAAGCTAAGGTCATGGGAAAGCGTAAGTAAGTCTGCCATGGCAGTGCTGGACAAGCGCGGACCTAAGTTACCGCCCGGCGCCATGAGCGACGATCGACGACATCTGAGCTGGCTGGAAGGCGAAGCAGCGGCGAGTGATGGACTGATTGGAAGCGGGTCGATCGCCCTGGTTTGTTGCCAAAAATCAGATTGGTTTGGTTTTGGGACCTAGCTATCCATCCAGCTGACTCAAGCGATGATGCACCCCTAACTAATCGCGTCGTCTCCGGCCGGCCCCCTCAACCACAACCAAACGACGGCAAAACAAAGGACCTGGCTGGGCAGCACGAAATGAAACAGATCCAAATGGAGAAGAAAAATAAGAGCGACCTACCTAGCTCATATCCAAACCGAGAAGGACTAAACACGTGTTGCTTCGATTGAATTGGGCCGAAGAGCTCTCGCACGCCGACCGGCCGACATTCTCATCGACGATGATGGCGACATGACATGGACGGAGCTACCGCTCCACGCCTCGCCTCGCCTCGCCAAAGTCCAAAGTCACAAGTCACGCGATAGCCGACACGCGGCTGTGTAGCCATGGCTTTCTACTTATAGAGCTAGATGTGAAGAGATGGGGTGCTAATGTTTGGATTCTAAGGTGGGAAAGATGGGGCGATCCGAGTGAGACGATGCACGGACGGCTGGGATGTAACATGCACATGGATCGCTTGGCAAAATGAAACACCCCGATGGGTCTTCCCGATGTTAATTGACTTGTGTCATCCCGATGGGTCTTCCGTAATAACTGCTTCAACCAAGTATCCATTCTCTTTCCTATTCCCCAGTAAAAAAGTGCACAGTCGATAAATCCATCGATCTGTGTTTGCACGAACCTGCTGGATTTGTTTGCACGCCCAGAGCGCAACACATATTTACAAGGTTGTGCGTACATATACCAAGAGTATCCATTCTTTTTAATACTTCATCCGAACCATAATACTTGGCACTGAGTCGCATATATATATATATGCAATACACATCTTAGTGTGCATATTCACTGATTTCCCCCAACAAATATTATAGACCAGAGGTAGTAATAGTTTTCACACGTAATAAACAGATAAATGTACCATGATTTGATTTTACAAGTGTATACCTTAGATTCTCGTGATACGTTTACTTGATCTTTATTCACAAAACTTAGTTCTTGATGATCCGTGGGTGCAAAATGCAAGAAATATTTTGATTGTCACGTTTTTATTTAGGGGTCAAAATGTTCTGCACTTCGGTTCTTCCTATCAACAGCGGGACATCTGCAGCATCAATCCAACATGCATGCTCATTTTTAAGACAAAGGAAAAAATATATCTCCACTTCAAAAAAACAAACGACAGATAGGCAGCAGCAAATCATGTGTTTTGTTCATGTTCAGAAACTGGGTTTATTTTCATTTGCTAGTTTCGTGTTTTCAAAAAATATTATCGAATGGATCATCTAGACAACACATCCCTATATTTACATGTCCACGCCCAGGTTCTCTACTTGACTAGCATGCGCATATTCCTACTTCCACACAAAGTTCCGTCTCAACAGCACAAGCGAATTCTCTACAAGCTACAAATCGGCCAGCTCATCTCGAGGCTTGTCCTTGCTCCGGCTCCGCCGCCTGGTCCTCCTCCTGCCCAAATGATGTCTGCTAATAGGTTTCTGGAGCAGAGTGGTACCAGTGGCACCACCCTATATGCCAGTGACCAAGACCAACACCGAGCCGCTTGACATCCATCTTCCTCAGCGGCAGACACAAAAATAGAAAGCCCCTTTTAAACCATTGCATGTTGATTTCCCTGTACAACACCATCTGCATGCACATATTCCTTTTGTTTGCAGAGAAAGACCATGTGACGGATGACCAGGAGGAGCCGTGCCACACCCGTCCTGAACACGTCCCCAGCACTACACCAACCGGAGCCTGCATATAACAGAGAACGTTGTAGGTAAAGGAGGCAGGGAAAAGGACTACAATATTGTACAATCACAAAAGTAGTCTGATCAAGTAACTTAAGCACAAAGCTGACACTGCTTTCAACAACATATACAGCCAAGACATGAATAATCTCAAACAAATGGCAGCATCTCAAACCCAATATGGCTAATTTCCAGCATATCAAACCAGTTGCGTCATCACTGCTCAATCATGTTATAGGAAACACGATATTTCGAACCATCAAGGAAACTAATCTCTTGGGAGTGGCGTGACACATGCAAGGAGGTCCATAGCTAGATAGCTAGTGTTTTCATACACGGATACCAGATGTCCACATACTAGCTATCACTAAACAAATGCAAAGAGGTTCAGTGGCAAGACAATGTAAAATAAAGAAACTCTTATGATAATGTAATAGCCCACAGGACACACTGGCACCAGTGGATCTACAGACAAGCACGTCTTCTCAAACAAAAGTAAAATATTTGTGCTTCACGATCTGTTCTCTATTGGGGAAATAAATTTTCACAAGAGATGATCAAGATTCTCCTCTACAGACCATTTCTGAAACACAACAAAGACATGAATAATCTCAAACAAACGGCAGCAAAATATATGGCACCTGACTTTTCAATTTTAGAAACCAGTCACGTCATCACTCCTCAATCATGTAGTACAAAATTAACACAACAATCTGAACCATCAAGGAAACTAATCTCCTGGAGTAGCGCGATACATACAAGGAGGTCCATAGCTAGCTAACTGGTGTTTTCATATAGCAGATGTCCAGATACTATCTATCAGTAACCAAATGAAAAGAGGTTCACTTCCAAGACAACAAAAAATTAAGAAACTACTATGATTATGTACTAACCCACACGACATGGCAGCACAGTGCATCTACATGCAAACAAGTATTCTCAAAAAAAGTGGCACCTATGTGGAATTACTTTGCATGTAAACATCATGGTTTGTTCTCTATCGGGAAACTAAATCTGGGTAAATTTCCCTTTTAGAAACCAAATCTGGGTAAATTTCATCGAGTCAAAACCCGACAACCAGTGTCTTCACCAACCAACATGAAAAGGCAAATCTGGCTTTTGTCCAACAAAGAGAGAACGAAACTTGGCCAGGTACTAATAAAGTACGTCTATAGTCACTGCCAAACCCCATGAAATTAGTAGCAACACGGAAGCGCATATCAAGTTAGTCAGTGGCGGACGCAGGAAAAAACTTGTGGGTGGGCACACTTCAAAAAAAAATCGCGCTAGCCCCATGCGATAAAAAATATAACAGATGATTAATATAGATACTCAATCAATTCACAATATTGTAGCTCAATTGAGAGTGAAATTATCTGTTCCATGCCATTGTAGCTCAATTCAGAGTGAAATTATCTATTTCAAGCCATTGTAGCTCAACATTGTATCTCAATTAATAAGCAAGTGGAGTGTAGATTTAGCTATACCATTCTATATTTTATAGTGAAATTCTCAAAGAACTATCTTCAAAAATAAAATCAACTCATATCAGCATACAACCATATTTACTAGTCTTTTTAAGATAGGCGAACACTTTTTGAACATAGACCATTTTCTTTCAAGACATGATCTTTATTATTATCCATGAAACAATTATTTGAATCGTAAATATTTTTAACCATCCATGACACTTTTTTCTAAAGTGTGAACCATTTTTTCAAGACATGTAACTTCCTGTTAACATCCACAAACTATTTTTTGAACCGTAAACTATTCTTCCAAGACTGGGTGAAACATTGTTAGAAAATGTTTTTTAAGACATGAACCTTTTTAAACGGGAATAATGAATTAACCTGAGAAGAGCCAAGAACGGTGTTCGAATAAACTGATTCCGTCAAGTAAAAAAAAAAACAGATTTCACCGGTTTGTATTGGTAACTTCTGTCTAGAACGCATTGGCACCTAGCTGACCGTGAGCGGCGATTTCACAAAAATATGGGTTGGGCAGGTCGCTCGCGTCAGCGACTGGGTGCTACTGTGCTAGTGCAATGTGTCTCGTGGCTTGCTCGCCCCTTGCCTACACGAGAAACATAAAGGGCTCTCGGCCGTGTTCTAGTCAGTTTGAGGCTCAGCCGTAGTACTCCAGCCCAGTACGTAATAGGTAAAAGAAAATTCTCAAAAAATCTGGATGGGCCACGGCCCCCTCGGCCCACCCGCTGGGTACGCCCATGAAGTTAGTGAACTATTTGAAGTCACATGAAACAATGCAAACAAAAAAAATTACACATAATCATTTGGTTGTCCAGGCTATAGTACCTGTCCAGAAGCGCCATAAACAGATAACCATGCAGAACATTATTGGATAACAATGGTATACGACAAACTTCAACAGCCAGGTATACTATCGGCGCACTATGTGTATGCAAAGGCAAAAATGTAAGTAAAAGTTCACGCATCATGCTTCATCAAAAAAGCTCTTTCTTGCAAGATGTACAGGCTAATGAAAATCAGGAGCATCCTTCAAAGAGAATAACACAGCAAGCAATTTTTACTTGTGCTGTAACTTGTAATTCTCGCTGCTGCATCTATCAATGCATACTTCTGCAACCCTTATGCAATCATCCAATCTCAACCAGATCAACCTCACAATCCAAAACTTAAAACCAGATGCACTACATATTTCAATACCTCAGCATAAATACACTCGATTTCTTGAATGCATCGCTGTGCATATGGATGTTCCATACTAAATCAGGAACTTGAAAAAACCCTAAAGTCGGAGCTATGAAGAGGAAGAAGAGGGATTTTACCTTCGAGAAGGACAACATCAGAGGGGTGGACACCATTGCCATTGCCGCTGCCGCAGGAATTCTCGACACATCAAGGACCGGAATCCACTTCTTGATATACCCAAGGACCGGGCATATAAACATCAACTTTGCACCTGACATGTAAAATCAAATAGATTAAAGTATACCAATCTATGAAAGCTCCAGCAATTTCATTCATTTAATCAACAGGGCAAGATGTTGCATTCCATGACTCAAGTGATATAGTAGAGGCAATATTATTGCATCTTAGTCTGATGCAAAACAGAAATCACAAAACTAACAGTATTTGATCTATCAAAATCAACCAGTCAATAGTGTTTCAGACAAACCAACAACCCATAGACATTTTCTGTATTGTGTCATCAGCTAGTCTACTACTTGTTTAATAAGATCAACCACATGTCCCTATTTTCTACAGTAGCGCCCTTTCCAGAACATGAGAGATAAATTCTATACTTGTGGTATTGCTTCTCTAGCAACTATGTCTGAAAGCATCATCTCGAAACTTGATGAAATGGTTAGAACAACCTTACTTAAAACCTTGGACATAAGTATGTGGCGAAACATAGATGAAGAAACAATATCTTGTTTAACCTGAACATTTGCAAACATATAGATAGGTTGTCTACAGGACATTGGGTACCAAATTGATTAAATGGTTTCAGGAATAAACAAAAACATCCATTTCTAATTTTTTATTGTAACTACTACCAACAACATCAGTTCATTGTAATCCCCAAACTGAATAAGCATCCTATGCCAGCACTCATAAAATGCATTTGACATCCCGCACAACTAGGATCGAAGCAGTTGACAACCCTCGGATGGCAGACGTGCATAGCACCTGAATTGAAGAGAAAATTAGAACGAAATAGGTAATGCAATTTGGGATTAAATAGTACTAATTAGAAGATTGACCGGGTCAGACAGAATAAATGCCTCAAAATGTTTTAGCTCATAAGGTGACCTCATACATCTAATTGGTTAATCATTCCAGCCAATCCATTATGATTAAAAAATATACAACACCATAACTAACTACATGCAACTTGAAGAAACAAGGAACGAATCAGCTACTGACAGTAGAGAAATGTACGTGAAGTGTGTGCTTAGAGATATGGTCACTGAACATATCCTCTGCAAATGAAGGAAGACTGGCTTGGTCAGACAGAATATATGCCTCAGAAGGTTTCAGCTCACAAGGTGACTTCGTACATCTAATTGGTTCATCATTCAAGCCAAGCAACGATGTTCCAAAACTACACTCACAAAAATAACTACATGCAAATAGGAGGAAACAGGCCAAGATCGGCTAGCGACAGTAGGCAAATGTATATATGGAAATGTGTATCTTGCTAATGTTGTCAGTGAACATAACAACAGCAAAAACAGGCAACCACCACTTCTAGAGATTTGTGATGTAGCAGATTGTTCAAGGCCATCACAGCAGAATAAATCTGTGTGGCACGGAGAACTGTGTATTGTTACCGCCAACCTTCAATGCAAATAATCACCACTATACCAGACCACTTAGCTCTGCAAATTGGCTATCCGTTTCCACATAGATGAAAGGATACCAGTTTATGGTTCATTTAATCAACAAAGTCAAAGTTGCACTCCATGACTGAAGTGACACAGATGCAAAAATATTGTTGCATCTACGTCTTATGCAAAACAGCAATCACAAACCTAATATTATTTGATAAAAAAAAGCCAATAGTATTTCAAACAAGCCAACACGCCATAGGCATTTTCTGTAATGAGCATGTACATGACAGAATGGAAGAACCAGCGACTCACCAAAACCACGCAGTCAAAGATGAGGCCACCATTGCCACGGTTGCGTAGCGGTAAACTTGCCTCCTTCGCACGGTAGCGAGAGCAGAAGTAGTGAAACTAGTGGAAGCCTGCAAAGGTAGCTCCAAAGTTAACAACAATTCAAACAAAATCGTGTGCCTTATACTCTAAGGGCACTCAGTAAATAATGATGTGGAAATATGAAGTCATTTATCCTCACTAGATCCGTAATCCAACTATATAAGATATAAAAGGTCTCCACATCTAGATGTAAAAGTTTATGCATTCCAACAAGTACGTGGGTTGTTGATGTCTAAAATGGCTGATTATATCAACCAAGATCGGTATGTCACAAATGTTAGCAAACGACATGCAATTTGCGAGCATGGACCACGAAGTAACTAGTTATCATTCCATTTGCCATCTTATCTCCATGGTTACATGAGATAACAGAACTTGATTTGATTATTTGAATGCACAACATGTCCGCGGCTTCAATTATTAATACTAGCTAATCTTATAAAATAGAGATATAGAAAAATAGGAGGTCTGATAATCACTTTAAACCAAACAAATTGATTCCCCATCAGCTAGTCATTAATGATTAATCAACTCTATAACAATTTAACACAACCGATTATAGAAAACTTAGCAGGAAAAAAATCTTGGCTATTGGTGAGGATGTGCTATTAACTCAGAGAAATATAAATGTTAGGAAAGGCCTAATAAAAATTTTGACACCAGAAATGGATATCGGCAGTTCTTGCGCATACATTTTGGGAATATATTCTTGTGCACGATATTTGGAAGTGAACTGAGGACTTGAGGAGTGCATATGGGTAACTGACGGTAATTCTGAAAGTGGTGTTTGTGTTCAGTCTAAATGCATGGCTTCCAATCTCCATTTTTACAAGTGTATACCAAATTGCATGCAGTTATAGTTAGCTCCTGCCAAGAGAAACGCAAGTACCTGAACAACCAAGAAAATCACATTTCCAGTTCGATATGAAGAAAACCTATGTATGTTGTTTAACTCTGACAAACTTGTTGCCCCCCTGTACACTAAATACTCAAGTAGCCCAACGACAAAGAAAATAATGAGAAGAACAAGTTTGGTGGCGACCTTCTGGTACTATGGTGGTCTTTCTCTCGGTGGAGAAGAACGGGAGTCAAGGGGGTGGTGGTGACGTGTTGGTGGGGGCAAGCTGCGTGGGAGGATCGGGTGTGCCCATCAGAAGCAGCACCACCACCGCCAAGAGCCCTCACCATCAGCAACAACTCCGGGTTGCGCGGAGAGGCTCTGTCCGAGACAACCGCCACCAGTGGTAAGCTCATCATTGACCTGAAAATATGTGCAAAATGATCAAGTAGCTGATGCAAGTCTCTTTAGGCACAACTAACTAGCTAGCGAACCACATAACGCTCCATGGCAACGAGTCTGTGCAGACAAAATCAACCCGATAGATGAGAAAAGCAACCTTTTTTCTACTAATATTTAATGTATATAACTGGACACCCATCGAGTTGCAATTAGTATCCAACATGACAATACTGAACAAATTTGGTAGATGCAAAGGAAAAATATCCCAGCAAGCTAACATGCATTACTTAACAACACATCCATTATGTATTACCAATTACCAATTTTACATAAGAGCATAAATGCAAAATCAGGTTTATTCCCTCGAATTAACATGAATGCATCCATATTTCCTGAGAAAATCATGAATCCTAGCATCAACTACCAAAACATTTTAGACTCAACGTTTTGATCCTCTGTGACGCAAAAGAGGTTATTAGCATAAGAATATTCTGTTCTTATCATCTTATTCTTAAGCCTAAACCAAGGAAAATAAGCAAGCAGTCCTTAAAAGTGTCCCCTACTCCTAATCAAACAATCACGACTAAGCAAGCAGACTAATAAGTAATAACAACTAGACAATGCATCTGGTGGAAATTTAAGCAAAACCAGAAACGAAAATTGAGTTAAGCTAGATAGATAGGAGGTACCCCGCACAAAGGCGGGGCACAGAATCTCCATGGCTCCAGGCCATGGTACCACAAAGAAGAGGCGGAAGGAGGTAACCAGAAGAGCTCACCGGAGTGGGGTGTCGCCGAGGCTGAATGTCATCACCACCACCGCGGCCGCACGGCAGCAAGAGGAAAGGAGGTAGTGGAAGCCGGTTGGAAAGCCGAGCATAGCATCCACCCCACTGGAATCTGTGGCCTGCCGATATTGCTTTGAACCTGAAAATACATAGGGTTAAGCACTGCCTATGCATAATTAAGCAAGACACAACTGGGAAAAAAAGCTTCCTAAAAGTCCACTTGCATTGACAAATTTAGTTCTGTTTTATTAATTAAGTGAGAAAAGACATACAATTTAAAGATAGTTGCATTAACAAGTGCCAACCACACAAAGAACGCAACAAAGCTGAGTATGCAGCCACCAAACAAGCAAGAGGGAAACCGAGCTTACATCAATATACATATATTTTTTATTCCTGGAACTATACAGTACATCATTGGATTGGGTCATATATAAAAGAGCTACATGATGTAGCTATCTAACAAATTCTGGATAGATGAAAAGATGGCAAATCTGACATGAAAACAAGGTCTCGTGCTACAGAAATTATACTAAACATGGTCAGAAGAGAAACACAAAATAGTTTAAACTACGACCGCATCAAATACTTCGAGGTCTTCAGATCCAATTGGGAAGGAGGCAACATCTACATTACAGAAGGGAAAGCTTAAACAAGAACATACATTCATTTCTGCAAATCGCCTCGAACCACACATCATAAACAAAAGATTACACACCAATCAACAAGCACCACACACAGATTCAGAGCTCATCAGCAAGTAATAGGAGGAAGAAGATCTGGGTGAGTGAAGTTACCCAGAAGCGCTTGGGAAACTCGGCAATGAGCTTGTCGTGGTGTTGTTCACCTTCTCCTTTTACTTCCCGTTGCTCCAATTCTGCAACCCCAGCCAATACAAACTCCATGAGAAGACAACACAGTCAAATCAAACAAGCAGGGAAAGGGGCCGGGGTGGGATTCAACCTTCCTCTGCTTAGCGATCAATGCTGAGATGGATCCTTGGGTCATTATGTCTTAGTAAGCAGGTCATTGACGATGGCAACGACCCTGGCCTTATCGACCGTCCATGCCACATAGGTCGGTCCACAAGTTCTCCAAGTTGAGCCTGCAACGCCAGTTTGTTTTATGCAAACAGCAAAGTGGTCAGCACCAATCTCTGAATGACAGAATCCGAGATCTAGAAGGAAAAGTGTTGGTCAACGAATTGCATAATATCACATGTGGACTTGTAAATTTTACTCCAGCAATTTAAGAATGGTGAAGAGATTCAGCATAGTTTGAATAGGACCAGGGAATCAAGGATCATCAACTTTTAGTCTTTTGCCTTACAAAGGAAAGAATGAGGGGTCAGCTACTACTAGTAACCATCCATCCTAGTAAAAAAAGATTCAGAACAAGAACAAGATCAATAAACTACACGAGAAAAAAAAGATAGGTATTTTTTATTACACCATGGTCACACGTCGCCAAACAGATGATTACTATACACGGACAGGAATAGATTCGGGGGAGCAAGAATAATACCATGCAGCTATCATCAGAATCAAATCACAGGAAACAAACGGATTATTCCCCCTAAATAAAATTTGATCAAGATTTCACAACAACAGTCCGGTAACAACAAGAAGGTGACTCCAATAGAAAATTCATGAATTACATAGCCCTGGACCTCAAGCTACCACAAAGCACTTAGAGGAGATGGAAGGGAGAAATCGATGATCACCAGAGAGCAATTGTATATGAGGCCAAGACATCACCGCCCCAGTGGTTGTGACACGGTGAACTCATCACCATCACACTAGAAGTGATGTCTGTCCAGGACTGAGCAGCATGACAGAGGATGGCGGCAAGGCCGGAGGTAAGCAGTCAAAGCCGCGGGCATATTGTGCATCTATATATGGCTGTCACTCACAAGACTATTCACCCTCTTGTTGTCAGATATCTACATGCAAAAAAAAAAGTGTTAACACTATAATCAAACTCAGAAAGTTCATGCTTGGAAGAATGTAAGTAATCTAGCTACTTGACTATGATTTCCAAATCTGGAACCTAACACAGAAAAGTTCCACTTGTAGTTCTCATTAAACTCAATCAAAATAACAACGGTTGATATACATAGCCCTAGAACTCGAATTACCAAACCTTCTTAGTAGTAAAAGCCGAGCAACTAAATAGCCAGATAGTCATCTTATCCTATCACAACAAACCAATATGGCGGGTCATCGGCTTGATGGACAGAGCAGATGCTACAATGGAGTAAGGTAGAGGAGATGGAAGGGGTAAATAGCAGCTCACCAGAGAGAAATTGGAGTCGAGGCCGAGACATAACCACCCCCTAGTTGTGCCATTGCAGCCCAGTGAACTTGCCATCATCACACTAGTAGTCATGTCTGTCAGCGGCCAAGCAGCAGGGCACGAGGACAGTGGCAAGGATGGAGGTAAGCAGTGGAAGCTGAGGGCATATTGTGGATCTATATCTGCTTGTCTCTCACAAGACTTTTCACCCTCTTGTTGTCAGATATCTACACACACAAAAGAAATGTTAACACAGTAATCAAATTCAGAAAGTTCATGCCTGGAAGAATGTACTAATCTAGCTACTTGACTAATATGATTTCCAAATCTGGGACCTAATACAGAAAAGTTCCACTTGTAGCTCCCATTGAACTCCTACAAACATAACGACGTTTGTTGTCAATTGCATCTAGTGAGACAGAAGAACGTAACCAATAACAACAGAGGGGCTTCATGTTGGCTTGGCCATATGTTTAAAGTTGAGCCCCAATGGATGATATTAGTGGCTTCACTTGAATAAAGTAGGCTTGGACTTATGCCCTTTTCCTAAAAGGGGGACTTGACTTCTTCATGCTTGGTGCGAAACATGGCAATTGAGCGATAAGTAAATGGGACAGTTTTTATCTTATAACAAGTACGGTTAAGGAAGCAAACTAATGTTACAGAGTTGATATAAACCATTTGCTATAACGAGTACAAGTAAGAAAGCAAACAATAAATAGCACCTACTATCTATTAAGCCGGTGCAGAGAAATGTACAAGCATCTGATGTTATTTAACTTACAAGTCAAGCTGATTGATTGAGTGTTGGTCGTGATCATTAATGACCACAGAAAACTACATTGTCCCCTGACTTTATTCCCTCAAAACATATGCAGTCCTTACCAAAAGGAACTAGGAAGTCAAAACACAATGGCAAAGGACATAAGAGGAATACATGGTATATAATAAAATAGGGGAAAAGCTCTTGCCCCATCATCCTCCAAAAAATAGTGTGACCCATCTATTTTAGGGGTTATTTTATTTTGTAATAGTAACTAGAGATGTTATTTCATCATTATCAGAAAGCTATTATACTATTGCAAACCTTGGTGTGGCGGGGAAGCACCGTGAGCTCCTTGTCACTGCTCTCACGTCCACAAGGAGAACGCATCGGTCACCATCAGTATGCCACAACTTTGCCTGCTTGATCTCTCCTCCTGGGTGAAAGACATGGCATTGAGTTACTACACAACCGACTGGATATAAGGAACAGGGTGTGAATAGATCTGAATAGCAGCAGGACAATAACTATCACCATCTATCTGTTAAGCCAGTGGCAGAGAAATGTACACAAAAATAAACAGTTCAAGATTTATGTCAAAATTCCAGAGTGCAAGCCTCTGATATTATTTAATGTATAATGACAAAGATTTTTCAAGCTCATTGTGCAAAAGGGGAACAGTAGAGTCGGTAATATAGCCGTTATATATTTAACCAGCATGCAATATAGCAGATTGCAACACATAAGATCTGGAGGGCATTAGCAGGTCTACCATGGAATAATCATTCCACTCCAGCAAGACTAATTGTGGCCATCAATTATTAGCTCACCGTCACAGAGCACAATCAAGAGCAGAGCAGAAGACCGGAAGTCAAGTGAACTAAGAAAAACACTCAAGCCTGTAGATTGTCAAACAAAAGCTATCCGGAGCTGATACTGGCCGCGCGGCGACAACCGCCACCGCAACTCCACACACGGAGGCAAGGCGGCCTAGGGTTAGGGTTAGGGCTGCGAATCGTTTTCAAATTCAGGTTGGATCTGATTGTGTAAAAGAGTAATACAAGAGTTTTGCAATATTGCAGTCAATTAACCTGCATGTAAAATAGCAGATTGCATTATATGTGACGTGGAGGACATTGGCAGATCTGCCATGGAATAAAGATTCCACTCGAGCAAGACTAATTGTGGTCATCAATTTAAATTAGCTCATCGTGGGAGAGCAACGTCAAGAGCAGAGCGGAACATCGGAAATCAAGTGTAGCCATACCAGAACGCTACAGATTCTCAAGCCAACAGATTCTCAACCCAAGCCATCTGAAGGTGCTAATGGTTGCGCGGCAACATCCAGCCACCGCAACGCTACAAATGGAGCCAAGGTGGCATAGGTTTAGCCTCCGGCTGCGATCCGTTTTAAATTCAGATTGGACCCTTTTTTGAATTGCAGCACTGGCAAGGAATTTGGACGATGCATAGGATTAGGAGGAACTGGCTGGTAGCAAGTTTTCTGACGGAACTATTACTCTTCCCTAACCTGTTTCCTCACATTTGGGGGCACATAATGCAGAAAGCAGATCATCTGCAGCAACAGCACAAAAGGGTTGGATGTTACCCCAAGACCATACTTGATGGTGCTGCCAACGCGTCTGTCCATCGCGGTACTAGAACAAGTTCTCGGCAACCAGCCTCTCTGGCGAGGTGAGCAGCATCCAGAAGCTCCACTACAAGATAGGCTGTCCGAGACCACCAGTTTAAAACCTGTGAAAGACAGAGAAGCAGATGAGTTTGGCGCTGCTCCCCGGGACTACGGAGGGAACCCCACATACCCACCATGGCATGGAAATCAACAGAGGGAAAAGGCGGCCCCTTTCCGAACCATACATAGGAGGTCCTTGACGAGTTCGACGGCGACGTCGTCCTGGTAACGCGCTGCCTCAGTAGACGGAGGCCCGCCGGAATCACGAGGACTGCCGCCGCCGCCAAAAGGTGGGTGGAGCTGAGGCTGAATGTCATCACCACCACCGCTTCTGCACCATGGCAGGAGGAAAGGAGGTAGCAAAGCCGGTTGGAAAGCCGAGCCTAGCACCCACTGTGCAGGAATGCACACCAATATGTTTTGAACCTGAAAATATATAGGGTTGATCAACACCGCCTATGCATAATTAAGCAGGACAAAAATGGAGAAAAAAAATCCTACAAATCCGCTTGCATTAACAAGTGCAGCTCTATTTTATTCAGTAAATGAGGGAAAATGCACATATTTAAAAACACTTGCATTAACAAGAGTTCACCACACAAAAAGGCAAGCAACAAAACTCAATATACAGCAACCAAACAAGTAAGAGGCAAATCGAGTTTGTGTTGTTATCAATAACTAAATAATAAGTTTTACTTAGTTTACTCATTGGCAAAACATAATCCACTGTTCGGCTAGGATAGTATTATGAGTTGTGTAACTTCTTCTAGAAGTAAAAATAAGTAAATATAGCAGTTATACAAACATTATTGAGAACATCAGAGGCCGAAGAATCAAATGCTATTGCAAGCCCCTTGGTACCAAAACATCCAGCCCTTCCAACATGTGGAGGTGAATATGTTACCCAGATATAATAACACCATCCACAAATAGTAGGGCGAAGTTATAATTACCCTGTGCAAGTATGTATATCAGCATAACCACGCATGTCAGAGTTTATGACAATATTGACAGGCTCAATATCGATTCCCCAGCAACCTAATTTGTAGACACGAGAGTCTTGTCCTTCCTTGAAGTTCTTGTACCGGCACAACCTATCCAAGCATCAGTATTAGATAAAAGATATGAAAAGTGGCTAAAAACTGAACAGTACAGCAAATTACAGATGTCCATAGTACTATCAATATTTTACAAGTTACAAAGTATATTTAAGTATATGCTACTAGTCTGATCCATGTTGCTAGATAAAATACGCAAGAAGAGCTTCATTCTATCCAATGGACATTGATAACATCATGGTAACAACTCGTGATAATTGATAACAAAGATTAGATCTAGTAGTTATTACTTCCTATCAGTAGAACAAGTAAAAAAAGGTTTTCATACAGAACTTCGGTTCTGGACATGAAAAGAACACAAAAAACTTATTTTTCCGACTCAACAGCCACAAATAAAAGTTGCCCTGGCATGCTGGTGCCCATTTCAGCAAATACGAAAATGTGAAGAAATTGGATAGCATCGGAGGAATCAATTCAAGCAAGGGCGAGGAAAAAAATTGACCTTTTGGTGCCGATGTCGACATGTTCTAAACGGAGGCGTCGAGCTCGCCGCAATTGGCCATTGGGGCCAAGCAGCTTGACCTCGTGCAGGACGGCCTCCTTGCGGCGGCAGCAGCAGCAGCACCACCAGCACAGCCAGAAAGTCTGTGTTACGCCAGACAGAAGCATTAAAGGCAAACTGTGTCACGTGTACTATATGTAATTCATGGAGTATTGGTAGTGATCATTGATGACCACAGAAAACTACATTGTCCCCTCACTTTCTTCCAGCAAAACATATTCAATCCCTACAAAAAAGGAACCAGGAAGTCAAACACAATGGCAAAGGGCATAAGAGGAGCACAAAGTATTAAACCGGGAAAACGCTCTTTGCCACATCATCCTCCAAAAAATAGTGTGACCATCTTCTTCATGGGTATTTTATTTGGTAATAGTAACTAGGCATGTTATTTCAACATTATCAGAAGCTATTATAAGTGAAAATCAAAACCAGAACATTCAAGATTTATAGACCTTGGTGTGGCAGGGAAGAACCGTGAGCCCCTCGTCGCCACGGGGAGAACGCCATCATCATACCGCTCCTTTGGTGGCCTGGTCTCTCCTCCCTGGTGAGAGGCATGGCACCAAAATTCATTACTGGATAGAAGGAACAGGGTGTGATACAACTCTGAACAATAGCAAAACAATAAAAGGGCCATCTAACCCCGTGCCAGAGCTAAATGTACCCCAAAATAGTTTAAGAAGAGTATTTGACAACTGAGGACTAAGGTTCTCAACTTTTCACATACAAGCATTACTGGCTCATTGCAAGATAATAAATGGCAACATCGACCCAGAGCAAAGAAATGTCACCAAAATTAGCATGACATTCAAGATTTATTTAGTCTTAATAAGTAATAACACACACTACATCCCTTTCTCATGATCTGCAAAGTGATGGCATATTGCAGCATTGTGTGCGCATAGTGAAACTACAGTAACCTACTATGAATGTAGAATTTGATGCAAAGCCTGATAAGGAGAACTCAAATATTGTTTTTCATACAGAAGCTTGGTTCTGGACATGTAAAGAGCTCAAATACTTATCTTTCTAACTCAACACAGCCTCAAATACAAGTCGCCCTAGCATGCTGGTGCCCATTTTCAGAAAGTACGAAAATAGGAAGAAATTGGATAGCATAGCACGCATGGCAGCAATCAATTGGAGCGCGAGCAAAGACAAAATTCGACCTTTTATGAGAGTATCGACGTATTCTGCACGGAGGTGTCGAGGTCGCGGTGGTTGGGCTTGGGGGCGGGTAGCTTGACCTCATGCATGACGGCCTCCCTGCAGCAGCAGCGCCAACGGCTGGGTCACAAACCGCAATAGGCGAGCCGTGCTGCGTGTAGAAAAGCTCTTGCACCATGAGCTCCTCGTCGCTGCTCTTGGACCCACGAGGAGCACACATAGATGTCCATCATCTTTCCACAGCTTGGCTGGCCCTGATCTCTCCTCCCTGGATAAGGACGTGGCACCGACTTAGTACAGAATTGGCTGGATACAAGGAACAAGGTGTGGATAACTCTGAACAGCAGCAAAACAACAAGGTTGACCTGAAAAGACAGGAGCAGCGACAGGTCGTCCTTGCCGAACCGAACCATACATAGCCGAGTTGGACGGCGGCCGTCCTTGGGGCTGCCTCGGTTGACGGAGGAAAATCCCGGTGGAGTTGGTTGCGTCCTGGTGGGAACCCTAGCATCTCGGGCGGGAGAAGTGGTTGGGGCGGCGTGGATTGGATTGGAGGGAGGAGGGCGGCGGTGGAGGTGGTTGGGGCGAGAGAAGAGGGCCGGCGTTGGGTAGGCGGCGGCGCTGGTTTTGAATGGTGAGAGAGGGGAGGGGGGCCTGCGGCGTGGAAGGAATGGAAGGGAATAGGGCGGGCGTCGACGCCGGTGAGCGGCGCGGTCTAGGGTGGCCGGGCCGGCGAGCGAGGAGGAGCATCAGCGAGCGGCGGCGCGGCGTTGTCCTCTGATTTCTCTTTTTCGGGAAGGAGAGGAAAAACATGAAACGGATGGATGTCTTGATTCACGCCTCTTTTACCGTGCGGTGTGGTATTCAATGGGGAAACCCGATCGTCGACGCCCGCCCCTTCCTTCCCCTCTGCTTGCGGTCAAACTGAATTGAATTGCTAATTCTTTTTTATCGCAAAAAAGAAAAACTGAATTGAATTGCCGGAGTAAATTAAAAGGAATGGGTTCGATCGAGGCTTGGGTCGATTCGATGCGTCGCTCGTTTCCAGGGCCACCCGCTGCTGTCTTCTGTTGTGTTGGGCCTCATGGGCCAGATAAAATAGGCAGTAAACCACCTCCGCAAGGGCCCTTTCACCCCCGACGAGGAGCGCCTCATCCTCCGCCTCCACGGCGTTCTTGGCAACAAGTGGGCACGCATCTCATCGCAGGTACGTACAGACGTGATAACCCCGGCCTTCATTTTCTTCCATCTTGTTGTTTGATCACTGACTAGCTCATCGTGACAATGATGTCTTCCTGGTGTGCGTGTGTGATGAAGCTGCCGGGGAGGACGGACAACGAGGTCAAGAACTACTGGAACACGCGCGTCAAGCGCCGGCTGCGCGCCGGTCAGTCGCTCTACCCGCCCGACATCGAGCGGGAGATCGCCATCCTGCGCGCCCAGAACCCCTTCGCTGACGCCGACGGCAACATCGCCACCCACGCCATGCCGCTGGTCTCCGACCCGTTCGCGCTGCCGCCGAGGGCGCCATCGTCCACGTCGGCATCGGCCACTCACTCGTCGCCGCTCATAAACCAGAACTACCCGCTCCTCAACCAAATGCAGGGGATGCAGCAGGTGCGCCACCACCACACCAACCATCACCCGCAGCCGGTGTTCCATCCTCACCATGGCGGCTTCAGATCAGCGGGTCTCCCCCCGTTGCCCACCAGAGCGCGCGAGCCCCCTTCGAACCAAATCGACACGGCGAGCTACAGCGATGGCCTGCTCGAGGCGATGCTGCTCGGCGACGACGACCATCACCTCCTCCCCCGTCCCAACCAAGCCATGTGCAGGGCGGGCTCCATGCCCGAACTCATGTACGGCAGCGGCGGCGCTAGCGCGAGCGACAGCGACGTCACCTCGCAGTTCCCTCCTCCCGACGACATTCAGCACCCGCATCATGACGGGAAATGGGACTTCCTCTTCGGTCAGTCAGTGCGTTCATCTTGATAACAAAATTGTGTTTTGAAAATCAACTAGATGCTGACTATGCACTCTAACCTGCAGATGACGTGAAGCCGACGATGAGGAGGGCGGTGAGCGCGGCGGAGAATGAGAGCACCGGCATGCTTGGTGTCGCCCCAGTATCTATGCCGGGGGAGTGGTTCAGCACCAACGGCGGTTCACCAGGATCTGTTGTCACCACCGCCGACGATGAGTTTGGTCTCGAGATGCAACAACTGATTACATCGTTGCCGTTGTCAACCGACGAGCTTAACTGGAACGCTTGATTCAAAAAAGAGAGGAGGACTGTTAAAGATATAGGAGTTGGTGTTTATTTGAAAAATGCCTTCTTTTTGTATCGAGTCGTATTGTCGGATGTTGCGTATTGATGCTATAAGACGTTGCGCGCCTCTTGATCATCTTCGGAGTTCAATACAGGCAGAAAGGAAATTCCTCTTAGAGAGGGAACTTGATCGGGAGTGGTGTTTTGCAACATAGGAGGCATATGCTCCCTATATTTTGAAATACATGTTACACATATTTTAAATTTAAAAAAAATTAAAACAAAAAATTCGCACATATATCTTCACGTGCTATGCACTCAAAAAGTTGTTTCATAAAAAATTAACTTCTCATGTGACGTGTGTGAAAATATAAAATTCAGTGCTAAAAATAATGCTTTTCACAAGATAATTTTTCTCTTTTTTTACATAGACCACAAAAAATATTGATTTTTCATGAAACTTGATGAACGCACATATATCATGGAGATGTACATGTAGAATTTTTTTCAAAAATGTTCGACACTTTAAAATATGATTTTTTGGTAGAGGGAGCATATGCACCCGGGAGCCAAATTAAATTTGCGAACTTGATTGCTCAATGCGTGTAACATTTGTAGCGTTCTCCTTCCGTCACGTATCAGATATATGTACATCCGTAAGATGAAAAATGCACCCAAGTGGTTTATCGAAAAATGCACGATCAAAAAGGTTATAGAGCTAAGACAACTGAAACAAAAAGGGACAAAGATCTAGACATAGCTAAGAGTAACATCGAGGCCCTTCAATGTCACGACTCTAGTTAGTGTTTCTCAAACAAATTTCCTAAAAAACATACATATCAATCCCAATTGGTGTTGATCTTTCATCAAAACATGAATTCCTTGCACTCGAGGGAAAAAATGGGCTTATGTTTAAGGTGGAATTTGAGAAAGCTTGTGACAATATAAAACGGACATTTGATCATCAGTTTGGAAAATCAGCGGATTCCCTGATATGTGGTGTGATTGAGTGATGCAAACAATTAGAGGTGGGCATGTTGGGGTCAAGGTCAATAGTAATAAAAAATCCTGTTTCAGAACTCATTAAGGGCTTAGACAAGAAGATCCCATGTCTCCCTTAACTCTTGATCTGGCACTTGATGCTTTGGAAGTTCTCAAGCAAAAAAAAATTGTTACAAGTTTGAATCTTGAGTTTGTAAATGGTTGTTTGGTCATACTACAATATGCAGATTTCATGATTTTATTATTACATGATGGGCCTAAAGCCCACATAAAAGTTCCAAACTATTTTTAGATCAACCATTCTTAAGAGTTTCACCTTATGATGTTTTTCTTGTGTTTGTTTTTGCTCAGACTTCGTGTACAATGCGTTTTCCATTTTAGGTTGTATGCATCTTGTTATGGGTAGACCGGATGTGAACTCTTATATGCTGTAGTGTTTTAATGCAGCTTTGAGTTAATAAACCTATCTTAATTAATTGAAAAATGCCCATTAACTTTACTATTTGTATGGCAAGGGCAGCGGATTATTACACACCATAAGTCCATAATTAATTAATCATAGATGTGTACGACTCCTACACCTGTGGCACCTTATCGAGAGATATCTTGCCTACAAAGTTGGTCGAGAGGCTTCCGAAGAAGAGGTTCCCGTCATACTCAGTCACTGAAGTGATGAAGTTGATGACCTTCCCTTTCGAGTCATCAAGCACCCGGATGATCTCTCCACTCTCCGACACCTGCGCCACCATTGCTCCTTTCCCTGTCTCCTTGAGAACATCGAGAAGCGCCGGGAATGACGATGCGACTCTCTTGGTAAAGGTCCAGCGCGTTACCAGGTCTATCCATGGCGACCTCAGCTGCATTTTCAGTACCGTGAAATCTTAGACTTTTTTTCTAATGGTCATATTGATATATCGATTATATCCAAACTGGTGTGGTGGAAGTAGGTGAAAAACCTGGATAAGGGCAATCCAGAAGGACCCGTCTGGCGCTAGATGGATGTTATCCGGAGACCCTGGGAGGTTTTCGATGAAGGTTTCCGCCTTGCCAGACTTGTCCCCTTTCAGCCATAGCTTGGAGCATCTGAACCTGCACATCCACAAAATTGCATTGTCATTTGTCAGTTACGACATCAGCGATGAGCCGGCGGATGTACTGCATTGATCTTAGATAGTGCTTGTTCACGTACCTCCACGACTCACAGACGATGATGAAGGTCTCGTCCCGCGACAAGGCGACGCCGTTGGCGAAGGCGAGGTTGTCAAGCACGACGGACACCTTGCCAGTGCCTTGGTCGTACTTGAGGAGGCGGCCGGTCGAGCTGGCCTCCATGAAGTCCAAGACCCACTGGTCGAAGCCGAACCTGGCGCTGCCGTCACTGAAGTAGATCGTGCCGTCGGATGCCTCAATGGCGGCGTCGGCAAACCTGACGATGGCAGAAGTCGGAGAAACGCTCGGTACAGATTCATGGAAAGTAGGTTCTTGCAGTTGAAGATGAATGTAACCTGATCGGGGAGCCTTCCACCGTCGAGGCAAGGATGGTCACGCGTCCCTCCTCAACTCTCAGTAACCCCTGAAAAAATCACATGGATGGAGAAACAGTTGATCGGTCCAGTCTGCGGATCGACATGGCACCAACACCACAAAAGAAATGATTTGGTCATCCGGCTGGTGCAGGCAGGCAGGCAGCAGCCGCCGGCACTTTACCTTGTAGGCGTCGCAGACTAGCATGCTGTGTTAGGAAATAAACCGCGCGTATGTGTGCGTGCGTGGCGTGCGTGTGTCTAGTTCTAGTCGTGTTCGTGTTCAGGTTGGTTCGAGCCGGTTTGTGGCGTCGTAGGGAGCAGGTAGTAAGCGCAGGGTAGGCCGAGGTCTCGCGGATGAGGTAGACTCACGATCGAGAGAAGATGGATCGCGGCGTACGCGCGCCGGAGCGATCGGAAGTTGCTTGGGTACCACGTTGATGAAGTTGCGTGGAAGCTACGTTTCAGCTTGCGTGGGTGCTGCGTTGCTCAGCTATAAAAAGGCTTGTAATCTGTCCAGATTTGGGGTGGAGAAATAAAAGAGTAAAAAGGGGCTGTACGTGCGGCCGGAAAAACAACTCCCGTATTTCTTCTACCTACGTCTTGTGTATGTGCGCGAGATCAATCTGAGAGAGAGCTAGCTAGTCTAGCCCCAACATTTGGTATCAAAGCCACGGCAATGGCGTTGGTTCCGCACGGTGGTGGCGCCGGGGGGAGCGCGATGCCGCTCTTCTGTCCGATACTCACCCGCGACAACTACACCGTCTGGGCGATCAAGGTCGAGGCCAACCTCGACGTGCAGGGCGTCTGGGAGGCGGTGGTTCCGGAAGACTCGACGGCGGCGGTCGATCCGGAGAAGAACAAGAGGGCGAGGGCATACCTGCTCGGCGCGCTCTCGGAGGACATTCTCCTGCAGGTGTCTTCAAAGAAGATGGCGGCGGCGATCTGGGAGTGCCTCAAGGCGCGGTTCGTCGGCGCGGATCGCGTCAAGGCAGCTCGGCTGTCGACGCGTCGCGGCGAGTTCGATCGGCTGATCATGGCGGACGACGAGGAGCTGGACATCTACGCCGGCAAGATCGGCTGCATGGCCGCCAAGTTTGCAAGCCTCGGCGGGACGCTGACCGACGCCCAGATGGTGAAGAAGCTGCTCGACACCGTCCCGGACTCGCTGTTCGCGGCGGTGGCTGGCATCGAGCAGTTCTGCGACGTCGAGACCATCTGCTTCGACGACGTGCTCGGGCGTCTCAAGGCGTTCCAGGAGCGGACAGAGCGGCGCAAGGCGGCTGTTGGCGGAGAGCGTCGTGGCGACCAGCTACTGCTCACGGCCGCTCAATGGGAGGCACGACGCCGTCAGCGCGGCGGTGGCCACGACCACGACGACGACGACGACGGGAGCAGCGTGGCCTCGGGAGCGAAGGGGCGGCGCGGCAAGTGCTGGAATTGTGGCGTTCGCGGCCACTTCTCCCGTGACTGCCGGCAGCCCAGGAAGGAGAAGGCGCTCCTCGCAGACGTGGAGGACCATCCGTGTCTCCTGTAGGTCGCGGTTTAGGGGGAGATTGTTAGGAAATAAACCGCGCGTATGTGTGCGTGCGTGGCGTGCGTGTGTCTAGTTCTAGTCGTGTTCGTGTTCAGGTTGGTTCGAGCCGGTTTGTGGCGTCGTAGGGAGCAGGTAGTAAGCGCAGGGTAGGCCGAGGTCTCGCGGATGAGGTAGACTCACGATCGAGAGAAGATGGATCGCGGCGTACGCGCGCCGGAGCGATCGGAAGTTGCTTGGGTACCACGTTGATGAAGTTGCGTGGAAGCTACGTTTCAGCTTGCGTGGGTGCTGCGTTGCTCAGCTATAAAAAGGCTTGTAATCTGTCCAGATTTGGGGTGGAGAAATAAAAGAGTAAAAAGGGGCTGTACGTGCGGCCGGAAAAACAACTCCCGTATTTCTTCTACCTACGTCTTGTGTATGTGCGCGAGATCAATCTGAGAGAGAGCTAGCTAGTCTAGCCCCAACATGCTGCCGTCGGCGGAGGGCGCGATCCCGAGAAGACCTGAGCCGCCGACGAACCGCCAGCGCTCCCACGTCCCGTTGGGTTGCATCCTCTGCAACCACCCGTCCCTCGTCGCCGTGTACAGCGTCCCGCCCGCCGCCGCGTCTACGTACACGTCCTCCGGCCCGCTCAACTGCCCCTCCCCCAGCTTCTCCAGCCCCTACACGCGCGTGCCACCATCAGCGAAACATATGGCACGGCATAATTGATCGGTGCACGAAAGAATACGTGGTAGAGCCTATAACCTGAAGGAGGTTGTTTGGAGGCGGGTAGGCGGCGGAGGGCGGCGTCGGCGACGGGACTGGTTGGATGGGGCAATTGAGCACCACATGGACCGCTAGCGACACGACCACGGCCACCGCTGCCGTGCCGAATTGACCGCCCGGCGCCATGAGCGACGATCGACGACGTCTGAACTGGCTGGAAGGCGAAGCAGCGGCGAGTGATGGACTGGTTGGAAGCGGGTCGATCGCCCCGGTTTAAGTAAACTTGTGGAGCTCTAGCTTTTGTATCTTTGGGACATGAGCTAACCGGATCTGTTCCAGCTTGTCTCGCAGGCAGGTCACCATTGATCACGTCAAGAGCTGGCGCGTGCGGGACCACATAGCACCGATCGATCGAGCGGTGAGCAGGCCCGTATGCGCGCGTGTATCTGATGCTGGCATAGCATGGGCGTCAGCGTTACCGGCCTGGACTGGCTGGCTTTGGCTGCGTTGCTGCCTGGCTGGCCTTGTAGCTAGACAAGCTTGTTGCTATCTGCCGAGCCGTGGGGTGATTCATGTTCTTATATACTAGCAGGTCGCGCGCCTCCCGCCTCTGGGATCCTCTTTTCCGTTTGTTTGTGTTGTTGCTATCGATCAAACTACTAATCTTTTCTGGAGATTTTCACTTCTATTCATACAAACATTACGAGTACAATATCCTTGTGTTTTCTGGGAGCTTCTCACCTTAACCTCTACTCCCTTTCTAGCCCCCTAAAATATTTGGCTACTTTACAGTTTACTCCCTCACTAACTATATATCTACAACATCTACAAGTATTCTTCAACACTCCCCCTCAAGATGGGGCAAATGCATCATACAACCCCATCTTGTTACACAAAACAGAGAAAATTTTATCAGGTAAACCTTTGGTTAAAATATCCGCAAGCTGATTTGATGAACTCACATAGGGCATGCAGATAATTCCTCGATCCATCTTCTCCTTGATGAAAGGCCTGTCAATTTCAATATACTTTGTGCGGTCATGCTAGATAGGATTATTTGCAATGTCAAGTGATGCTTTATTAATGGTTTTGACTCAAACAATCCCAGCTCCAACAAAAGGATTCTCAACCATAACACTTCACATACTCCATGCGCCATAGATCTAAACTCTGCTTCAGCCGTAGAACGCGCTACCACACTTTGCTTTTTTCATGTTACTAAGTTTTCTCCAACAAAAGCACAATAACCAGACGTTGACCGCCTATCATCTAAACGACCAGACCAATCTGCATCTGAGTAACATTCCACTTGTAGATTTCCATTAGATATATAACAGACCGCCACCTGGGCACCATTTGACATATCTAATAATTTTGATTACATCATTCATATGACGGGTTCTTGTTACCCTCCAAAACCCACCGACGGGCAATGGCTAAGCAACACGAAGAGCCGGGAGGCTCCCAAGGCCGCTTAGTGGACCCTGGCACCTCGCGTCGTCCCGCAAATCTTCCAGCCACGTCCGGCGGTTGCTAGGGCGTGCCACCTGACCTAGACCCGATCAGGAAGGTGTTAGAGTGCTTCGATTTTTCCTGCATGGTAGACACGTAAACATTAAATACGAGCCCTATCGGCTCTCAGGTTTCCCTGTGGATCGGCAAAAAGATCCCCCGTGGTTCACGTTGGATTTACAATGACACGGGGATCCTGCTTGATCAAAACAAAGCTAAACCGATCTACGACAGTTTAGGATTTTCACCGCATAACCGGAACGTCCTACGTGTGATCGGGCCTAGCAGCTACGGAAGATGATGCAAACTACCCCTACGAGAGGCCTAAAAACCAACATAACGTTGATTCCCGGAACATCCCTTGCAGGGACGGTGAACAACATCTAACGCACTACCGGATCCTCCGACCCCAACATAAGGCCTAACTATGCAGATATTAAACTAATCCTTGCGGGGCAAGGAGCAACTATAACGGATCGGATCTACTAAGTAACGAACAAGCAAGATGCTGCCCTTACACCTGATAGGTGTAAGGGCAGCTAGGTGTCGAGGGACGGCATTGCCACGCAGATATGCACGAGAAAGCATCAATGCAAGCCCCTAAACACCTAAGGATAAATAGTACTGCTCGCCATCAACAAGGCTTCAGCACGAGCAGTATAAGGTAGACGAATAAACGTTGTGCTGCCTAGATCGCAAGGATCTAGGCAGCATGGTGCTTACCCGGGAGAAACCCTCGAAGAAAGGGGTGGCGCCTGATTTGTGTTGGTTGAACGATGATTGTCCTCCTTTTCCGATAACCCTAGATACATATTTATAGTCCAAGGGACTTTCTAATTGAGGCGTGCACCTAACCGTGCACGGGCCAAACTCTATCTCTTAATCTAAATTACAATGCGATCTATTATATTACAGATACACGGGCGATTTAGTCCAAACTCTTAGCGCAAGGCCGCTTCGAAGATGCTCCACGTGTACGTCCTTCAAACCCATCTTCACTTACGGCCCATCTCCTGATTTGGCCAAAATCTGGTGATAACACATGCCCCCCTGGTTTTGGTAATGATAATATCAAAACCATCTGTTTTTCCTTCGAGGGGTCGTGTCATGGCAGAGCAGAACCGTCGCAGTATTCTTCATCATGACTCTTGCCTTCTCAACTTCTCTGCACGACTGGACGGCTTTGGCATCATGTCTTCGAGAACCGTCATAGCATTAAATCTTCGCTGCATCCCCTTTATTTATCTGTGCCAGACGGTTCGCCACTTCATCCCCTTGCTCTGTTCTGCCCACCAGCACCAAAAACCCTCTTCCCCTGCAGCAATGTCTTCTTCTTCCTCTACCTCCTCAGGTCTCTCCCTCCGATCTTCGCCGAAGAATGAAGACGACCCCCACTCCGGGGCGAACCCCATCTCCTCCAACAAGAAGGGGGAACAAGTGAAGAAGGAAGAGGCCCCCTCCTCCGCCGGGCACCCGCCGACGAAGCGCTCCCGCATGTGGGCGGACAGCGAGGACGATGATGATGACGAGGAAGGAGAAGAAGAGGAGGAAGATGATTCCTCCTCTTCCGCTGGGTATCCACCGACAAAGCGTTTCCGCACTTGGGCGGACAGCGAGAATGATGATGATGACGAGGAAGAAGAGGCTCCAGCCGAAGACCTGGGTAGCAGCGACGAGGAAGTCTCCGGAAGCAGCGTCGACGGCGGCTCCGACGATGAGGCCAGCGACGATTAGCTCTGTAGGATTAGCAGTCCCTGAGCAATCGGCTCTTCTTTTGTTCTTCCTTTCTTGAGCAATCGGCTCTTCATTGTAAAGATACGCGCCGGTGGCTTTCGCCTCACCCTCGGCACGTACAACCACACGTCGCCACCGCCTCCGCTCATTCATCTTCGGGATGCCTCCACGTCGTCGAGGGGCGTCCGGTTTCCGTGGCGTTCGAGTGCGTCCGAGCGGTAGGTTCACCGCCGAGATACGCGCCGGTGGCTTTCGCCTCACCCTCGGCACGTACAACATGCCGGAGCTGGCGGCGCGCGCTTACGACGCGGCGGCGTGGCGCTTTCGGCGGCCAGGGCGCGACATGAACTTCCCGGATGTTGAATCGCTAGAGGAGGCGGAGTTCCTCGCGCCACCACCGTGCCTCGTCGACGACGAGGACCGTCGCCGGCACCGCCGTGGCAGGATCGCCATCGCCGAGCGCGACGAGCGTTGATGCGCCGGTGGAGGGCGTTCCCCAACGATGTCGACAACACCGACGCGTTCTTTGCTAACCTTAGGGCACAACGCAGGTCCAACAGGCGCCACCGTCGGGCCGTCGCCGCCTTCGAGCTCGAGAACCCGAATACAACTTGGACCGAAACGACCCTCGGTGGGATGACATTTGGACGGAGACAACCTCCGACGACGAGTAGAGACTAGACTAGTAATTTATCTATTTTATTGTAATTTCAATAAAGTCGTTGTCGGTTCTATTAGTTTAAATTTAGTTTATAAAGTCGTTGTCGGTTGTTTTTGTTCAATAAAGTGGTTGATAGACTAGTTTTTGTTCAATAGACTAGTGCTATCACTCTAACATCAAATGTGATTTTCCAATCTATCATTGGAAAATCACATTTGAAGAGTTTCAGGAGACTAACGCACGTAACTAATTTGATAATATAAATACTCATCTACGAAAATCAGATCGGAATAAGATTACGAATGGATGTGCTAGATCATGGCTCAGATCTTTATAACATGTTCTTCTGTCATGAATTGTCCGAAGCAGAACTGGCGTGTTTGCTAATAGTGTTTATCATCACGGCCATGTCAAAACAGAGCACATAAATCAACAGGACAAAGAAATCTAAAAAAAAAAGAGGGGGATTTGGTATTTGTTGGCTCATATTAAGAAATTCAACCATGTTTTCGCTTGTACTTCACGAGTTAATCAGAAGCGCGGGTAATATTCAAATCACTGCCATCAACCAAAAGGAAGAGAGGAACATAAACAGAGAGAACAGAAACGATCCGTGAAAATGTGTCCGTTACTCTGACACAGGCTGCTCATCCAAGCGTAGTGTTGTGGCCTGCAACACTGAACGGCACAGTGGATCTAGCACAGCATTGGGGCTTTCCTTCTTCACAGAGGACCGAGATCCATCCGACAAACCTTGGATGATACTACCGTGGCGGCTGATTCTTGGAACCCTAGGAGGGTTGATGGTTTGCAGGACGGGTTTCGGATTTTATTTGACAAAGGTGGCATACTATGCATAGGTAGAGTGATCAGAACATCCCAACCCTTGGAGATGTTTTTTGGGGTTTTTGCACGAAGATCGATTACTTGTAAGGGTTGTGTTGTCAAAATATATACATCACCTCCCACATAAACGGAGCTTCTTTCAAAAAAAAAACTCGTGGTCATATGTTGAGGGGTCTATGTGCCGATAATTATCACTATTTGGCAAAGGTGGCATACTATGCATAGGTACAATGATCATAACATTCGAACCCTGTAAACATTTTTGAGGTTTTTCACGGGTTCAGGAGATTGAATACTTGAAAGGCCTAGGCTACCAATTTGAGATTTCCATTTCACCCGATGTGGGTCGAAGCATTGGCATTTGAACACAATAGGATTTAGCCCTTTACTTGAAGTCGTAATTCAGCATTTCTGCGCTTCCAAACGTTCCAAGCGACAGCGGTGATGATGGTAGAGTCTTCATAGGAGCGGCAGCGACGAGACCAAAGTTCTTCAAGGCTCGCAGGGAAGGGGGAGAGGTGCGGGAAGAACCACATCCAAACTTCACGGGCCCTGGAGCATCCGAGGAGAAGGTGGTTGGTATCCTCATCTTGGTCGCAGGAGGGACATGTGGCGGATGTTGCAAGCGAGTGCCGAAAACGCCTCTCGTTGGTGGGAAGGCACCGACGCTTAGCTAGCCAAAATCTTGCACTTCAGGGGGGCCGCGTTTCTCCATACCTTATCCGCCAAGACGTCCACCTGCAGATGCCTGAAAGAATTGGCATAGAAACACTTGTTCAAGAGCGCATTGTTAGAGAGGTGGCCCACGCGTTGATCCGGTTCATCGGAATGCAGAACCATGAAGCTAAGGTCATGGGAAAGCGTAAGTAAGTCTGCCATGGCAGTGCTGGACAAGCGCGGACCTAAGTTACCGCCCGGCGCCATGAGCGACGATCGACGACATCTGAGCTGGCTGGAAGGCGAAGCAGCGGCGAGTGATGGACTGATTGGAAGCGGGTCGATCGCCCTGGTTTGTTGCCAAAAATCAGATTGGTTTGGTTTTGGGACCTAGCTATCCATCCAGCTGACTCAAGCGATGATGCACCCCTAACTAATCGCGTCGTCTCCGGCCGGCCCCCTCAACCACAACCAAACGACGGCAAAACAAAGGACCTGGCTGGGCAGCACGAAATGAAACAGATCCAAATGGAGAAGAAAAATAAGAGCGACCTACCTAGCTCATATCCAAACCGAGAAGGACTAAACACGTGTTGCTTCGATTGAATTGGGCCGAAGAGCTCTCGCACGCCGACCGGCCGACATTCTCATCGACGATGATGGCGACATGACATGGACGGAGCTACCGCTCCACGCCTCGCCTCGCCTCGCCAAAGTCCAAAGTCACAAGTCACGCGATAGCCGACACGCGGCTGTGTAGCCATGGCTTTCTACTTATAGAGCTAGATGTGAAGAGATGGGGTGCTAATGTTTGGATTCTAAGGTGGGAAAGATGGGGCGATCCGAGTGAGACGATGCACGGACGGCTGGGATGTAACATGCACATGGATCGCTTGGCAAAATGAAACACCCCGATGGGTCTTCCCGATGTTAATTGACTTGTGTCATCCCGATGGGTCTTCCGTAATAACTGCTTCAACCAAGTATCCATTCTCTTTCCTATTCCCCAGTAAAAAAGTGCACAGTCGATAAATCCATCGATCTGTGTTTGCACGAACCTGCTGGATTTGTTTGCACGCCCAGAGCGCAACACATATTTACAAGGTTGTGCGTACATATACCAAGAGTATCCATTCTTTTTAATACTTCATCCGAACCATAATACTTGGCACTGAGTCGCATATATATATATATGCAATACACATCTTAGTGTGCATATTCACTGATTTCCCCCAACAAATATTATAGACCAGAGGTAGTAATAGTTTTCACACGTAATAAACAGATAAATGTACCATGATTTGATTTTACAAGTGTATACCTTAGATTCTCGTGATACGTTTACTTGATCTTTATTCACAAAACTTAGTTCTTGATGATCCGTGGGTGCAAAATGCAAGAAATATTTTGATTGTCACGTTTTTATTTAGGGGTCAAAATGTTCTGCACTTCGGTTCTTCCTATCAACAGCGGGACATCTGCAGCATCAATCCAACATGCATGCTCATTTTTAAGACAAAGGAAAAAATATATCTCCACTTCAAAAAAACAAACGACAGATAGGCAGCAGCAAATCATGTGTTTTGTTCATGTTCAGAAACTGGGTTTATTTTCATTTGCTAGTTTCGTGTTTTCAAAAAATATTATCGAATGGATCATCTAGACAACACATCCCTATATTTACATGTCCACGCCCAGGTTCTCTACTTGACTAGCATGCGCATATTCCTACTTCCACACAAAGTTCCGTCTCAACAGCACAAGCGAATTCTCTACAAGCTACAAATCGGCCAGCTCATCTCGAGGCTTGTCCTTGCTCCGGCTCCGCCGCCTGGTCCTCCTCCTGCCCAAATGATGTCTGCTAATAGGTTTCTGGAGCAGAGTGGTACCAGTGGCACCACCCTATATGCCAGTGACCAAGACCAACACCGAGCCGCTTGACATCCATCTTCCTCAGCGGCAGACACAAAAATAGAAAGCCCCTTTTAAACCATTGCATGTTGATTTCCCTGTACAACACCATCTGCATGCACATATTCCTTTTGTTTGCAGAGAAAGACCATGTGACGGATGACCAGGAGGAGCCGTGCCACACCCGTCCTGAACACGTCCCCAGCACTACACCAACCGGAGCCTGCATATAACAGAGAACGTTGTAGGTAAAGGAGGCAGGGAAAAGGACTACAATATTGTACAATCACAAAAGTAGTCTGATCAAGTAACTTAAGCACAAAGCTGACACTGCTTTCAACAACATATACAGCCAAGACATGAATAATCTCAAACAAATGGCAGCATCTCAAACCCAATATGGCTAATTTCCAGCATATCAAACCAGTTGCGTCATCACTGCTCAATCATGTTATAGGAAACACGATATTTCGAACCATCAAGGAAACTAATCTCTTGGGAGTGGCGTGACACATGCAAGGAGGTCCATAGCTAGATAGCTAGTGTTTTCATACACGGATACCAGATGTCCACATACTAGCTATCACTAAACAAATGCAAAGAGGTTCAGTGGCAAGACAATGTAAAATAAAGAAACTCTTATGATAATGTAATAGCCCACAGGACACACTGGCACCAGTGGATCTACAGACAAGCACGTCTTCTCAAACAAAAGTAAAATATTTGTGCTTCACGATCTGTTCTCTATTGGGGAAATAAATTTTCACAAGAGATGATCAAGATTCTCCTCTACAGACCATTTCTGAAACACAACAAAGACATGAATAATCTCAAACAAACGGCAGCAAAATATATGGCACCTGACTTTTCAATTTTAGAAACCAGTCACGTCATCACTCCTCAATCATGTAGTACAAAATTAACACAACAATCTGAACCATCAAGGAAACTAATCTCCTGGAGTAGCGCGATACATACAAGGAGGTCCATAGCTAGCTAACTGGTGTTTTCATATAGCAGATGTCCAGATACTATCTATCAGTAACCAAATGAAAAGAGGTTCACTTCCAAGACAACAAAAAATTAAGAAACTACTATGATTATGTACTAACCCACACGACATGGCAGCACAGTGCATCTACATGCAAACAAGTATTCTCAAAAAAAGTGGCACCTATGTGGAATTACTTTGCATGTAAACATCATGGTTTGTTCTCTATCGGGAAACTAAATCTGGGTAAATTTCCCTTTTAGAAACCAAATCTGGGTAAATTTCATCGAGTCAAAACCCGACAACCAGTGTCTTCACCAACCAACATGAAAAGGCAAATCTGGCTTTTGTCCAACAAAGAGAGAACGAAACTTGGCCAGGTACTAATAAAGTACGTCTATAGTCACTGCCAAACCCCATGAAATTAGTAGCAACACGGAAGCGCATATCAAGTTAGTCAGTGGCGGACGCAGGAAAAAACTTGTGGGTGGGCACACTTCAAAAAAAAATCGCGCTAGCCCCATGCGATAAAAAATATAACAGATGATTAATATAGATACTCAATCAATTCACAATATTGTAGCTCAATTGAGAGTGAAATTATCTGTTCCATGCCATTGTAGCTCAATTCAGAGTGAAATTATCTATTTCAAGCCATTGTAGCTCAACATTGTATCTCAATTAATAAGCAAGTGGAGTGTAGATTTAGCTATACCATTCTATATTTTATAGTGAAATTCTCAAAGAACTATCTTCAAAAATAAAATCAACTCATATCAGCATACAACCATATTTACTAGTCTTTTTAAGATAGGCGAACACTTTTTGAACATAGACCATTTTCTTTCAAGACATGATCTTTATTATTATCCATGAAACAATTATTTGAATCGTAAATATTTTTAACCATCCATGACACTTTTTTCTAAAGTGTGAACCATTTTTTCAAGACATGTAACTTCCTGTTAACATCCACAAACTATTTTTTGAACCGTAAACTATTCTTCCAAGACTGGGTGAAACATTGTTAGAAAATGTTTTTTAAGACATGAACCTTTTTAAACGGGAATAATGAATTAACCTGAGAAGAGCCAAGAACGGTGTTCGAATAAACTGATTCCGTCAAGTAAAAAAAAAAACAGATTTCACCGGTTTGTATTGGTAACTTCTGTCTAGAACGCATTGGCACCTAGCTGACCGTGAGCGGCGATTTCACAAAAATATGGGTTGGGCAGGTCGCTCGCGTCAGCGACTGGGTGCTACTGTGCTAGTGCAATGTGTCTCGTGGCTTGCTCGCCCCTTGCCTACACGAGAAACATAAAGGGCTCTCGGCCGTGTTCTAGTCAGTTTGAGGCTCAGCCGTAGTACTCCAGCCCAGTACGTAATAGGTAAAAGAAAATTCTCAAAAAATCTGGATGGGCCACGGCCCCCTCGGCCCACCCGCTGGGTACGCCCATGAAGTTAGTGAACTATTTGAAGTCACATGAAACAATGCAAACAAAAAAAATTACACATAATCATTTGGTTGTCCAGGCTATAGTACCTGTCCAGAAGCGCCATAAACAGATAACCATGCAGAACATTATTGGATAACAATGGTATACGACAAACTTCAACAGCCAGGTATACTATCGGCGCACTATGTGTATGCAAAGGCAAAAATGTAAGTAAAAGTTCACGCATCATGCTTCATCAAAAAAGCTCTTTCTTGCAAGATGTACAGGCTAATGAAAATCAGGAGCATCCTTCAAAGAGAATAACACAGCAAGCAATTTTTACTTGTGCTGTAACTTGTAATTCTCGCTGCTGCATCTATCAATGCATACTTCTGCAACCCTTATGCAATCATCCAATCTCAACCAGATCAACCTCACAATCCAAAACTTAAAACCAGATGCACTACATATTTCAATACCTCAGCATAAATACACTCGATTTCTTGAATGCATCGCTGTGCATATGGATGTTCCATACTAAATCAGGAACTTGAAAAAACCCTAAAGTCGGAGCTATGAAGAGGAAGAAGAGGGATTTTACCTTCGAGAAGGACAACATCAGAGGGGTGGACACCATTGCCATTGCCGCTGCCGCAGGAATTCTCGACACATCAAGGACCGGAATCCACTTCTTGATATACCCAAGGACCGGGCATATAAACATCAACTTTGCACCTGACATGTAAAATCAAATAGATTAAAGTATACCAATCTATGAAAGCTCCAGCAATTTCATTCATTTAATCAACAGGGCAAGATGTTGCATTCCATGACTCAAGTGATATAGTAGAGGCAATATTATTGCATCTTAGTCTGATGCAAAACAGAAATCACAAAACTAACAGTATTTGATCTATCAAAATCAACCAGTCAATAGTGTTTCAGACAAACCAACAACCCATAGACATTTTCTGTATTGTGTCATCAGCTAGTCTACTACTTGTTTAATAAGATCAACCACATGTCCCTATTTTCTACAGTAGCGCCCTTTCCAGAACATGAGAGATAAATTCTATACTTGTGGTATTGCTTCTCTAGCAACTATGTCTGAAAGCATCATCTCGAAACTTGATGAAATGGTTAGAACAACCTTACTTAAAACCTTGGACATAAGTATGTGGCGAAACATAGATGAAGAAACAATATCTTGTTTAACCTGAACATTTGCAAACATATAGATAGGTTGTCTACAGGACATTGGGTACCAAATTGATTAAATGGTTTCAGGAATAAACAAAAACATCCATTTCTAATTTTTTATTGTAACTACTACCAACAACATCAGTTCATTGTAATCCCCAAACTGAATAAGCATCCTATGCCAGCACTCATAAAATGCATTTGACATCCCGCACAACTAGGATCGAAGCAGTTGACAACCCTCGGATGGCAGACGTGCATAGCACCTGAATTGAAGAGAAAATTAGAACGAAATAGGTAATGCAATTTGGGATTAAATAGTACTAATTAGAAGATTGACCGGGTCAGACAGAATAAATGCCTCAAAATGTTTTAGCTCATAAGGTGACCTCATACATCTAATTGGTTAATCATTCCAGCCAATCCATTATGATTAAAAAATATACAACACCATAACTAACTACATGCAACTTGAAGAAACAAGGAACGAATCAGCTACTGACAGTAGAGAAATGTACGTGAAGTGTGTGCTTAGAGATATGGTCACTGAACATATCCTCTGCAAATGAAGGAAGACTGGCTTGGTCAGACAGAATATATGCCTCAGAAGGTTTCAGCTCACAAGGTGACTTCGTACATCTAATTGGTTCATCATTCAAGCCAAGCAACGATGTTCCAAAACTACACTCACAAAAATAACTACATGCAAATAGGAGGAAACAGGCCAAGATCGGCTAGCGACAGTAGGCAAATGTATATATGGAAATGTGTATCTTGCTAATGTTGTCAGTGAACATAACAACAGCAAAAACAGGCAACCACCACTTCTAGAGATTTGTGATGTAGCAGATTGTTCAAGGCCATCACAGCAGAATAAATCTGTGTGGCACGGAGAACTGTGTATTGTTACCGCCAACCTTCAATGCAAATAATCACCACTATACCAGACCACTTAGCTCTGCAAATTGGCTATCCGTTTCCACATAGATGAAAGGATACCAGTTTATGGTTCATTTAATCAACAAAGTCAAAGTTGCACTCCATGACTGAAGTGACACAGATGCAAAAATATTGTTGCATCTACGTCTTATGCAAAACAGCAATCACAAACCTAATATTATTTGATAAAAAAAAGCCAATAGTATTTCAAACAAGCCAACACGCCATAGGCATTTTCTGTAATGAGCATGTACATGACAGAATGGAAGAACCAGCGACTCACCAAAACCACGCAGTCAAAGATGAGGCCACCATTGCCACGGTTGCGTAGCGGTAAACTTGCCTCCTTCGCACGGTAGCGAGAGCAGAAGTAGTGAAACTAGTGGAAGCCTGCAAAGGTAGCTCCAAAGTTAACAACAATTCAAACAAAATCGTGTGCCTTATACTCTAAGGGCACTCAGTAAATAATGATGTGGAAATATGAAGTCATTTATCCTCACTAGATCCGTAATCCAACTATATAAGATATAAAAGGTCTCCACATCTAGATGTAAAAGTTTATGCATTCCAACAAGTACGTGGGTTGTTGATGTCTAAAATGGCTGATTATATCAACCAAGATCGGTATGTCACAAATGTTAGCAAACGACATGCAATTTGCGAGCATGGACCACGAAGTAACTAGTTATCATTCCATTTGCCATCTTATCTCCATGGTTACATGAGATAACAGAACTTGATTTGATTATTTGAATGCACAACATGTCCGCGGCTTCAATTATTAATACTAGCTAATCTTATAAAATAGAGATATAGAAAAATAGGAGGTCTGATAATCACTTTAAACCAAACAAATTGATTCCCCATCAGCTAGTCATTAATGATTAATCAACTCTATAACAATTTAACACAACCGATTATAGAAAACTTAGCAGGAAAAAAATCTTGGCTATTGGTGAGGATGTGCTATTAACTCAGAGAAATATAAATGTTAGGAAAGGCCTAATAAAAATTTTGACACCAGAAATGGATATCGGCAGTTCTTGCGCATACATTTTGGGAATATATTCTTGTGCACGATATTTGGAAGTGAACTGAGGACTTGAGGAGTGCATATGGGTAACTGACGGTAATTCTGAAAGTGGTGTTTGTGTTCAGTCTAAATGCATGGCTTCCAATCTCCATTTTTACAAGTGTATACCAAATTGCATGCAGTTATAGTTAGCTCCTGCCAAGAGAAACGCAAGTACCTGAACAACCAAGAAAATCACATTTCCAGTTCGATATGAAGAAAACCTATGTATGTTGTTTAACTCTGACAAACTTGTTGCCCCCCTGTACACTAAATACTCAAGTAGCCCAACGACAAAGAAAATAATGAGAAGAACAAGTTTGGTGGCGACCTTCTGGTACTATGGTGGTCTTTCTCTCGGTGGAGAAGAACGGGAGTCAAGGGGGTGGTGGTGACGTGTTGGTGGGGGCAAGCTGCGTGGGAGGATCGGGTGTGCCCATCAGAAGCAGCACCACCACCGCCAAGAGCCCTCACCATCAGCAACAACTCCGGGTTGCGCGGAGAGGCTCTGTCCGAGACAACCGCCACCAGTGGTAAGCTCATCATTGACCTGAAAATATGTGCAAAATGATCAAGTAGCTGATGCAAGTCTCTTTAGGCACAACTAACTAGCTAGCGAACCACATAACGCTCCATGGCAACGAGTCTGTGCAGACAAAATCAACCCGATAGATGAGAAAAGCAACCTTTTTTCTACTAATATTTAATGTATATAACTGGACACCCATCGAGTTGCAATTAGTATCCAACATGACAATACTGAACAAATTTGGTAGATGCAAAGGAAAAATATCCCAGCAAGCTAACATGCATTACTTAACAACACATCCATTATGTATTACCAATTACCAATTTTACATAAGAGCATAAATGCAAAATCAGGTTTATTCCCTCGAATTAACATGAATGCATCCATATTTCCTGAGAAAATCATGAATCCTAGCATCAACTACCAAAACATTTTAGACTCAACGTTTTGATCCTCTGTGACGCAAAAGAGGTTATTAGCATAAGAATATTCTGTTCTTATCATCTTATTCTTAAGCCTAAACCAAGGAAAATAAGCAAGCAGTCCTTAAAAGTGTCCCCTACTCCTAATCAAACAATCACGACTAAGCAAGCAGACTAATAAGTAATAACAACTAGACAATGCATCTGGTGGAAATTTAAGCAAAACCAGAAACGAAAATTGAGTTAAGCTAGATAGATAGGAGGTACCCCGCACAAAGGCGGGGCACAGAATCTCCATGGCTCCAGGCCATGGTACCACAAAGAAGAGGCGGAAGGAGGTAACCAGAAGAGCTCACCGGAGTGGGGTGTCGCCGAGGCTGAATGTCATCACCACCACCGCGGCCGCACGGCAGCAAGAGGAAAGGAGGTAGTGGAAGCCGGTTGGAAAGCCGAGCATAGCATCCACCCCACTGGAATCTGTGGCCTGCCGATATTGCTTTGAACCTGAAAATACATAGGGTTAAGCACTGCCTATGCATAATTAAGCAAGACACAACTGGGAAAAAAAGCTTCCTAAAAGTCCACTTGCATTGACAAATTTAGTTCTGTTTTATTAATTAAGTGAGAAAAGACATACAATTTAAAGATAGTTGCATTAACAAGTGCCAACCACACAAAGAACGCAACAAAGCTGAGTATGCAGCCACCAAACAAGCAAGAGGGAAACCGAGCTTACATCAATATACATATATTTTTTATTCCTGGAACTATACAGTACATCATTGGATTGGGTCATATATAAAAGAGCTACATGATGTAGCTATCTAACAAATTCTGGATAGATGAAAAGATGGCAAATCTGACATGAAAACAAGGTCTCGTGCTACAGAAATTATACTAAACATGGTCAGAAGAGAAACACAAAATAGTTTAAACTACGACCGCATCAAATACTTCGAGGTCTTCAGATCCAATTGGGAAGGAGGCAACATCTACATTACAGAAGGGAAAGCTTAAACAAGAACATACATTCATTTCTGCAAATCGCCTCGAACCACACATCATAAACAAAAGATTACACACCAATCAACAAGCACCACACACAGATTCAGAGCTCATCAGCAAGTAATAGGAGGAAGAAGATCTGGGTGAGTGAAGTTACCCAGAAGCGCTTGGGAAACTCGGCAATGAGCTTGTCGTGGTGTTGTTCACCTTCTCCTTTTACTTCCCGTTGCTCCAATTCTGCAACCCCAGCCAATACAAACTCCATGAGAAGACAACACAGTCAAATCAAACAAGCAGGGAAAGGGGCCGGGGTGGGATTCAACCTTCCTCTGCTTAGCGATCAATGCTGAGATGGATCCTTGGGTCATTATGTCTTAGTAAGCAGGTCATTGACGATGGCAACGACCCTGGCCTTATCGACCGTCCATGCCACATAGGTCGGTCCACAAGTTCTCCAAGTTGAGCCTGCAACGCCAGTTTGTTTTATGCAAACAGCAAAGTGGTCAGCACCAATCTCTGAATGACAGAATCCGAGATCTAGAAGGAAAAGTGTTGGTCAACGAATTGCATAATATCACATGTGGACTTGTAAATTTTACTCCAGCAATTTAAGAATGGTGAAGAGATTCAGCATAGTTTGAATAGGACCAGGGAATCAAGGATCATCAACTTTTAGTCTTTTGCCTTACAAAGGAAAGAATGAGGGGTCAGCTACTACTAGTAACCATCCATCCTAGTAAAAAAAGATTCAGAACAAGAACAAGATCAATAAACTACACGAGAAAAAAAAGATAGGTATTTTTTATTACACCATGGTCACACGTCGCCAAACAGATGATTACTATACACGGACAGGAATAGATTCGGGGGAGCAAGAATAATACCATGCAGCTATCATCAGAATCAAATCACAGGAAACAAACGGATTATTCCCCCTAAATAAAATTTGATCAAGATTTCACAACAACAGTCCGGTAACAACAAGAAGGTGACTCCAATAGAAAATTCATGAATTACATAGCCCTGGACCTCAAGCTACCACAAAGCACTTAGAGGAGATGGAAGGGAGAAATCGATGATCACCAGAGAGCAATTGTATATGAGGCCAAGACATCACCGCCCCAGTGGTTGTGACACGGTGAACTCATCACCATCACACTAGAAGTGATGTCTGTCCAGGACTGAGCAGCATGACAGAGGATGGCGGCAAGGCCGGAGGTAAGCAGTCAAAGCCGCGGGCATATTGTGCATCTATATATGGCTGTCACTCACAAGACTATTCACCCTCTTGTTGTCAGATATCTACATGCAAAAAAAAAAGTGTTAACACTATAATCAAACTCAGAAAGTTCATGCTTGGAAGAATGTAAGTAATCTAGCTACTTGACTATGATTTCCAAATCTGGAACCTAACACAGAAAAGTTCCACTTGTAGTTCTCATTAAACTCAATCAAAATAACAACGGTTGATATACATAGCCCTAGAACTCGAATTACCAAACCTTCTTAGTAGTAAAAGCCGAGCAACTAAATAGCCAGATAGTCATCTTATCCTATCACAACAAACCAATATGGCGGGTCATCGGCTTGATGGACAGAGCAGATGCTACAATGGAGTAAGGTAGAGGAGATGGAAGGGGTAAATAGCAGCTCACCAGAGAGAAATTGGAGTCGAGGCCGAGACATAACCACCCCCTAGTTGTGCCATTGCAGCCCAGTGAACTTGCCATCATCACACTAGTAGTCATGTCTGTCAGCGGCCAAGCAGCAGGGCACGAGGACAGTGGCAAGGATGGAGGTAAGCAGTGGAAGCTGAGGGCATATTGTGGATCTATATCTGCTTGTCTCTCACAAGACTTTTCACCCTCTTGTTGTCAGATATCTACACACACAAAAGAAATGTTAACACAGTAATCAAATTCAGAAAGTTCATGCCTGGAAGAATGTACTAATCTAGCTACTTGACTAATATGATTTCCAAATCTGGGACCTAATACAGAAAAGTTCCACTTGTAGCTCCCATTGAACTCCTACAAACATAACGACGTTTGTTGTCAATTGCATCTAGTGAGACAGAAGAACGTAACCAATAACAACAGAGGGGCTTCATGTTGGCTTGGCCATATGTTTAAAGTTGAGCCCCAATGGATGATATTAGTGGCTTCACTTGAATAAAGTAGGCTTGGACTTATGCCCTTTTCCTAAAAGGGGGACTTGACTTCTTCATGCTTGGTGCGAAACATGGCAATTGAGCGATAAGTAAATGGGACAGTTTTTATCTTATAACAAGTACGGTTAAGGAAGCAAACTAATGTTACAGAGTTGATATAAACCATTTGCTATAACGAGTACAAGTAAGAAAGCAAACAATAAATAGCACCTACTATCTATTAAGCCGGTGCAGAGAAATGTACAAGCATCTGATGTTATTTAACTTACAAGTCAAGCTGATTGATTGAGTGTTGGTCGTGATCATTAATGACCACAGAAAACTACATTGTCCCCTGACTTTATTCCCTCAAAACATATGCAGTCCTTACCAAAAGGAACTAGGAAGTCAAAACACAATGGCAAAGGACATAAGAGGAATACATGGTATATAATAAAATAGGGGAAAAGCTCTTGCCCCATCATCCTCCAAAAAATAGTGTGACCCATCTATTTTAGGGGTTATTTTATTTTGTAATAGTAACTAGAGATGTTATTTCATCATTATCAGAAAGCTATTATACTATTGCAAACCTTGGTGTGGCGGGGAAGCACCGTGAGCTCCTTGTCACTGCTCTCACGTCCACAAGGAGAACGCATCGGTCACCATCAGTATGCCACAACTTTGCCTGCTTGATCTCTCCTCCTGGGTGAAAGACATGGCATTGAGTTACTACACAACCGACTGGATATAAGGAACAGGGTGTGAATAGATCTGAATAGCAGCAGGACAATAACTATCACCATCTATCTGTTAAGCCAGTGGCAGAGAAATGTACACAAAAATAAACAGTTCAAGATTTATGTCAAAATTCCAGAGTGCAAGCCTCTGATATTATTTAATGTATAATGACAAAGATTTTTCAAGCTCATTGTGCAAAAGGGGAACAGTAGAGTCGGTAATATAGCCGTTATATATTTAACCAGCATGCAATATAGCAGATTGCAACACATAAGATCTGGAGGGCATTAGCAGGTCTACCATGGAATAATCATTCCACTCCAGCAAGACTAATTGTGGCCATCAATTATTAGCTCACCGTCACAGAGCACAATCAAGAGCAGAGCAGAAGACCGGAAGTCAAGTGAACTAAGAAAAACACTCAAGCCTGTAGATTGTCAAACAAAAGCTATCCGGAGCTGATACTGGCCGCGCGGCGACAACCGCCACCGCAACTCCACACACGGAGGCAAGGCGGCCTAGGGTTAGGGTTAGGGCTGCGAATCGTTTTCAAATTCAGGTTGGATCTGATTGTGTAAAAGAGTAATACAAGAGTTTTGCAATATTGCAGTCAATTAACCTGCATGTAAAATAGCAGATTGCATTATATGTGACGTGGAGGACATTGGCAGATCTGCCATGGAATAAAGATTCCACTCGAGCAAGACTAATTGTGGTCATCAATTTAAATTAGCTCATCGTGGGAGAGCAACGTCAAGAGCAGAGCGGAACATCGGAAATCAAGTGTAGCCATACCAGAACGCTACAGATTCTCAAGCCAACAGATTCTCAACCCAAGCCATCTGAAGGTGCTAATGGTTGCGCGGCAACATCCAGCCACCGCAACGCTACAAATGGAGCCAAGGTGGCATAGGTTTAGCCTCCGGCTGCGATCCGTTTTAAATTCAGATTGGACCCTTTTTTGAATTGCAGCACTGGCAAGGAATTTGGACGATGCATAGGATTAGGAGGAACTGGCTGGTAGCAAGTTTTCTGACGGAACTATTACTCTTCCCTAACCTGTTTCCTCACATTTGGGGGCACATAATGCAGAAAGCAGATCATCTGCAGCAACAGCACAAAAGGGTTGGATGTTACCCCAAGACCATACTTGATGGTGCTGCCAACGCGTCTGTCCATCGCGGTACTAGAACAAGTTCTCGGCAACCAGCCTCTCTGGCGAGGTGAGCAGCATCCAGAAGCTCCACTACAAGATAGGCTGTCCGAGACCACCAGTTTAAAACCTGTGAAAGACAGAGAAGCAGATGAGTTTGGCGCTGCTCCCCGGGACTACGGAGGGAACCCCACATACCCACCATGGCATGGAAATCAACAGAGGGAAAAGGCGGCCCCTTTCCGAACCATACATAGGAGGTCCTTGACGAGTTCGACGGCGACGTCGTCCTGGTAACGCGCTGCCTCAGTAGACGGAGGCCCGCCGGAATCACGAGGACTGCCGCCGCCGCCAAAAGGTGGGTGGAGCTGAGGCTGAATGTCATCACCACCACCGCTTCTGCACCATGGCAGGAGGAAAGGAGGTAGCAAAGCCGGTTGGAAAGCCGAGCCTAGCACCCACTGTGCAGGAATGCACACCAATATGTTTTGAACCTGAAAATATATAGGGTTGATCAACACCGCCTATGCATAATTAAGCAGGACAAAAATGGAGAAAAAAAATCCTACAAATCCGCTTGCATTAACAAGTGCAGCTCTATTTTATTCAGTAAATGAGGGAAAATGCACATATTTAAAAACACTTGCATTAACAAGAGTTCACCACACAAAAAGGCAAGCAACAAAACTCAATATACAGCAACCAAACAAGTAAGAGGCAAATCGAGTTTGTGTTGTTATCAATAACTAAATAATAAGTTTTACTTAGTTTACTCATTGGCAAAACATAATCCACTGTTCGGCTAGGATAGTATTATGAGTTGTGTAACTTCTTCTAGAAGTAAAAATAAGTAAATATAGCAGTTATACAAACATTATTGAGAACATCAGAGGCCGAAGAATCAAATGCTATTGCAAGCCCCTTGGTACCAAAACATCCAGCCCTTCCAACATGTGGAGGTGAATATGTTACCCAGATATAATAACACCATCCACAAATAGTAGGGCGAAGTTATAATTACCCTGTGCAAGTATGTATATCAGCATAACCACGCATGTCAGAGTTTATGACAATATTGACAGGCTCAATATCGATTCCCCAGCAACCTAATTTGTAGACACGAGAGTCTTGTCCTTCCTTGAAGTTCTTGTACCGGCACAACCTATCCAAGCATCAGTATTAGATAAAAGATATGAAAAGTGGCTAAAAACTGAACAGTACAGCAAATTACAGATGTCCATAGTACTATCAATATTTTACAAGTTACAAAGTATATTTAAGTATATGCTACTAGTCTGATCCATGTTGCTAGATAAAATACGCAAGAAGAGCTTCATTCTATCCAATGGACATTGATAACATCATGGTAACAACTCGTGATAATTGATAACAAAGATTAGATCTAGTAGTTATTACTTCCTATCAGTAGAACAAGTAAAAAAAGGTTTTCATACAGAACTTCGGTTCTGGACATGAAAAGAACACAAAAAACTTATTTTTCCGACTCAACAGCCACAAATAAAAGTTGCCCTGGCATGCTGGTGCCCATTTCAGCAAATACGAAAATGTGAAGAAATTGGATAGCATCGGAGGAATCAATTCAAGCAAGGGCGAGGAAAAAAATTGACCTTTTGGTGCCGATGTCGACATGTTCTAAACGGAGGCGTCGAGCTCGCCGCAATTGGCCATTGGGGCCAAGCAGCTTGACCTCGTGCAGGACGGCCTCCTTGCGGCGGCAGCAGCAGCAGCACCACCAGCACAGCCAGAAAGTCTGTGTTACGCCAGACAGAAGCATTAAAGGCAAACTGTGTCACGTGTACTATATGTAATTCATGGAGTATTGGTAGTGATCATTGATGACCACAGAAAACTACATTGTCCCCTCACTTTCTTCCAGCAAAACATATTCAATCCCTACAAAAAAGGAACCAGGAAGTCAAACACAATGGCAAAGGGCATAAGAGGAGCACAAAGTATTAAACCGGGAAAACGCTCTTTGCCACATCATCCTCCAAAAAATAGTGTGACCATCTTCTTCATGGGTATTTTATTTGGTAATAGTAACTAGGCATGTTATTTCAACATTATCAGAAGCTATTATAAGTGAAAATCAAAACCAGAACATTCAAGATTTATAGACCTTGGTGTGGCAGGGAAGAACCGTGAGCCCCTCGTCGCCACGGGGAGAACGCCATCATCATACCGCTCCTTTGGTGGCCTGGTCTCTCCTCCCTGGTGAGAGGCATGGCACCAAAATTCATTACTGGATAGAAGGAACAGGGTGTGATACAACTCTGAACAATAGCAAAACAATAAAAGGGCCATCTAACCCCGTGCCAGAGCTAAATGTACCCCAAAATAGTTTAAGAAGAGTATTTGACAACTGAGGACTAAGGTTCTCAACTTTTCACATACAAGCATTACTGGCTCATTGCAAGATAATAAATGGCAACATCGACCCAGAGCAAAGAAATGTCACCAAAATTAGCATGACATTCAAGATTTATTTAGTCTTAATAAGTAATAACACACACTACATCCCTTTCTCATGATCTGCAAAGTGATGGCATATTGCAGCATTGTGTGCGCATAGTGAAACTACAGTAACCTACTATGAATGTAGAATTTGATGCAAAGCCTGATAAGGAGAACTCAAATATTGTTTTTCATACAGAAGCTTGGTTCTGGACATGTAAAGAGCTCAAATACTTATCTTTCTAACTCAACACAGCCTCAAATACAAGTCGCCCTAGCATGCTGGTGCCCATTTTCAGAAAGTACGAAAATAGGAAGAAATTGGATAGCATAGCACGCATGGCAGCAATCAATTGGAGCGCGAGCAAAGACAAAATTCGACCTTTTATGAGAGTATCGACGTATTCTGCACGGAGGTGTCGAGGTCGCGGTGGTTGGGCTTGGGGGCGGGTAGCTTGACCTCATGCATGACGGCCTCCCTGCAGCAGCAGCGCCAACGGCTGGGTCACAAACCGCAATAGGCGAGCCGTGCTGCGTGTAGAAAAGCTCTTGCACCATGAGCTCCTCGTCGCTGCTCTTGGACCCACGAGGAGCACACATAGATGTCCATCATCTTTCCACAGCTTGGCTGGCCCTGATCTCTCCTCCCTGGATAAGGACGTGGCACCGACTTAGTACAGAATTGGCTGGATACAAGGAACAAGGTGTGGATAACTCTGAACAGCAGCAAAACAACAAGGTTGACCTGAAAAGACAGGAGCAGCGACAGGTCGTCCTTGCCGAACCGAACCATACATAGCCGAGTTGGACGGCGGCCGTCCTTGGGGCTGCCTCGGTTGACGGAGGAAAATCCCGGTGGAGTTGGTTGCGTCCTGGTGGGAACCCTAGCATCTCGGGCGGGAGAAGTGGTTGGGGCGGCGTGGATTGGATTGGAGGGAGGAGGGCGGCGGTGGAGGTGGTTGGGGCGAGAGAAGAGGGCCGGCGTTGGGTAGGCGGCGGCGCTGGTTTTGAATGGTGAGAGAGGGGAGGGGGGCCTGCGGCGTGGAAGGAATGGAAGGGAATAGGGCGGGCGTCGACGCCGGTGAGCGGCGCGGTCTAGGGTGGCCGGGCCGGCGAGCGAGGAGGAGCATCAGCGAGCGGCGGCGCGGCGTTGTCCTCTGATTTCTCTTTTTCGGGAAGGAGAGGAAAAACATGAAACGGATGGATGTCTTGATTCACGCCTCTTTTACCGTGCGGTGTGGTATTCAATGGGGAAACCCGATCGTCGACGCCCGCCCCTTCCTTCCCCTCTGCTTGCGGTCAAACTGAATTGAATTGCTAATTCTTTTTTATCGCAAAAAAGAAAAACTGAATTGAATTGCCGGAGTAAATTAAAAGGAATGGGTTCGATCGAGGCTTGGGTCGATTCGATGCGTCGCTCGTTTCCAGGGCCACCCGCTGCTGTCTTCTGTTGTGTTGGGCCTCATGGGCCAGATAAAATAGGCAGTAAACCACCTCCGCAAGGGCCCTTTCACCCCCGACGAGGAGCGCCTCATCCTCCGCCTCCACGGCGTTCTTGGCAACAAGTGGGCACGCATCTCATCGCAGGTACGTACAGACGTGATAACCCCGGCCTTCATTTTCTTCCATCTTGTTGTTTGATCACTGACTAGCTCATCGTGACAATGATGTCTTCCTGGTGTGCGTGTGTGATGAAGCTGCCGGGGAGGACGGACAACGAGGTCAAGAACTACTGGAACACGCGCGTCAAGCGCCGGCTGCGCGCCGGTCAGTCGCTCTACCCGCCCGACATCGAGCGGGAGATCGCCATCCTGCGCGCCCAGAACCCCTTCGCTGACGCCGACGGCAACATCGCCACCCACGCCATGCCGCTGGTCTCCGACCCGTTCGCGCTGCCGCCGAGGGCGCCATCGTCCACGTCGGCATCGGCCACTCACTCGTCGCCGCTCATAAACCAGAACTACCCGCTCCTCAACCAAATGCAGGGGATGCAGCAGGTGCGCCACCACCACACCAACCATCACCCGCAGCCGGTGTTCCATCCTCACCATGGCGGCTTCAGATCAGCGGGTCTCCCCCCGTTGCCCACCAGAGCGCGCGAGCCCCCTTCGAACCAAATCGACACGGCGAGCTACAGCGATGGCCTGCTCGAGGCGATGCTGCTCGGCGACGACGACCATCACCTCCTCCCCCGTCCCAACCAAGCCATGTGCAGGGCGGGCTCCATGCCCGAACTCATGTACGGCAGCGGCGGCGCTAGCGCGAGCGACAGCGACGTCACCTCGCAGTTCCCTCCTCCCGACGACATTCAGCACCCGCATCATGACGGGAAATGGGACTTCCTCTTCGGTCAGTCAGTGCGTTCATCTTGATAACAAAATTGTGTTTTGAAAATCAACTAGATGCTGACTATGCACTCTAACCTGCAGATGACGTGAAGCCGACGATGAGGAGGGCGGTGAGCGCGGCGGAGAATGAGAGCACCGGCATGCTTGGTGTCGCCCCAGTATCTATGCCGGGGGAGTGGTTCAGCACCAACGGCGGTTCACCAGGATCTGTTGTCACCACCGCCGACGATGAGTTTGGTCTCGAGATGCAACAACTGATTACATCGTTGCCGTTGTCAACCGACGAGCTTAACTGGAACGCTTGATTCAAAAAAGAGAGGAGGACTGTTAAAGATATAGGAGTTGGTGTTTATTTGAAAAATGCCTTCTTTTTGTATCGAGTCGTATTGTCGGATGTTGCGTATTGATGCTATAAGACGTTGCGCGCCTCTTGATCATCTTCGGAGTTCAATACAGGCAGAAAGGAAATTCCTCTTAGAGAGGGAACTTGATCGGGAGTGGTGTTTTGCAACATAGGAGGCATATGCTCCCTATATTTTGAAATACATGTTACACATATTTTAAATTTAAAAAAAATTAAAACAAAAAATTCGCACATATATCTTCACGTGCTATGCACTCAAAAAGTTGTTTCATAAAAAATTAACTTCTCATGTGACGTGTGTGAAAATATAAAATTCAGTGCTAAAAATAATGCTTTTCACAAGATAATTTTTCTCTTTTTTTACATAGACCACAAAAAATATTGATTTTTCATGAAACTTGATGAACGCACATATATCATGGAGATGTACATGTAGAATTTTTTTCAAAAATGTTCGACACTTTAAAATATGATTTTTTGGTAGAGGGAGCATATGCACCCGGGAGCCAAATTAAATTTGCGAACTTGATTGCTCAATGCGTGTAACATTTGTAGCGTTCTCCTTCCGTCACGTATCAGATATATGTACATCCGTAAGATGAAAAATGCACCCAAGTGGTTTATCGAAAAATGCACGATCAAAAAGGTTATAGAGCTAAGACAACTGAAACAAAAAGGGACAAAGATCTAGACATAGCTAAGAGTAACATCGAGGCCCTTCAATGTCACGACTCTAGTTAGTGTTTCTCAAACAAATTTCCTAAAAAACATACATATCAATCCCAATTGGTGTTGATCTTTCATCAAAACATGAATTCCTTGCACTCGAGGGAAAAAATGGGCTTATGTTTAAGGTGGAATTTGAGAAAGCTTGTGACAATATAAAACGGACATTTGATCATCAGTTTGGAAAATCAGCGGATTCCCTGATATGTGGTGTGATTGAGTGATGCAAACAATTAGAGGTGGGCATGTTGGGGTCAAGGTCAATAGTAATAAAAAATCCTGTTTCAGAACTCATTAAGGGCTTAGACAAGAAGATCCCATGTCTCCCTTAACTCTTGATCTGGCACTTGATGCTTTGGAAGTTCTCAAGCAAAAAAAAATTGTTACAAGTTTGAATCTTGAGTTTGTAAATGGTTGTTTGGTCATACTACAATATGCAGATTTCATGATTTTATTATTACATGATGGGCCTAAAGCCCACATAAAAGTTCCAAACTATTTTTAGATCAACCATTCTTAAGAGTTTCACCTTATGATGTTTTTCTTGTGTTTGTTTTTGCTCAGACTTCGTGTACAATGCGTTTTCCATTTTAGGTTGTATGCATCTTGTTATGGGTAGACCGGATGTGAACTCTTATATGCTGTAGTGTTTTAATGCAGCTTTGAGTTAATAAACCTATCTTAATTAATTGAAAAATGCCCATTAACTTTACTATTTGTATGGCAAGGGCAGCGGATTATTACACACCATAAGTCCATAATTAATTAATCATAGATGTGTACGACTCCTACACCTGTGGCACCTTATCGAGAGATATCTTGCCTACAAAGTTGGTCGAGAGGCTTCCGAAGAAGAGGTTCCCGTCATACTCAGTCACTGAAGTGATGAAGTTGATGACCTTCCCTTTCGAGTCATCAAGCACCCGGATGATCTCTCCACTCTCCGACACCTGCGCCACCATTGCTCCTTTCCCTGTCTCCTTGAGAACATCGAGAAGCGCCGGGAATGACGATGCGACTCTCTTGGTAAAGGTCCAGCGCGTTACCAGGTCTATCCATGGCGACCTCAGCTGCATTTTCAGTACCGTGAAATCTTAGACTTTTTTTCTAATGGTCATATTGATATATCGATTATATCCAAACTGGTGTGGTGGAAGTAGGTGAAAAACCTGGATAAGGGCAATCCAGAAGGACCCGTCTGGCGCTAGATGGATGTTATCCGGAGACCCTGGGAGGTTTTCGATGAAGGTTTCCGCCTTGCCAGACTTGTCCCCTTTCAGCCATAGCTTGGAGCATCTGAACCTGCACATCCACAAAATTGCATTGTCATTTGTCAGTTACGACATCAGCGATGAGCCGGCGGATGTACTGCATTGATCTTAGATAGTGCTTGTTCACGTACCTCCACGACTCACAGACGATGATGAAGGTCTCGTCCCGCGACAAGGCGACGCCGTTGGCGAAGGCGAGGTTGTCAAGCACGACGGACACCTTGCCAGTGCCTTGGTCGTACTTGAGGAGGCGGCCGGTCGAGCTGGCCTCCATGAAGTCCAAGACCCACTGGTCGAAGCCGAACCTGGCGCTGCCGTCACTGAAGTAGATCGTGCCGTCGGATGCCTCAATGGCGGCGTCGGCAAACCTGACGATGGCAGAAGTCGGAGAAACGCTCGGTACAGATTCATGGAAAGTAGGTTCTTGCAGTTGAAGATGAATGTAACCTGATCGGGGAGCCTTCCACCGTCGAGGCAAGGATGGTCACGCGTCCCTCCTCAACTCTCAGTAACCCCTGAAAAAATCACATGGATGGAGAAACAGTTGATCGGTCCAGTCTGCGGATCGACATGGCACCAACACCACAAAAGAAATGATTTGGTCATCCGGCTGGTGCAGGCAGGCAGGCAGCAGCCGCCGGCACTTTACCTTGTAGGCGTCGCAGACTAGCATGCTGTGTTAGGAAATAAACCGCGCGTATGTGTGCGTGCGTGGCGTGCGTGTGTCTAGTTCTAGTCGTGTTCGTGTTCAGGTTGGTTCGAGCCGGTTTGTGGCGTCGTAGGGAGCAGGTAGTAAGCGCAGGGTAGGCCGAGGTCTCGCGGATGAGGTAGACTCACGATCGAGAGAAGATGGATCGCGGCGTACGCGCGCCGGAGCGATCGGAAGTTGCTTGGGTACCACGTTGATGAAGTTGCGTGGAAGCTACGTTTCAGCTTGCGTGGGTGCTGCGTTGCTCAGCTATAAAAAGGCTTGTAATCTGTCCAGATTTGGGGTGGAGAAATAAAGAGTAAAAAGGGGCTGTACGTGCGGCCGGAAAAACAACTCCCGTATTTCTTCTACCTACGTCTTGTGTATGTGCGCGAGATCAATCTGAGAGAGAGCTAGCTAGTCTAGCCCCAACATTTGGTATCAAAGCCACGGCAATGGCGTTGGTTCCGCACGGTGGTGGCGCCGGGGGGAGCGCGATGCCGCTCTTCTGTCCGATACTCACCCGCGACAACTACACCGTCTGGGCGATCAAGGTCGAGGCCAACCTCGACGTGCAGGGCGTCTGGGAGGCGGTGGTTCCGGAAGACTCGACGGCGGCGGTCGATCCGGAGAAGAACAAGAGGGCGAGGGCATACCTGCTCGGCGCGCTCTCGGAGGACATTCTCCTGCAGGTGTCTTCAAAGAAGATGGCGGCGGCGATCTGGGAGTGCCTCAAGGCGCGGTTCGTCGGCGCGGATCGCGTCAAGGCAGCTCGGCTGTCGACGCTTCGCGGCGAGTTCGATCGGCTGATCATGGCGGACGACGAGGAGCTGGACATCTACGCCGGCAAGATCGGCTGCATGGCCGCCAAGTTTGCAAGCCTCGGCGGGACGCTGACCGACGCCCAGATGGTGAAGAAGCTGCTCGACACCGTCCCGGACTCGCTGTTCGCGGCGGTGGCCGGCATCGAGCAGTTCTGCGACGTCGAGACCATCTGCTTCGACGACGTGCTCGGGCGTCTCAAGGCGTTCCAGGAGCGGACAGAGCGGCGCAAGGCGGCTGTTGGCGGAGAGCGTCGTGGCGACCAGCTACTGCTCACGGCCGCTCAATGGGAGGCACGACGCCGTCAGCGCGGCGGTGGCCACGACCACGACGACGACGACGACGGGAGCAGCGTGGCCTCGGGAGCGAAGGGGCGGCGCGGCAAGTGCTGGAATTGTGGCGTTCGCGGCCACTTCTCCCGTGACTGCCGGCAGCCCAGGAAGGAGAAGGCGCTCCTCGCAGACGTGGAGGACCATCCGTGTCTCCTGTAGGTCGCGGTTTAGGGGGAGATTGTTAGGAAATAAACCGCGCGTATGTGTGCGTGCGTGGCGTGCGTGTGTCTAGTTCTAGTCGTGTTCGTGTTCAGGTTGGTTCGAGCCGGTTTGTGGCGTCGTAGGGAGCAGGTAGTAAGCGCAGGGTAGGCCGAGGTCTCGCGGATGAGGTAGACTCACGATCGAGAGAAGATGGATCGCGGCGTACGCGCGCCGGAGCGATCGGAAGTTGCTTGGGTACCACGTTGATGAAGTTGCGTGGAAGCTACGTTTCAGCTTGCGTGGGTGCTGCGTTGCTCAGCTATAAAAAGGCTTGTAATCTGTCCAGATTTGGGGTGGAGAAATAAAAGAGTAAAAAGGGGCTGTACGTGCGGCCGGAAAAACAACTCCCGTATTTCTTCTACCTACGTCTTGTGTATGTGCGCGAGATCAATCTGAGAGAGAGCTAGCTAGTCTAGCCCCAACATGCTGCCGTCGGCGGAGGGCGCGATCCCGAGAAGACCTGAGCCGCCGACGAACCGCCAGCGCTCCCACGTCCCGTTGGGTTGCATCCTCTGCAACCACCCGTCCCTCGTCGCCGTGTACAGCGTCCCGCCCGCCGCCGCGTCTACGTACACGTCCTCCGGCCCGCTCAACTGCCCCTCCCCCAGCTTCTCCAGCCCCTACACGCGCGTGCCACCATCAGCGAAACATATGGCACGGCATAATTGATCGGTGCACGAAAGAATACGTGGTAGAGCCTATAACCTGAAGGAGGTTGTTTGGAGGCGGGTAGGCGGCGGAGGGCGGCGTCGGCGACGGGACTGGTTGGATGGGGCAATTGAGCACCACATGGACCGCTAGCGACACGACCACGGCCACCGCTGCCGTGCCGAATTGACCGCCCGGCGCCATGAGCGACGATCGACGACGTCTGAACTGGCTGGAAGGCGAAGCAGCGGCGAGTGATGGACTGGTTGGAAGCGGGTCGATCGCCCCGGTTTAAGTAAACTTGTGGAGCTCTAGCTTTTGTATCTTTGGGACATGAGCTAACCGGATCTGTTCCAGCTTGTCTCGCAGGCAGGTCACCATTGATCACGTCAAGAGCTGGCGCGTGCGGGACCACATAGCACCGATCGATCGAGCGGTGAGCAGGCCCGTATGCGCGCGTGTATCTGATGCTGGCATAGCATGGGCGTCAGCGTTACCGGCCTGGACTGGCTGGCTTTGGCTGCGTTGCTGCCTGGCTGGCCTTGTAGCTAGACAAGCTTGTTGCTATCTGCCGAGCCGTGGGGTGATTCATGTTCTTATATACTAGCAGGTCGCGCGCCTCCCGCCTCTGGGATCCTCTTTTCCGTTTGTTTGTGTTGTTGCTATCGATCAAACTACTAATCTTTTCTGGAGATTTTCACTTCTATTCATACAAACATTACGAGTACAATATCCTTGTGTTTTCTGGGAGCTTCTCACCTTAACCTCTACTCCCTTTCTAGCCCCCTAAAATATTTGGCTACTTTACAGTTTACTCCCTCACTAACTATATATCTACAACATCTACAAGTATTCTTCAACACTCCCCCTCAAGATGGGGCAAATGCATCATACAACCCCATCTTGTTACACAAAACAGAGAAAATTTTATCAGGTAAACCTTTGGTTAAAATATCCGCAAGCTGATTTGATGAACTCACATAGGGCATGCAGATAATTCCTCGATCCATCTTCTCCTTGATGAAAGGCCTGTCAATTTCAATATACTTTGTGCGGTCATGCTAGATAGGATTATTTGCAATGTCAAGTGATGCTTTATTAATGGTTTTGACTCAAACAATCCCAGCTCCAACAAAAGGATTCTCAACCATAACACTTCACATACTCCATGCGCCATAGATCTAAACTCTGCTTCAGCCGTAGAACGCGCTACCACACTTTGCTTTTTTCATGTTACTAAGTTTTCTCCAACAAAAGCACAATAACCAGACGTTGACCGCCTATCATCTAAACGACCAGACCAATCTGCATCTGAGTAACATTCCACTTGTAGATTTCCATTAGATATATAACAGACCGCCACCTGGGCACCATTTGACATATCTAATAATTTTGATTACATCATTCATATGACGGGTTCTTGTTACCCTCCAAAACCCACCGACGGGCAATGGCTAAGCAACACGAAGAGCCGGGAGGCTCCCAAGGCCGCTTAGTGGACCCTGGCACCTCGCGTCGTCCCGCAAATCTTCCAGCCACGTCCTGGCGGTTGCTGCCACCTGACCTAGACCCGATCGGAAGGTGTTAGAGTGCTTCGATTTTTCCCGCATGGTAGACACGTAAACATTAAATACGAGCCCTATCGGCTCTTTTCCCTGTGGATCAAAGAGCCGATCGCCCCGTGGTTCACGTTGGATTTACAATGACACGGGGATCCTGCTTGATCAAAACAAAGCTAAACCGATCTACGACGTTTAGGATTTTCACCGCATAACCGGAACGTCCTACGTGTGATCGGGCCTAGCAGCTACGGAAGATGATGCAAACTACCCCTACGAGAGGCCTAAAAACCAACATAACGTTGATTCCCGGAACATCCCTAGGACGGTGAACAACATCTAACGCACTACCGGATCCTCCGACCCCAACATAAGGCCTAACTATGCAGATATTAAACTAATCCTTGCGGGGCAAGGAGCAACTATAACGGATCGGATCTACTAAGTAACGAACAAGCAAGATGCTGCCCTTACACTGGATAGGTGTAAGGGCCTAGGTGTCGAGGGACGGCATTGCCACGCAGATATGCACGAGAAAGCATCAATGCAAGCCCCTAAACACCTAAGGATAAATAGTATGCTCGCCATCAACAAGGCTTCAACGAGCGTATAAGGTAGACGAATAAACGTGGTGCTGCCTAGATCGCAAGGATCTAGGCAGCATGGTGCTTACCCGGGAGAAACCCTCGAAGAAAGGGGTGGCGATGCGCCTGATTTGTGTTGGTTGAACGATGATTGTCCTCCTTTTCCGATAACCCTAGATACATATTTATAGTCCAAGGGACTTTCTAATTGAGGCGTGCACCTAACCGTGCACGGGCCAAACTCTATCTCTTAATCTAAATTACAATGCGATCTATTATATTACAGATACACGGGCGATTTAGTCCAAACTCTTAGCGCAAGGCCGCTCAAGATGCTCCACGTGTACGTCCTTCAAACCCATCTTCACTTACGGCCCATCTCCGATTTGGCCAAAATCCGGTGATAACACATGCCCCCTGGTTTTGGTAATGATAATATCAAAACCATCTTTTTCCTTCGAGGGGTCGTGTCATGGCAGAGCAGAACCGTCGCAGTATTCTTCATCATGACTCTTGCCTTCTCAACTTCTGCACGATGGACGGCTTTGGCATCATGTCTTCGAGAACCGTCATAGCATTAAATCTTCGCTGCATCCCCTTTATTTATCTGTGCGCGGTTCGCCACTTCATCCCCTTGCTCTGTTCAGCCCACCAAAAAACCCTCTTACTACAATGTCTTCTTCTTCCTCTACCTCCTCGGTCTCTCCCTCCGATCTTCGCCGAAGAATGAAGACGACCCCACTCCGGGGCGAACCCCATCTCCTCCAACAAGAAGGGGGAACAAGTGAAGAAGGAAGAGGCCCCTCCTCCGCCAGGCACCCGCCGACGGCATGTGGGCGGGAGGACGATGATGATGACGAGGAAGGAGAAGAAGAGGAGGAAGATGATTCCTCCTCTTCCGGGGTATCCGACAAAGCGTTTCCGGGGACAATGAGAATGATGATGATGACGAGGAAGAAGAGGCTCCAGCCGAAGACCTGGGTAGCAGCGACGAGAAGTCTCCGAAGCAGCGACGGCGGCTCCACGACGATGAGGCCGGCGATTAGCATTAGTTAGTACCCTCCAATCGGCTCTTCTTTTGTTCTTCCTTTCTTGAGCAATCGGCTCTTCATTGTAAAGATCCTCTCTTATTAATGAAGAAAATTTCTCTCAATCCCCTTTGCTTTCTTGTCAATTTGCCGATTGTTCAACGAAGTCATTCAAAAAGCCGATGGCAAAGCATCGGCCTGTATTCCAAACGCGATTCCAGGCGAAACAGCTGCCTTTCCACGGTCAAACAGATACAGACCATGTTCAGATGTTCAGAATATCCTTCAATCTCTAGAGTCGATGACCGTGTGTTCAGAATATCCTTCAATCTCTAGAGTCGATGACCGTGCATCGGCTATATTTTTCTCATTATATATTTTGTGTTTTTGTTTTTTTACCGGCCGATTTCATACAATCGGCCCCCATTTGATTTTTTTACTGGCCGATTTGTGTATCGGCCTCCATATCTTTACTGTCCATCATCCCACATACTTGGGAAATACTTCTTGAGATGCTGGCCGTTGACGGCCACGGGAACTTCACGCCATCCAACATCTCGAGCATGTACGCATTCCCCTTCGAACTTGGACAACGTATACGGCCATGCCAATTCGGAGACCATTTACCATACTCTTTATCCCTCGTCCCCAACGGCAATACAGCTTCCCATACCAAATCATCAACTTGGAATTCTTTTGGCTTCACCTTCTTATTATATGCCTGAGCTACCTTGGCTTTATTCTCCTTGATCTTCTCGAGTGACCATAGCCTAAGCTCCGTCGCATCCTCAATGCTGTCACTTATCAGGGCTACATATTCTTCAGCTAGATCATTCTGAAACGTGACCCGCCTTGACCCCGCCTTGACTTCCCAGGGTAACACAGCTTCTTGTCCATAGACCAGCTGGTACGGGGTGGTTTTGATTGCTCCATGACACGACATACGGTAAGCCCACAACGCCTCCGACAACACCTCATGCCATCGTTTAGGGTGCTCGTCGATTTTCCTCTTGATCAACTTGATCAAGCTTTTGTTGGATGCTTCGCCTGCCCGTTTGCTTGAGCATAATATGGAGACGATCGGATTAACTTGATCCCCATGCCATCGCAGAACTCTTTCATCTCTTTCGAAACGAAGACCGAACCTCCATCGGTCGTAATAGTTTGGGGAATCCCGAATCTATGAATGACATGTTCCAATACGAACTTGATAACGTCTTCCGATGCTACTTTCTTCATGGGGACCGCTTCCACCCATTTCGTGAAGTAATCTGTAATGGCCAGAACCCATCTATGGCCCTTGCTCGATGAAGGATGAATTTCTCCGATCATATCCATACCCCATCCTCGGAATGGCCAAGGCTTGATGATAGGATTCATTGCTGATGCGGCACCATCTGAATGCTCCCAAACTTCTGACATGCTTGACAACCTTTATAATACTGAAGCAATCTTCAAGCATGGTAGGCCAATAAAATCTGAGCGCCTAATCAGCCATTTCATCTTATGGGCCGACTGGTGGGTTCCACAAGCGCCCTCGTGCACCTCGTGCAAGAGCCGATTGGACTCGGCTGGCCCCAGACACTTGAGAAGTAATCCTTCCAAAGTTCTATAAAACATGTCATCGCCAATCAGTACGTACTTCATGGCTCTGCATCTTGTACGCTTAGGTGCCCCCGAGCCGGATCCTTCAAGTAATTGAAGATATCGGCTCTCCAATCATCTGGTTCCAGGAATTGTACTTGAAAATCGGCTTCTCCTGCTACATCCTTGTACCCTGACGCTGTTTGTGCGAGGTCGTTTGCCTCAGTATTCTGCAACCTTGGGATCCAATTTAAGCTTATATACCTGAACTGTGCCATTAGCTCACGGCATTGTGCCCAAAATGGGAAGAGTGACTCGCTTTCGCACTTGTATTCTTCGTGAGCTGAGAAATCACCAATTTGGAATCTCCAAAGATCTCAACTGCTTCAGCCCCAGCTTCCAGGAGTAACTTCATTCCCTTGCAGATCGCTTCATACTCAGCCACGTTGTTGGTGGGGTCAGCCAACTTGATAGAAAAGGAGTATGTTGCCCCCGAGGCGACACGAGTAGCACGCCGATGCCGCAACCATCCTCACAAACCGATCCATCGAAGAACATGGCCCATGCACGCACCGATAGTGCTGCTACGTCCGTGTTTATTCGTTCAGCAATCAGATCTGCTAGCGCCTGTCCCTTGACTGCCTTTGCCGGTTGATACCGGATTTCAAACTCCGATAATGCAAACATCCATTTGCCGAGTCGGCCTTTAATACAGGAGCCGACAACATGTGATTGATGACGTCTGATTTGCATATAACGATGATATCGGCTGACACCAGGATGTGTTGGATCTTGGTGCAGGTGAAGAACAGACAGAGGCACAACTTCTCAATTTCAGGGTACCTTGTTTCTGCGTCCAACATCCTTCTGCTGAGGTAAAACCACTTTTTCCAGGCCATCATAAACCTGCACCACCACCGACGCGATGGAGGTGTCAGCCACCGACAAGTAAATATAGAATGGCCTGTCTGCCGCGGCGGAACTAACACGGGTGGCTTGGTCAAGTATTCCTTAATATCGTCAAAGGCTTGTTGTTCTGCCCCCCGGAACTCTTCATCGGGCTTGATTTTGACCAAGCCCATAAACCTCAATTCGCCCAGACAGGTTGGAGATAAACCTTCACGAAATTAATTTTGCCGATGAGACATTGGAGCTCCTTCTTTGTGGTGGGCGGCTTCATCGTACCGCCTCTTGACTTTTTAGGCCGATCTCAATCCCACGCTCGTGGACCAAGAATCCTAGGAACTGACCGGCCGTCACACCAAAGGCGCACTTCTTTGGATTCATTCTCAGTCCGAACTTCCGAGTTTGGTCCAGGACTTGTCGCAAATCCTCTAAGTGTCCGTCTGTCGCAACAGACTTCACCACCACGTCGTCGATGTAAATCTCCACCAACTTGCCAATTAGATCATGGAAGATGTAGTTCATGGCTTTTTGGTATGTTGCGCCGGCGCTTCAGTCCAAACGTCATGACCACATATTCAAACAAGCCTACCGAGCCTGGCACTCGAATGCAGTCTTGTGTATATCCTCCGGAGCCATGAAAATTTGGTTGTAGCCAGCATTGCCATCCATGAAACTTAATATTTTATGACCAGCAGCTGCATTGATCAGGTCTCTGCTACGGCATCGGATACTCGTCCTTCGGAGTGGCGCGTTAAGGTTCCGAAATCTATGGCTACGCGCCATCGGCCGTCCTTTTTCTCCACAGGCACAACATTAGAAATCCATTCAGCGTACCTGCATGGCCTGATGAATCCGGCGTCCAGCATCTTCTTGATCTCCTTCTTGACTTCTTCCAAGACTTCGGTCTTCATCTGTCGCGCTCGCTGAAACGGCCGAAATCCTTTCTTCGAGGGAGCCGTGCTCAATGATGCTCCTGTCTAACCCAGCATCTCTGTATAATCCCAGGCCAAACAACTGGGTACTCTTTTAACAGGCTATCATCGGCCCTCGATGTGGGTCTAATTTTTTGCGATAAACGTTGGTCGTGGCTTGTCCCCAGGACCAATATCAATCTCTTCTAGCTCGTCCGCTGATGTAAACCCATAACCCAGCTTTCCATCGCTTGCGGTCAATGTTGAACACCGGCAAAGCGTATGTTGAGGATAATGGCCGATCGCTGAGATCGGCCTCCTTTTCCATCGTAATGCTTAATGAGAGCTTACAACTTCTTAGTCTCTTATTATGGTGACGTGACTTGCTGGAGGCACGTTCACCACGTCTTGGGTCATAAATCTCTGACGAGATCCTGAACACTGTGTTTGTACCAGCCGACGTCTCACGTCGGCATCGCCGATGCTCGTGCATCGGCTTTCGCCTGTTTTGGGCGCCATACTTTCTTCGGCGAGCGCGCCTTCGCCTCCAATGTTTGCTGAACTTTCACGGCCAGATCGGGCCGTGCCTTCCTTAACGTGTACAGTGCGTGCTCGGCTTCTTCCAGGTTTCGCAGCCGCTGCACTCTACGCTTCGAGAGTGGCGAGTCCATCAGGGCACCACCTTGTCGGTGACATATCTTCTTCATCCGACTCCTCAAAGTCTTCTTCTTGAGATGACTCAGCTCGTTTGTTATGAGGCGGAGAGGCCCTAGACGCTCGAACACCGAATCTACATTTGTCCTCTTCCTTTGTTGCACTCGGGCAGTTCTCGATTGTTGGCAATCGGCTCATTCCTGAGTCCCAGAATGTTTGAAGAAGGACAGTCCAGTGCTTATCCACGTTGTCTTGCTCCCTTGACCTCCCTCTAGCGTAGTTCGTACGTCGTTGTTTCTATCATACTGACGTACCTCCTGACTGCATCAGACCGACGATATCTTTCATCGCCCTCGTCGTAGCGCCGACGTCGGTCATACTGCTGTTCACATTTGTTGATGAGATGCGCGGAGAGTGGGCGTTGATATCGCGTGCTTCTCACCTCCTCCTCGGTTAGGCACCGTCTGTCATCATCTTGGGACCGGTCGTGTGGAACGGCCTCTTCTTTATCTTTGCCACTAGAGTGGCTGCTCTCTGCTTTGTCCGCGCTATGGCAGTTCACCAGCCTGCCATGTTGACACTAAAGGAGAACCCTGGCTCCCTTATGGAGTGGCTGAGATCTACCGTGTTGACGCCATGCAACGGACACGTGTTTCCTTTGAGCTTGACGTTGTGAGAACGGGTTGTCTCAAAGGAGCCGATGAGTTCGGCTTCACGGATGGCCTTCAGCTCATCGTATTTCATCTTGTGCTCCGCAGGGAGATCCTCGTATGTGATCTGTTCCTCTGCCATCTCGGATGTCGGTGTTGACGTGGATGTTGCAGATGTCCCACCGGGCGTGCCAATGTGTTACCCTCCAAAACCCACCGACGGGCAATGGCTAAGCAACACGAAGAGCCGGAGGCTCCCAAGGCCGCTTAGTGGACCCTGGCACCTCGCGTCGTCCCAAATCTTCCACCACGTCTGGCGGTTATGCCACCTGACCTAGACCCGATCGGAAGGTGTTAGAGTGCTTCGATTTTTCCTGCATGGTAGACACGTAAACATTAAATACGAGCCCTATCGGCTCTCAGGTTTCGTGGATCGGCTCAAAGAGCCGATCGCCCCGTGGTTCACGTTGGATTTACAATGACACGGGGATCCTGCTTGATCAAAACAAAGCTAAACCGATCTATGACAGTTTAGGGTTTTCACCGCATAACCGAACGTCCTACGTGTGATCGGGCCTAGCAGCTACGGAAGATGATGCAAACTACCCCTACGAGAGGCCTAAAACCAACATAACGTTGATTCCCGGAACATCCCTTGCAGGGACGGTGAACAACATCTAACGCACTACCGGATCCTCCGACCCCAACATAAGGCCTAACTATGCAGATATTAAACTAATCCTTGCGCAAGGAGCAACTATAACGGATCGGATCTACTAAGTAACGAACAAGCAAGATGCTGCCCTTACACCTGGATAGGTGTAAGGGGCTAGGTGTCGAGGGACGGCCACGCAGATATGCACGAGAAAGCATCAATGCAAGCCCCTAAACACCTAAGGATAAATAGTACACGCCATCAACAAGGCTTCAGACGAGCAGATAAGGTAGACGAATAAACGTTGTGCTGCCTAGATCGCAAGGCAGCATGGTGCTTACCCGGAGAAACCTCGAAGAAAGGGGTGGCGATGCGCCTGATTTGTGTTGGTTGAACGATGATTGTCCTCCTTTTCCGATAACCCTAGATACATATTTATAGTCCAAGGGACTTTCTAATTGAGGCGTGCACCTAACCGTGCACGGGCCAAACTCTATCTCTTAATCTAAATTACAATGCGATCTATTATATTACAGATACACGGCGATTTAGCCCAAACTCTTAGCGCAAGGCCGCTTCGAAGATGCTCCACGTGTACGTCCTTCAAACCCATCTTCACTTACGGCCCATCTCCTGATTTGGCCAAAATCTGGTGATAACAGTTCTATGATCATGCATGAATTGACTAACAACACTAACAATAAATGCAATATCAGGTCGAGTATGGGAGAGATAAATTAACTTCCAACAAGTCTTTGATAACGCTCTCGGTCTACAGGTGATCCAGCTTCACTCATGAGACGATGATTTTGCTCAATTAGTGTAGAAACTGGACGACATCCAGTTAATCCAATTTCTTTTAAAAGGTCTAAGACATATTTCCGTTGAGATAAATAAATACCTTTCTGGCTTCTAACGACTTCAATTCCAAGGAAACAACGCAATTTCCCAAGATCCTTGACTTCAAATTCTTGGGCAAGTTTACCCTTGAGATGTTCAATTTCCTTCTCATTGTCCCCTATAATAACAATGTCATCAACATAAATTATTAATATAGCTAGTTTTCCCTCATGACGTTTCTAAAATAGAGTATGATCCGCATTACTCTATTTGTAGCCCATTTGAGTTATAGCTTGTTTGAATCTATCAAACCAGGCTCAGGGTGACTATTTAAGACCATATAATGAATGATACAGTCTTAAGACTTTGCCTTTGGTTTGACTAGTGTTAAAACCACGTGGTAGAAGGTGGTCAGAATCCCGATCCTACTACCGGAATTCTACAATTTGACGATCTTACATCACCGTATCGATCCAAATCCTACTATGAATCCCAATCGGGTAGAATCCATGTTGAGTCCCGATCCAAATCATAGAATCCTTTACAGTAATGTAGAATCTCGATCCTTTTTATGGATTTTTGATTGTATTAACTCTTTATTTTCCCATGCACTAAACCATACAACAATACTACTTAAACATTCCAAGCACTTTTTACTTGCTTCACTACCTTTTATTTAACTACGAAATCTCAAATGATCTATCGCTAGAACATTATTGTTGTGAACTTTATGTATTATTATTTTTATGTCCATTATACTATTAAAAAAACTTTGTGCGTGATAAAAAATCTTTTGTGAGTAAGTATGGTAGGATCCTAGATTCTACGATTCGATACTACGACTTGATTCTGCCCGACGAAAATTGACCCGACTCCGAATCCCGACTTTGACTACCTATGCATATAAATTTCTTCTTATAGATCCCCGTGAAGAAATGCATTCTTTACATCTAGTTGATGAAGCTCCCAACCAAGATTGGATGCACATGAAATCAAAGTTTTTATTGAATTCATCTTGGCCACAGGTGCAAAAGTTTCTTCATAATCAATTCCATATGTTTGTGTATAACCTTTGTCCACTAAACGAGCCTTACACCGTTCCACTTTGCCATCAGGATTTTGCTTGACTGTAAATATCCACCTACAGCCAACATGTTCATGAGGGAGTTCAACTAGCTTCCATGTACCATTATTTTCCAAGGCTTTCATTTCTTCCATCATTGCACCCTTCCACTTGGGATCTTGTACAACATCTCTCCAGTCTTTCGGTAGGGATGTAGAGTCGAGAGAAGTGAGGAGCCCCTTGAATGATGAGCTGCAGTTTTCATAAGATACAAATATTGCAAGACCATGCTTATAGCCAATACAATCTTCAAGACGTGTCGGAATATTGGTCCGTCTTATTGGCTTTAGTAAAGCAATGGGATAATACCGATGAAGAGTTTGGTTTTGTTACCAGATTTTCCGTTCCTTATCCCGTTGCATCACCAACAGAATCATCTCGCGATATCGGATCCGTATGAGTTGAAGTGCTAGAATTATATTCGGTATCCCCTTCTGTCACTTCAACCTTTTGTTGTGGTAGTGATGACGCACATTCTTCCGGAATAGCTGAGCCATTGCTTTCATCATTAGTACTTGCATTTTTCTCTTCTTCCACTTCAGGTTGAGTCCGAGTAGTGTCTAGCAAAGGAATCAAGACTTGACCAACACAAAGTGGTCCTTCATCAACTTTCTCCACCTCATTATCAATTCCCAGAGTAATTTTGTTGGATGAGATATAATAAGGCTCGTTTTCTTGAAAGGTAACACCATACTCACGAAGAAGCGCCTTTCAGTAGGACTCCAATAGCGATAGCCCTTCTGAGATCCAACAAAAATACACTTGATAGCCCGAGGATCAAGTTTTCCGACAGAGTTCCTGTAATCATGAACAAAACATGTACAACCAAATACTTTTGGAGGCACAACAAATGAATTAGTACCACTTACCCATTCCATTGGAGTTCTAAAGTTCAAAATTCTAGATGGCATGCGATTTATCAGATAAGCTGTTGTTTTAATAGCTTCTCCCTAGAGAAATTTTGGGACATTCATTTCGAACATAATAGATCGAACCACTTCTAATAGATGTCTATTTTCCCTCTCAGCTACTCCATTTTGCGCTGCAGTATCCACACAAGTAGTTTGATGTATAATGCCATTAGATGATAGAAAATAATCAAAGTCTTTGTTAACATACTCTGTTCCATTATCATAACGAAGTACTTTGATTTTTTGCATTATGTTGATTACCAACCAAAGCATAGAAATCCTTAAACGCAGGCAACACCTCACACTTTTGTTTAAGCACATACAACGGCTAAAACCATCAATAAAATTAATACAAACCAGCATTCTCCTAACATAGAGGTTACAGTAGAGGGACCCCAAACATCTGAGTGAACAACCTCAAAAGGATCTCGACTTCTTTCAGTACTACTAGGATAAGTGGCTCGTGTGTATTTTGCTAGTTCATACACATCACATACTAGCTTATCCTAACAACAAGTTGCAAAATATGAGGGGTACATAAAGCCTAGGGCCCGAAAAGACACATGCTCAAGTCTACGATGAAGCAATAACAATTCATTTGTGGTTGATGGGGAGGTAACAGCAAATGTAAGAGGAGATGAGGCATTATCCAGATAATATAGGCCATCATGCTCAATTCCAATCCCAAGTATTTTCCCTATCTCGAGTTACTGAAATACACAGAATTCAGGCTCAAACCAAGCTCCACACTTTACATATTTTGTAGTTGAACTCACAGATCGTTGAATATTAGTTTTAGACTGGCGTTGTTGGGAAACAAATCAAATGTATGATTACAGTTATGCCAAAAACTAATAATGATTCCCCCCCCCCCCCCCCCTCCGCCCAGTAGCTCCCGCGAGTTGTTTTCAACCGGAAGAAAAGACAACTAGACAAGCACACTGTTTTGCGTCGACGCCAAGTCTGATTCCCTAGCGCCCGTCTAAGCAGCTGCGTTGTACATGCCCTAATATCTCTAGCCGCAATAAGGTAGAAGAGTCATGCCATACACTGCTTTATTGAATGACTGTGTTGCTGGACATCGTGGTTAGTTTGGTACAGTTTCAAATTAGTCGAATCTTAACCCCGTAACAGAAAAGGAAATTCAGTTCTTACAAAAACATACAAGATGATTATAAAGATATTAATTGTACAAAACAGAGATATCGATCAACATAAACAAAATAGTTTAACTTCAGTACAACTTGTATTGGCAATAAATAGAGCTTTGTAAGACAATTATTAAGGGTTACATTTGTCTATGCTAATTTTAATAGATTTTAAACAGTCAGAAAATAAACATGCGCTTAGAGAGTTCCACGATGAGTCACAGTTTCAACAAGCTACGGTATAATAAATCTCGTGTCGTTATTTAACTCCCATCTCGTAGGATCAAGAGCCGAAGCTGATGACAACACACGCTATCCCGAGATTATCAGCCTCTTCCGCAAATCAGAGGTACTTGCGAGAGGATAGTTAAACTCGGCAACCTAACCTCACAGAAATGTATACACTGAAAGATTTTTAACGCACCATATAGTGAAATGTCAACCATTATCCTCAGACTCGGCCCAATAATGTCAAGTGGATACAGGGACTACGGGTAGGTTCATCCTGTAAACAGGAAACCCGAGCCGTCTGCACCTCCAAATGTTGGGCATGGCATCATTGGAAAATCACATTTGAAGAGTTTCAGGAGACTAACGCACGTAACTAATTTGATAATATAAATACGCATCTACGAAAATCAGATCGGAATAAGATTACGAATGGATGTGCTAGATCATGGCTCAGATCTTTATAACATGTTCTTCTGTCATGAATTGTCAGAAGCAGAACTGGCGTGTTTGCTAATAGTGTTTATCATCACGGCCATGTCAAAACAGAGCACATAAATCAACAGGACAAAGAAATCTACAAAAAGAGGGGGATTTGGTATTTGTTGGCTCATATTAAGAAATTCAACCATGTTTTCGCTTGTACTTCACGAGTTAATCAGAAGCGCGGGTAATATTCAAATCACTGCCATCAACCAAAAGGAAGAGAGGAACATAAACAGAGAGAATAGAAACGATCCGTGAAAATGTGTCCGTTACTCTGACACAGGCTGCTCATCCACGCGTAGTGTCGTGGCCTGCAACACTGAACGGCACAGTGGATCTAGCACAGCATTGAGGCTTTCCTTCTTCACAGAGGACCGAGATCCATCCGACAAACCTTGGATGATACTACCGTGGCGGCTGGTTCTTGGAACCCTAGGAGGGTTGATGGTTTGCAGGACGGGTTTCAGATTTTATTTGACAAAGGTGGCATACTATGCGTAGGTAGAGTGATCAGAACATCCCAAACCTTGGAGATGTTTTTTGGGGTTCTTGCACGGGTACGGAAGATCGATTACTTGTAAGGGTTGTGTTGTCAAAATATATACATCACCACCCACATAAACGGAGCTTCTTCCAAAAAAAAAACTCGTGGTCATATGTTGAGGGGTCTATGTGCCGATAATTATCACTATTTGGCAAAGGTGGCATACTATGCATAGGTACAATGATCATAACATTCGAACCCTGTAAACATTTTTGAGGTTTTTCACGGGTTCAGGAGATTGAATACTTGAAAGGCCTAGGCTACCAATTTGAGATTTCCATTTCACCCGATGTGGGTCGAAGCATTGGCATTTGAACACAATAGGATTTAGCCATTTACTTGAAGTCGTAATTCAGCTACTTCTAATCAGGCCAAATCCATGTGTAATCAAGGTTGGAAACAATACCCATTCACGACATAAGCATTGTACGAGTTAGCAGAATAGCTAAAGCCTTGGGCACTTTTTCTCAATGTAGGTTTCATTTCTTTGCCAATTTCTGATACCACGAGAATTTTAGCACAGGAAGTGATCGACTAAAAAAGCAGCACTACAAACAAAGTTCAACAGAATTGTACCAAAGCCTAGGTAATGAAACCGAAACCACCACAAGTTTTAAAGAGAAACTAATTACGATGGTTTAGATCAAGTACGTGTAAACTCTACAATAAAATATTTTAAAAGTATACATAAAAATTATATTATTCGTCAAAAGCTTTTAAAACCAACTAGATGCATATAGATTAATTAGGTTCACCCTCAAAAATCATAGCAAAACACTGCTTCTTTTCAGCAAAACGATGTTGTTTTTTAGCCACAATCTTCAAAAAATTAAACAATGACATAATAATCTTTCCACAAGAAAATTAACGGTCAACTATGACATTCTTGGAACGACGTTTAATGGCATTTTCGGAACGATAACACGCGTTTAATGGCAATTTCGGAACGATGGCTACTTTGATGGTATTTTCCGAATGTGAGAATAGTTTGATGTCATTCTCAAAATTTCCTCTTAGTGCTATGTTGTGTGGCATAAATGCTGAAAAAGAAGGACAAAAATGAAGGAGAAGGATAAAGGGAAGAGAGATCAGGTTGTATTACCTTTCATACGACTCATAATAAAAATAGAAACAAACTTCTAATTGATTTAGAAACAACATGGTATCCTTCTAGGGGACAAAATCTTTCCCTTTCCAAATCTAAGACTCTACTAACTGGAAATTTTAGATGTTGCGTCGCGAAGTGATAATATTGTTGTGGAACAACATGGTAACCTTCTAGAGGACAAAACCTTTCCGTTTAGTACAACTTTGGAAACAACAGGGTAACCTTCTACGGGGACAAAACCTTTCCCTTTCCAAATCTAAGACTCTACTAGCCGGAAACTTCAGATGTTGCATCAGGCAGTGATAATGTTGTTGGCATGGATGGCATCTTTGATATTATTGATGACACAATAGGGAAGGTTCCCGGGATTGTCGATGGCTTCTAAGGAGGTCTCCTCTAGTTCTTGTCATTCAGTAGTGACCGGTACATGACTGACGAGCGATCCAGTGTTGCATGTGAGATTGACAATAGTGCTGGAGGAGCACGTAGTAGCAATTGGAGATGCGCCATCAGGGAGGATTACCAGCCCGGAGGGAAGGAGGGAGAGGGAGGCGGTGACAGCATTGTTCATGGCATGTGGCATGGCTTGCTCATCCGTTACAGCATACGCCAACACCATGCATGTTGTGTCGGCATACGTCTCTTCTAGTACCATCTTGTCATTGACCTATAAGAATTTGATGAACATTTTAAGAATGTTAGAGATTTGGGACACATGAACTCTACTTTCTATTTAACAATCTTAATATTATAACATCGTGTTATGACACACCTCAACTCCATTGTAAATGTGTAATGATAAACGGATGCAGCACAACAATTTATGAAAACGATCTGAGTAGGAGCACACCAAACTTACCATGGTATGGCGGACAGACATGGCGTTGCCAAGGAGCTGTGAAGTTTTAAAGCAGGTTATGTTTTGTTTGCATCGGCACCTCATAATCTTTAGTGGTAACACTTTATAATATTTGTGGCAGGTTCATCATCGCAAGTGCCACTTTGTAGTGTTTGTGGAAGGTTTTATTTATGCATAGATAGATGGATGGTGGCAGCCGGCCAACCTTTCTCATCACAGAAGCATCCATCACTCCAATGTTGTTGCCTCTCTTGGTGGCGGTTGGTAGAGCAATGTGGCTGGTGGCCCAGGCCAACAGATGAGCACATGAGGAAAGAAAGGAAGAAGTTCTTGCTTCCCATGGACGTAATCGAGGGGAGAGGGGGCGTCGAAGCGTAGAAGTCAAGCATATATCATGCTTTTGTGACATCTAGAAGAACCTTCATCTGAGAGATGGCATGTGATACGTCTCCAACGTATCGATAATTTCTTATGTTCCATGCTACTTTATTGATGATACCTACATGTTTTATGCACATTATATGTCATATTTATGCATTTTCTGGAACTAACCTATTAACAAGATGCCGAAGAGCCAGTTGCTGTTTTTGCTGTTTTTGGTTTCAGAAATCCTAGTAAGGAAATATTCTCGAATTGGACGAAACTTTCGCCCAGGGTCCTATTTTTGCACGAAGCTTCCGAAGACCGAAGAGATAACGAAGTGGGGCCACGAGGCAGCCAGGGCTAGCGGCGCGCGTGCCCCGGCCGCGCCGGCCTACCCCCGGGCACCTCGTGTGGCCCCCGCGTTGCCCTTCCGCCTACTTAAAGTCTCCGTCGCGAAACCCCAAGACCGAGAGCCACGATACGGAAAACCTTCCAGACGCCGCCGCGAATCCCATCTCGGGGATTCAGAGATCGCCTCCGGCACCCTGCAGAGGGGATTCATCTCCGAGGACTCTACACCGCCATGGTCGCCTCCGGAGTGATGAGTGAGTAGTTCACCCTCGGACCATGGGTCCATAGCAGTAGCTAGATGGTCGTCTTCTCCTTGTTGTGCTTCATTGTTGGATCTTGTGAGCTGCCTAACATGATCAAGATCATCTATCTGTAATACTATATGTTGTGTTTGTCGGGATCCGATGGATAGAGAATACTATGTTATGGTGATTATCAATCTATTGTTTATGTGTTGTTTATGATCTTGCATGCTCTCCGTTATTAGTAGAGGCTCTGGCCAAGTTTTTACTCTGAACTCCAAGAGGGAGTATTTATGCTCGATAGTGGGTTCATGCCTCCATTAAATCTGGACAGTGACAGAAAGTTCTAAGGTTGTGGATGTGCTGTTGCCACTAGGGATAAAACATTGATTCTATGTCTAAGGATGTAGTTGTCGATTACATTACGCACCATACTTAATGCAATTGTTCGTTGCTTAGCAACTTAATACTGAATGGGGTTCGGATGATAACCTGAAGGTGGACTTTTTAGGCATAGATGCAGTTGGATGGCGGTCTATGTACTTTGTCGTAATGCCCGGATTAAATCTCACTATATTTATCATATCATGTATATGCATTGTTATGCCCTTCTCTATTTGTCAATTGCCCGACTGTAATTTGTTCACCCAACATGCTTTTATCTTATGGGAGAGACACCTCTAGTGAACTGTGGACCCCGGTCCTATTCTTTACATAGCATACAATCTATGCAATTGTGTTTTACTGTCTTTGCAAACATCTTCCACTCGATACGCTTAATCCTTTGTTACAGCAAGCCGTGAGATTGACAACCTCACTATTTCGTTGGGGCAAAGTACTTGGGTTGTGTTGTGCAGTTCCGCGTTGGCGCCGAATCCCGGTGTTGCGCCGCATCACATTTCGCGACCATCAACCTTCAACGTGCTTCTTGGCTCCTCCTGGTTCGATCAACCTTGGTTTCTTTCGAGGGAAAACTTGCCACCGTGCGCATCATACCTTCCTCTTGGGGTTCCCAACGGACGTGTACATCTACGCGCATCAAGCCTGTTTTCTCGCGCCGTTGCCGGGATCAAGACACGCTGCAAGGGGAGTCTCCACTTCTCAATCTCTTTACTTTGTTTTTGTCTTGCTTTATTTTATTTACTACTTTGTTTGCTGCACTAAATCAAAATACAAAAAAATTAGTTGCTAGTTTTACTTTATTTACTGTCTTGCTCTCTATATCAACAACACAAAAAAATTAGTTACTCGTCTTTACTTTGTTTGCCTAGCCTACTTTTTGCATCATGTTTCCTTTTAATTTTACCACAAAAGATATACCGGTAGGACGTGGGTCCATAGTTGGGAGAAATAATATAGAAGAATTTTTCAATCATGTTAGTATTACTGAAAATTTTGAAGATAAACACTTGGTAGAACTTGCACCTACCTATGAAATTGCTGCTGCTGCTTTAGTTCGCATGTTGGAAACTAAATTTGTTAATCTCAATCCTATAATCCAACACATGTTTCTTACACTTGGTGATATGGAAGAAGGGGAAAAGAAAGATTTTGTTCTAGAAACTCTTCTTAGAGAATTTGGCGGTCTAGCAAGAGAGGCTAGAAAGGTTTTTGCTAAATTTAATATGCTAGGTTCTCATACCAATTTTATTGGTCTCCTTGAAAAAATGGACATGGATTGAATAAGGTACACTAACAACATTAATGATGGTGGGGAAATCAAAGCACCAATACCATGTAAACTCCTAGCTATGAATGATGCACTAGAAAATAACTATGCTTGGCTTGTTCCTGAAAATTTGTTCGATGAGAGTAGCAAGCCCAAGACTAATGAAAAGGGAGACGCTAAAACTTATGTATCCAATATACTATGCTTGGTTGAGAAAACTCCCAATACCCCTGGCTATGATGTTGATGCTTCATCTCTCGATAATACTTGATTTGCACTTTCTGCGCTAGCTGAAAGGCGTTAAAGAAAAGCGCTTATGGGAGACAACCCATGTTTTTACCTACAGCAATTTTTTTTGTTTTATTGAGTCTTGGAAGTTGTTTACTACTGTAGCAACCTCTCCTTATCATGTTTTTGTGCCAAGTAAAGTTTCTATGTCAAAGTTGATGTTATATTTGGGATCGCTGCGCAGAAACAGCATTGCTGTCTGTCACGAATCTGGGCACAGTCCTCTGTAGAAAATTCGAAAAATCTGCCAATTTACGAGCGTGATCCTCAGATATGTACGCAACTTTCATTAGTTTTGAGTTTTTCCATTTGAGCAAGTCTGGTGCCAGCTTTAAATTCGTCTTTACGGACTGTTCTGTTTTTGACAGATTCTGCATTTTATTTCGCATTGCCTCTTTTGCTATGTTGGATTCATTTCTTTGATCCATTAATGTCCAGTAGCTTTATGCAATGTTCAGAAGTGTAAAGAATGATTGTGTCACCTCTGAATGTGTGAATTATTAATTGTGCACTAACCCTCTAATGAGTTTGCTTGAAGTTTGGTGTGAAGGAAGTTTTCAAGGGTCAAGAGAGGAGTATGATATACTATGATCAAGAGGAGTGAAAGCTCTAAGCTTGGGGATGCCCCCGTGGTTCACCCCTGCATATTCTAAGAAGACTCAAGCGTCTAAGCTTGGGGATGCCCAAGGCATCCCCTTCTTCATCGACAACATCATCAGGTTCCCCCTGAAACTATATTTTTATTCAATCACATCTTGTGTTCTTTACTTGGAGCGTCGGTTTGTTTTTGTTTTTGTTTGAATAAAATGGATCCTAGCATTCAATTTGTGGGAGAGAGACACGCTCCGCTGTTGCATATGGACACATGTGTCCTTAGGCTTTACTCATAATGTTCATGGCGAAGTTTCTTCTTCGTTAAATTGTTATATGGTTGGAATTGGAAAATGCTACATGTATTAATTCTAAAATGTCTTGGATAATGTGATACTTGGCAATTGTTGTGCTCATGTTTAAGCTCTTGCATCATATGCTTTGCACCCATTAATAAAGAAATACATAGAGCTTGCTAAAATTTGATTTGCATATTTGGTTTCTCTAAGGTCTAGATAATATCTAGTATTGAGTTTTGAACAACAAGGAAGACGGTGTAGAGTCTTATAATGTTTACAATATGTCTTTTATGTGAGTTTTGCTGCACCGGTTCATCCTTGAGTTTGCTTCAAATAACCTTGCTAGCCTAAACCTTGTATCGAGAGGGAATACTTCTCATGCATCCAAAATCCTTGAGCCAACTACTATGCCATTTGTGTCCACCATACCTACCTACTACATGGTATTTCTCCGCCATTCCAAAGTAAATTGCTTGAGTGCTACCTTTAAAATTCCATCATTCACCTTTGCAATATATAGCTCATGGGACAAAATAGCCTTAAAAACTATCGTAGTATTGAATATGTACTTATGCACTTTATATTTTATTAAGTTGCTTGTTGTGCGATAACCATGCTTCTGGGGAACGCCATCAACTATTGTTGAATATCATGTGAGTTGCTATGCATGTCCGTCTTGTCTGAAGGATCTATCATTTTAGTGGTTGGAGCATGCAAAATTGTTAGAGAAGAACATTGGGCCGCTAACTAAAGCCATGAACCATGGTTGAAGTTTCAGTTTTGGACATATATCTTCAATCTCATATGAGAATAATAATCATTGCTACATGCTTATGCATTTAAGAGGAGTCCATTATCTGTGTCCCGGTATGGATGTCTAAGTTGAGAATAATCAAAAGCGAGAAATCCAAAATGCGAGCATTCTCCTTAGACCTTTGTACAGGCGGCATGGAGGTACCCCTTTGTGACACTTGGTTGAAACATGGCATGCAAAGATCCGGTAGTCCAAGCTAAGTAGGACGAGGTAGTATACTATGCATGAGGCTTGCAACTTGTAAGATATAATTTACATAACTCATATGCTTTATTACTACCGTTGACAAAATTGTTTCATGTTTTCAAAATAAAAGCTCTAGCACAAATACAACAATCGATGCTTTCCTCTTGAAGGACCATTCTTTTACTTTTATTGTTGAGTCAGTTTACCTATCTCCCTCCACCTTAAGAAGCAAACACTTGTGTGAACTGTGCATTGATTCCTACATACTTGCATATTGCACTTGTTATATTACTTTATGTTGACAATATCCATGAGATATACATGTTATAAGTTGAAAGCAACCGCTGAAACTTCATCTTCCTTTGTGTTGCTTCAATACCTTTACTTTGATTCATTGCTTTATGAGTTAACTCTTATGCAAGACTTATTGATGCTTGTCTTGAAGTACTATTCATGAAAAGTCTTTGTCATATGATTCACTTGTTTACTCATGTCATTACCTTTGTTTTGATCGCTGCATTCATTACATATGTTTACAAATAGTATGATCAAGATTATGATGGCATGTCACTTCGAAATTATCTTTGTTATCGTTTTACCTGCTCGGGACGAGCAGAACTAAGCTTGGGGATGCTGATACGTCTCCAACGTATCGATAATTTCTTATGTTCCATGCTACTTTATTGATGATACCTACATGTTTTATGCACATTATATGTCATATTTATGCATTTTCCGGAACTAACCTATTAACAAGATGCAAGAGCCGCTGTTTTCTGCTGTTTTTGGTTTCGAAATCCTAGTAAGAAATATTCTCGGAATTGGACGAAACTTTCGCCTGGGGTCCTATTTTTGCACGAAGCTTCCGAAGACCGAAGAGATAACGAAGTGGGGCCACGAGGCAGCCAGGGGCTAGGCGGCGCGGCCCAGCCCCGGCCGCGCCGGCCTACCCCCTCGGCACCTCGTGTGGCCCTGCCCTTCCGCCTACTTAAAGTCTCCGTCGCGAAACCCCCCCGAGAGCCACGATACGGAAAACCTTCCAGACACCGCCGCCGCGAATCCCATCTCGGGGATTCAGGAGATCGCCTCCGCACCCCGCCGGAGAGGGGATTCATCTCCGGAGGACTCTACACCGCCATGGTCGCCTCCGGAGTGATGAGTGAGTAGTTCACCCCTGGACCATGGGTCCATAGCAGTAGCTAGATGGTCGTCTTCTTCTTGTTGTGCTTCATTGTTGGATCTTGCTAGCTGCCTAACATGATCAAGATCATCTATCTGTAATACTATATGTTGTGTTTGTCGGGATCCGATGGATAGAGAATACTATGTTATGGTGATTATCAATCTATTGTTTATGTGTTGTTTATGATCTTGCATGCTCTCCGTTATTAGTAGAGGCTCTGCCAAGTTTTTACTCTGAACTCCAAGAGGGAGTATTTATGCTCGATAGTGGGTTCATGCCTCCATTAAACTGGGACAGTGACGAAAGTTCTAAGGTTGTGGATGTGCTGTTGCCACTAGGGATAAAACATTGATTCTATGTCTAAGGATGTAGTTGTCGATTACATTACGCACCATACTTAATGCAATTGTCTGTTGCTTAGCAACTTAATACTGAATGGGGTTCGGATGATAACCCGAAGGTGGACTTTTAGGCATAGATGCGGTTGGATGGCGGTCTATGTACTTTGTCGTAATGCCCTGATTAAATCTCACTATATTTATCATATCATGTATATGCATTGTTATGCCCTTCTCTATTTGTCAATTGCCCGACTGTAATTTGTTCACCCAACATGCTTTTATCTTATGGGAGACACCTCTAGTGAACTGTGGACCCCGGTCCTATTCTTTACATAGCATACAATCTCGCAATTGTGTTTTACTGTTTTCTTTGCAAACATCTTCCACTCGATACGCTTAATCCTTTGTTACAGCAAGCCGGTGAGATTGACAACCTCACTGTTTCGTTGGGGCAAAGTACTTGGTGTTGTGGTTCCGCGCCGGAATCCCCGGTGTTGCGCCGCATCACATTTCGCGACCATCAACCTTCAACGTGCTTCTTGGCTCCTCCTGGTTCGATCAACCTTGGTTTCTTTCTGAGGGAAAACTTGCCACTGTGCGCATCATACCTTCCTCTTGGGGTTCCCAACGGACGTGTACATCTACGCGCATCAGCATGCAACCTCTAGAGACATGTGAGGTGCCGAGCACACCGCGTAGGAGCTTGCCTTGAATTTTCCCCATATCCAGAACGTGAGGTGATGTGCACACTGGGGTAAGAGCTCCCCTCAAACTCCCCTCCACACAGATGGAGCATGATGCATAAGGATCTTTCCTTGAACTCCTCACATCCTCATTTGCTTCTCGCGTGCCATTAAGGATAGCCGGGGGCGATAGGAAGCGACGAGGTAAGTGAGAGGAGCGGTGGAGAGCATAATGGGGAGAAGAGACATGTGGCTATGCAGCGGAGTTTGAGGTAGAGGAAGAAGATTAAGAGCAGAAGATTCATTTTGCATATGGCTTGAAACTTAGACTCGTGTCTTGTTTGTTAAATTAAGTGAGTCCACTGTGTATGACTTGAAACATGTATCCAAGAAGAGTATTTTTGGTCCCCTTCTATACTATTGGTATTGTACTATATAATCGTGCGGGCACTCCCGCTTGCATAATACCATCTCACTTATATCGCAAAATATGTGCTACGTCAAGCCATGCAAAACTCGTACCATTCTTGGACACTAATGATAAATGACAATTTGATAATTTTCATTGGCCGATAGCATACCTGCAAGTGGCTCACTTATCAGATCTCCACCAATCAGGGCCCAGCCGCCACGGCTAGGGGGTCTGCAAACCATGAGAATCCGTACTTCTACACCAAGAACCTAGACGTAGAGTTTGAACAGTTTCCTCTGAAATTCCATGTAAGATTCCTGCATCACCGATAATGATTTAATCTATCATTCAACTACTTAGTAGTCCCTTTTACGATTATTGTAGGGATATTTTTTGCATAAGCCTAGTGCGGTACTAGAGCTGTGTCGTCTTTGTGTGGCTATGCATATCCTCACTAGTGTGTTTTGTTAATGTGTCTAGATTTAGAATTTCTTGAGGTGATGCTCATGTAGATTAAAAACACTATTATTCATCTTAGGCGTTCTAGATGTATTGTGTACATAAATATATCATCCAAGGGTATCACACAGTACCTGCTACTGCTACCACTCATCTCTATCACACATTGCCTGCTACTGCTATCACTCTAACATCAACAACTAAAGTAGCCAACTAAATCAATGCATATCCTTCTCCCTTTGTAAGAATTTATAAGCATGATATATAATATCATTAATTTGGCACACCAACTTTGTATGGTATTTGACACAACCCTTTCAAAAGGCCATCTCAATGGTAAAACCAAAAAAGAAAACTATCGACATGGGAGTGGGACTACACACAGAAAAATCCATGGTCGAATTTAGCCCATATTTGAATGCATGTGTCTTTATTCTAGCATCGAGTAACTACAGATGGAATGATCGTTACCAAGACAATGAAAATATAGAAAAAAAATCATCTTTCAATATCTAATTTTGATGCAAATCTTGTTCTGCAAGACAAGGAGAAATCTAACAAAACAAATTGTATGTTCTGATATACAACTTGGTTGCCACTAATTGACCAATTAATCAAATGTAAAATGATCAGAATGCTATAAATGATCACCTTGGCCTTCTGAAATGACTCTCATAGGAAAACCTTCTTCAGGCAAGCACTTTCAAACTTTGTCTACCTTTATTTGGATTTCACTTGCAATGCAGTTTTGATTATCGGCCCCCTCCTCTTATAGGAGGTTGGAAGTAAATGTATTTCTTTAATTCTTGTATTTTGACACACACCTCGGTATCATCAAAGATTTACTGATTTATTACTACCGACAAAATTATTTACACACGATTTTGTCCCGTCGCAGTGGTTGCGGTGGTGTTAGGTGGGGAGAGGTGATTTATTCCGAGTATCCTTTGGTTCTTTTATGCCAACATTGGTACTATCAAATTATTGGTTTTTTATAATCAATGATATTGGGTATCTTCTACAATAAATTAGAACCTCTTGTCGCTTTGTAATTCTTGTTTTCCGATACGACTTAGGTCTCAGCGAAAGATCTACTTATTTGTTACAATAGACAAAACAATTATAGATGATTTTGCGCATGCCGGTGGTGGGTAGTGGTGTTGTCATATTATAGTGTATCCTTCTTTCACTACAAGAAAAGTTGCCATGGCCGACGAAGTTGAAGTCGCGCCGTGGTTGCTGGTGTACCATGGCCGACGATTTTGGTCCCTCCATGGTGCATGTCAAAACTTTTTTTTTCTCGTTTTTGAGGCCACCTAGCCCGACGAAAGCGGCCAAAACGTGGCGTATGGTGGCCCGGGACGTGGTGCATCTCGAAATCTCGGGTTCGCCGGCCGAGTCAACGCAAATCCGCACCGCCGAGGGATGTAGGGCCCAGATGGCAGCCTCTCTGGCATTGTTTTTTTCTAGATCGCGCCATCTCGTTCAACGTTCTCCGATCGAGCCGTTTACGATGCAGGATCATGGGTCCCGCATGTCATCCTCTATGAACCAAAATTCTTTCTATTCTTGGATTTTTTTGACCCCCTGATTTCTGGCTACTTCCTTTTTCTTTTGATCCCTTGCCGCCTTGGAAACGTTGAGACCGCTGCTGCTAAATGGGACCCGCATGTCATCCTCTATGTGCAATCAACTTTCTTTTCTTGGAGTTTTTTTGGCACCTCAAATTTGGTCACTTGCCTTTTCTTTCGATCCCCTGCCGCCTCTCAAACGGTGATACCGCTGCTAAATGGGACCCGCATGTCATCCTCTATGTACTATAAAACTTTCTTTTCTGAATTATTTTTGGCACCTCATATTTGGTCACTTACCTTTTTCTTTCGATCCCCTACCGCCTCTCAAACGGTGATACCGCTGCTGCTAAATGGGACCCGCATGTCATCCTCTATGTACTATAAAACTTTCTTTTCTTGGATTTTTTTGGCACCTCATATTTGGTCACTTGACTTTTTCTTTCGATCACCTGCTGCCTCTCAAACAGTGATACCGCTGCTGCTAAATGGGACCCGCATGTCATCCTCTATGTACTATAAAACTTTCTTTTCTTGGATTTTTTTGGCACCTCATATTTGGTCACTTGACTTTTTCTTTCGATCACCTGCTGCCTCTCAAACAGTGATACCGCTGCTGCTAAATGGGACCCGCATGTCATCCTCTATGTACTATAAAACTTTCTTTTCTTGAATTATTTTTGGCTCCTCATATTTTTTCACTTGCCTTTTCTTTCGATCTCGTGCACGTTTGAAACGTTGAGGAACCCAGCTCATGGGACCCGCATGTCATCCTCTATGTACTATAAAAGTTCATTTTCTTGGTTTTTTTCACCCTCTGATTTTTGGCAATTTCTTTTTCTTTCGATCCCCTGCTGCCTCTCAAACGGTGATACCGCTGCTGCTAAATGGGACCCGCATGTCATCCTCTATGTACTATAAAACTTTCTTTTCTTGAATTATTTTTGGCTCCTGATATTTTTTCACTTGCCTTTTTCTTTCGATCTCATGCCACGTTTGAAACGTTGAAGAACCTGCAGGCTCATGGGACCCGCATGTCATCCTCTATGTACTATAAAAGTTCATTTTCTTGGGTTTTTTTCACCCTCTGATTTTTGGCAATTTCTTTTTCTTTTGATCCCGCCTCTCAAACGGTGATACCGCTGCTGCTAAATGGGACCCGCATGTCATCCTCTATGTACTATAAAACTTTCTTTTCTTGAATTATTTTTGGCTCCTCATATTTGGTCACTTGCCTTTTTCCTTCGATCTCATGCCACGTTTGAAACGTTGAGGAACCTGCTGCTCATGGGACCCGCATGTCATCCTCTATGAGCAATCAACTTTCTTTTCTTGGAGTTTTTTTGGCACCTCATATTTGGGCACTTGCCTTTTTCTTTCGATCTCATGCCACGTTTGAAACGTTGAGGAACCTGCTGGCTCATGGGACCCGCATGTCATCCTCTATGTGCTATAAAAGTTTCCTTTGTTGGATTTTTTTTCACCCTCTGATTTTTGGCTTGCCTTTTTCTTTTGATCCCCCCCCCTTTGAAACGTTGAGTAAGCTGTTGGCTCAAGGGACCCGCATGTCATCCTCTATGTCCATCAACTTTCTTTTCTTGGATTTTTTTCACCCCCTAATTACTAGCTACTTTCTTTTTCTTTTGATCTCAAGCCGCATTACAAACATTGAGACCGCTGCTGCAAAATGGGACCCACATGTCATCCTCTATGTACAATAAAGTTTCTTTTCTTGGATTATCTTTTGCTCCTGATATTTTGTCACTTGCCTTTTTCTTTCGATCTCATGCCGCCTTTGAAACGTTGAGTAAGCTGCTGGCTCATGGGTCCCGCATGTCATCCTCTACGAACAATAAAAGTTTCCTTTCTTGGAGTTATTTTTGACCCCTAATTTCTGGCTATTTGCCTTTTTCTTTGGATCTCCTACCCCTTTGAAACGATGAGGACGCTGTTGGCAGGTCGGTCCCACAAGTCATCCTCTATGAACAATAAAAGTTTCCTTTGATGGATTTTTTTGAACCCCTAATTAATTTCTGGATATTTCCTTTTTTTTTCTTTGATCCCCTGCCGCCTTGGAATCGTTGAGGATGCTGCTGCCTCATGGGTCCCGCATGTCATCCTCTCGAACGGTAAATGTTTCTTTTCTTGGATATTGTTTACCAAATGATTTTTGGCTTATTTTTTCTTTCGATATCCTGCCGCCTTTAAAACGTTGAGGACGCTGCTGGCTCACGGGTCCCACATGTCGCCTCTATGAACAATAAACGCTGAGGACGCTGCTGCCTCATGGGTCCCGCATGTCATCCTCTCAGAACGAAAATGTTTCTTTTCTTGGATTTTTTACCAACAGATTTTTGGTTTATTTTTTCTTTCCATCCCCTGCCGCCTTTAAAACGACGCTGCTGGCTCATGGGTCCCCGATGTCAGCCTCCCCGTACAAGAAACATGTGATATCTTGATTATTTTGCAGACAATAAATAGTGTATTGCGCTCTGAGCTATTTCAACGGATAAATTAAATCTTTATTTTTACATAAACAAATTTATATGCTGAATCTCCTTGTTTTTTGTTTTTGCGAAGCATAGGACTTTCCTGTTTTTTTAGAAAAATCCGAACTATCCTGCATTGGAGTGGGCTGAAATTGTACGAGTCAAAAGGCCCAGCAGGATAGTTCGAATGCCCAGATGTCCACATGCAGCCCAATTGAAATCGTTCTTTTTGGGATTTTTTCACCCCCTGATTTCTACTTTTTTCTTTTGGTCCTGTGCCGCCTTGGAAACGTTGAGACCGCTGCTGCAAAATGGGACCCGCATGTCATCCTCTATGTACAATAAAATTTATTTTCTTAGATTATTTTTGGCTCCTGATATTTGGTCACTTGCCTTTTTCTTTCGATCCCGTGCAGCCTCTCAACCGGTGATACCGCTGCGCTAAATGGGACCCGCATGCCATCCTCTATGTACAATCAAGTTTCTTTTCTTGAATTATTTTTGGCTCCCGATATTTGGTCACTTGCCTTTTTCTTTCGATCTCATGCCACGTTTGAAACGTTGAAAAACCTGCTGGCTCATGGGACCCGCATGTCATCCTCTATGTACTATAAAAGTTCATTTTCTTGGTTTTTTTTCACCCTCTGATTTTCGGCTATTTCCTTTTTCTTTTGATCCCCTGCCGCCTTTGAAACGTTGAGGACTCTGCTGGCTCATCGATAAAACTTTCCTTTATTGGAGTTTTTTTACCCCGATTTCTGGCTACTTTCTTTTTCTTTTGATCTCAAGCCGCATTTGAAACGTTGAGACCGCTGCTGCTAAATGGGACCCGCATGTCATCCTCTATGTACAATAAAGTTTTCTTTTCTTGGATTATCTTTGTCTCCTGATATTTTGTCACTTGCCTTTTTCTTTCGATCTCATGCCGCCTTTGAAACGTTGAGTAAGCTGCTGGCTCATGGGTCCCGCATGTCATCCTCTACGAACAATAAAAGTTTCCTTTCTTGGAGTTATTTTTGAACCCTAATTTCTGCTACTTCCTTTTTCTTTTGATCCCGTGCCGCCTTGAAACGTTGAGACCGCTGCTGCTAAATGGGTCCCGCATGTCATCATCTATGTACAATAAAATTTCTTTCTTCGATTATTTTCGGGTCCTGATATTTGGTCACTTGCCTTTTTCTTTCGATCTCATGCCGCCTTTGAAACGTTGAGGAAGCTGCTGGAGCATGGGTCCCGCATGTCATCCTCTATGAACAATAAAAGTTTCCTTTCTTGGAGTTATTTTTTACCCCTAATTTCTGGCTACTTCCTTTTTCTTTTGATCCCCTGCCGCCTTTGAAACGTTGAAGACTTTGCTGGCTCATGGGTCCCACATGTCAGCCTCTATGAACAATAAACACTTCCTTTCTTGGAGTTATTTTGTACCCCTAATTTCTGGCTATTTGCCTTTTTTCTTTCGATCCCCAGTCGCCTTCTAAACGTAGAGGACGCTGCTGGCTCGTGGGTCCCAGATGTCAGCCTCCATGGACAATAAACCTCTCCTTTGTTGGATTTATTCTTCACCCTCTGATTTTGGCTATTTCCTTTTTCTTTTGATCCACTGCCGCCTTGGAAACATTGAGTAAGCTGCTGACACATGGGGCCCGCATGTCATCCTCTATGTACAATCAACTTGCAAGATCTTCGAGCGAAAGAGCTTGTATTAGTGGGACCCATATGTCAACCTCTATGTACAATAAAAGTTTCCTTTCTTGGATTATTTTTAGCTCCTGATATTCGGTCACTTTCCTTTTTCTTTCGATCTCAAGCCGCCTCTGAAACGTTGAGTAAGGTGCTGGCTCATGGGACCCACATGTCATCCTCTATGTACAATAAAGTTTCTGTTCTTGGATTTTTTTACCCCTGATTTTTGGTCACTTGCCTTGACGCTGCTGGCTCATGGGTCCCACATGTCAGCATCTATGAACAATAAACCTTTCCTTTGTTGGATTTATTGTTTACCCCTAATTTCTGGCTATTTGCCTTTTTCTTTTGATCCCCACCGGCCTTTGAAAACGTTGAGGAACCTGCTGGCTCATGGGACCCGCATGTCATCCTCTATGTACTATAAAATTTCTTTTCTTGGTTTTTTTTTCACCTCTGATTTTTGGCTATTTCCTTTTTCTTTTGATCCCCGCCGCCTTGGAAACGTTGAGTAAGCTGCTGACTCATGGGACCCGCATGTCATCCTCTATGTACAATCAACTTTCTTTTTTGGAGTTTTTTTACCCCCTAATTTCTGGCTACTTTCTTTTTCTTTTGATCTCAAACCGCATTTGAAACGCTGAAACCGCTGCTGCAAAATGGGACCCGCATGTCATCCTCTATGTACAATAAGTTTCATTTCTTGGATTATTTTTGGCACCTGATATTTGGTCACTTGCATTTTTCTTCCGATCTCATGCCGCCTTTGAAACGTTGAGTAAGCTGCTGGCTCATGGGTCCCGCATGTCATCCTCTACGAACAATAAAAGTTTCATTTCTTGGAGTTATTTTTGACCCCTAATTTCTGGCTACTTCCTTTTTTCTTTTGATCCACTGCCGCCTTTGAAACGGTGCGGATTCTGCAGACTAATACAAGCTTTTTCTCTCCAAGATCTTGCAAGTTGATAGATTAAATCATGGAATTATTAGGATATGTTTTAAATTTCAAATCCACTTTATGAATTATTAAAAATACCGTTATCCATGTGGGTATGGAGCGAACAAGGATTTTCATATTGGGCATGAGCAGTTTCAAAAATTGGAACCCAATAATTCAAAATAACTAAAAACAACTTTTATGTAGAATCTCCGCGTTTTTTTCTTTTGCCATTCATAGGATCTGTGTTTCATTAGAAAAGGGCCGAAATTGCATGAGCAGAAAGGCCCATTTGTAGTTATTGGGCTTCGACGGCCGGAGCAAGTAGGCCGAGAGCAATTACCATGTAGATGGCCGTTGGCAACCCAAAGTGAAATATTGGGCCCAACAGGGGAAGGCTGAACAGTACTATTTTCTAATTGGAAGGTGGTACATGGCGTAATCCTGCCAAAAAAAAAGATGGACACGGGTTGCTGAAATTTGCCCATCTGCGCCTAATATCGCCGCCGCGGCTCCGCTTCCGCCGCCGCCGCCATGCCTCGTCTCGCGTCGAGCTCGCGGTACTGCCGCGTCTCGGGCACGGGGTACCGCGGCGTCCGCGCGCGCCCCAAAGGTACGTATTACGCGGAGATACGTGACGGCGGCGAGCGCATCGGCCTCGGCACCTACGAGACCGCGCACGAGGCCGCGCGCGCGTACGACGCCGTGGCGTGGCGGCTCGGGCGCCCGCGATCGTCGATGAATTTCCATGACGTGTGGACGCGCCAGCAGGCCGAGGATCTCGCGCCGCCGCCGTACATCGTTAGACAGGAGGAACAGCACCGCCGCCGCGAGACGGAGCGCCGTTTGCGCATCGCCGAGCGGGACGAGCGCGCGGCGCGCGAGTGGGCGGCCCGCTTCCCCGAGGACGTTGCCGCCGAGAACGAGCACTTCCGCAGACGGAGGGCGGAGAAGGCGACGAGGCGGGCAGCGAAGAAGGAGGACCGCGCACGACGGAGGGCGGAGAAGGCGACGAAGCGGGCCTTCATCGAAGCGCAGCTCGCCGGGCCGACCACCATTGGCGAGGACGACCCCCGTTGGATTGACCTCTTCTCGTCGGATCCGGTGTCGGGCACGACACCGGACTCGTCAGATGTCGAGTTTTAGTTTAGTTTTATCGCACTACTTTGTACAAATATGAACTACGGAGTATCTATCAAGCTAATTTTATCCTATTTTATGTCTATTTCTAGTCTTTGTTTGATCTTCTGTTTTACTGCACTCTATTTTTCATTATATTCTGTTTTTGGCGCTGCATTTATAGCGCCTCTGAAAATACGCTGTTTCAGCCCTGCATTTGGCCGCCACAGTTTGCAGCTTCCGGTGAAGCTATTGCCGGCTCCATGCGCAGCATCAGCCATTCAGCCCACAGCGCCTAAATATAGAGCCACTGCTGGAGTTGCTGTAATATGTTTGTCAGCAGGAGCTTACCTAATTAGTTAAAAAAAAGATGTTCAGCGTGGGATTCGAAAAAAAGATCTTCATGTTTTTTTCCTAGCTATCCTAGTTCGGACTTTTCATTGTGTTGGCTAGTGCATGAAGCTTGACACCTGTATTATGTGATCCTGATATGAGGATAAGAACACCTTCAGCTTGCATTGCTAATGGTGTCTACTGCAGCAGTGGCTTACATTCAATGGAGACTGATGCAAGAGAGTTGGTACTGGTGAGCCTGCACTTGACATCATCGTGCCACCTGAAGTAGGTGGTGTATTGGGATTAGACTGATAAGCATAGCACCTTGCAAAGAACAAGATGATGCTAGTGTTGGTTAACGTGATTTTACGCCAAAAGTCATGTATGCTCAACAGGTGCCGTACCTAGTTTGGATATTGTGTTGTTACCCTTTTGTGGTTTGGTGTTTGTCCAACAGAGAAAGCTACTCTTTTCCCGTGTAAGTGCCTGTTTGTTTGGGCTGCAGCTGAACAAGAAGCAGCTAGAGCTGGTAGGATCTGAGAAGCGGCTGGAGCTGGACAGCTGGTGAAATGTAAAATTGCTGTTTGGCAACCTGCTTTTAGGACAGCTGGTGGACATATAGCTGGTGGTGATTGTCTGAAATACCCTGTATGCTGAAGATGATGTATAAGTACTAATTTGATCTAATAATCTGATTATGATTTGTGTGCTAGCTCAAATTATAGGTTTATCACTTTTTAGGTAAAATAATTTTGTAGTTGTTAATAAATGATTATAATCAATTAAACCATACAGAGGTACAAATAATATTTGGTTCCATATTATAGCGAGTTTCAACATTGTATCATCTGCACACTTTGTCAATTGAATCAAGATTCAGTCCTAAATCACTGTAATATAACACAATAATTAATCATCTACACATATACACACATAACAACAAAGATTTAGCCCCTAAATCAAGTTGGGGCGGGCGGCGACCGGGAGGAGAAGTGCAGCAGCGGGCCGCCGCGAGTTGAGGGCGGGCAGAGACGTGGAGGCGGCGGATGCGCGGCGAGCGGCCGAAGAGGCGGGAGAGGCGGGTGGGGCGGCGACGGGGAGAGGAAGGGCAGCGTCCGTCGGGAGGAGAAGTGCGGCGGGGGCGGAGGCGCTGAGGCGGGCGGAGGCGGACATGGACGTGCGGCGAGCGTGTGGAGGCGGACGCACGGCGAGCGCCGGCCGGCGTGGCGACCGGAGAGGCCGGCGACCTGGAAGAACCTTAGCCGCCTCTCCCTGCCTCCCTGGTTTGCATCTCGGGACAGGTCGGGGGGGATGGGGAAAACGGGTGAGATTTGGTGGAAGTTTTGTGAGGGGTTTCCGTATATATACCGGGTGGCATTCTGGCCGTAAATATGAAGATACAGAGTGGCATGAGTTAGCGGGAGGATTACCAGCTGCGGGAAGCTGCGGGAAGTTCCTCCAAAGGTGCTTCCGGGCTTGTAGTACAAAATGAACAAGCGCTTGTACAAGCCTGGATCCAAAAGTTAGGTGTTTGTTTGGGCTTGTGCTTATAGGGACCCAAAAGCAGCAGAAGCACAAGCTCTAGCCCAAACAAACAGGGCCTAGTGTTATTATGTGAACAAAAGTTGTGTGTACATATATATCGGTCAGAGAACCAAGATTGCATATTCTTGCCTGGTTATAACACATAAGTCATAATAACAATTAAAGAGAAAAGGAACATTTGCCTTTGCAATGTGATTGTGCCAAGTAGATTAGACAACCAACCACAAACATTACAGGTCAACAGCCAAACGCATGCGAAAGTCCTAAGGTAAGCTCCATAATACATGTTGAAACCAAAAGCCTAGAAACCATAAGAAAGGTAGCTCCACATCACAGTTCCACGACAGCAGCATACTGATCATAAAACATATATCAAGTCAGGACAGCTGCACCACTGGGTAAGCATCCATGGGGTCTGGCTCAAGAGCGAAGACTGTGTGAATGCTGCAAAATGTGGCTCTTGCCTCACCCCACCCATACATCTTATCATGGAACCTTACCAAATCAGCATGAATCATCTTGACATAAACATAGCTCCTCTCTCCATGCTGATGGGATTGAACAATGCGCCAGTTGCAGTGCTTCAGCTTGTCAAACAGTATGCAGGAGATGACGAAGCATGCTGGCTGGTCTTTTGTAGTGACAATGGCTTGGAGTAGCTGGTCCTGTGAACCACCCAACTGGATCTTTAGAGCTTGAAGGACAGTCCGTGCTATATAAGCTACCGTTGCTGACTTCAGCTCAGAATCAGGTGAATGACAGCTGACATCTTGTCCTAGAGATGCAGATCCTTCTTGATCAGATTCAGCGGAATCATCACCACTACTTACAGGTGCGTCAGGTTCAACAGAAGGCACATCAGGTACATGCTCCGGTTCATAGGAGTCGGTAGCACGGTAGAACCTAAAGGGATAGTAGGACCAGATATGTTCTCGGACAGGACCGCTTGCTGAAATCTCTACAATACCAGCTCCAGGTAGACCACTAGTCTCTACAGAGGGTAAACCACCAATATCCACTTCAGAGGATTCTCGTGGCACGACACCTTTCGCTAGAGGCTCTACCCTACCAGCTCCAGGTCCACCACCAGTCAGTACTCTGGGCAGGACGGGTTTTAACAATACAAAACATACTTCAGGTGCAGGATCATCAGTAGCAACTCCAGCATCAGCACCAGTTATATCGGTCTTGACAATAGGTAAACCGTTTTGCTCCAGTTCAGAGAATTCCCGTGGCACGACACCGTTCACTAGAGGCTCTACACTAGCAGCTCCAGCTGCACCACCAGTTTCTACAGCAGGGGGTAAACCCAATCCACAACCTTCTTCATGTGACACGATGATGCCAGGTATAGGCTCATCAGTACCAGGTCCAGCTGCATCAGTCTCCATAGACAGTAAACAAGGTGGCGTCGGAGGTTTAAAAGACTGGCATGCCATTTCACCTTTGTCATCAGACAATATAGAGTTTTCTTCAACTCTATGTTTCTGCAATAATAAGCACATGAACAGAAATTAGACCAGAGCATCTAGCCATCTAACAGGGGCAGCGGCAAAACAAGCGTCGGTCCATATGTTTACCTTGTCATCTGGGATATCAGAACACACAGATTTAGAAGTCATTTCACATAGCATCCGCTTTTTCGTTCCTTCCCCTACGTCCATCTGGAATAAGTAATACTATTGATCACATAAAACTAATTAATCAAATATATGCATATGTTGAGAAGTTTGCACGGCAAATTGTGGATTCTGCTTTTATCACCTACGAATCGTCGTTCTATATATTTACCTTGTTATCTGGGATATCAGAAGTCAAAGAATGAGAAGTCATCTCACTAAGTATCGGTTTTTTCGCTCTTTCCCCTCCATCCATCTGCAATAAGAAGTACTATTGATCACATAAAGCCAATTCATTGAATATATGCATATGTTGAGAAGTTTGCACAACAAATTGTGGATTCTACTTCCAATCACCAAGTAATCTCGTGAGAAATGCATGATCAAGATATGTTTCTCCCTCTTGATCGACATCTGCATCTCCATTAAGACTAATCATCGTGCGATGGTGCTAGCGCATACACTTCCAATCACCAGACAAGCAAAAAATTGTTGATTCTAGTAATGCTTAATCAGCAGTGGCCATGGAACGACCACAGATCGACCAAGCAAAAAAATAAATCATCAGCCTACTGACCACCAGGCAAAACAAACTAGGCCCATACATGGCCTCACAAATCATCATCAAACGTCGATCAAACTAGCAAGTTTGAACATGGATTACTAATTTATTTTCTGATAAAGTGAGTATATTAATATCGAAAGATATTGATTACACTGAGCCTCTGCAACAACGCAATACCTTACTGGTAGTACGGATGCACATGGATTCCTAATACTCCCTCTGTTCGGTTTTAATTAGTCGACGCGAGGGAGAGAAGAAAATGAACTGTCGATGCTTTCAACTAGAGTCAATTAAATACGAACGGAAGAAGTACGTAGTAGTATTGACAAATATCCGGATCTAGTCTAAAAACAAATTGGCATGTAAATCCTAGTAGTCTACTAAACTAGGATCAATACCCTAGATTAGGGTTGCAAGCGGCGTCCGCGAATCGTCCCGCAAAGCAGAAAATTAGAGCAAATAGTGGTTGAGATTAGAGCAGATTTAAAGCACTCGCACTGAAACTAGCTAGCCCGCTACCCACCCCGCTTGACACCCTGCCCTAGATGTGAATCTACACCAAATATTCAAACAAGGATGAGCAACCGCCAATAAAATTTTATCCGCACATCATCATCTCTACCATACAAAAGGGTATGGTGATTTCACATACAGCCATTGTTGCCGCGGGACGAGGATGAGTGATGCGCCGCGGAGAAGGTGCCTCACGCCTCTGTCGCCGCCGCCGTCGAAGAGGAAGTCGAAGCCGCGCGATTGTGGTCCGTCGCCGATATGGAGGTGGAGCTACTAGGGAAGAGATGGAGGTGGAGGTGGAGAGGGAGTGATGGTTTGTACTAGTGGCGGCCGGTGAGATAGTTATAAATACAGCCTCTCTCTCTTTTTTGGCAAGGAATGCAGCTTCTCTTGGAAGGCAACGAGGCAACGCACTCCAGATTATAATAATATGGACGGAGAAATTTGGACGCATCTGTGTTGTCTTGTCAAATGAATCACCAGGATTTGCTTTTAGTACTCCAGATTTGGGCGACCCAAGGAAGTAGAGATAGTAATGTACGCCATCTAGCTGCACGCTATCAAATCAAATAAATGGTCATGCCATTTACTTTTAAGATGGTGCAGCAGTTATTCTGACCAAAGAAACATGCACGTCTGCTGATTATTTCTGATGGGTATACATTTACCGTCCGCTAGCAAAGATTGTTTGGCACATTGTTCTTATGGCTTTCAACATCACACCCCTTAATAATATTATTAATCAATGTTTGGGCAATCAATTGAGTGTGTTAATAAAAAATTAAAACCCACAAATCCAACTGTACTATTTTTAGGACCATATGAAAGACAAGGAATGATTTTAAATGCCATATGGAGTACCTCCAACCATGTGAAATATGGTTCTGTCATGCAGGTGATACCCATGGCTTCGCATTGGATCTGTATGTTGTCCTACATACAGTCAACTATGAAGTACCACGATTTGGTTTTTGGGTGCAACCGGCTAGAGAATGATGCACGGGTTTGTACAGCCAGTACAATTCACATTAAGATTTTCTGATAGGATGTTGATGTGTATATGTAAGAATCATACACTAGAATGTCTTCTATGTTTAGATGGTTGATCTACGTTTATACTTTCTGTGAACCATGAGGTTAAGACCTTTGTACTGTAATAAAGATTGCTAAATAACAGTATATATGTATGCCTCTAGGGACACTGAAACAGCCAAACAACCATGCATGTGTATAGACCGTATTTGATCAAATTAAAAGAAGCGCCTGGGTTCATGCAAATAGCATAAATTTATCACCTAAGTACATTAGCTATAAATAGTTAAATAGGAGTCAAGACCAACTGAGCTAGCTAGTAGTATGATCCTACTATTACATAAATATCCCTAACTCTGATTGTCTTTGTTCCAGTCCAGCGCGTTGGTGTAGCTTGGGATGAACCAAAACCCCGTATGCCAGTTGGCCCCTGGACCGCTGCTTGAGAAAGATATGCTTTGGTGGTCTTCGCCATTTAGACTGAAGCGGAAAATTTCTTGATGTGATGTGTCAAACTGAGAGCCAATGGCCTGAGGCGTGGTGTAGATGCAGTTTCTTCTTGTCAAATATCCTGGGGGAAATGTTGCACCACCCACTGGCATGAAAATCGGATAGTTCAACCCAAGGAACATAGAATAGTCTCCAAGATTAGTAACCCTTTCCCACGGGTTGGCTGGAAGTAACCGACTAGTGTCATTCGAGAATACAATGCAGGTATACCCCGAATAGCTGTGAACAGCGCGACCGCAATGGACAGAAGGGGTACTATCATAATGAGTTGGAGCACCGTCAGCGTCAAAATCCATTACGCCACGTGCATAGACCAGGAGAAGTCTAGAACGATCTTGAGATCTTGCCAGCCACCACGTACGACTATTAGAGTCAAAATCATCATCGTCATCAAATCCAGCCGTCCACGGAATGAATGGAGCAGGGAGCACTATAGGACCTTGAAAAAGGAAAGAACACGTCACATGAAAATATATTTCATGATTTATCTACTAGTGATATTGATTTGATATTGGGATGCCAATACTAGTACTTTATAAAATCATGGTCGAACATAAGATGGTTTGAAATATATTTCGAACATCTTGGTAAAACTTCATATGGATTTAAAACATGTTCCCGAAAATATTGGTCCAAATTTTAGATGGTTTGAATATAGTACTCCTTATTCTCTAGAACCGGGGGAATATAAACAAATGAAAGTCTTTATCAATATTGCATGGCACCTTTATTGATTCTATTTCTACTCTACCTTAAATTTTCTAGGGAGTAATAATAAAGAAACTTAATTACTAGGGGGCCTTTTTCCTAAGGAACAACATGCACATTAGACCATACTAAAATTCCTATAGATGTTAAATTCTATATATGTCCATACCACAAGAGGGTTATGGTGTGCGCCTATGGAATTCCTTTAAGCCAAAAGATGCCAAGACAGTTCAACAAATAAGAGGTGAAATACTATATAAGTTACGTATATAAAAAAGATAGGGAGGAAATGTTACCAAATTGATTAGGATCCCATGCATAAACATTTCCAAGCTCAGTAACGGCGAACACAAGTCCGTTATGTATAATTGCATCGCAGTATATGGCGCCGTACTGAAACTGGTTTTCAAGAAATATCCATGCACGAGGATATTCGCCATGGAGGTAGGCAATTGCAAAGTCGAAGATTGCGACAAGGGAGAAATCTTGATACCCCCTAGCAGCTGTAGGAACTTGGCAAATAGCTATCTTCTGCAGTTGAATAGCAGAACGCTGATACTCGAATATAAGTGGATTGTGTGTGGTTTCCAACTTGTCCCTCAAAGATGGAAGCTTAATCTTGCGATGAGTGTAGACATTGAGGAGGTTCCACTTGCCTTCGGGGCCAACCATGGCGATCCAATCTCCATTGGCGCCTGCCCGCTCCTCATCCTTACCGTGTGGCATTAGGCCATCATAGGAGAACCTGTCCAGCGGCAGTAGTTTGCACTTGCTGTGCACCGGCAAATCCTCCTTGAACACCGCCCATGGTTTATCCGCCGGGTCACAACAGAGAACACACGGAAGGCCAAACGGCTGAGAAGCAGGCAGAGTGGCACTGTATTTGGCTGACTGAAGAATACTTTTGGAGGAACCGACTAGGGACGCGGCGGTGATGGCGTCGCACTGGCTGATGAGCACTTCAAGGGGGCCTTCCGTAAACACCTTGTGAAACAGCCCAGATCCACAGACCCTGCTCGATTTCGCCATCGCAATGAGGCAGGTGGTACAATGGGGTTGGTATTTTCTTGGGCGATCTACTGATTCGAACTTTGGGAGAGAGATGGCGATCAATGGCGGCAGGTGGGGGTTTGAGTTGGAGAACAGAGGCTCTCAAACTGGGCACTGCTGGATAGGATGCGAAAGCGCCATGGCGGAGACGCAGGCGCGTGCTATGGAAGATGGGCGGAGTGGGGATAGACGACGGAGGTGAACCGAGACGCTCATATACTGCCTACTGCAGTTTCGAGGAGAGTGTGAATGTGTTCAAAAAAAGAGGAGAGTGTGAATGTGTTCAAAAAAAGAGGAGAGTGTGACTGTGACCCGACACCCGAGTAGGAGCCGAGCAGACGGACTATAGGAGTAGCCCCATCATTACAGAACATTAATCGTGCTTCCTACAATAAATAAGTGAAACATCCCAGGCTTGTGTTGTCTAATCAAATCGATGGCCATGTCAGTATTATGGTGAACAAATAAAACAAATACACACCAACCTTGTTCTTTTTGCAACGTACACCAACCTAGCAAGGCATCAACCTTCTCGCCATCAACTACGACTCCGTGGCTCCGTCCCACCAAAGTTGTCTCAACTTTGTAAAAAAAATACATCTATCCATCTAAATTTTAACAAAGGTGAGACACTTTTGGTGGGACCGAGGGAGTACAAAAAAACTTCACTACTCCATGCTAGTATCGGCCACTAATTCAAATTTCAACTGAAGGCGTGCTATTTTATGGTCCTGAAAATTGCCAAAAAAAATACAACCCAAAAATGCAACAGATCCATGTTAAGGGGGTACACCCTACGCAATATACATTAAGAAACTTTGAAACTTCAGCGACCTTGTAAGAATGCCCATGACAGTGCAGTTTTGCCAAATTAGGAAGAGACGAAATATGAATTCAACCAAAGAAATCTAAACGAATCCTTAGACAATAGCATAGTTAACACGTTCAGAAAAAAATGATGACTCCAAAAGAACAACATTAGCAAGAAATAGTCCATTTTAGTTTGAATTTGCAGTCACATACATAACTAGTAGTACTGCCAAAATACTATAATACTCCGAGCTGCATTCTAGCACTCCAACTAGCTAGTAATAGTTCTGGAGTAGTAGTACTACTATACAAGTCCAAAATACATCCGAACGAACCCTACTTCGAACTAAACTACTCCCTCCGATCTTCGAGTAACTACATTGCAGTATGACTAAACGAAGATTATTGTATAACCTTCTTGTTGATGCAAACGCAGATAGGCAACACACGCTGCCCTCCATTCTGCTTCGCGTAACGGGGCGGCACCGCCAGGAAAGAAGTGAGCTGCTGCAACATGATCGAGCTAGGCGTCGGGGAGCTCGTCGGCTCGATTACCGCCATCAAGGTGTCCGTCGAGAGGTCACTGGTCCCAGCCGTCGCCGGCGCCGGCGGACCAATCACCAACAGCTGCGCCTTGTACATCGGAAACAAGCACGCGGCCGACCTGATGCACACACAGGACACAATGGTGGTCGGGCCGAGCGCTCCAACGGTGATGGCGAACACGCTACCGTCTTCTTCCCCACTGCCGATGAACAGGTGTCCCCGCGGTTGTACCGGAACACGAACTATGCACCAGGCGGGTATGCCATACTGGAACGTAAACACTGGGATGGAGTGGGATGCTTGGAGGTGTACCAGGAGCTCCCGCGGCGGGCCGGTGAAGCTGCAGCCGGTATTGATGGCCTCTGTGCAGCCGCACGGACCATGCGGGCACGCGATATAGTGCTTGTAGGACTCCGTGGAGGCGACCAAGCTCTGGCAGCCGACGCACTTGACCATTGCCCCAGATCGATTCGACGGCGGCAATCTTGGCCCAGATCGATTCGACGGCGGCAACCACGCCGGCTGCTCGCACTTCTTGCACGGGTTCGGCGCAAGCTCGCCGACGCAGCGCCGACAGCCCATATGACCGCCCTTGCACTGCACGGAACAACGTACGTGGCATCAGTTGTCATTGACATTTCTCACAGGTGAACCTAAGAATGAAATCGGAAGGGAGCGACCTTGGATATGGGGGGTTTGAAGGGCAGCAGGCAGAGGGGGCACAAGAAGAGGGCCTCCTCCATCTTCAGAGAAGAGTGATCGGGAAAACGAGAACGGGATGGGTTCTTTTTTTTATACATGCCTTGGAGTGGAGTATGGATACTACTACTTATAGGAAGAACTTCCTTGCTAAGAATCGGCGTCGGCCGTACGCAAGCATAGATGCACCAGCGGCTCTGCAGTTTGTCAAAATAAAAGGACAGAGCTGCAGTGACTTGAAGTCTCCAAATCTCATTGTGACTTGGTGCCACCATCTACCAACCATTTGAGATCCAACGTTCCAAACTAATCTCTTATTTCGAACCTAAAAACAAAAATTATGAAAAAAATCCAGTAAAATGTAGATGCCTTGTTCTAAAATCTGTGAATATTTCATCCCACTCGGACGATTAGCTTGTGATTAAAGAGCTTTTTACGTATACGAGCACTAGTTTAAACTAAATACTCCCTCTGATTCATATTAATTGACTTCAATATGGATGTATCTAGAACTAAAATGTGTCTAGTACATCCATATTAGAGTCAATTAATATGAACCGGAGGGAGTATATATTTGCTCACAAACCTTTGATTCAAATCGAATGAAACTTCACCAAAATATAAATCGAAATATGCACGATTAACTGGAAGTTCTTGAAATATTTCTGAGCAATTATAATAATTATTTAGTTTAAATTCTAAGTCGATCGCATACATTGGATCTGAGATGGATGGTGGATGGTGGCACCAAGTCACTGTGAAACTTGGAAGTATCAAGTCAGTGAAGCTCTATCCCAAAATAAAAGCTTCGTGAAGGGGGCAGTTTGGTTCAAAAAAGAAGACAGTGCCAAGCAGTTGTCAAACAATACCCATATAGTCAAATGTACTCCCTCTGATTCAAATGAATTGACTCAACTTTGTCTAGATATATGGATGTATCAAGTCACTGAAGCTAAAATAAAAGCTTCATGAAGGGGGAAGTTTGGTTCGAAAAAAAATACAGTGCCAAGCAGCTGTCAAATAGTACCATAACGTCAAATGTACTCCCTCCGATTCAAACGAAATGACTCAACTTTGTATTTTGCATGTTAAAGGTTTTTCGTAAAACTTGGCCAATCTTAACATAGTTTGCCTTTCTAAAAAAAGATATAAGCCCTAAGGCTCCTTTGATTCATAGGATGGGAAAACCATAGAAATATGGAAAACATAGGATTGAGATTTAATGGCTAGTTGAATCATATAGGAAGATGAGTTGTGTTTGATTGTGCCAAAGGAAATTTTCCATGAGGTATGACCTAATGTTTTATTCTTATAGGATTTGCACTGCAAGATTCCTATAGGATATGTTCCTATGAATCAAACAACTAGTGTGGGGAAAATTCACATGTGATCTAAATCCTACATAATTCCTATACAAATCCTATATATGAATTTTAGTTGTTAGGTCACTTAAAATGACTTCACTTGAAGAGTTACATTTTTGTTTTTTTCTGAATTAGTAGTGATGCCTAACCATATATATACCTAAACCAAGAGAATCAGCATAAACTTATGTATATTAATAGTAAGCGCATATATGAATGTTTTTTATCTACAAACCCAGGGTCATATATATGTACATAGAAACATGCATATATACTAGTTTTTGTACCTTGGTGTGTTCCTCTTTTGGGCTATCTCTTTTTTGTTCACCGATTCACAACCAACGCCCTAGATTAATTTGGCACTTAAAAAATAACATTTTGTTTTTGGCGCACTAACACAAATAGTAGTAGCACGGTCAACACTGTAGAGAAGTACAAAATAAATGTGTGTGGGAAAAAATGACTTAAAGTGACCATTACATTGAGAAAAAGGGTAGAACCAAGCATTGCACAGGGAAAAAGCAGTGTAGTGCCCAGAAGAAAAAAACAAGTTGGGTTATACTCCCTCCATCCTGAAATAATGGGTGTAGAGTTAAAATTTGTCCATAAAAGAGTGTACTTCTCGTTTTGCAATGCACTTCAAAATTTGTCCACAAAAGAGTGGTAGTAAAAAATATTTCTTTCTCATCACGAGGGATATAGTTTCTTCACGACTAGTACGTACTACCTCCATCACAAAGCTTAAGTCTTTTTTTAAGAGTCAAAGCAAGTAAAGGTTGACGAAAATTTAGAACAATCTATCAACTAATATAATATTTTGTAGATACCATACCAAAAAAAATCGTTGTCTATGTATTGATATTAATTTTGTATTTTGCATGATAATGATTTTTGGTAAAATCTTAGTTTACCTTGACATAGTTTGAGCTTCTAAAAATAATATAAGCCTTACGCTTTGGGATGGAGGTAGTAGTATTTAGCATAATATGGTTTTCTTATTTACTACATGCATTTAGATCATTGGAGGTGGAAAAGTTGAAGAGGAAAGTGATGGTCGATGACAGTTTCCCAATGTAATAATAAAATCCTTAATATGCCTTGAAAACCCACACGTACGCTCTTTCTAGGACAGAGGCTATGAGGTAATGCACCCACGCGCTGTCATCTGCCGGTTCGTGCTATGTCTCCCAAATCTTGAAATATCGTCAGTTATCCATTTCACGTCCACACTTCTCCCTCTCTCCACGGACTAGGAAAAAACCCTCTCTTCACTTCCCCTTCCCATTCCACCGATGGAGAGCCCAACCGACGCCGTCAACGCAGCGAAAGCGAAAGCCGCGCGGCTGGCCTTAGCCGCAGAGGAGGCGTGCAGAGCCGCGACCGCAGCACGCATGGCCGCAACGGCGGCGATCATTGCCGCAGCGGATGCCAAAGACGAAGCGGAGGCCATTGCCGAAGGTCGGGCCATCGGTCGCTCATCGGCATCTGATGCTGTTGGTAGATGGGTCCACTCTCTTGGGAAGCATCCCCTAGATGACGAGGACGAGGTTGAACTCATCTTTGAACCGCCGCCGCCGACCTTCGACGAGAATATCGTCGACGAGGGGGAGGAAGTATGTTCCGATTCACCTCTCTCCCTTATTCAACATAGCCCTGTATCGATTTGCGCTATGGTCTCTCCCTCTTTTTTTTGCGCTATAGCGTTTTGAATTAGCGTCAGAATCTTTTTAGATTCATATTCAGTATTAGTTGCAACTGCTACATATTTGCTTCACATCCGATTCACCTCTCTCCCTTATTTAACATAGCCCTGTATCGATTTGCTCTATGGTCTCTCCCTCTTTTTTTTGCGCTATAGGGTTTTGAATTAGCGTCAGAATCTTTTTAGATTCATATTCATTATTAGTTGCAACTGCTACATATTTGCTTCACCTGTTTATTTGGCATGTATCAGGTTGCTACTGATGAGGTTGACAGCGATGTCGAGTCGCGTCATAGGAAGGCCAGGGCCACTCTCAACAAGCTTAAGGCGGGGAAGTTCGACAAGTATTGGAGTGAACCCTGGACTGGTGCCAGGAACAGCTGCCCCTTCTGCACAAAGAGCATAAAGGTTGACTTTCGAAGCGTCCTGCAGCATGCCGAAGCCGGTGGGTCCGGCTGTCTCAAAGTTGGGGAAACTGTTAACCGATCCGGCTTCATAGCCAACCACATGGCCTATGGGCTATTCCTAAGGAAGAAATTGAACCAAGCTATCGAGACCGGTCGTGTGCCTCCTCCCAAGCCCAAGCCACCAAAGATTAAAGGTATGGGCAGCAAGAAGCAGAAGAAGCGGGACCAGGAAGAAGATGGTAAATATACTCCGTAACTGTTGTGCATGTTTGTCTCTCCTACTGATACGTCTCCAACGTATCGATAATTTCTTATGTTCCATGCCACTTTATTGATGATACCTACATGTTTTATGCACATTATATGTCATATTTATGCATTTTCTGGAACTAACCTATTAACAAGATGCCGAAGAGCCAGTTGTTTTTGTTTTTGGTTTCAGAAATCCTAGTATTCTCGGAATTGGACGAAACTTTCGCCCAGGGTCCTATTTTTGCACGAAGCTTCCAGAAGACCGAAGACCTAACGAAGTGGGGCCACGAGGCAGCCAGGGGGGTGGCCGGCGCGGCCTAGGACTTGGCCGCGCGGCCCTGCCCCCTGGGCCCCTCGTGTGGCCCCCGCGTTGACCTTCCGCCTACTTAAAGCCTCCGTCGCGAAACCCCGTACCGAGAGCCACGATACGGAAAACCTTACAGAGACGCCGCCGCCGCGAATCCCATCTCGGGGATTCGGAGATCGCCTCCGGCACCCTGCCGGAGAGGGGATTCATCTCCCGGAGGACTCTTCATCGCCATGATCGCCTCCGGAGTGATGAGTGAGTAGTTCACCCCTGGACCATGGGTCCATAGCAGTAGCTAGATGGTCGTCTTCTCCTTGTTGTGCTTCATTGTTGGATCTTGTGAGCTGCCTAACATGATCAAGATCATCTATATGTAATTCTATATGTTGTGTTTGTCGGGATCCGATGGATAGAGAGTACTATGATTATGGTGATTATCAATCTATTGTTCATGTGTTGTTTATGATCTTGCATGCTCTCCGTTATTAGTAGAGGCTCTGGCCAAGTTTTTACTCTTAACTCCAAGAGGGAGTAATTATGCTCGATAGTGGGTTCATGCCTTCATTGATACCTGGGACAGTGACAGAAAGTTCTAAGGTTGTGATGTGCTGTTGCCACTAGGGATAAAACATTGATGCTATGTCTAAGGATGTAGTTATTGATTACATTACGCACAATACTTAATGCAATTGTCTGTTGCTTTGCAACTTAATACTGGAGGGGGTTCGGACGATAACCTGAAGGTGGACTTTTTAGGCATAGATGCAGTTGGATGGCGGTCTATGTACTTTGTCGTAATGCCCGGATTAAATCTCACTATATTTACCATGTCATGTATATGCATTATTATGCCTTTCTCTATTTGTCAATTGCCCGACTGTAATTTGTTCACCCAACATGCTTTATCTTATGGGAGAGACACCTCTAGTGAACTGTGGACCCCGGTCCTATTCTTTCCATAGCATACATTCTACTTGTTTTACTGTTTTCTTTGCAAACATCTTCCACTCGATACGTTTAATCCTTTGTTACAGCAAGCCGGTGAGATTGACAACCTCACTGTTTCGTTGGGGCAAAGTACTTTGGTTGTGTTGTGCAGGTTCCTAGTTGGCGCCGGAATCCCTGGTGTTGCGCCGCATCACATTTCGCGACCATCAACCTTCAACGTGCTTCTTGGCTCCTACTGGTTCGATTAAACCTTGGTTTCATACTGAGGGAAACTTGCCACTGTGCGCATCATACCTTCCTCTTGGGGTTCCCAACGGACGTGTACATCTACGCGCATCAAGCACTTTTTCTGGCGCCGTGAGATCAAGACACGCTGCAAGGGGAGTCTCCACTTCTCAATCTCTTTACTTTGTTTTTGTCTTGCTTTATTTTATTTACTACTTTGTTTGCTGCACTAAATAAAAACACAAAAAAATTAGTTGCTAGTTTTACTTTATTTACTGTCTTGCTCTCTATATCGAAAACACAAAAAAATTAGTTACTTGCATTTACTCTATCTAGTTTGCTTTATTGTCCTGCACTCTATATTTAAAATACAAAAAAAATTTAGTTACTTTTATTACCATGTCTAGCTCTGAACCTGTTACTTCTTCACCTGAAGACTTAGTTTTCACTTTCAAGCAAGGGGATGAGGAGAGTTTTAAGGATGCTTGGTCTAGAATTTTTACTTCTTATCGCAAAACTGAACCTCAAATGACTCTAAGTTTGCTCCTTAGTAATTTTTATTTTGGTCTTATGGTTCGCTATAGATATGCTTTGGACACTTTAGTAGGAGGAGATTTCCTTCATTGTAATGGGGATCAAGCTTTTAATGCCATAAAGAAATTGGTTGCATCACATGATTCAGCTAATAACTTTGATTCAGCCCTTATTAGCATTCATAATAGATTGAACAATCTCGAGATAAGTACATCTCGCTTAAATGATAATTATCACTGTGTTCGTAATCGTCTTGAACAAGTCTTAGAGAATCCTAAACCTTCATCATGGGACCCTTCTGTTAAAATTGTCATCGGTGATCGAACTCTTCATGCCTATTGTGATATTATGTATGAATTTTGCCTTATGCCTGAAAACATTTATAAATCTTTGAAACTTTGGGGAGTCGATAAAGGGGGAGAAGAAATAGCTCTTATTGATAACTCTATCATAATTCCTAAGGGAATAGCTGCAGGTGTGCATACAACCATTCGTGGAAGAACAGTATCCATTGATTATCTTATTATTGAAACAGGAAAAATCATATTCGGAAGATCCTTGCTGAAATTATTGGGAGCAGTCATTGATGTGGGAGAAGGCACTCTGAAATTCACCTCTATACCAGGGGGGAATCATATATTTCCTAAACCAAAAGGAAAGAAAAACATTAAGAAAGGTAAAGATGAAGCCCAAGGTAAGGTTGACACACCATCTCTCGATAATACTTGATTTGCACTTTCTGCGCCTAGCTGAAAGGCGTTAAAGAAAAGCGCTTATGGGAGACAACCCATGTTTTTACCTACAGCAATTTTTTGTTTTATTGAGTCTTGGAAGTTGTTTACTACTGTAGCAACCTCTCCTTATCATGTTTTTGTGCCAAGTAAAGTTTCTATGTCAAAGTTGATGTTATATTTGGGATCGCTGCACAGAAACAGCATTGCTGTCTGTCACGAATCTGGGCATAATTCTCTGTAGAAAATTCGAAAAAATCTGCCAATTTACGAGCGTGATCCTCAGATATATACGCAACTTTCATTAGTTTTGAGTTTTTCCATTTGAGCAAGTCTGGTGCCATTTATAAATTCGTCTTTACGGACTGTTCTGTTTTTGACAGATTCTGCCTTTTATTTCGCATTGCCTCTTTTGCTATGTTGGATTTATTTCTTTGATCCATTAATGTCCAGTAGCATTATGCAATGTCCAGAAGTGAAAATAATGATTGTGTCACCTCTGAATGTGTGAATTATTAATGATGCACTAACCCTCTAATGAGTTTGCTTGAAGTTTGGTGTGAAGGAAGTTTTCAAGGGTCAAGAGAGGAGAATGATATACTAAGATCAAGAGGAGTGAAAGCTCTAAGCTTGGGGATGCCCCCGTGGTTCATCCCTGCATATTTTAAGAAGACTCAAGCGTCTAAGCTTGGGGATGCCCAAGGCATCCCCTTCTTCATCGACAACATCATCAGGTTCCTCCCCTGAAACTATATTTTTATTCAGTCACATCTGGTGTTCTTTACTTGGAGCGTCGGTTTGTTTTCGTTTTTGTTTTTGTTTGAATAAGATGGATCCTAGCATTCACTTTGTGGGAGAGAGACACGCTCCGCTGTTGCATATGGACACATGTGTCCTTAGGCTTTACTCATAATGTTCAAGGCGAAGTTTCTTCTTCGTTAATTTGTTATATGGTTGGAATTGGAAAATGCTACATGTAGTAATTCTAAAAATGTCTTGGATAATGTGATACTTGGCAATTGTTGTGCTCATGTTTAAGCTCTTGCATCATATGCTTTGCACCCATTAATGAAGAAATACATAGAGCTTGCTAAAATTTGATTTGCATATTTGGTTTCTCTAAGGTCTAGATAATATCTAGTATTGAGTTTTGAACAACAAGGAAGACAGTGTAGAGTCTTATAATGTTTACAATATGTCTTTTATGTGAGTCTTGCTGCACTTGTTCATCCTTGAGTTTGCTTCAAATAACCTTGCTAGCCTAAACCTTGTATCGAGAGGGAATACTTCTCATGCATCCAAAATCCTTGAGCCAACCACTATGCCATTTGTGTCCACCATACCTACCTACTACATGGTATTTACCCGCCATTCCAAAGTAAATTGCTTGAGTGCTACCTTTAAAATTCCATCATTCACCTTTGCAATATATAGCTCATGGGACAAAATAGCCTTAAAAACTATCGTAGTATTGAATATGTACTTATGCACTTTATATTTTATTAAGTTGCCTGTTGTGCGATAACCATGCTTCTGGGGAACGCCATCAACTATTGTTGAATATCATGTGAGTTGCTATGCATGTCCGTCTTGTCTGAAGGTCTATCATTTTAGTGGTTGGAGCATGCAAAATTGTTAGAGAAGAACATTGGGCCGCTAACTAAAGCCATGAATCATGGTGGAAGTTTCAGTTTTGGACATATATCCTCAATCTCATATGAGAATAATAACTTTGCTACATGCTTATGCATTAAAGAGGAGTCCATTATCTGTTGTCCATGTTGTCCCGGTATGGATGTCTAAGTTGAGAATAATCAAAAGCGAGAAATCCGAAATGCGAGCATTCTCCTTGGACCTTTGTACAGGCGGCATGGAGGTACCCCTTTGTGACACTTGGTTGAAACATGGCATGCAAAGATCCGGTAGTCCAAGTTAAGTAGGACGAGGTGCGGGCACTATTAGTATACTATGCGTGAGGCTTGCAACTTGTAAGATATAATTTTCATAACTCATATGCTTTATTACTACCGTTGACAAAATTGTTTCATGTTTTCAAAATAAAAGCTCTAGCACAAATACAGCAATCGATGCTTTCCTCTGCGAAGGACCATTCTTTTACTTTTATTGTTGAGTCAGTTTACCTATCTCCTTCCACCTTAAGAAGCAAACACTTGTGTGAACTGTGCATTGATTCCTACATACTTGCATATTGCACTTGTTATATTACTTTATGTTGACAATATCCATGAGATATACATGTTACAAGTTGAAAGCAACCGCTGAAACTTAATCTTCTTATGTGTTGCTTCAACACCTTTACTTTGATTTATTGCTTTACGAGTTAACTCTTATGCAAGACTTATTGATGCTTGTCTTGAAGTACTATTCATGAAAAGTCTTTGCTATATGATTCAGTTGTTTACTCATGTCATTACCTTTGCTTTGATCGCTGCATTCATTACATATGTTTACAAATAGTATGATCAAGATTATGATGGCATGTCACTTCAGAAATTATCTTTGTTATCGTTTTACCTGCTCGGGACGAGCAGAACTAAGCTTGGGGATGCTGATACGTCTCCAACGTATCGATAATTTCTTATGTTCCATGCCACTTTATTGATGATACCTACATGTTTTATGCACATTATATGTCATATTTATGCATTTTCTGGAACTAACCTATTAACAAGATGCCGAAGAGCCAGTTGCTGTTTTCTGCTGTTTTTGGTTTCAGAAATCCTAGTAAAGAAATATTCTCGGAATTGGACGAAACTTTCGCCCAGGGTCCTATTTTTGCACGAAGCTTCCGAAGACCGAAGACCTAACGAAGTGGGGCCACGAGGCAGCCAGGGGCCGGCGCGGCCTAGGACTTGGCCGCGCGGCCCTGCCCCCTGGGCCCCTCGTGGCCCCCGCGTTGACCTTCCGCCTACTTAAAGCCTCCGTCGCGAAACCCCCAGTACCGAGAGCCACGATACGGAAAACCTTCCACAGACGCCGCCGCCGCGAATCCCATCTCGGGGGATTCAGGAGATCGCCTCCGGCACCCTGCCGGAGAGGGGATTCATCTCCCGAGGACTCTTCATCGCCATGATCGCCTCCGGAGTGATGAGTGAGTAGTTCACCCCTGGACCATGGGTCCATAGCAGTAGCTAGATGGTCGTCTTCTCCTTGTTGTGCTTCATTGTTGGATCTTGTGAGCTGCCTAACATGATCAAGATCATCTATATGTAATTCTATATGTTGTGTTTGTCGGGATCCGATGGATAGAGAGTACTATGATTATGGTGATTATCAATCTATTGTTCATGTGTTGTTTATGATCTTGCATGCTCTCCGTTATTAGTAGAGGCTCTGGCCAAGTTTTTACTCTTAACTCCAAGAGGGAGTAATTATGCTCGATAGTGGGTTCATGCCTTCATTGATACCTGGGACAGTGACAGAAAGTTCTAAGGTTGTGATGTGTTGTTGCCACTAGGGATAAAACATTGATGCTATGTCTAAGGATGTAGTTATTGATTACATTACGCACAATACTTAATGCAATTGTCTGTTGCTTTGCAACTTAATACTGGAGGGGTTCGGACGATAACCTGAAGGTGGACTTTTTAGGCATAGATGCGTTGGATGGCGGTCTATGTACTTTGTCGTAATGCCCGGATTAAATCTCACTATATTTACCATGTCATGTATATGCATTATTATGCCTTTCTCTATTTGTCAATTGCCCGACTGTAATTTGTTCACCCAACATGCTTTATCTTATGGGAGAGACACCTCTAGTGAACTGTGGACCCCGGTCCTATTCTTTCCATAGCATACATTCTACTTGTTTTACTGTTTTCTTTGCAAACATCTTCCACTCGATACGTTTAATCCTTTGTTACAGCAAGCCGGTGAGATTGACAACCTCACTGTTTCGTTGGGGCAAAGTACTTTGGTTGTGTTGTGCAGGTTCCTAGTTGGCGCCGGAATCCCTGGTGTTGCGCCGCATCACATTTCGCGACCATCAACCTTCAACGTGCTTCTTGGCTCCTACTGGTTCGATTAAACCTTGGTTTCAGGAAAACTTGAAATCATACTCCGTAACTGTTGTGCATGTTTGTCTCTCCTACTGCTTCAAAAGCAGCATCTTTTGTTGAACTCTGTTTATGTTTGCTGCTCAGCAGCGTTTGTGGTGAACCTATTAGCTTAATTAGGGGTTGTTGAACTATGTCTGTGTTGAACCTTGCTTAATTAGGTTGTGTTGAACTCTGTTTGTGTTGGCGTGGGAAGGGGGGCATGATGCTACCCTGAATTTGCGGGACCCCCAAAAAACTTGCAAATACGAGTGATGCATCCAAAAGGAACAAACTTCTTACATGGTAGACCCCAGTCTGAAAGCAAGAAATGCGATCGGGTCCTTAACAGCCACCGCCCGGATTGATCGGGTATTTTGCCTGCCTACCGCATGTGACTTGTGCTCACTGAAGTTTGGGACCTCACGCATGGGCACCACACGTAAGTGACAGACCTGTTGGTGTAAAAACTCGAGTGATTATTATACTGCATTAGTACAAAGTTTCCTATGGATTCAAGGGTTGGAAAGCCAAGTTAACTCATTTTCATGACTAAGAAGGAGCCAGGCTTACTTTTTCATTTTCATGTTTTAACTTGTTTAAATCTTGGTCAAACAAAGGATCTGACCAGGATTCAAGTGGGCATAAAAATTCAAAAAAGAAATCAAAAAAAAAACCAAAGCACATAAGCTTCTTATGTCATATAGTAAGCATTACAGTTGATCAACGAAGTCTAGACATATTCAAACCAGAAAAATATTGTATATACCCCCTAACCCTAAACTCTGTCTTATGAAGTCAAGCATGAAGAAAAGTGGTTTTGGGTTTCAAACATTGGAAATTGAAAAAACTCCCAAAAGCTTCATTTTGGAGTGACTAAGAAGAATCCAGGCTTTCATTTTCATGTTTTAAATTGGTTTAAATCTTGGTCAAACCTAGGATTTGACCAAGATTCAAATGGACATAACAAATTCAAAAAAATCAAAACCAAACACATAGTCTTTTGATGTCATATAGTAAGCATTCAAGTTGATAAACAAAGTCTAGACATATTTAAACAAGAAAAATCATGTATATACTTGGCCCCTAACCCTAAACTCTGTCTTATGAAGTCAAGCATTAAGAGGAGTGGTTTTGGGTTTCAAACATGGAAATTTTAAAAACCTCCCAAAAGCTTCATTTTGGAGTGACTAAGAAGAATCCAGGCTTACTTTTTTTTTTTTTTTTTTTTTTGACAGTAAAACCGTAAGAAGCCCCTACGGTATAATTTTTGTATTAAAATGGAATGATATGTACAAGGCGGACAACAGAAGGATTACATCAAGGGGGTAGAAATGAACACAAAAGTTAAAACACATAGAGGTTATGTGAAGCGAGAGGCTATCCAATCTAGAAGAGGTTGCACTAGGCAGGGCTTAATTCTATAAGTATGAAGCTGCAAGTCACTCTGAAATCTCACACGCCATCTAGCCAGGGAAACATCTTGGGATTTAAAAATGTGATCATTCCTCTCTTTCCAGAGGTTCCAAGCTGCACAAACAAAAATTTCCATGAAGCAATGTCCCCTGAATAAACCTTTAGCCTTCAAAACTCTGTCCGAAATAGGAACAGTAAGATCCCAATGTATGTCAATCATATTCCAGCATGCCACAGCGAATGGACAAGTAAAAAATAGGTGGTTGCGTGTTTCCATTTCATGGGAATCACATAGAACACAATAAGAGCCTCCATTAATATGCCAATTCTTGCGTTGCATCAAATCCTTTGTATTAAGCCGATCCATTAACAAGAGCCAAGCAAACACCCTTAGCTTCGGGAGGCATTTGGATTTCCAAACAACCTTCATTGTCTGATCATCGAGGGCTCCAAAGATAAAATTGGAAAAGCGTGCAGGTATACTGACCAGTACCCCAAGTAAAGGTCCTAGTATCCATATTGAGAGGATCCAACATCAAATTTTGTGTGTTATTCTGAATATGAGATAACTCATCAAAAGCTTGTACAGAAATAGGTAATACAAACAAATCGAACGGATCTGAGGTATTGCTGAAATCTGCCACTGTAATATCTTCGTTTAGGGTATAGGAAAAAAGGCGTGGGAATCGGTCAGAGAGAAGCCCTTCGGACTGGAAATCTTTCCAAAATAGGGTAGAGCGACCATCACCAATTGTGGAAGTAGTAATGCCGCGATATATTTCAACCAAGCTAAAAACATCTCGCCACCAAAATGAGCCACGGCGCTTTTGAGCATGCGGGGCAGCTTCAGCAGAATACAACGACCAGACAAGTTTAACCCAGGGCACATCTTCTTTGGTGTAAAATTTGTGAAGCTGTTTCAATAAAAGGGCTTTGTTCTGCACTTCAAAATTTATAATCCCTAGTCCACCTTTTTTCTTGGGTCTACAAACTAGAGGCCGGCAGCCAGCGCATTCACTGAAGATGAACCCTCTTCTTTTGCCCATAAACAGCAGTCTGGATCGGTCAGCAATCTTAATAATTGTTTTGTGGACCTTGAGAGAAGATAAGTAGTGATTGGGAAGGGAAGAGAGGACCGAGTTCACTAACGTAATCTGCCACCATAGTCTAGGAAGCGGCGCTGGCATTGAGTCGTCTTTCAATCTGATCAACAATGGGAGTAAGGTCTTGCACGGAAGGTTTTGTTGTCCCTAGAGGAAGGCCTAAGTAAGCAAAAGGCAGTTTACCCACGGCACACCCAAAAGTATTGGCCAACAGCTGTAATTGATAGGCATCAACATTTACCGGCATTAGACATGATTTTCCATAATTCACTTTAAGTCCTGTGGCAGCAGCAAAGACTTGAAGCAGATCCTTGAGCGCAAGGAGTTGGTGAGGGCAGGCTTCTAAGACAAGTAATGTGTCATCCGCGTACTGTACTATCGGAAAATCAGTGCCCGGAATAGGAAGAGGAGGAATAAGTACCCCAGAATCAGCCAGTCTGTTAACCATAGATTGTAGAAGGTCGGCACCTGCCACAAAAAGAATCGGGGAGAAGGGGTCGCCTTGTCTAACACCACGTCGACAAGCAAATTTTTTCCCCGGAACACCATTCAGGAGAACAGACGAAAAACCAGAGGAGAAGATTGCCTTAACCCATCCGAGACATTTATCATCAAAACCCCAACAAGAATGTTCAGAATTGCTTGGTGCTCGATTGTGTCGAAAGCTTTCGCAAAATCTAACTTCAAAATTACAACCTCCTTCCTTGATTGCTTGCATTGATGCAAATACTCATATGCCCATGCAATACAGTCCTGGATGCTTCTGGACTTTAGGAAGCCATATTGGTTCACATGCACCAGCTTAAGGATTACAGGTTGCAGACGGTTTGCCAACAATTTCGTCAGAATTTTCAAGCTGATATTAAGCAGGGAAATTGGTCTGTAATCACTTGGACCCTCTGGAGAGTTTACTTTGGGAATGAGTGTGATGAAAGCATCATTAATACTCTGCAAATTAACTGTCCCTTCCCAAAATTCCTGACATAAACGATAAAAATCAAACTTAATAATCGGCCAACAGACCTTGATAAATAAGCCAGTAAAACCATCTGGACCCGAGCCTTTTCCGATGGAAGTTCTGCCACTATTTTGTCAATCTCCTCGTGAGTGAAAGGTGCTGAAAGAGACTCCAAGTTATCCTTAGGCTGAATGTAGTCGGAGAAAGCAAAGCTCGTGTCAATAGGTGTTGAGAAGCCCAAACGCTCTCTATATGATTGCCACAGAATACCTTCTTTCTCCTGGTGCTCAAAAGCAATAGAACCATCATCACGAGTTAAAGAAGAAATAGTGTTCTTGCGAAAACGGATAGTTGCCATGGAGTGAAAGTATGAAGTGTTTTCATTTCCAAATTTTGCCCAGCGTGCAGTGCAGCGCTTCTTCCAGTAATCTCTTTTACAGATAAGAAGATGATTCAACCTTGCTTTGATGATGTTGCGGAAATTCCACTCCGAAATATGCAGATTTCTCTTTTCTTCTAAACCATCCAACATAAGAATGATGCCATTACAATTATCTATGACTTTGTTGATCACAGAAATGCTGGTACTCCATATTTTCAACCCTTTTCTAAGAAGCTTGAATTTTGCCGACAAGCATTTGGCACTATCCCCTGGACAATTAATGTCCCAAATCCTACTAACCACATCCATAAACCCTGGCATACGCACCCAATGGTTTTCAAAACGAAACACTTGTGCTTTAGGAATTGAGGTGCCCACCGAAATAACACATGGGACATGGTCAGATGTAGGTCGAGCAAGCGGATTAACCACTGTATTAGGGTATTTGATGGTCCAAGCTGCAGAGGTGAAGAACCAATCGATTTGTTCTAGCAAGGGATCAGATTGCATATTGCTCCACGTGTACGCCCTCCCTTTGATTGGAAGTTCAATCAAGCCCAAATAACTAATGACCTCATTGAACGTTGCCATATCATTTACATTTGCCCCGACCTTATTTCTATTATCAGAAAATCTGTAGAAATTGAAATCCCCAACTAGTAGCCACAAAGCATCATCCGCTATATCCAAGTGAAAAAGCCAAGCAATAAAGTTCTCTCGAGCAATCCCCTCACAAGGGCCATAGATATTTACCAAAGTGAAATTATCAGCAGCTATTGTAGATTGAAAATGTATAACAATGCCAAAACTCTCATTTAGAAGGACCTGTCCACTGAATAGATTGCTGGGCCAGAGAACAAGCAGACCACCAGAGGCACCATCAGCAGGCACGAATGCAAATTGGTCAAAACGTCTGGGTGCAATGCCTTTAACAAACTGCATGTCAATCTCTTCTTTCTTTGTCTCTTGCAGACAGATAATTGAAGCAGCGCTTTCTTCAATTTTGTTGTAAACATGAGGCCACTTATCAACGGAATTAACACCACGGATGTTCCAATTTAGGACACACCAAGTACGATTAACACTTGAGGTTCTGAATGCACGAGGCATAGGAAACTAAACAAGTACTACAAGGTGTAACAGTTCCAACAAGGAAACAAAGGTTCAGATAACGCTGTCGAAACATCAACTAAATCTGTCGATCCTTCAGAAGGCGCTCCTCCGTGAGCTCGGAGGGGTCGATGAGACAGTCTTCTACTCCCATGCGCTGCATCCAGGCTTACTTTTCATTTTCATGTTTTAAACTGGTTTAAATCTTGGTCAAACCTAGGATTTGACCAAGATTCAAATGGGCATAACAAATTCAAAAAAAAACTAAACACATAGTCTTTTGATGTCACATAATAAGCATTCAAGTTGATAAACAAGGTCTAGACATATTCAAACCAGAAAAATCATGTATCTACCCCTACCCCTAAACTTTGTCTTATGAAGTAAAGCACGGAGAGATATCATTTTGGGTTTCGAACATGGAAAATTTAAAAAAACCTCCCAAAAGCTTCATTTTGGAGTGAATAAGAAGGATCCACACTTACTTTTCATTTTCATGTTTTAAACTTGTTTAAATATTGGTCAAACCTGCAAGGATTTGACCAAGATTCAAATGGGCATAAAAATTCAAAAAAAAAACGAAAACCACTTCTCTTCGTCCTTGACTTCATTAGACAGAGTTTAGGGTTGGGGTATATACATGATTTTTAATGTTTAAATATGTATAGACTCTCTTGATCAACATGAATGCTTACTATAACTTAAGAAGCTTAATTATGTGCTTTGGTTTTTCATTTTTTGAATTCTTTATTGAATTTTTATGCCTATTTGAATCTTGGTCAAATCCTAGGTTTGACCAAGAATTAAACAAGTCAGTAACATGAAAATGAAAAAGTAAGCCTGGATCCTTCTTATTCACTCAAAAAATGAAGCTTTTGGGAGGGTTTTTGAATTTTCCATGTTTGAAACCCAAAACCATTCCTCTTATATGCTTGACTTCATATATATCACAGAGTTTAGCCTTAGGGGGTATATACATGATTTTTCTAGTTTGAATATGTCTAAACCTTGTTTATCAACTTGAATGCTTACTATAAACCAAAAATTCATGTATCTACACCTAACCCTAAACTATGCATGAAGAGAAGTGGTTTTGGGTTTCAAACCTGGATATCTCAAAAACCCTCCCAAAAGCTTCATTTTGGAGTGAATAAGAAGGATCAAGGCTTAATTTTTCATTTTCATGTTTTAATCTTGTTTAAATCTTGCTCAAACCTAGGATTTGACCAAGATTCAAATGGGCATAATTTAAAAAAATGAAAAATCAAGGCACATAGTCTTCTTATGTCATATAGTAAGCATTCAATTAAGTTGATAAACAAGCTCTAGACATATTCAAACCAGAAAAATCATGATGAATCTACCCCCTATATATCCCTAAACCCTAACTTATGAAGTCAAGCATGAAGAGAAGTGGTTTTTGGTATAAATCATGGAAATTTCATATTCATGTTTATTAAACTTGTTTAAATCATGGTCAAACCTAGGATTTGACCAAGATTCAAATGGGCATAAATATTCAGAAAAAACAAAAAATGGAAAATCAAGGCACATAGTCTTCTTATGTCATATATATAGTAAGCATTCAATTAAGTTGATAACAAGGTCTAGACATATTCAAACGAGAAAAATCATGTATCAAGCTACCCCTAACCCCAAACTCTGTCTTATGAAGTCAAGCATGAAGAGAAGTACGTGGTTTTTTGGTTTCAAACATGGAAATTTCAAAAACCCTCTCAAGAGCTTTATTTTGGAGTGACTACGAAGGATACATGCTTAATTTTCATATTCATGTTTTAAACTTGTTTAAATCATGGTCAAACCTAGGATTTGACTAAGATTCAAATGGGCATAATTTAAAAAAAAATGTAAAATCAAGGCATATAGTCTTCTTATGTCATATAGTAAGCATTCAATTAAGTTGATAAACAAGGTCTAGACATATCAAACCAGAAAAATCATGTATCTACCCCTATATATCCCCAAACTCTGTCTTATGAAGTCAAGCATGAAGAGAAGTGGTTTTTGGTTTCAAGCATGGAAATTTCAAAAACCTCCCCAAACTTCATTTTAGAGTGACTAAGAAGGATACAAGCTTGCCTTTTCATTTTCATGTTTTAAACTTGTTTAAATTATCTTGGTCAAATCTAGGATTTGACAAGATTCAAATGGGCAAACATATGATAAGTGATGCAAATATCATTTCTAAGTGCGGGCAAACCAGAGATATGTGGTTTTTGGTTTCAAACATATTCAAACGAGAGAAATCATGTATCTACCCCCTAACACTAAACTCTGTCTCATGAAGTCAAGCGCATGCATGAAGATATGTGGTTTTTGGTTTCAAACATGGAAATTTCAAAAACCCTCCCAAGAGCTAGCTTCATTTCGAAGTGATTAATTAAGAAGCATACATGCATGCTTACTTTTTCATATTCATGTTTTAAACTTATTCAAATCTTGGTGAAACCTAGGATTTGACCAAGATTCAAATGGGTATAAAAATTTAAAAAAAACAAAAAAGGTCTTCTTATGTTATATAGTAGGCATTCAATTAAGTTGATAAACAAGTTCTAGACATATTCAAACAAGAAAAATCATGCATGTATCTACCCCTAACCCTAAACTTTGTTTCATGAAGTCAAGCATGAAGATATGTGGTTTTTGGTTTCGAACATGGAAATTCAAAAACCCTCCCAAGAGCTTCATTTTGAAGTGACTAAGAAGCATACATGCTTACTTTTTCATATTCATGTTTTTAACTTATTCAAATCTTGGTGGAACCAAGGATTTGACAAAGATTCAAATGGGTATAAAAATTCAAAAAAAAACAAGGTCTTCTCTTATGTTATATAGTAAGCATTCAATTAATTTGATAAACAAGGTCTACACATATTCAAACCAGGAAAATCATGTATCTACCACCTAACCCTAAACTCTGTCTTATGAAGTCAAGCATGCATGAAGAGAAGTGGTTTTTGGTTTCAAGCATGGAAATTTCCATGTTTGAAACCCAAAACCACTTCTCTTCATATGCTTGACTTCATATGACAGAGTTTAGCGTTAGGGGGTAGATACATGATTTTTTGGTTTGAATATGTCCAAACCTTGTTTATCAACTTGAATGTGTAATATATATATGACATAAGAAGACTGCATGCTTTGGTTTTTCATTTTTTGATTTTTTTGAAATTTTAAGCCCATCTGATTCTTTGTCAAATAATAGGTTTGACCAAGATTTAAACATGTTTAAAACATGAAAATGAAAAAGGTAAGCCTCCATCCTTCTTAGTCACTCCAAAATGAAGCTTTTTGGAGGGTTTTTGAAAATTCCATGTTTGAAACCCAAAACGACTTCTCTTATGCTTGACTTGATAAGACAGAGTTTTGGGTTATAGATTTTTGATTTTTTTGAAATTTTAAGCCCATCTGATTCTTTGTCAAATAATAGGTTTGACCAAGATTTAAACATGTTTAAAACATGAAAATGAAAAAGGTAAGCCTCCATCCTTCTTAGTCACTCCAAAATGAAGCTTTTTGGAGGGTTTTTGAAAATTCCATGTTTGAAACCCAAAACGACTTCTCTTCGTGCTTGACTTGATAAGACAGAGTTTTGGGTTAGGGGTGATTTTTCTTTGAATGTCTAGACCTGTTTAGAATGGTTTTGGTTTCAAATCTTGGAAATTTCAAAAACCTCCAAAAACTTCATTTTAGAGTGACTGAGAAGTTAGCATTAAAGTTGATAAACAAGGTTTAGACATATTCAAACCAGACAAATCATGTATCTACCCCTAACCCTAAACTCGGTCTTATGAAGTCTAGCATGAAGAGAATCGTTTTGAGTTTCAAACGTTTAAGCCAAAAGCCCCATTTCAAATATTTCAAACTTATTCAAAGTTGGTTCAAATTTGAAAGACATACAAGTTATAGCACACATAGTGCATACATTTTCACACATACTGCACTAGATGCTAACCCTATAGTTTGAGGCCACTTGGATGAGGTCGAAAAAGTTCTTGGATTAGAATCGTGTTGTTCGAACCCCGTAGTTGGATTTTTTGAACCTTGATCTGTAGTACTGGGCAAAACCCTAGTTTAACCTATTTAATTATAGATTCGTATATCGATTTTTCTACCTTTTTATTATTACTATGCTGCAGATGTGCGTTTGCCCGTCGAGTGAAACTCGGAGGAAGAGGGATCACTCGGAAGGAGAGAAAAAAGGCAGAGCATTATGGTGTCTCCCCTTTTTCGGGTGATGATGATGATGTTGACTGTTGTGCAGGGTTTGTCAGTGCGCAGGAGGTGCGAGCGAGCGAGCGAGCGAGTCGAGCGAGGCCGAGAATGAGAGAGATTTGTTTTTTTTGTGAGAGGGACAACCGAAGGATCCAGAAGGACCCACAGACTTCCAATACGCATCCTGATGCGTCTTCTCTTGACAAAGAAGATGGCTGGGAGTTGGCGTACCTATTGCACGTGACTTGTGCTCACTCAAGTGTGGGACCTCACGCGTGGGCACCACACGTAAGTGACAGACCTGTTGGTGTAAAAACTCGGTTGATTATAATAGTGCATTAGAACAAAGTTTCCTATGGATTCAAGGGTAGGAAATCCAAGTTAACTCATTTACATGACATTATTTTTTCCATGAAGCAAAGTTAACACTATCAATTGGTACATTTTGGAGTGACTAAGAAGGATCAATGCTTACTTATTCGTTTAATTTCACGTGTTAAACTTGTCTAAATCTTGTTCAAACCTAGGATTTGACCAAGATTCAAATGGGCAGAAAAATAATTAAAAAACAGAAAAATGAAAAACCAAATCACATAGTCTTCTTATGTCATATAGTAAGCATTCAAGTTGATAAACAAGGTCTAGACATATTCAAACCAGACAAATCATGTATCTATACCCCTAACCCCTAAACTCTGTCTTATGAAGTCAAGCGTGTGAAGAGAAGTGGTTTTGGGTTTCAAACATCGAAATTTCAAAAACCTCCCAAAAGCTTCATTTTAGAGTGACTATGAAGGATACATGCTTCCCTTTACATTTTCATGTTTTAAACTTGTTTAAATTATCTTGGTCAAACCTAGGATTTGACGAAGATACAAATGGGTGGGCACAAAATTCAAAAAAATCAGAAAAATGAAAAACCAAATCACATAGTCTTCTTATGTCATATCGTAAGCAATCAAGTTGATAAACAAGGTCTAGATATATCCAAACCAGACAAATCATGTATCTACCCCCTGTCGATCTTATGAAGTCTAGCATGAAGGGAAGTCGTTTTGGGTTTCAAACATTGAAATTTAAAGAACATCCCAAAAGCTTCATTTTAGAGTGACTAAGAAGGATACAGACTTCCCTTTTCATTTTCATGTTTTAAATTTGTTTAAATCTTGGTCAAACCAAGGATTTGACCAAGATTCAAATGGCCCTAAAAATTCAGAAAAAAATGAAAAGAATGAAAAACCAAAGCACATAACATTCTTATGTCATATGTATAGTAAGCATTCAAGTTGATATACAAGGTCTAGACATATATATTCAAACCTAGGATTTGACTAAGATTCAAATGGGCATAACAAATTCAAAAAACAAAAACCAAACACATAGTCTTCTGATGTCATATAGCAAGCATTCAAGTTGATAAACAAACTTGTTTAAATCATGGTCAAACCTAGGATTTGACCAAGATTCAAATGGGCATAATTTTAAAAAAAAAAAATCAAGGCACATAGTCTTCTTATGTCATATAGTAAGCATTCAATTAAGTTGATAAACAAGGTCTAGACATATCAAACCAGAAAATTCATGTGTCTAGCTACCCCTAACCCTAAACTCTGCACGAAGAGAAGTGGTTTTGGGTTTCAAACATGGATATTTCAAAAACCCTCCCAAAAACCTTCATTTTGGAGTTAATAAGAAGGATCAAGGCTTACTTTTTCATTTTCATGTTTTAATCTTTTTTAAATCTTTGTCAAACCTAGGTTTTGACCAATATTCAAAAGGGCATAATTTAAAAAAAATGAAATATCAAGGCACATAGTCTTCTTATGTCATATAGTAAGCATTCAATTAAGTTGATAAACAAGCTCTAGACATATTCAAACCAGAAAAATCATGATGTATCTACCCCCTATATATCCCTAAACCCTAACTTATGAAGTCAAGCACGAAGAGAAGTGGTTTTTGGTTTAAATCATGGAAATTTCAAAAACCCTCCCAAGAGCTTCATTTTGGAGTGACTAATTAAGAAGCATACATGCTTACCTTTTCATATTCATGTTTTAAACTTGTTCAAATCTAGGTCAACAAACCTAGGATTTGACGAAGAATCAAATGGGTATAAAAAATTTAAAAACAAGCTCTAGATAAGCTCAAGTTGAAAAACAAGTTCTAGACATATTCCAACCAGAAAAATCATGTATGTACCCCCTATATATATATCCCTAAACCCTGACTTATGAAGTCAAGCATGAAGAGAAGTGGTTTTTGGTTTCAATCATGGAAATTTCAAAAACCCTCCCAAGAGCTTCATTTTGGAGTGGCTAAGAAGGATAGATACTTAATTTTTCATATTTATGTTTTAAACTAGTTTAAATCATGGTCAAACCTAGGATTTGACCAAGATTCAAATGGGCATAAAAATTCAAAATAAATGAAAATAAATGAAAAACCAAGGCACGTAGTCTTCTTATGTCATATAGTAAGCATTCAATTAAGTTGATAAACAAGGTCTAGACATATTCAAACCAGAAACATCATGTATCTAGCTACCCTAGCCCTAAACTCTGTCTTATGAAGTCAAGCATGCATGAAGAGAAGTCGTGGTTTTTGGTTTCAAACATGGAAATTTTAAAAACCCTACCAAGATCTACATTTTGGAGTGACTAAGAAGGATATATGCTTAATTTTTCCTATTCATGTTTTATTAAACTTGTTTAAATCATGGTCAAACCTAGGATTTGACCAAGATTCAAATGGGCATAAAAATTCAAAAAAAACAAAAAAATGGAAAATCAAGGCACATAGTCTTCTTATGTCACATTAGTAAGCATTCAATTAAGTTGATAAACAAGGTCTAGATATATTCAAACCAGAGAAATCATGTATCTACCCCTAACCCTAAACTCTATCTCATGAAGTCAAGCATGAAGATATGTGGTTTTTGGTTTAAAACATGGAAATTTCAAAAACCCTCCCAAGAGCTTCATTTTGGAGTGACTAAGAAGGATATATGCTTAATTTTTCATATTCATGTTTTCAACTTGTTTAAATCATGGTCAAACTTAGGATTTGACCAAGATTCAAATGGGCATAAAATTAAAAAAACAATAAAATGAAAAACCAATGCACATAGTCTTCTTATGTCATATATATAGTAAGCATTCAATTAAGTTGATAACAAGGTCTAGACATATTCAAACGAGAAAAATCATGTATCAAGCTACCCCTAACCCCAAACTCTGTCTTATGAAGTCAAGCATGAAGAGAAGTACGTGGTTTTTTGGTTTCAAACATGGAAATTTCAAAAACCCTCTCAAGAGCTTCATTTTGGAGTGACTACGAAGGATACATGCTTAATTTTCATATTCATGTTTTAAACTTGTTTAAATCATGGTCAAACCTAGGATTTGACCAAGATTCAAATGGGCATAATTTAAAAAATGTAAAATCAAGGCACATAGTCTTCTTATGTCATATAGTAAGCATTCAATTAAGTTGATAAACAAGGTCTAGACATATCAAACCAGAAAAATCATGTATCTACCCCTATATATCCCCAAACTCTGTCTTTATGAAGTCAAGCATGAAGAGAAGTGGTTTTTTGGTTTCAAGCATGGAAATTTCAAAAACCTCCCCAAACTTCATTTTAGAGTGACTAAGAAGGATACAAGCTTGCCTTTTCATTTTCATGTTTTAAACTTGTTTAAATTATCTTGGTCAAATCTAGGATTTGACAAGATTCAAATGGGCAAACATATGATAAGTGATGCAAATATCATTTCTAAGTGCGGGCAAACCAGAGATATGTGGTTTTTGGTTTCAAACATATTCAAACGAGAGAAATCATGTATCTACCCCCTAACACTAAACTCTGTCTCATGAAGTCAAGCGCATGCATGAAGATATGTGGTTTTTGGTTTCAAACATGGAAATTTCAAAAACCCTCCCAAGAGCTTCATTTCGAAGTGATTAATTAAGAAGCATACATGCATGCTTACTTTTTCATATTCATGTTTTAAACTTATTCAAATCTTGGTGAAACCTAGGATTTGACCAAGATTCAAATGGGTATAAAAATTTAAAAAATACAAAAAAGGTCTTCTTATGTTATATAGTAGGCATTCAATTAAGTTGATAAACAAGTTCTAGACATATTCAAACAAGAAAAATCATGCATGTATCTACCCATAACCCTAAACTTTGTTTCATGAAGTCAAGCATGAAGATATGTGGTTTTTGGTTTCGAACATGGAAATTCAAAAACCCTCCCAAGAGCTTCATTTTGAAGTGACTAAGAAGCATACATGCTTACTTTTTCATATTCATGTTTTTAACTTATTCAAATCTTGGTGGAACCAAGGATTTGACAAAGATTCGAATGGGTATAAAAATTCAAAAAAAACAAGGTCTTCTCTTAGTACATGAATTACAATTAAAAAACAAGGTAACTTAAATACTTGGATGCCCCAAGATGTGTGGAAGCCCAAAACAATGGCAAAACATATCATGTGCGCATGCTGCATCCAATTCAAGTAGAACACATAGTAGGCACCGATAGTTTGACCTAAATTTGAAATCAAAGAGAAGGTGGTTAGAAAAAATCAAAATTGGCAAAGCAAAGCATGAAATCAAAAAATTGTGATGCACTCTAGCTATGAAAATTATCAAACAATGCAAACCAAAATGATTTTTTAGAGGAATACTAGTTCAACTTATTTAATTTTTTATTTGTAGGCCAAAATCAAACCCCGTAGTTGGATTTTTTTTTCAACTTGATCTGTAGTACTGGGGAAAACCCTAGTTTATAACCTATTTAATAATAGATTCGTAGTCGATTCTTTTACTTTTTTATTATTACTATGCAGCACATGTGTGTTTGCCCGTCGAGTGAAACTCGGAGGAAGAGGAATCACTCGGAAGGAGAAGAAGGGAGAGCAGTCACGGGGCCCCTCTTATTGATGGTGTATATTCTTTTTCTGGTGATGTTGACTGTTGTGCAGGGTTTGTCAGTGCGGAGGTGCGAGCGAGCGAGCGAGCGAGTCGAGCGAGGCCGAGAATGAGAGAGATTTGTTTTTTTTGTGAGAGGGACGGCGCGTAGATGTACACGTCCGTTGGGAACCCCAAGAGGAAGGTATGATGCGCACAGGCAAGTTTTCCCTCAGTATGAAACCAAGGTTTAATCGAACCAGTAGGAGCCAAGAAGCACGTTGAAGGTTGATGGTCGCGAAATGTGATGCGGCGCAACACCAGGGATTCCGGCGCCAACTAGGAACCTGCACAACACAACCAAAGTACTTTGCCCCAACGAAACAGTGAGGTTGTCAATCTCACCGGCTTGCTGTAACAAAGGATTAAACGTATCGAGTGGAAGATGTTTGCAAAGAAAACAGTAAAACAAGTAGAATGTATGCTATGGAAAGAATAGGACCGGGGTCCACAGTTCACTAGAGGTGTCTCTCCCATAAGATAAAGCATGTTGGGTGAACAAATTACAGTCGGGCAATTGACAAATAGAGAAAGGCATAATAATGCATATACATGACATGATAAATATAGTGAGATTTAATTGGGCATTACGACAAAGTACATAGACCGCCATCCAACTGCATCTATGCCTAAAAAGTCCACCTTCAGGTTATCGTCCGAACCCCCTCCAGTATTAAGTTGCAAAGCAACAGACAATTGCATTAAGTATTGTGCGTAATGTAATCAATAACTACATCCTTAGACATAGCACCAATGTTTTATCCCTAGTGGCAAACACATCACAACCTTAGAACTTTCTGTCACTGTCCCAGGTATCAATGAAGGCATGAACCCACTATCGAGCATAATTACTCCCTCTTGGAGTTAAGAGTAAAAACTTGGCCAGAGCCTCTACTAGAAACGGAGAGCATGCAAGATCATAAACAACACATGAACAATAGATTGATAATCACCATAATCATAGTACTCTCTATCCATCGGATCCCGACAAACACAACATATAGAATTACATATAGATGATCTTGATCATGTTAGGCAGCTCACAAGATCTAACAATGAAGCACAACAAGGAGAAGACGACCATCTAGCTACTGCTATGGACCCATGGTCCAGGGGTGGACTACTCACTCATCACTCCGGAGGCGACCATGGCGGTGTAGAGTCCTCCGGGAGATGAATCCCCTCTCCGCGGGTGCCGGAGGCGATCTCCTGAATCCCCCGAGATGGGATTCGCGGCGGCGTCTCGTGGTTTTCCGTATCGTGGCTCTCGATCGGGGTTTCGCGACGGAGGCTTTAAGTAGGCGGAAGGTCAACGCGGGGGCCACGAGGGGCCCAGGGGGCAGGTCGGCGGCCAGGGCCTGGGCCGCGCCGGCCACCCTCCTGGCTGCCTCGTGGCCCCACTTCGTTAGGTCTTCGGTCTTCTGGAAGCTTCGTGCAAAAATAGGACCCTGGGCGAAAGTTTCGTCCAATTCGAAATATTTCTTTACTAGGATTTCTGAAACCAAAAACAGCAGAAACAGGAACTGGTTCGGCATCTTGTTAATAGGTTAGTTCCAAAATGCATAAATATGACATATAATGTGCATAAAACATGTAGGTATCATCAATAAAGTGGCATGGAACATAAGAAATTATCGATACGTTGGAGACGTATCAGCATCCCCAAGCTTAGTTCTGCTCGTCCCGAGCAGGTAAAACGATAACAAAGATAATTTCTGAAGTGACATGCCATCATAATCTTGATCATACTATTTGTAAACATATGTAATGAATGCAGCGATCAAAGCAAAGGTAATGACATGAGTAAACAACTGAATCATATAGCAAAGACTTTTCATGAATAGTACTTCAAGACAAGCATCAATAAGTCTTGCATAAGAGTTAACTCGTAAAGCAATAAATCAAAGTAAAGGTGTTGAAGCAACACATAAGAAGATTAAGTTTCAGCGGTTGCTTTCAACTTGTAACATGTATATCTCATGGATATTGTCAACATAAAGTAATATAACAAGTGCAATATGCAAGTATGTAGGAATCAATGCACAGTTCACACAAGTGTTTGCTTCTTAAGGTGGAAGGAGATAGGTAAACTGACTCAACAATAAAAGTAAAAGAATGGTCCTTCGCAGAGGAAAGCATCGATTGCTGTATTTGTGCTAGAGCTTTTATTTTGAAAACATGAAACAATTTTGTCAACGGTAGTAATAAAGCATATGAGTTATGAAAATTATATCTTACAAGTTGCAAGCCTCACGCATAGTATACTAATAGTGCCCGCACCTCGTCCTACTTAACTTGGACTACCGGATCTTTGCATGCCATGTTTCAACCAAGTGTCACAAAGGGGTACCTCCATGCCGCCTGTACAAAGGTCCAAGGAGAATGCTCGCATTTCGGATTTCTCGCTTTTGATTATTCTCAACTTAGACATCCATACCGGGACAACATGGACAACAGATAATGGACTCCTCTTAAATGCATAAGCATGTAGCAAAGTTATTATTCTCATATGAGATTGAGGATATATGTCCAAAACTGAAACTTCCACCATGATTCATGGCTTTAGTTAGCGGCCCAATGTTCTTCTCTAACAATTTTGCATGCTCCAACCACTAAAATGATAGACCTTCAGACAAGACGGACATGCATAGCAACTCACATGATATTCAACAATAGTTGATGGCGTTCCCCAGAAGCATGGTTATCGCACAACAGGCAACTTAATAAAATATAAAGTGCATAAGTACATATTCAATACTACGATAGTTTTTAAGGCTATTTTGTCCCATGAGCTATATATTGCAAAGGCGAATGATGGAATTTTAAAGGTAGCACTCAAGCAATTTACTTTGGAATGGCGGGTAAATACCATGTAGTAGGTAGGTATGGTGGACACAATGGCATAGTGGTTGGCTCAAGGATTTTGGATGCATGAGAAGTATTCCCTCTCGATACAAGGTTTAGGCTAGCAAGGTTATTTGAAGCAAACTCAAGGATGAACAAGTGCAGCAAGACTCACATAAAAGACATATTGTAAACATTATAAGACTCTACACTGTCTTCCTTGTTGTTCAAAACTCAATACTAGATATTATCTAGACCTTAGAGAAACCAAATATGCAAATCAAATTTTAGCAAGCTCTATGTATTTCTTCATTAATGGGTGCAAAGCATATGATGCAAGAGCTTAAACATGAGCACAACAATTGCCAAGTATCACATTATCCAAGACATTTTTAGAATTACTACATGTAGCATTTTCCAATTCCAACCATATAACAAATTAACGAAGAAGAAACTTCGCCTTGAACATTATGAGTAAAGCCTAAGGACACATGTGTCCATATGCAACAGCGGAGCGTGTCTCTCTCCCACAAAGTGAATGCTAGGATCCATCTTATTCAAACAAAAACAAAAACGAAAACAAACCGACGCTCCAAGTAAAGAACACAAGATGTGACTGAATAAAAATATAGTTTCAGGGAGGAACCTGATGATGTTGTCGATGAAGAAGGGGATGCCTTGGGCATCCCCAAGCTTAGACGCTTGAGTCTTCTTAAAATATGCAGGGATGAACCACGGGGGCATCCCCAAGCTTAGAGCTTTCACTCCTCTTGATCTTAGTATATCATTCTCCTCTCTTGACCCTTGAAAACTTCCTTCACACCAAACTTCAAGCAAACTCATTAGAGGGTTAGTGCATCATTAATAATTCACACATTCAGAGGTGACACAATCATTCTTTTCACTTCTGGACATTGCATAATGCTACTGGACATTAATGGATCAAAGAAATAAATCCAACATAGCAAAAGAGGCAATGCGAAATAAAAGGCAGAATCTGTCAAAAACAGAACAGTCCGTAAAGACGAATTTATAAATGGCACCAGACTTGCTCAAATGGAAAAACTCAAAACTAATGAAAGTTGCGTACATATCTGAGGATCACGCTCGTAAATTGGCAGATTTTTTCGAATTTTCTACAGAGAATTATGCCCAGATTCGTGACAGACAGCAATGCTGTTTCTGCGCAGCGATCCCAAATATAACATCAACTTTGACATAGAAACTTTACTTGGCACAAAAACATGATAAGGAGAGGTTGCTACAGTAGTAAACAACTTCCAAGACTCAATAAAACAAAAAATTGCTGTAGGTAAAAAACATGGGTTGTCTCCCATAAGCGCTTTTCTTTAACGCCTTTCAGCTAGGCGCAGAAAGTGCAAATCAAGTAACATCGAGAGTAGAAGCATCAACATCATAGCTTGTTCTAATAATAGAATCAAAAGGCAACTTCATTCTCTTTCTAGGGAAGTGTTCCATACCTTTCTTGAGAGGAAATTGATATTTAATATTACCTTCCCTCATATCAATAACAGCACCAACAGTTCGAAGAAAAGGTCTTCCCAACACAATTGGACAAGATGCATTGCATTCGATATCCAAGACAACAAAATCAACGGGGACAAGGTTATTGTTAACCGTAATATGCACATTATCAATCCTCCCCAAAGGTTTCTTTTTAACATTATCGGCAAGATTAACATCCAAATAACAATTCTTCAATGGTGGCAAGTCAAGCATATCATAAATCTTTTTAGGCATAACAGAAATACTTGCACCAAGATCACATAAGGCATTACATTCAAAGTCATTGAATTTCATTTTAATGATGGGCTCCCAACCATCTTCTAACTTTCTAGGAATAGAAGTTTCAAGTTTTAGTTTCTCTTCTCTAGCTTTTATGAGAGCATTTGTAATATGTTTTGTAAAGGCTAAATTTATAGCACTAGCATTGGGACTTTTAGCAAGTTTTTGTAAGAACTTTATAACTTCAGAGATGTGGCAATCATCAAAATCTAAATCATTATGAGCTACAGCAATGGGATCATTATTCCCAAGGTTGGAAAAAATTTCAGCAGTTTTATCACAAGCAGTTTCAGCAGTTTTAGCAATTTCAGGCAGCTTTGTACGCTTTGCACTAGGAGTAGAAACATTGCCAACACCAATTATTTTACCATTGATAGTAGGAGGTGCAGCAACATGTGAAGAATTAGCATTACTAGTGGTGGTAATAGTCCAAACTTTAGCTACATTATTCTCTTTAGCTAGTTTTTCATTTTCTTCTCTATCCCACCTAGCACGCAACTCAGCCATTAATCTTATATTCTCATTAATTCTAACTTGGATGGCATTTGCTGTAGTAGTAATCTTATTATCAAGATCATTATTAGGCATAACTTTCAACTTTAAAAGATTAACATCAGAGGCAAGCCTATCAACTCTAGAAGCAATAGTATCAATTTTATCAAGCTTTTCCTCAACAGATTTGTTAAAAGCAGTTTGTGTACTAATAAATTCTTTAAGCATGGCTTCAAGACCAGAGGGTACATTCCTATTATTGTTGTAAGAATTCCCATAAGAATTACCATAACCATTACCATTAGCAGAAGGATATGGCCTATAGTTATTACCAGAGTTGTTCCTATAAGCATTGTTGTTGAAATTATTATTTTTAATGAAATTCACATCAACATTTTCTTCTTGAGCAACCAATGAAGCTAAAGGAACATTATTTGGATCAACATTAGATCTACCATTCACAAGCATAGACATAATCACATCAATCTTATCATTCAAGGAAGAGGTTTCTTCAACAGAATTTACCTTCTTACCTTGTGGAGCTCTTTCCGTGTGCCATTCAGAGTAATTCACCATCATATCATCAAGAAGTTTTGTAGCCGCCCCCAATGTGATGGACATAAAGGTACCTCCAGCAGCTGAATCCAATAAATTCCGCGAAGAAAAATTTAGTCCTGCATAGAAGGTTTGGATGATCATCCAAGTAGTCAGTCCATGGGTTGGGCAATTCTTTACCAAAGTTTTCATTCTCTCCCAAGCTTGAGCAACATGTTCAGTATCTAATTGTTTAAAATTCATTATGCTACTTCTCAAAGAAATAATTTTAGCGGGAGGATAATATCTACCAATAAAAGCATCCTTGCATTTAGTCCATGAATCAATACTATTCTTAGGCAAAGATAGCAACCAATCTTTAGCTCTTCCTCTTAATGAGAAAGGAAACACTTTCAATTTAATAATATCACCATCTACATCTTTATACTTTTGCATTTCACAAAGTTCAACAAAATTATTGAGATGGGCAGCAGCATCATCAGAACTAGCACCAGAAAATTGTTCTCTCATGACCAGATTTAGTAAAGCAGGTTTAATTTCAAAGAATTCTGCTGTAGTAGCAGGTGGAGCAATAGGTGTGCATAGGAAATCATTATTATTTGCATTTGTGAAGTCACACAACTTAGTATTTTCATGGTTGGCCATTTTAGCAACAGTAAATAAAGCAAACTAGATAAAGTAAATGCGAGTAACTAATTTTTTTGTGTTTTCGATATAGAGAGCAAGAAATAAAGTAAAACTAGCAACTAATTTTTTTGTATTTTGATTTAGTGAAGCAAACAAAGTAGTAAATAAAATAAAGCAAGACAAAAACAAAGTAAAGAGATTGAGAAGTGGAGACTCCCCTTGCAGCGTGTCTTGATCTCCCCGGCAACGGCGCGTAAAAAGTGCTTGATGCGCGTAGATGTACACGTCCGTTGGGAACCCCAAGAGGAAGGTATGATGCGCACAACAGTTTTCCCTCAGTATGAAACCAAGGTTTAATCGAACCAGAGGAGCCAAGAAGCACGTTGAAGGTTGATGGTCGCGAAATGTGATGCGGCGCAACACCAGGATTCCGGCGCCAACGTGGAACCCGCACAACACAACCAAAGTACTTTGCCCCAACGAAACAGTGAGGTTGTCAATCTCACCGGCTTGCTGTAACAAAGGATTAAACGTATCGAGTGGAAGATGTTTGCAAAGAAAACAGTAAAACAAGTAGAATGTATGCTATGGAAAGAATAGGACCGGGGTCCACAGTTCACTAGAGGTGTCTCTCCCATAAGATAAAGCATGTTGGGAACAAATTACAGTCGGGCAATTGACAAATAGAGAAAGGCATAATAATGCATATACATGACATGATAAATATAGTGAGATTTAATTGGGCATTACGACAAAGTACATAGACCGCCATCCAACGCATCTATGCCTAAAAGTCCACCTTCAGGTTATCGTCCTCCAAAGATATTAGTTGCAAAGGCATTGTAAGTGCGCGTAATGTAATCAATAACTACATCCTGACATAGCACCAATGTTTTATCCCTAGTGGCAAAGCACATCACAACCTTAGAACTTTCTGTCACTGTCCTGGTATCAATGAAGGCATGAACCCACTATCGAGCATAATTACTCCCTCTTGGAGTTAAGAGTAAAAACTTGGCAGCCCTCTACTAGAAACGAGAGCATGCAAGATCATAAACAACACATGAACAATAGATTGATAATCACCATAATCATAGTACTCTCTATCCATCGGATCCCGACAAACACAACATATAGAATTACATATAGATGATCTTGATCATGTTAGGCAGCTCACAAGATCTAACAATGAAGCACAACAAGGAAGACGACCATCTAGCTATCGCTATGGACCCATGGTCCAGTGACTCACTCATCACTCCGAGGCGACCATGTGTAGAGTCCTCCGAGATGAATCCTCTCCGGCAGGTGCCGAGGCGATCTCCGAATCCCGAGATGGGATTCGGCGGCGGCGCCCGTAAGGTTTTCAGATCGCTCGGTATCGGGGTCGCGACGAGCGGAGGCGGAAGGTCAACGCGGGGGCCACACGAGGGGCCCAGGGGCAGGTCGGAGCGGCAGTGGCCTGGGCCGCGCTGCCACCCTCCTGGCTGCCTCGTGGCCCCACTTCGCAGTCTCGGTCTTCAAGCTTCAGCAAAAATAGACCCTGGGCGAAAGTTTCGTCCACCCGAGAATATTTCTTTACTAGATTTCTGAAACCAAAAACAGAAAACAGAACTGGCATCTTGTTAATAGGTTAGTTCCAGAAAATGCATAAATATGACATATAATGTGCATAAAACATGTAGGTATCATCAATAAAGTGGCATGGAACATAAGAAATTATCGATACGTTGGAGACGTATCAGGACAACCGAAGGATCCAGAAGGACCCACAGACTTCCAATACGCATCCTGATGCGTCTTCTCTTGACAAAGAAGATGGCGGGAGTTGGCGTACCTATTGCACGTGACTTGTGCTCACTCAAGTGTGGGACCTCACGCGTGGGCACCACACGTAAGTGACAGACCTGTTGGTGTAAAAACTCGGTTGATTATTATAGTGCATTAGAACAAAGTTTCCTATGGATTCAAGGGTAGGAAATCCAAGTTAACTCATTTACATGACATTATTTTTTCCATGAAGCAAAGTTAACACTATCAATTGGTACATTTTGGAGTGACTAAGAAGGATCAATGCTTACTTATTCGTTTAATTTCACGTGTTAAACTTGTCTAAATCTTGTTCAAACCTAGGATTTGACCAAGATTCAAATGGGCAGAAAAATAATTAAAAAACAGAAAATAGTAAGCATTCAAGTTGATAAACAAGGTCTAGACATATTCAAACCAGACAAATCATGTATCTATACCCCTAACCCCTAAACTCTGTCTTATGAAGTCAAGCATGTGAAGAGAAGTGGTTTTGGGTTTGGGGGTATATATACATGATTTTTATTGTTTAAATATATATAGACTTTGTTGATCAACATGAATGCTTAATTACTATATGACATAAGAAGTTTATGTGCTTTGGTGTTTCATTTTTCTCCAACGTATCGATAATTTCTTATGTTCCATGCTACTTTATTGATGATACCTACATGTTTTATGCACATTATATGTCATATTTATGCATTTTCTGGAACTAACCTATTAACAAGATGCCGAAGAGCCAGTTGCTGTTTTCTGCTGTTTTTGGTTTCAGAAATCCTAGTAAAGAAATATTCTCGGAATTGGACGAAACTTTCGCCCAGGGTCCTATTTTTGCACGAAGCTTCCGGAAGACCGAAGACCTAACGGTGGGGCCACGAGGAGGCCAGAGGGCAGGGCGGCGCGGCCCAGCCCGGCCGCGCCGACCTAGCCCCCGGGGCCCTCGTGGCCCCCCGCGTTGACCCTCCGCCTACTTAAAGCTTCCGTCGCGAAACCCCCAGTACCGAGAGCCACGATACGGAAAACCAGAGACGCCGCCGCCGCGAATCCCATCTCGGGGATTCTGGAGATCGCCTCCGGCACCCTGCCGGAGAGGGGATTCATCTCCCGGAGGACTCTACACCGCCATGGTCGCCTCCGGAGTGATGAGTGAGTAGTTCACCCCTGGACCATGGGTCCATAGCAGTAGCTAGATGGTCGTATTCTCCTTGTTGTGCTTCATTGTTGGATCTTGTGAGCTGCCTAACATGATCAAGATCATCTATCTGTAATTCTATATGTTGTGTTTGTCGGGATCCGATGGATAGAGAGTACTATGATTATGGTGATTATCAATCTATTGTTCATGTGTTGTTTATGATCTTGCATGCTCTCCGTTATTAGTAGAGGCTCTGGCCAAGTTTTTACTCTTAACTCCAAGAGGGAGTATTTATGCTCGATAGTGGGTTCATGCCTCCATTGAATCTGGGACAGTGACAGAAAGTTCTAAGGTTGTGGATGTGCTGTTGCCACTAGGGATAAAACATTGATGCTATGTCTAAGGATGTAGTTGTTGATTACATTACGCACCATACTTAATGCAATTGTCTGTTGCTTTGCAACTTAATACTGGAGGGGGTTCGGATGATAACCTGAAGGTGGACTTTTTAGGCATAGATGCAGTTGGATGGCGGTCTATGTACTTTGTCGTAATGCCCAATTAAATCTCACTATATTTATCATGTCATGTATATGCATTGTTATGCCTTTCTCTATTTGTCAATTGCCCGACTGTAATTTGTTCACCCAACATGCTTTTATCTTATGGGAGAGACACCTCTAGTGAACTGTGGACCCCGGTCCTATTCTTTACATAGCATACAATCTACTGCAATTGTGTTTACTGTTTTCTTTGCAAACATCTTCCACTCGATACGTTTAATCCTTTGTTACAGCAAGCCGGTGAGATTGACAACCTCACTGTTTCGTTGGGACAAAGTACTTGGGTTGTGTTGTGCAGGTTCCGCGTTGGCGCCCTGGTGTTGCGCCGCATCACATTTCGCGACCATCAACCTTCAACGTGCTTCTTGGCTCCTACTGGTTCGATTAAACCTTGGTTTCATACTGAGGGAAACTTGCTTCTATACGCATCATACCTTCCACTTGGGGTTCCCAACGGACGTGTGCATCTACGCGTATCAAGCTAAATTTCTGGCGCCGTTGCCGGGGAGATCAAGACACGCTGCAAGGGGAGTCTCCACTTCTCAATCTCTTTACTTTGTTTTTGTCTTGCTTTATTTTATTTACTACTTTGTTTGCTGCACTAAAACAAAACACAAAAAAATTAGTTGCTAGTTTTACTTTATTTACTGTCTTGCTCTCCATATCAAAAACACAAAAAAATAGTTACTTGCATTTACTTTATCTAGTTTGTTTTATTTACCGTTGCTAAAATGAATACCCCTGAAAATACTAAATTGTGTGACTTCACAAATGCAAATAATAATGATTTCCTATGCACACCTATTGCTCCACCTGCTACTACAGCAGAATTCTTTGAAATTAAACCTGCTTTACTAAATCTTGTCATGAGAGAACAATTTTCTGGTGTTAGTTCTGATGATGCTGCTGCCCATCTCAATAATTTTGTTGAACTTTGTGAAATGCAAAAGTATAAAGATGTAGATGGTGATATTATTAAATTGAAAGTGTTTCCTTTCTCATTAAGAGGAAGAGCTAAAGATTGGTTGCTATCTTTGCCTAAGAATAGTATTGATTCATGGACTAAATGCAAGGATGCTTTTATTGGTAGATATTATCCTCCCGCTAAAATTATATCTTTGAGAAGTAGCATAATGAATTTTAAACAATTAGATACTGAACATGTTGCTCAAGCTTGGGAGAGAATGAAAACTTTGGTAAAGAATTGCCCAACCCATGGACTGACTACTTGGATGATCATCCAAACCTTCTATGCAGGACTAAATTTTTCTTCGCGGAATTTATTGGATTCAGCTGCTGGAGGTACCTTTATGTCCATCACATTGGGGGCGGCTACAAAACTTCTTGATGATATGATGATAAATTACTCTGAATGGCACACGGAAAGAGCTCCACAAGGTAAGAAGGTAAATTCTGTTGAAGAAACCTCTTCCTTGAGTGATAAGATTGATGTGATTATGTCTATGCTTGTGAATGGTAGATCTAATGTTGATCCAAATAATGTTCCTTTAGCTTCATTGGTTGCTCAAGAAGAAAATGTTGATGTGAATTTCATTAAAAATAATAATTTCAACAACAATGCTTATAGGAACAACTCTGGTAATAACTATAGGCCATATCCTTCTGCTAATGGTAATGGTTATGGTAATTCTTATGGGAATTCTTACAACAATAATAGGAATGTACCCTCTGGTCTTGAAGCCATGCTTAAAGAATTTATTAGTACACAAACTGCTTTTAACAAATCTGTTGAGGAAAAGCTTGATAAAATTGATACTATTGCTTCTAGAGTTGATAGACTTGCCTCTGATGTAAATCTTTTAAAATTGAAAGTTATGCCTAATAATGATATTGATAATAAGATTACTACTACAGCAAATGCCATCCAAGTTAGAATTAATGAGAATATAAGATTAATGGCTGAACTGCGTGCTAGGTGGGATAGAGAAGAAAATGAAAAACTAGCTAAAGAGAATAATGTAGCTAAAGTTTGGACTATTACCACCACTTGTAATGCTAATTCTTCACATGTTGCTGCACCTCCTACTATCAATGGTAAAATAATTGGTGTTGGCAATGTTTCTACTCCTAGTGCAAAGCGTACAAAACTGCCTGAAATTGCTAAAACTGCTGAAACTGCTTGTGATAAAACTGCTGAAATTTTTTCCAACCTTGGGAACAATGATCCCATTGCTGTAGCTCATAATGATTTAGATTTTGATGATTGCCACATCTCTGAAGTTATAAAGTTCTTACAAAAACTTGCTAAAAGTCCTAATGCTAGTGCTATAAATTTAGCCTTTACAAAACATATTACAAATGCTCTCATAAAAGCTAGAGAAGAGAAACTAAAACTTGAAACTTCTATTCCTAGAAAGTTAGAGGATGGTTGGGAGCCCATCATTAAAATGAAATTCAATGACTTTGAATGTAATGCTTTATGTGATCTTGGTGCAAGTATTTCTGTTATGCCTAAAAAGATTTATGATATGCTTGACTTGCCACCATTGAAGAATTGTTATTTGGATGTTAATCTTGCCGATAATGTTAAAAAGAAACCTTTGGGGAGGATTGATAATGTGCACATTACGGTTAACAATAACCTTGTCCCCGTTGATTTTGTTGTCTTGGATATCGAATGCAATGCATCTTGTCCAATTGTGTTGGGAAGACCTTTTCTTCGAACTGTTGGTGCTGTTATTGATATGAGGGAAGGTAATATTAAATATCAATTTCCTCTCAAGAAAGGTATGGAACACTTCCCTAGAAAGAGAATGAAGTTGCCTTTTGATTCTATTATTAGAACAAGCTATGATGTTGATGCTTCTACTCTCGATGTTACTTGATTTGCACTTTCTGCGCCTAGCTGAAAGGCGTTAAAGAAAAGCGCTTATGGGAGACAACCCATGTTTTTACCTACAGCAATTTTTTGTTTTGTTGAGTCTTGGAAGTTGTTTACTACTGTAGCAACCTCTCCTTATCATGTTTTTGTGCCAAGTAAAGTTTCTATGTCAAAGTTGATGTTATATTTGGGATCGCTGCGCAGAAACAGCATTGCTGTCTGTCACGAATCTGGGCACAATTCTCTGTAGAAAATTCGAAAAAATCTGCCAATTTACGAGCGTGATCCTCAGATATGTACGCAACTTTCATTAGTTTTGAGTTTTTCCATCTGAGCAAGTCTGGTGCCATTTCTAAATTCGTCTTTACGGACTGTTCTGTTTTTGACAGATTCTGCCTTTTATTTCGCATTGCCTCTTTTGCTATGTTGGATTTATTTCTTTGATCCACTAATGTCCAGTAGCATTATGCAATGTCCAGAAGTGAAAATAATGATTGTGTCACCTCTGAATGTGTGAATTATTAATTGTGCACTAACCCTCTAATGAGTTTGCTTGAAGTTTGGTGTGAAGGAAGTTTTCAAGGGTCAAGAGAGGAGTATGATATACTATGATCAAGAGGAGTGAAAGCTCTAAGCTTGGGGATGCCCCCGTGGTTCACCCCTGCATATTTTAAGAAGACTCAAGCGTCTAAGCTTGGGGATGCCCAAGGCATCCCCTTCTTCATCGACAACATCATCAGGTTCCTCCCCTGAAACTATATTTTTATTCAATCACATCTTGTGTTCTTTACTTGGAGCGTCGGTTTGTTTTTGTTTTTGTTTTTGTTTGAATAAGATGGATCCTAGCATTCACTTTGTGGGAGAGAGACACGCTCCGCTGTTGCATATGGACACATGTGTCCTTAGGCTTTACTCATAATGTTCATGGCGAAGTTTCTTCTTCGTTAAATTGTTATATGGTTGGAATTGGAAAATGCTACATGTAGTAATTCTAAAATGTCTTGGATAATGTGATACTTGGCAATTGTTGTGCTCATGTTTAAGCTCTTGCATCATATGCTTTGCACCCATTAATGAAGAAATACATAGAGCTTGCTAAAATTTGATTTGCATATTTGGTTTCTCTAAGGTCTAGATAATATCTAGTATTGAGTTTTGAACAACAAGGAAGACAGTGTAGAGTCTTATAATGTTTACAATATGTCTTTTATGTGAGTTTTGCTGCACTTGTTCATCCTTGAGTTTGCTTCAAATAACCTTGCTAGCCTAAACCTTGTATCGAGAGGGAATACTTCTCATGCATCCAAAATCCTTGAGCCAATTACTATGCCATTTGTGTCCACCATACCTACCTACTACATGGTATTTCTCCGCCATTCCAAAGTAAATTGCTTGAGTGCTACCTTTAAAATTCCATCATTCACCTTTGCAATATATAGCTCATGGGACAAAATAGCTTTAAAAACTATCGTAGTATTGAATATGTACTTATGCACTTTATATTTTATTAAGTTGCTTGTTGTGCGATAACCATGTTTCTGGGGAACGCCATCAACTATTGTTGAATATCATGTGAGTTGCTATGCATGTCCGTCTTGTCTGAAGGTCTATCATTTTAGTGGTTGGAGCATGCAAAATTGTTAGAGAAGAACATTGGGCCGCTAACTAAAGCCATGAACCATGGTTGAAGTTTCAGTTTTGGACATATATCCTCAATCTCATATGAGAACAATAATCATTGCTACATGCTTATGCATTTAAGAGGAGTCCATTATCTGTTGTCCATGTTGTCCCGGTATGGATGTCTAAGTTGAGAATAATCAAAAGCGAGAAATCCAAAATGCGAGCATTCTCCTTAGACCTTTGTACAGGCGGCATGGAGGTACCCCTTTGTGACACTTGGTTGAAACATGGCATGCGAAGACCCGGTAGTCCAAGTTAAGTAGGACGAGGTGCGGGCACTATTAGTATACTATGCGTGAGGCTTGCAACTTGTAAGATATAATTTTCATAACTCATATGCTTTATTACTACCGTTGACAAAATTGTTTCATGTTTTCAAAATAAAAGCTCTAGCACAAATACAGCAATCGATGCTTTCCTCTTTGAAGGACCATTCTTTTACTTTTATTGTTGAGTCAGTTTACCTATCTCCTTCCACCTTAAGAAGCAAACACTTGTGTGAACTGTGCATTGATTCCTACATATTTGCATATTGCACTTGTTATATTACTTTATGTTGACAATATCCATGAGATATACATGTTATAAGTTGAAAGCAACCGCTGAAACTTAATCTTCCTATGTGTTGCTTCAACACCTTTACTTTGATTTATTGCTTTATGAGTTAACTCTTATGCAAGACTTATTGATGCTTGTCTTGAAGTACTATTCATGAAAAGTCTTTGCTTTATGATTCAATTGTTTACTCATGTCATTACCTTTGCTTTGATCGCTGCATTCATTACATATGTTTACAAATAGTATGATCAAGATTATGATGGCATGTCACTTCAGAAATTATCTTTGTTATCGTTTTACCTGCTCGGGACGAGCAGAACTAAGCTTGGGGATGCTGATACGTCTCCAACGTATCGATAATTTCTTATGTTCCATGCTACTTTATTGATGATACCTACATGTTTTATGCACATTATATGTCATATTTATGCATTTTCTGGAACTAACCTATTAACAAGATGCCGAAGAGCCAGTTGCTTTTTCTGCTGTTTTTGGTTTCAGAAATCCTAGTAAAGAAATATTCTCGGAATTGGACAAAACTTTCGCCCAGGGTCCTATTTTTGCACGAAGCTTCCAGAAGACCGAAGACCTAACGAAGTGGGGCCACGAGGCGCAGGGCAGGCGGCGCGGCCCAGCCTTGGCCGCGCCGACCTAGCCCCGGGCCCCTCGTGTGGCCCCCGCGTTGACCCTCCGCCTACTTAAAGCTTCCGTCGCGAAACCCCCGTACCGAGAGCCACGATACGGAAAACCTTACAGAGACGCCGCCGCGAATCCCATCTCGGGGATTCTGGAGATCGCCTCCGGCACCCTGCCGGAGAGGGGATTCATCTCCCGGAGGACTCTACACCGCCATGGTCGCCTCCGGAGTGATGAGTGAGTAGTTCACCCCTGACCATGGGTCCATAGCAGTAGCTAGATGGTCGTCTTCTCCTTGTTGTGCTTCATTGTTGGATCTTGTGAGCTGCCTAACATGATCAAGATCATCTATCTGTAATTCTATATGTTGTGTTTGTCGGGATCCGATGGATAGAGAGTACTATGATTATGGTGATTATCAATCTATTGTTCATGTGTTGTTTATGATCTTGCATGCTCTCCGTTATTAGTAGAGGCTCTGGCCAAGTTTTTACTCTTAACTCCAAGAGGGAGTATTTATGCTCGATAGTGGGTTCATGCCTCCATTGAATCTGGGACAGTGACAGAAAGTTCTAAGGTTGTGGATGTGCTGTTGCCACTAGGGATAAAACATTGATGCTATGTCTAAGGATGTAGTTGTTGATTACATTACGCACCATACTTAATGCAATTGTCTGTTGCTTTGCAACTTAATACTGGAGGGGGTTCGGATGATAACCTGAAGGTGGACTTTTTAGGCATAGATGCAGTTGGATGGCGGTCTATGTACTTTGTCGTAATGCCCAATTAAATCTCACTATATTTATCATGTCATGTATATGCATTGTTATGCCTTTCTCTATTTGTCAATTGCCCGACTGTAATTTGTTCACCCAACATGCTTTTATCTTATGGGAGAGACACCTCTAGTGAACTGTGGACCCCGGTCCTATTCTTTACATAGCATACAATCTACTGCAATTGTGTTTACTGTTTTCTTTGCAAACATCTTCCACTCGATACGTTTAATCCTTTGTTACAGCAAGCCGGTGAGATTGACAACCTCACTGTTTCGTTGGGACAAAGTACTTGGGTTGTGTTGTGCAGGTTCCGCGTTGGCGCCGGAATCCCTGGTGTTGCGCCGCATCACATTTCGCGACCATCAACCTTCAACGTGCTTCTTGGCTCCTACTGGTTCGATTAAACCTTGGTTTCATACTGAGGGAAACTTGCTTCTATACGCATCATACCTTCCACTTGGGGTTCCCAACGGACGTGTGCATCTACGCTTTGCTGTTTCATTTTTTGATTTCTTTTTTGAATTTTTATGCCCATTTGAATCTTGGTCAAATCCTAGGTTTGACAAAGATTTAAACAAGTTTGAAACATGAAAATGAAAAAGTAAGCTTGGATCCTTCTTAGTCACTCCAAAATGAAGCTTTTGGGTGGGTTTTTGAAATTTCCATGTTTGAAACCCAAAACCACTTCTTCTCTTCATGCTTGACTTCATAAGACAACGTTTAGGGTTAGGGGGTAGATACATGATTTTTCTGGTTTGAATATGTCTAGACTTCGTTGATCAACTTGAATGCTTAGTATATTACATAAGAAGACTATGTGGTTTGGTTTTTGATTTTCTTGATTTTGTTTGATTTTTTATGACCATTTGAATCTTGGTCAAATCCTAGGTTTGACCAAGATTTAAACAAGTTTAAAACATGAAAATGAAAAAGTAAGCATGGATCCTTCTTAGTCATGACAATGAGTTAACTTGGCTTTACTACCCTTGATGAATCCATAGGAAACTTTTTGTACTAATGCAGTATAATATTCTGGTTTGAATATGTCTAGACCTTGTTTATCAACTTAATTTGAAAGACATACAAGTTATAGCACACATAGTGCATACATTTTCACACATACTGCACTAGATGCTAACCCTATAGTTTGAGGCCATTTGGATGAGGTCGAAAAAATTCTTGGATTAGAATCGTGTTGTTCGAACCCCGTAGTTGGATTTTTTTGAACCCTTGATCTTTAGAACTGGGCAAAACCCAAGTTTAACCATGCAAGATTCAAATGGCCCTAAAAATTCAGAAAAAAATCAAAAGAATGAAAAACCAAAGCACATATATAGCATTCTTATGTCATATGTATAGTAAGCATGCATTCAAGTTGATAAACAAGGTCTAGACATATATATTCAAACCAGAAAAATCATGTATATATCTACCCCTAAAACTCTAATTAAACTATGTCTTATGAAGTCAATCATGTAGAGAAGTGGTTTTGGGTTTCAAATATGGAAATTTCAAGAACCTCCCAAAAGCTTCATTTTAGAGTGACTAAGAAGGATCCAGGCTTATCTTTTCATTTCATGTTTTAAACTTGTTTAAATCCTGGTCAAACCTAGGATTTGACCAAGATTTATGGGCATAAAATTCAAAAAAATCAGAAAAATAAAAAACCAAAGCACATAAGCATATTCAAGTTGATAAACAAGGTTTGGACATATTCAACCCATACACAAATCATGTATCTACCCCTAACCCTAAACTCTGTCTTATGAAGTCAAGCATGAAGAGAAGTGGTTTCGGGTTTCAAACATGGAAATATCAAAAACCTCCCAAAAACTTCATTTTAGAGTGACTGAGAAGGTTACATGCTTCCCTTTTCATTTTCATGTTTTAAACTTGTTTAAATCTTGGTCAAACCTAGAATTTGACAAGATTCAAATGGGCATCAAAATTCAAAAAAATCAGAAAAAGAAAAACCAAAGCAATAGTTTTCTTATGTCATATAGTAAGCATTAAAGTTGATAAACAAGGTCTAGACATATTCAACCAGACAAATCATGTATCTATACCCCTAACCCCTAAACTCTGTCTTATGAAGTCAAGCATGTGAAGAGAAGTGGTTTTGGGTTTCAAACATCGAAATTTCAAAAACCTCCCAAAAGCTTCATTTTAGAGTGACTAAGAAGGATACATGCTTCCCTTTTCATTTTCATGTTTTAAACTTGTTTAAATTATCTTGGTCAAACCTAGGATTCGACATGATTCAAATGGGCATCAAAATAAAAAAAAACAGAAAAAGGAAAAACCAAAGCAATAGTTTTCTTATATATGTCATATAGTAAGCATTAAAGTTGATAAACAAGGTCTAGATATATCCAAACCAGACAAATCATGTATCTACCCCCGGCCTGTCGATCTTATGAAGCTAGTCTACTAGCATGTGAAGGGAACTCGTTTTCGGTTTCAAACATAGAAATTACAAGAACATCCCAAAAGCTTCTCCATTTTAGAGTGACTACGAAGGATACTGACTTCCCTTTTCATTTTCATGTTTTAAACTTGTTTAAATCTTGGTCAAACCAAGGATTTGACCAAGATTCAAATGGGCCTAAAAATTTAGAAAAAAATCAAAAAGAGAATGAAAAACCAAAGCACATAGCATTCTTATGTCATATGTATAGTAAGCATTCAAGTTGATAAACAAGGTCGATCTTATGGAAGTCAATCATGAAGAGAAGTGGTTTTGGGTTTCAAACATGGAAATTTCAAGAACATCCCAAAAGCTTCATTTTAGAGTGACTAAGAAGGATCCATGCTTACTTACTCGTTTTCACGTGTTAAACTTGTCTAAATCTTGGTGAAACCTAGGATTTGACCAAGATATGATTCAAATGCGCAGAAAATTAAAAAAGTCAGAAAAATTAAAAACCAAAGTACATAGTCTTCTTATGTCATATAGTAAGCATATTCAAGTTGATAAACAAGGTTTGGACATATTCAAACCATACAAATCATGTATCTATACCCCCTAACCCTAAACTTTTTCTTATGAAGTCAAGCATGAAGAGAAGTGGTTTTGGGTTTCAAAGATGGAAATTTCAAAAACCTCCAAAAACTTCATTTTAGAGTGACTGAGAAGTTAGCATTAAAGTTGATAAACAAGGTTTAGACATATTCAAACCAGACAAATCATGTATCTACCCCTAACCCTAAACTCGGTCTTATGAAGTCTAGCATGAAGAGAATCGTTTTGAGTTTCAAACGTTTAAGCCAAAAGCCCCATTTCAAATATTTCAAACTTATTCAAAGTTGGTTCAAATTTGAAAGACATACAAGTTATAGCACACATAGTGCATACATTTTCACACATACTGCACTAGATGCTAACCCTATAGTTTGAGGCCACTTGGATGAGGTCGAAAAAGTTCTTGGATTAGAATCGTGTTGTTCGAACCCCGTAGTTGGATTTTTTGAACCTTGATCTGTAGTACTGGGCAAAACCCTAGTTTAACCTATTTAATTATAGATTCGTATATCGATTTTTCTACCTTTTTATTATTACTATGCTGCAGATGTGCGTTTGCCCGTCGAGTGAAACTCGGAGGAAGAGGGATCACTCGGAAGGAGAGAAAAAAGGCAGAGCATTATGGTGTCTTCCCTTTTTCGGGTGATGATGATGATGTTGACTGTTGTGCAGGGTTTGTCAGTGCGCAGGAGGTGCGAGCGAGCGAGCGAGCGAGCGAGTCGAGCGAGGCCGAGAATGAGAGAGATTTGTTTTTTTTTTGTGAGAGGGACAACCGAAGGATCCAGAAGGACCCACAGACTTCCAATACGCATCCTGATGCGTCTTCTCTTGACAAAGAAGATGGCTGGGAGTTGGCGTACCTATTGCACGTGACTTGTGCTCACTCAAGTGTGGGACCTCACGCGTGGGCACCACACGTAAGTGACAGACCTGTTGGTGTAAAAACTCGGTTGATTATAATAGTGCATTAGAACAAAGTTTCCTATGGATTCAAGGGTAGGAAATCCAAGTTAACTCATTTACATGACATTATTTTTTCCATGAAGCAAAGTTAACACTATCAATTGGTACATTTTGGAGTGACTAAGAAGGATCAATGCTTACTTATTCGTTTAATTTCACGTGTTAAACTTGTCTAAATCTTGTTCAAACCTAGGATTTGACCAAGATTCAAATGGGCAGAAAAATAATTAAAAAACAGAAAAATGAAAAACCAAATCACATAGTCTTCTTATGTCATATAGTAAGCATTCAAGTTGATAAACAAGGTCTAGACATATTCAAACCAGACAAATCATGTATCTATACCCCTAACCCCTAAACTCTGTCTTATGAAGTCAAGCGTGTGAAGAGAAGTGGTTTTGGGTTTCAAACATCGAAATTTCAAAAACCTCCCAAAAGCTTCATTTTAGAGTGACTAAGAAGGATACATGCTTCCCTTTACATTTTCATGTTTTAAACTTGTTTAAATTATCTTGGTCAAACCTAGGATTTGACGAAGATACAAATGGGTGGGCACAAAATTCAAAAAAATCAGAAAAATGAAAAACCAAATCACATAGTCTTCTTATGTCATATCGTAAGCAATCAAGTTGATAAACAAGGTCTAGATATATCCAAACCAGACAAATCATGTATCTACCCCCTGTCGATCTTATGAAGTCTAGCATGAAGGGAAGTCGTTTTGGGTTTCAAACATTGAAATTTAAAGAACATCCCAAAAGCTTCATTTTAGAGTGACTAAGAAGGATACAGACTTCCCTTTTCATTTTCATGTTTTAAATTTGTTTAAATCTTGGTCAAACCAAGGATTTGACCAAGATTCAAATGGCCCTAAAAATTCAGAAAAAAATGAAAAGAATGAAAAACCAAAGCACATAACATTCTTATGTCATATGTATAGTAAGCATTCAAGTTGATATACAAGGTCTAGACATATATATTCAAACCTAGGATTTGACTAAGATTCAAATGGGCATAACAAATTCAAAAAACAAAAACCAAACACATAGTCTTCTGATGTCATATAGCAAGCATTCAAGTTGATAAACAAACTTGTTTAAATCATGGTCAAACCTAGGATTTGACCAAGATTCAAATGGGCATAATTTTAAAAAAATGTAAAATCAAGGCACATAGTCTTCTTATGTCATATAGTAAGCATTCAATTAAGTTGATAAACAAGGTCTAGACATATCAAACCAGAAAATTCATGTGTCTAGCTACCCCTAACCCTAAACTCTGCACGAAGAGAAGTGGTTTTGGGTTTCAAACATGGATATTTCAAAAACCCTCCCAAAAACCTTCATTTTGGAGTTAATAAGAAGGATCAAGGCTTACTTTTTCATTTTCATGTTTTAATCTTTTTTAAATCTTTGTCAAACCTAGGTTTTGACCAATATTCAAAAGGGCATAATTTTAAAAAAATGAAATATCAAGGCACATAGTCTTCTTATGTCATATAGTAAGCATTCAATTAAGTTGATAAACAAGCTCTAGACATATTCAAACCAGAAAAATCATGATGTATCTACCCCCTATATATCCCTAAACCCTAACTTATGAAGTCAAGCACGAAGAGAAGTGGTTTTTGGTTTAAATCATGGAAATTTCAAAAACCCTCCCAAGAGCTTCATTTTGGAGTGACTAATTAAGAAGCATACATGCTTACCTTTTCATATTCATGTTTTAAACTTGTTCAAATCTAGGTCAACAAACCTAGGATTTGACGAAGAATCAAATGGGTATAAAAAATTTAAAAACAAGCTCTAGATAAGCTCAAGTTGAAAAACAAGTTCTAGACATATTCCAACCAGAAAAATCATGCATGTACCCCCTATATATATATCCCTAAACCCTGACTTATGAAGTCAAGCATGAAGAGAAGTGGTTTTTGGTTTCAATCATGGAAATTTCAAAAACCCTCCCAAGAGCTTCATTTTGGAGTGGCTAAGAAGGATAGATACTTAATTTTTCATATTTATGTTTTAAACTAGTTTAAATCATGGTCAAACCTAGGATTTGACCAAGATTCAAATGGGCATAAAAATTCAAAATAAATGAAAATAAATGAAAAACCAAGGCACGTAGTCTTCTTATGTCATATAGTAAGCATTCAATTAAGTTGATAAACAAGGTCTAGACATATTCAAACCAGAAACATCATGTATCTAGCTACCCTAGCCCTAAACTCTGTCTTATGAAGTCAAGCATGCATGAAGAGAAGTCGTGGTTTTTGGTTTCAAACATGGAAATTTTAAAAACCCTACCAAGATCTACATTTTGGAGTGACTAAGAAGGATATATGCTTAATTTTTCCTATTCATGTTTTATTAAACTTGTTTAAATCATGGTCAAACCTAGGATTTGACCAAGATTCAAATGGGCATAAAAATTCAAAAAAACAAAAAAATGGAAAATCAAGGCACATAGTCTTCTTATGTCACATTAGTAAGCATTCAATTAAGTTGATAAACAAGGTCTAGATATATTCAAACCAGAGAAATCATGTATCTACCCCTAACCCTAAACTCTATCTCATGAAGTCAAGCATGAAGATATGTGGTTTTTGGTTTAAAACATGGAAATTTCAAAAACCCTCCCAAGAGCTTCATTTTGGAGTGACTAAGAAGGATATATGCTTAATTTTTCATATTCATGTTTTCAACTTGTTTAAATCATGGTCAAACTTAGGATTTGACCAAGATTCAAATGGGCATAAAATTAAAAAAACAATAAAATGAAAAACCAATGCACATAGTCTTCTTATGTCATATATATAGTAAGCATTCAATTAAGTTGATAACAAGGTCTAGACATATTCAAACGAGAAAAATCATGTATCAAGCTACCCCTAATTAACCCCAAACTCTGTCTTATGAAGTCAAGCATGAAGAGAAGTACGTGGTTTTTTGGTTTCAAACATGGAAATTTCAAAAACCCTCTCAAGAGCTTCATTTTGGAGTGACTACGAAGGATACATGCTTAATTTTCATATTCATGTTTTAAACTTGTTTAAATCATGGTCAAACCTAGGATTTGACCAAGATTCAAATGGGCATAATTTAAAAAAATGTAAAATCAAGGCACATAGTCTTCTTATGTCATATAGTAAGCATTCAATTAAGTTGATAAACAAGGTCTAGACATATCAAACCAGAAAAATCATGTATCTACCCCTATATATCCCCAAACTCTGTCTTTATGAAGTCAAGCATGAAGAGAAGTGGTTTTTTGGTTTCAAGCATGGAAATTTCAAAAACCTCCCCAAACTTCATTTTAGAGTGACTAAGAAGGATACAAGCTTGCCTTTTCATTTTCATGTTTTAAACTTGTTTAAATTATCTTGGTCAAATCTAGGATTTGACAAGATTCAAATGGGCAAACATATGATAAGTGATGCAAATATCATTTCTAAGTGCGGGCAAACCAGAGATATGTGGTTTTTGGTTTCAAACATATTCAAACGAGAGAAATCATGTATCTACCCCCTAACACTAAACTCTGTCTCATGAAGTCAAGCGCATGCATGAAGATATGTGGTTTTTGGTTTCAAACATGGAAATTTCAAAAACCCTCCCAAGAGCTTCATTTCGAAGTGATTAATTAAGAAGCATACATGCATGCTTACTTTTTCATATTCATGTTTTAAACTTATTCAAATCTTGGTGAAACCTAGGATTTGACCAAGATTCAAATGGGTATAAAAATTTAAAAAATACAAAAAAGGTCTTCTTATGTTATATAGTAGGCATTCAATTAAGTTGATAAACAAGTTCTAGACATATTCAAACAAGAAAAATCATGCATGTATCTACCCATAACCCTAAACTTTGTTTCATGAAGTCAAGCATGAAGATATGTGGTTTTTGGTTTCGAACATGGAAATTCAAAAACCCTCCCAAGAGCTTCATTTTGAAGTGACTAAGAAGCATACATGCTTACTTTTTCATATTCATGTTTTTAACTTATTCAAATCTTGGTGGAACCAAGGATTTGACAAAGATTCGAATGGGTATAAAAATTCAAAAAAAACAAGGTCTTTCTTATGAAAGGGTACATGAATTACAATTAAAAAACAAGGTAACTTAAATACTTGGATGCCCCAAGATGTGTGGAAGCCCAAAACAATGGCAAAACATATCATGTGCGCATGCTGCATCCAATTCAAGTAGAACACATAGTAGGCACCGATAGTTTGACCTAAATTTGAAATCAAAGAGAAGGTGGTTAGAAAAAATCAAAATTGGCAAAGCAAAGCATGAAATCAAAAAATTGTGATGCACTCTAGCTATGAAAATTATCAAACAATGCAAACCAAAATGATTTTTTAGAGGAATACTAGTTCAACTTATTTAATTTTTTATTTGTAGGCCAAAATCAAACCCCGTAGTTGGATTTTTTTTTCAACTTGATCTGTAGTACTGGGGAAAACCCTAGTTTATAACCTATTTAATAATAGATTCGTAGTCGATTCTTTTACTTTTTTATTATTACTATGCAGCACATGTGTGTTTGCCCGTCGAGTGAAACTCGGAGGAAGAGGAATCACTCGGAAGGAGAAGAAGGGAGAGCAGTCACGGGGCCCCTCTTATTGATGGTGTATATTCTTTTTCTGGTGATGTTGACTGTTGTGCAGGGTTTGTCAGTGCGCAGGAGGTGCGAGCGAGCGAGCGAGCGAGTCGAGCGAGGCCGAGAATGAGAGAGATTTGTTTTTTTTGTGAGAGGGACAACCGAAGGATCCAGAAGGACCCACAGACTTCCAATACGCATCCTGATGCGTCTTCTCTTGACAAAGAAGATGGCTGGGAGTTGGCGTACCTATTGCACGTGACTTGTGCTCACTCAAGTGTGGGACCTCACGCGTGGGCACCACACGTAAGTGACAGACCTGTTGGTGTAAAAACTCGGTTGATTATTATAGTGCATTAGAACAAAGTTTCCTATGGATTCAAGGGTAGGAAATCCAAGTTAACTCATTTACATGACATTATTTTTTCCATGAAGCAAAGTTAACACTATCAATTGGTACATTTTGGAGTGACTAAGAAGGATCAATGCTTACTTATTCGTTTAATTTCACGTGTTAAACTTGTCTAAATCTTGTTCAAACCTAGGATTTGACCAAGATTCAAATGGGCAGAAAAATAATTAAAAAACAGAAAAATGAAAAACCAAATCACATAGTAAGCATTCAAGTTGATAAACAAGGTCTAGACATATTCAAACCAGACAAATCATGTATCTATACCCCTAACCCCTAAACTCTGTCTTATGAAGTCAAGCATGTGAAGAGAAGTGGTTTTGGGTTTGGGGGTATATATACATGATTTTTATTGTTTAAATATATATAGACTTTGTTGATCAACATGAATGCTTAATTACTATATGACATAAGAAGTTTATGTGCTTTGGTGTTTCATACGTCTCCAACGTATCGATAATTTCTTATGTTCCATGCTACTTTATTGATGATACCTACATGTTTTATGCACATTATATGTCATATTTATGCATTTTCTGGAACTAACCTATTAACAAGATGCCGAAGAGCCATTGTTTTCTGCTATTTTTGGTTTCAGAAATCCTAGTAAAGAAATATTCTCGGAATTGGACGAAACTTTCGCCCAGGGTCTATTTTTGCACGAAGCTTCCAGAAGACCGAAGACCTAACGAAGTGGGGCCACGAGGAGGCCAGAGGGCAGGGCGGCGCGGCCCAGGCCTTGGCCGCGCCGACCTGCCCCCTGGGCCCCTCGTGTGGCCCCCCGCGTTGACCCTCCGCCTACTTAAAGCTTCCGTCGCGAAACCCCACCGAGAGCCACGATACGGAAAACCTTACGAGACGCCGCCGCCGCGAATCCCATCTCGGGGGATTCGGAGATCGCCCCGGCACCCTGCCGGAGAGGGGATTCATCTCCCGGAGGACTCTACACCGCCATGGTCGCCTCCGGAGTGATGAGTGAGTAGTTCACCCCTGGACCATGGGTCCATAGCAGTAGCTAGATGGTCGTCTTCTCCTTGTTGTGCTTCATTGTTGGATCTTGTGAGCTGCCTAACATGATCAAGATCATCTATCTGTAATTCTATATGTTGTGTTTGTCGGGATCCGATGGATAGAGAGTACTATGATTATGGTGATTATCAATCTATTGTTCATGTGTTGTTTATGATCTTGCATGCTCTCCGTTATTAGTAGAGGCTCTGGCCAAGTTTTTACTCTTAACTCCAAGAGGGAGTATTTATGCTCGATAGTGGGTTCATGCCTCCATTGAATCTGGGACAGTGACAGAAAGTTCTAAGGTTGTGGATGTGCTGTTGCCACTAGGGATAAAACATTGATGCTATGTCTAAGGATGTAGTTGTTGATTACATTACGCACCATACTTAATGCAATTGTCTGTTGCTTTGCAACTTAATACTGGAGGGGGTTCGGATGATAACCTGAAGGTGGACTTTTTAGGCATAGATGCAGTTGGATGGCGGTCTATGTACTTTGTCGTAATGCCCAATTAAATCTCACTATATTTATCATGTCATGTATATGCATTGTTATGCCTTTCTCTATTTGTCAATTGCCCGACTGTAATTTGTTCACCCAACATGCTTTTATCTTATGGGAGAGACACCTCTAGTGAACTGTGGACCCCGGTCCTATTCTTTACATAGCATACAATCTACTGCAATTGTGTTTACTGTTTTCTTTGCAAACATCTTCCACTCGATACGTTTAATCCTTTGTTACAGCAAGCCGGTGAGATTGACAACCTCACTGTTTCGTTGGGACAAAGTACTTGGGTTGTGTTGTGCAGGTTCCGCGTTGGCGCCGGAATCCCTGGTGTTGCGCCGCATCACATTTCGCGACCATCAACCTTCAACGTGCTTCTTGGCTCCTACTGGTTCGATTAAACCTTGGTTTCATACTGAGGGAAACTTGCTTCTATACGCATCATACCTTCCACTTGGGGTTCCCAACGGACGTGTGCATCTACGCGTATCAAGCTAAATTTCTGGCGCCGTTGCCGGGGAGATCAAGACACGCTGCAAGGGGAGTCTCCACTTCTCAATCTCTTTACTTTGTTTTTGTCTTGCTTTATTTTATTTACTACTTTGTTTGCTGCACTAAAACAAAACACAAAAAAATTAGTTGCTAGTTTTACTTTATTTACTGTCTTGCTCTCCATATCAAAAACACAAAAAAATTAGTTACTTGCATTTACTTTATCTAGTTTGTTTTATTTACCGTTGCTAAAATGAATACCCCTGAAAATACTAAATTGTGTGACTTCACAAATGCAAATAATAATGATTTCCTATGCACACCTATTGCTCCACCTGCTACTACAGCAGAATTCTTTGAAATTAAACCTGCTTTACTAAATCTTGTCATGAGAGAACAATTTTCTGGTGTTAGTTCTGATGATGCTGCTGCCCATCTCAATAATTTTGTTGAACTTTGTGAAATGCAAAAGTATAAAGATGTAGATGGTGATATTATTAAATTGAAAGTGTTTCCTTTCTCATTAAGAGGAAGAGCTAAAGATTGGTTGCTATCTTTGCCTAAGAATAGTATTGATTCATGGACTAAATGCAAGGATGCTTTTATTGGTAGATATTATCCTCCCGCTAAAATTATATCTTTGAGAAGTAGCATAATGAATTTTAAACAATTAGATACTGAACATGTTGCTCAAGCTTGGGAGAGAATGAAAACTTTGGTAAAGAATTGCCCAACCCATGGACTGACTACTTGGATGATCATCCAAACCTTCTATGCAGGACTAAATTTTTCTTCGCGGAATTTATTGGATTCAGCTGCTGGAGGTACCTTTATGTCCATCACATTGGGGGCGGCTACAAAACTTCTTGATGATATGATGATAAATTACTCTGAATGGCACACGGAAAGAGCTCCACAAGGTAAGAAGGTAAATTCTGTTGAAGAAACCTCTTCCTTGAGTGATAAGATTGATGTGATTATGTCTATGCTTGTGAATGGTAGATCTAATGTTGATCCAAATAATGTTCCTTTAGCTTCATTGGTTGCTCAAGAAGAAAATGTTGATGTGAATTTCATTAAAAATAATAATTTCAACAACAATGCTTATAGGAACAACTCTGGTAATAACTATAGGCCATATCCTTCTGCTAATGGTAATGGTTATGGTAATTCTTATGGGAATTCTTACAACAATAATAGGAATGTACCCTCTGGTCTTGAAGCCATGCTTAAAGAATTTATTAGTACACAAACTGCTTTTAACAAATCTGTTGAGGAAAAGCTTGATAAAATTGATACTATTGCTTCTAGAGTTGATAGACTTGCCTCTGATGTAAATCTTTTAAAATTGAAAGTTATGCCTAATAATGATATTGATAATAAGATTACTACTACAGCAAATGCCATCCAAGTTAGAATTAATGAGAATATAAGATTAATGGCTGAATTGCGTGCTAGGTGGGATAGAGAAGAAAATGAAAAACTAGCTAAAGAGAATAATGTAGCTAAAGTTTGGACTATTACCACCACTTGTAATGCTAATTCTTCACATGTTGCTGCACCTCCTACTATCAATGGTAAAATAATTGGTGTTGGCAATGTTTCTACTCCTAGTGCAAAGCGTACAAAACTGCCTGAAATTGCTAAAACTGCTGAAACTGCTTGTGATAAAACTGCTGAAATTTTTTCCAACCTTGGGAACAATGATCCCATTGCTGTAGCTCATAATGATTTAGATTTTGATGATTGCCACATCTCTGAAGTTATAAAGTTCTTACAAAAACTTGCTAAAAGTCCTAATGCTAGTGCTATAAATTTAGCCTTTACAAAACATATTACAAATGCTCTCATAAAAGCTAGAGAAGAGAAACTAAAACTTGAAACTTCTATTCCTAGAAAGTTAGAGGATGGTTGGGAGCCCATCATTAAAATGAAATTCAATGACTTTGAATGTAATGCTTTATGTGATCTTGGTGCAAGTATTTCTGTTATGCCTAAAAAGATTTATGATATGCTTGACTTGCCACCATTGAAGAATTGTTATTTGGATGTTAATCTTGCCGATAATGTTAAAAAGAAACCTTTGGGGAGGATTGATAATGTGCACATTACGGTTAACAATAACCTTGTCCCCGTTGATTTTGTTGTCTTGGATATCGAATGCAATGCATCTTGTCCAATTGTGTTGGGAAGACCTTTTCTTCGAACTGTTGGTGCTGTTATTGATATGAGGGAAGGTAATATTAAATATCAATTTCCTCTCAAGAAAGGTATGGAACACTTCCCTAGAAAGAGAATGAAGTTGCCTTTTGATTCTATTATTAGAACAAGCTATGATGTTGATGCTTCTACTCTCGATGTTACTTGATTTGCACTTTCTGCGCCTAGCTGAAAGGCGTTAAAGAAAAGCGCTTATGGGAGACAACCCATGTTTTTACCTACAGCAATTTTTTGTTTTGTTGAGTCTTGGAAGTTGTTTACTACTGTAGCAACCTCTCCTTATCATGTTTTTGTGCCAAGTAAAGTTTCTATGTCAAAGTTGATGTTATATTTGGGATCGCTGCGCAGAAACAGCATTGCTGTCTGTCACGAATCTGGGCACAATTCTCTGTAGAAAATTCGAAAAAATCTGCCAATTTACGAGCGTGATCCTCAGATATGTACGCAACTTTCATTAGTTTTGAGTTTTTCCATCTGAGCAAGTCTGGTGCCATTTCTAAATTCGTCTTTACGGACTGTTCTGTTTTTGACAGATTCTGCCTTTTATTTCGCATTGCCTCTTTTGCTATGTTGGATTTATTTCTTTGATCCACTAATGTCCAGTAGCATTATGCAATGTCCAGAAGTGAAAATAATGATTGTGTCACCTCTGAATGTGTGAATTATTAATTGTGCACTAACCCTCTAATGAGTTTGCTTGAAGTTTGGTGTGAAGGAAGTTTTCAAGGGTCAAGAGAGGAGTATGATATACTATGATCAAGAGGAGTGAAAGCTCTAAGCTTGGGGATGCCCCGTGGTTCACCCCTGCATATTTTAAGAAGACTCAAGCGTCTAAGCTTGGGGATGCCCAAGGCATCCCCTTCTTCATCGACAACATCATCAGGTTCCTCCCCTGAAACTATATTTTTATTCAATCACATCTTGTGTTCTTTACTTGGAGCGTCGGTTTGTTTTTGTTTTTGTTTTTGTTTGAATAAGATGGATCCTAGCATTCACTTTGTGGGAGAGAGACACGCTCCGCTGTTGCATATGGACACATGTGTCCTTAGGCTTTACTCATAATGTTCATGGCGAAGTTTCTTCTTCGTTAAATTGTTATATGGTTGGAATTGGAAAATGCTACATGTAGTAATTCTAAAATGTCTTGGATAATGTGATACTTGGCAATTGTTGTGCTCATGTTTAAGCTCTTGCATCATATGCTTTGCACCCATTAATGAAGAAATACATAGAGCTTGCTAAAATTTGATTTGCATATTTGGTTTCTCTAAGGTCTAGATAATATCTAGTATTGAGTTTTGAACAACAAGGAAGACGGTGTAGAGTCTTATAATGTTTACAATATGTCTTTTATGTGAGTTTTGCTGCACTTGTTCATCCTTGAGTTTGCTTCAAATAACCTTGCTAGCCTAAACCTTGTATCGAGAGGGAATACTTCTCATGCATCCAAAATCCTTGAGCCAATTACTATGCCATTTGTGTCCACCATACCTACCTACTACATGGTATTTCTCCGCCATTCCAAAGTAAATTGCTTGAGTGCTACCTTTAAAATTCCATCATTCACCTTTGCAATATATAGCTCATGGGACAAAATAGCTTTAAAAACTATCGTAGTATTGAATATGTACTTATGCACTTTATATTTTATTAAGTTGCCTGTTGTGCGATAACCATGCTTCTGGGGAACGCCATCAACTATTGTTGAATATCATGTGAGTTGCTATGCATGTCCGTCTTGTCTGAAGGTCTATCATTTTAGTGGTTGGAGCATGCAAAATTGTTAGAGAAGAACATTGGGCCGCTAACTAAAGCCATGAACCATGGTTGAAGTTTCAGTTTTGGACATATATCCTCAATCTCATATGAGAACAATAATCATTGCTACATGCTTATGCATTTAAGAGGAGTCCATTATCTGTTGTCCATGTTGTCCCGGTATGGATGTCTAAGTTGAGAATAATCAAAAGCGAGAAATCCAAAATGCGAGCATTCTCCTTAGACCTTTGTACAGGCGGCATGGAGGTACCCCTTTGTGACACTTGGTTGAAACATGGCATGCGAAGACCCGGTAGTCCAAGTTAAGTAGGACGAGGTGCGGGCACTATTAGTATACTATGCGTGAGGCTTGCAACTTGTAAGATATAATTTTCATAACTCATATGCTTTATTACTACCGTTGACAAAATTGTTTCATGTTTTCAAAATAAAAGCTCTAGCACAAATACAGCAATCGATGCTTTCCTCTTTGAAGGACCATTCTTTTACTTTTATTGTTGAGTCAGTTTACCTATCTCCTTCCACCTTAAGAAGCAAACACTTGTGTGAACTGTGCATTGATTCCTACATATTTGCATATTGCACTTGTTATATTACTTTATGTTGACAATATCCATGAGATATACATGTTATAAGTTGAAAGCAACCGCTGAAACTTAATCTTCCTATGTGTTGCTTCAACACCTTTACTTTGATTTATTGCTTTATGAGTTAACTCTTATGCAAGACTTATTGATGCTTGTCTTGAAGTACTATTCATGAAAAGTCTTTGCTTTATGATTCAGTTGTTTACTCATGTCATTACCTTTGCTTTGATCGCTGCATTCACTACATATGTTTACAAATAGTATGATCAAGATTATGATGGCATGTCACTTCAGAAATTATCTTTGTTATCGTTTTACCTGCTCGGGACGAGCAGAACTAAGCTTGGGGATGCTGATACGTCTCCAACGTATCGATAATTTCTTATGTTCCATGCTACTTTATTGATGATACCTACATGTTTTATGCACATTATATGTCATATTTATGCATTTTCTGGAACTAACCTATTAACAAGATGCCGAAGAGCCGTTGCTGTTTTCTGCTGTTTTTGGTTTCAGAAATCCTAGTAAAGAAATATTCTCGGAATTGGACAAACTTTCGCCCAGGTCCTATTTTTGCACGAAGCTTCCGAAGACCGAAGACCTAACGAAGTGGGGCCACGAGGAGGCCAGGAGGCGGCGCGGCCCAGGCCTTGGCCGCGCCGACCTAGCCCCTGGGCCCCTCGTGTGGCCCCCGCGTTGACCCTCCGCCTACTTAAAGCTTCCGTCGCGAAACCCCCGTACCGAGAGCCACGATACGGAAAACACAGAGACGCCGCCGCCGCGAATCCCATCTCGGGGGATTCAGGAGATCGCCTCCGGCACCCTGCCGGAGAGGGGATTCATCTCCCGGAGGACTCTACACCGCCATGGTCGCCTCCGGAGTGATGAGTGAGTAGTTCACCCCTGGACCATGGGTCCATAGCAGTAGCTAGATGGTCGTCTTCTCCTTGTTGTGCTTCATTGTTGGATCTTGTGAGCTGCCTAACATGATCAAGATCATCTATCTGTAATTCTATATGTTGTGTTTGTCGGGATCCGATGGATAGAGAGTACTATGATTATGGTGATTATCAATCTATTGTTCATGTGTTGTTTATGATCTTGCATGCTCTCCGTTATTAGTAGAGGCTCTGGCCAAGTTTTTACTCTTAACTCCAAGAGGGAGTATTTATGCTCGATAGTGGGTTCATGCCTCCATTGAATCTGGGACAGTGACAGAAAGTTCTAAGGTTGTGGATGTGCTGTTGCCACTAGGGATAAAACATTGATGCTATGTCTAAGGATGTAGTTGTTGATTACATTACGCACCATACTTAATGCAATTGTCTGTTGCTTTGCAACTTAATACTGGAGGGGGTTCGGATGATAACCTGAAGGTGGACTTTTTAGGCATAGATGCAGTTGGATGGCGGTCTATGTACTTTGTCGTAATGCCCAATTAAATCTCACTATATTTATCATGTCATGTATATGCATTGTTATGCCTTTCTCTATTTGTCAATTGCCCGACTAATTTGTTCACCCAACATGCTTTTATCTTATGGGAGAGACACCTCTAGTGAACTGTGGACCCCGGTCCTATTCTTTACATAGCATACAATCTACTGCAATTGTGTTTACTGTTTTCTTTGCAAACATCTTCCACTCGATACGTTTAATCCTTTGTTACAGCAAGCCGGTGAGATTGACAACCTCACTGTTTCGTTGGGACAAAGTACTTGGGTTGTGTTGTGCAGGTTCCGCGTTGGCGCCGGAATCCCTGGTGTTGCGCCGCATCACATTTCGCGACCATCAACCTTCAACGTGCTTCTTGGCTCCTACTGGTTCGATTAAACCTTGGTTTCATACTGAGGGAAACTTGCTTCTATACGCATCATACCTTCCACTTGGGGTTCCCAACGAACGTGTATCTGCGTTGGTGTTTCATTTTTTGATTTCTTTTTTGAATTTTTATGCCCATTTGAATCTTGGTCAAATCCTAGGTTTGACAAAGATTTAAACAAGTTTGAAACATGAAAATGAAAAAGTAAGCTTGGATCCTTCTTAGTCACTCCAAAATGAAGCTTTTGGGTGGGTTTTTGAAATTTCCATGTTTGAAACCCAAAACCACTTCTTCTCTTCATGCTTGACTTCATAAGACAACGTTTAGGGTTAGGGGGTAGATACATGATTTTTCTGGTTTGAATATGTCTAGACTTCGTTGATCAACTTGAATGCTTAGTATATTACATAAGAAGACTATGTGGTTTGGTTTTTGATTTTCTTGATTTTGTTTGATTTTTTATGACCATTTGAATCTTGGTCAAATCCTAGGTTTGACCAAGATTTAAACAAGTTTAAAACATGAAAATGAAAAAGTAAGCATGGATCCTTCTTAGTCATGACAATGAGTTAACTTGGCTTTACTACCCTTGATGAATCCATAGGAAACTTTTTGTACTAATGCAGTATAATATTCTGGTTTGAATATGTCTAGACCTTGTTTATCAACTTAATTTGAAAGACATACAAGTTATAGCACACATAGTGCATACATTTTCACACATACTGCACTAGATGCTAACCCTATAGTTTGAGGCCATTTGGATGAGGTCGAAAAAATTCTTGGATTAGAATCGTGTTGTTCGAACCCCGTAGTTGGATTTTTTTGAACCCTTGATCTTTAGAACTGGGCAAAACCCAAGTTTAACCATGCAAGATTCAAATGGCCCTAAAAATTCAGAAAAAAATCAAAAGAATGAAAAACCAAAGCACATATATAGCATTCTTATGTCATATGTATAGTAAGCATGCATTCAAGTTGATAAACAAGGTCTAGACATATATATTCAAACCAGAAAAATCATGTATATATCTACCCCTAAAACTCTAATTAAACTATGTCTTATGAAGTCAATCATGTAGAGAAGTGGTTTTGGGTTTCAAATATGGAAATTTCAAGAACCTCCCAAAAGCTTCATTTTAGAGTGACTAAGAAGGATCCAGGCTTATCTTTTCATTTCATGTTTTAAACTTGTTTAAATCCTGGTCAAACCTAGGATTTGACCAAGATTTATGGGCATAAAATTCAAAAAAATCAGAAAAATAAAAAACCAAAGCACATAAGCATATTCAAGTTGATAAACAAGGTTTGGACATATTCAACCCATACACAAATCATGTATCTACCCCTAACCCTAAACTCTGTCTTATGAAGTCAAGCATGAAGAGAAGTGGTTTCGGGTTTCAAACATGGAAATATCAAAAACCTCCCAAAAACTTCATTTTAGAGTGACTGAGAAGGTTACATGCTTCCCTTTTCATTTTCATGTTTTAAACTTGTTTAAATCTTGGTCAAACCTAGAATTTGACAAGATTCAAATGGGCATCAAAATTCAAAAAAATCAGAAAAAGAAAAACCAAAGCAATAGTTTTCTTATGTCATATAGTAAGCATTAAAGTTGATAAACAAGGTCTAGACATATTCAACCAGACAAATCATGTATCTATACCCCTAACCCCTAAACTCTGTCTTATGAAGTCAAGCATGTGAAGAGAAGTGGTTTTGGGTTTCAAACATCGAAATTTCAAAAACCTCCCAAAAGCTTCATTTTAGAGTGACTAAGAAGGATACATGCTTCCCTTTTCATTTTCATGTTTTAAACTTGTTTAAATTATCTTGGTCAAACCTAGGATTCGACATGATTCAAATGGGCATCAAAATAAAAAAAAACAGAAAAAGGAAAAACCAAAGCAATAGTTTTCTTATATATGTCATATAGTAAGCATTAAAGTTGATAAACAAGGTCTAGATATATCCAAACCAGACAAATCATGTATCTACCCCCGGCCTGTCGATCTTATGAAGCTAGTCTACTAGCATGTGAAGGGAACTCGTTTTCGGTTTCAAACATAGAAATTACAAGAACATCCCAAAAGCTTCTCCATTTTAGAGTGACTACGAAGGATACTGACTTCCCTTTTCATTTTCATGTTTTAAACTTGTTTAAATCTTGGTCAAACCAAGGATTTGACCAAGATTCAAATGGGCCTAAAAATTTAGAAAAAAATCAAAAAGAGAATGAAAAACCAAAGCACATAGCATTCTTATGTCATATGTATAGTAAGCATTCAAGTTGATAAACAAGGTCGATCTTATGGAAGTCAATCATGAAGAGAAGTGGTTTTGGGTTTCAAACATGGAAATTTCAAGAACATCCCAAAAGCTTCATTTTAGAGTGACTAAGAAGGATCCATGCTTACTTACTCGTTTTCACGTGTTAAACTTGTCTAAATCTTGGTGAAACCTAGGATTTGACCAAGATATGATTCAAATGCGCAGAAAATTAAAAAAGTCAGAAAAATTAAAAACCAAAGTACATAGTCTTCTTATGTCATATAGTAAGCATATTCAAGTTGATAAACAAGGTTTGGACATATTCAAACCATACAAATCATGTATCTATACCCCCTAACCCTAAACTTTTTCTTATGAAGTCAAGCATGAAGAGAAGTGGTTTTGGGTTTCAAAGATGGAAATTTCAAAAACCTCCAAAAACTTCATTTTAGAGTGACTGAGAAGTTAGCATTAAAGTTGATAAACAAGGTTTAGACATATTCAAACCAGACAAATCATGTATCTACCCCTAACCCTAAACTCGGTCTTATGAAGTCTAGCATGAAGAGAATCGTTTTGAGTTTCAAACGTTTAAGCCAAAAGCCCCATTTCAAATATTTCAAACTTATTCAAAGTTGGTTCAAATTTGAAAGACATACAAGTTATAGCACACATAGTGCATACATTTTCACACATACTGCACTAGATGCTAACCCTATAGTTTGAGGCCACTTGGATGAGGTCGAAAAAGTTCTTGGATTAGAATCGTGTTGTTCGAACCCCGTAGTTGGATTTTTTGAACCTTGATCTGTAGTACAGGGCAAAACCCTAGTTTAACCTATTTAATTATAGATTCGTATATCGATTTTTCTACCTTTTTATTATTACTATGCTGCAGATGTGCGTTTGCCCGTCGAGTGAAACTCGGAGGAAGAGGGATCACTCGGAAGGAGAGAAAAAAGGCAGAGCATTATGGTGTCTTCCCTTTTTCGGGTGATGATGATGATGTTGACTGTTGTGCAGGGTTTGTCAGTGCGCAGGAGGTGCGAGCGAGCGAGCGAGCGAGCGAGTCGAGCGAGGCCGAGAATGAGAGAGATTTGTTTTTTTTGTGAGAGGGACAACCGAAGGATCCAGAAGGACCCACAGACTTCCAATACGCATCCTGATGCGTCTTCTCTTGACAAAGAAGATGGCTGGGAGTTGGCGTACCTATTGCACGTGACTTGTGCTCACTCAAGTGTGGGACCTCACGCGTGGGCACCACACGTAAGTGACAGACCTGTTGGTGTAAAAACTCGGTTGATTATAATAGTGCATTAGAACAAAGTTTCCTATGGATTCAAGGGTAGGAAATCCAAGTTAACTCATTTACATGACATTATTTTTTCCATGAAGCAAAGTTAACACTATCAATTGGTACATTTTGGAGTGACTAAGAAGGATCAATGCTTACTTATTCGTTTAATTTCACGTGTTAAACTTGTCTAAATCTTGTTCAAACCTAGGATTTGACCAAGATTCAAATGGGCAGAAAAATAATTAAAAAACAGAAAAATGAAAAACCAAATCACATAGTCTTCTTATGTCATATAGTAAGCATTCAAGTTGATAAACAAGGTCTAGACATATTCAAACCAGACAAATCATGTATCTATACCCCTAACCCCTAAACTCTGTCTTATGAAGTCAAGCGTGTGAAGAGAAGTGGTTTTGGGTTTCAAACATCGAAATTTCAAAAACCTCCCAAAAGCTTCATTTTAGAGTGACTAAGAAGGATACATGCTTCCCTTTACATTTTCATGTTTTAAACTTGTTTAAATTATCTTGGTCAAACCTAGGATTTGACGAAGATACAAATGGGTGGGCACAAAATTCAAAAAAATCAGAAAAATGAAAAACCAAATCACATAGTCTTCTTATGTCATATCGTAAGCAATCAAGTTGATAAACAAGGTCTAGATATATCCAAACCAGACAAATCATGTATCTACCCCCTGTCGATCTTATGAAGTCTAGCATGAAGGGAAGTCGTTTTGGGTTTCAAACATTGAAATTTAAAGAACATCCCAAAAGCTTCATTTTAGAGTGACTAAGAAGGATACAGACTTCCCTTTTCATTTTCATGTTTTAAATTTGTTTAAATCTTGGTCAAACCAAGGATTTGACCAAGATTCAAATGGCCCTAAAAATTCAGAAAAAATGAAAAGAATGAAAAACCAAAGCACATAACATTCTTATGTCATATGTATAGTAAGCATTCAAGTTGATATACAAGGTCTAGACATATATATTCAAACCTAGGATTTGACTAAGATTCAAATGGGCATAACAAATTCAAAAAACAAAAACCAAACACATAGTCTTCTGATGTCATATAGCAAGCATTCAAGTTGATAAACAAACTTGTTTAAATCATGGTCAAACCTAGGATTTGACCAAGATTCAAATGGGCATAATTTTAAAAAATGTAAAATCAAGGCACATAGTCTTCTTATGTCATATAGTAAGCATTCAATTAAGTTGATAAACAAGGTCTAGACATATCAAACCAGAAAATTCATGTGTCTAGCTACCCCTAACCCTAAACTCTGCACGAAGAGAAGTGGTTTTGGGTTTCAAACATGGATATTTCAAAAACCCTCCCAAAAACCTTCATTTTGGAGTTAATAAGAAGGATCAAGGCTTACTTTTTCATTTTCATGTTTTAATCTTTTTTAAATCTTTGTCAAACCTAGGTTTTGACCAATATTCAAAAGGGCATAATTTTAAAAAAATGAAATATCAAGGCACATAGTCTTCTTATGTCATATAGTAAGCATTCAATTAAGTTGATAAACAAGCTCTAGACATATTCAAACCAGAAAAATCATGATGTATCTACCCCCTATATATCCCTAAACCCTAACTTATGAAGTCAAGCACGAAGAGAAGTGGTTTTTGGTTTAAATCATGGAAATTTCAAAAACCCTCCCAAGAGCTTCATTTTGGAGTGACTAATTAAGAAGCATACATGCTTACCTTTTCATATTCATGTTTTAAACTTGTTCAAATCTAGGTCAACAAACCTAGGATTTGACGAAGAATCAAATGGGTATAAAAAATTTAAAAACAAGCTCTAGATAAGCTCAAGTTGAAAAACAAGTTCTAGACATATTCCAACCAGAAAAATCATGCATGTACCCCCTATATATATATCCCTAAACCCTGACTTATGAAGTCAAGCATGAAGAGAAGTGGTTTTTGGTTTCAATCATGGAAATTTCAAAAACCCTCCCAAGAGCTTCATTTTGGAGTGGCTAAGAAGGATAGATACTTAATTTTTCATATTTATGTTTTAAACTAGTTTAAATCATGGTCAAACCTAGGATTTGACCAAGATTCAAATGGGCATAAAAATTCAAAATAAATGAAAATAAATGAAAAACCAAGGCACGTAGTCTTCTTATGTCATATAGTAAGCATTCAATTAAGTTGATAAACAAGGTCTAGACATATTCAAACCAGAAACATCATGTATCTAGCTACCCTAGCCCTAAACTCTGTCTTATGAAGTCAAGCATGCATGAAGAGAAGTCGTGGTTTTTGGTTTCAAACATGGAAATTTTAAAAACCCTACCAAGATCTACATTTTGGAGTGACTAAGAAGGATATATGCTTAATTTTTCCTATTCATGTTTTATTAAACTTGTTTAAATCATGGTCAAACCTAGGATTTGACCAAGATTCAAATGGGCATAAAAATTCAAAAAAAACAAAAAAATGGAAAATCAAGGCACATAGTCTTCTTATGTCACATTAGTAAGCATTCAATTAAGTTGATAAACAAGGTCTAGATATATTCAAACCAGAGAAATCATGTATCTACCCCCTAACCCTAAACTCTATCTCATGAAGTCAAGCATGAAGATATGTGGTTTTTGGTTTAAAACATGGAAATTTCAAAAACCCTCCCAAGAGCTTCATTTTGGAGTGACTAAGAAGGATATATGCTTAATTTTTCATATTCATGTTTTCAACTTGTTTAAATCATGGTCAAACTTAGGATTTGACCAAGATTCAAATGGGCATAAAATTAAAAAAACAATAAAATGAAAAACCAATGCACATAGTCTTCTTATGTCATATATATAGTAAGCATTCAATTAAGTTGATAACAAGGTCTAGACATATTCAAACGAGAAAAATCATGTATCAAGCTACCCCTAGCTAACCCCAAACTCTGTCTTATGAAGTCAAGCATGAAGAGAAGTACGTGGTTTTTTGGTTTCAAACATGGAAATTTCAAAAACCCTCTCAAGAGCTTCATTTTGGAGTGACTACGAAGGATACATGCTTAATTTTCATATTCATGTTTTAAACTTGTTTAAATCATGGTCAAACCTAGGATTTGACCAAGATTCAAATGGGCATAATTTAAAAAAATGTAAAATCAAGGCACATAGTCTTCTTATGTCATATAGTAAGCATTCAATTAAGTTGATAAACAAGGTCTAGACATATCAAACCAGAAAAATCATGTATCTACCCCTATATATCCCCAAACTCTGTCTTTATGAAGTCAAGCATGAAGAGAAGTGGTTTTTTGGTTTCAAGCATGGAAATTTCAAAAACCTCCCCAAACTTCATTTTAGAGTGACTAAGAAGGATACAAGCTTGCCTTTTCATTTTCATGTTTTAAACTTGTTTAAATTATCTTGGTCAAATCTAGGATTTGACAAGATTCAAATGGGCAAACATATGATAAGTGATGCAAATATCATTTCTAAGTGCGGGCAAACCAGAGATATGTGGTTTTTGGTTTCAAACATATTCAAACGAGAGAAATCATGTATCTACCCCCTAACACTAAACTCTGTCTCATGAAGTCAAGCGCATGCATGAAGATATGTGGTTTTTGGTTTCAAACATGGAAATTTCAAAAACCCTCCCAAGAGCTTCATTTCGAAGTGATTAATTAAGAAGCATACATGCATGCTTACTTTTTCATATTCATGTTTTAAACTTATTCAAATCTTGGTGAAACCTAGGATTTGACCAAGATTCAAATGGGTATAAAAATTTAAAAAATACAAAAAAGGTCTTCTTATGTTATATAGTAGGCATTCAATTAAGTTGATAAACAAGTTCTAGACATATTCAAACAAGAAAAATCATGCATGTATCTACCCATAACCCTAAACTTTGTTTCATGAAGTCAAGCATTGTGGTTTTTGGTTTCGAACATGGAAATTCAAAAACCCTCCCAAGAGCTTCATTTTGAAGTGACTAAGAAGCATACATGCTTACTTTTTCATATTCATGTTTTTAACTTATTCAAATCTTGGTGGAACCAAGGATTTGACAAAGATTCGAATGGGTATAAAAATTCAAAAAAAACAAGGTCTTCTCTTATGTTATATAGTAAGCATTCAATTAATTTGATAAACAAGGTCTAAACATATTCAAACCAGGAAAATCATGTATCTACCACCTAACCCTAAACTCTGTCTTATGAAGTCAAGCATGCATGAAGAGAAGTGGTTTTTGGTTTCAAGCATGGAAATTTCCATGTTTGAAACCCAAAACCACTTCTCTTCATATGCTTGACTTCATATGACAGAGTTTAGCGTTAGGGGGTAGATACATGATTTTTTGGTTTGAATATGTCCAGACCTTGTTTATCAACTTAAATGCTAACTATATGACATCAGAATGGGCATAAAAATTTAAAAAAATTAAAAATGTAAAACCAAAATTTAATTGGGAGGAAAGGGTACATGAATTACAATTAAAAAACAAGGTAACTTAAATACTTGGATGCCCCAAGATGTGTGGAAGCCCAAAACAATGGCAAAACATATCATGTGCGCATGCTGCATCCAATTCAAGTAGAACACATAGTAGGCATCGATAGTTTGACCTAAATTTGAAATCAAAGAGAAGGTGGTTAGAAAAAATCAAAATTGGCAAAGCAAAGCATGAAATCAAAAAATTGTGATGCACTCTAGCTATGAAAATTATCAAACAATGCAAACCAAAATGATTTTTTAGAGGAATACTAGTTCAACTTATTTAATTTTTTATTTGTAGGCCAAAATCAAACCCCGTAGTTGGATTTTTTTTTCAACTTGATCTGTAGTACTGGGGAAAACCCTAGTTTATAACCTATTTAATAATAGATTCGTAGTCGATTCTTTTACTTTTTTATTATTACTATGCAGCACATGTGTGTTTGCCCGTCGAGTGAAACTCGGAGGAAGAGGAATCACTCGGAAGGAGAAGAAGGGAGAGCAGTCACGGGGCCCCTCTTATTGATGGTGTATATTCTTTTTCTGGTGATGTTGACTGTTGTGCAGGGTTTGTCAGTGCGCAGGAGGTGCGAGCGAGCGAGCGAGTCGAGCGAGGCCGAGAATGAGAGAGATTTGTTTTTTTTTGTGAGAGGGACAACCGAAGGATCCAGAAGGACCCACAGACTTCCAATACGCATCCTGATGCGTCTTCTCTTGACAAAGAAGATGGCTGGGAGTTGGCGTACCTATTGCACGTGACTTGTGCTCACTCAAGTGTGGGACCACACGCGTGGGCACCACACGTAAGTGACAGACCTGTTGGTGTAAAAACTCGGTTGATTATTATAGTGCATTAGAACAAAGTTTCCTATGGATTCAAGGGTAGGAAATCCAAGTTAACTCATTTACATGACATTATTTTTTCCATGAAGCAAAGTTAACACTATCAATTGGTACATTTTGGAGTGACTAAGAAGGATCAATGCTTACTTATTCGTTTAATTTCACGTGTTAAACTTGTCTAAATCTTGTTCAAACCTAGGATTTGACCAAGATTCAAATGGGCAGAAAAATAATTAAAAAACAGAAAAATGAAAAACCAAATCACATAGTAAGCATTCAAGTTGATAAACAAGGTCTAGACATATTCAAACCAGACAAATCATGTATCTATACCCCTAACCCCTAAACTCTGTCTTATGAAGTCAAGCATGTGAAGAGAAGTGGTTTTGGGTTTGGGGGTATATATACATGATTTTTATTGTTTAAATATATATAGACTTTGTTGATCAACATGAATGCTTAATTACTATATGACATAAGAAGTTTATGTGCTTTGGTGTTTCATTTTTTTGATTTCTTTTTTGAATTTTTATGCCCATTTGAATCTTGGTCAAATCCTAGGTTTGACAAAGATTTAAACAAGTTTGAAACATGAAAATGAAAAAGTAAGCTTGGATCCTTCTTAGTCACTCCAAAATGAAGCTTTTGGGTGGGTTTTTGAAATTTCCATGTTTGAAACCCAAAACCACTTCTTCTCTTCATGCTTGACTTCATAAGACAACGTTTAGGGTTAGGGGGTAGATACATGATTTTTCTGGTTTGAATATGTCTAGACTTCGTTGATCAACTTGAATGCTTAGTATATTACATAAGAAGACTATGTGGTTTGGTTTTTGATTTTCTTGATTTTGTTTGATTTTTTATGACCATTTGAATCTTGGTCAAATCCTAGGTTTGACCAAGATTTAAACAAGTTTAAAACATGAAAATGAAAAAGTAAGCATGGATCCTTCTTAGTCATGACAATGAGTTAACTTGGCTTTACTACCCTTGATGAATCCATAGGAAACTTTTTGTACTAATGCAGTATAATATTCTGGTTTGAATATGTCTAGACCTTGTTTATCAACTTAATTTGAAAGACATACAAGTTATAGCACACATAGTGCATACATTTTCACACATACTGCACTAGATGCTAACCCTATAGTTTGAGGCCATTTGGATGAGGTCGAAAAAATTCTTGGATTAGAATCGTGTTGTTCGAACCCCGTAGTTGGATTTTTTTGAACCCTTGATCTTTAGAACTGGGCAAAACCCAAGTTTAACCATGCAAGATTCAAATGGCCCTAAAAATTCAGAAAAAAATCAAAAGAATGAAAAACCAAAGCACATATATAGCATTCTTATGTCATATGTATAGTAAGCATGCATTCAAGTTGATAAACAAGGTCTAGACATATATATTCAAACCAGAAAAATCATGTATATATCTACCCCTAAAACTCTAATTAAACTATGTCTTATGAAGTCAATCATGTAGAGAAGTGGTTTTGGGTTTCAAATATGGAAATTTCAAGAACCTCCCAAAAGCTTCATTTTAGAGTGACTAAGAAGGATCCAGGCTTATCTTTTCATTTCATGTTTTAAACTTGTTTAAATCCTGGTCAAACCTAGGATTTGACCAAGATTTATGGGCATAAAATTCAAAAAAATCAGAAAAATAAAAAACCAAAGCACATAAGCATATTCAAGTTGATAAACAAGGTTTGGACATATTCAACCCATACACAAATCATGTATCTACCCCTAACCCTAAACTCTGTCTTATGAAGTCAAGCATGAAGAGAAGTGGTTTCGGGTTTCAAACATGGAAATATCAAAAACCTCCCAAAAACTTCATTTTAGAGTGACTGAGAAGGTTACATGCTTCCCTTTTCATTTTCATGTTTTAAACTTGTTTAAATCTTGGTCAAACCTAGAATTTGACAAGATTCAAATGGGCATCAAAATTCAAAAAAATCAGAAAAAGAAAAACCAAAGCAATAGTTTTCTTATGTCATATAGTAAGCATTAAAGTTGATAAACAAGGTCTAGACATATTCAACCAGACAAATCATGTATCTATACCCCTAACCCCTAAACTCTGTCTTATGAAGTCAAGCATGTGAAGAGAAGTGGTTTTGGGTTTCAAACATCGAAATTTCAAAAACCTCCCAAAAGCTTCATTTTAGAGTGACTAAGAAGGATACATGCTTCCCTTTTCATTTTCATGTTTTAAACTTGTTTAAATTATCTTGGTCAAACCTAGGATTCGACATGATTCAAATGGGCATCAAAATAAATAAAAAACAGAAAAAGGAAAAACCAAAGCAATAGTTTTCTTATATATGTCATATAGTAAGCATTAAAGTTGATAAACAAGGTCTAGATATATCCAAACCAGACAAATCATGTATCTACCCCCGGCCTGTCGATCTTATGAAGCTAGTCTACTAGCATGTGAAGGGAACTCGTTTTCGGTTTCAAACATAGAAATTACAAGAACATCCCAAAAGCTTCTCCATTTTAGAGTGACTACGAAGGATACTGACTTCCCTTTTCATTTTCATGTTTTAAACTTGTTTAAATCTTGGTCAAACCAAGGATTTGACCAAGATTCAAATGGGCCTAAAAATTTAGAAAAAAATCAAAAAGAGAATGAAAAACCAAAGCACATAGCATTCTTATGTCATATGTATAGTAAGCATTCAAGTTGATAAACAAGGTCTAGACATATTCAAACCAAAAAATCATGTATATATCTACCCCTAACCCTAAACTGATCTGTCGATCTTATGGAATTCAATCATGAAGAGAAGTGGTTTTGGGTTTCAAACATGGAAATTTCAAGAACATCCCAAAAGCTTCATTTTAGAGTGACTAAGAAGGATCCATGCTTACTTACTCGTTTTCACGTGTTAAACTTGTCTAAATCTTGGTGAAACCTAGGATTTGACCAAGATATGATTCAAATGCGCAGAAAATTAAAAAAGTCAGAAAAATTAAAAACCAAAGTACATAGTCTTCTTATGTCATATAGTAAGCATATTCAAGTTGATAAACAAGGTTTGGACATATTCAAACCATACAAATCATGTATCTATACCCCCTAACCCTAAACTTTTTCTTATGAAGTCAAGCATGAAGAGAAGTGGTTTTGGGTTTCAAAGATGGAAATTTCAAAAACCTCCAAAAACTTCATTTTAGAGTGACTGAGAAGTTAGCATTAAAGTTGATAAACAAGGTTTAGACATATTCAAACCAGACAAATCATGTATCTACCCCTAACCCTAAACTCGGTCTTATGAAGTCTAGCATGAAGAGAATCGTTTTGAGTTTCAAACGTTTAAGCCAAAAGCCCCATTTCAAATATTTCAAACTTATTCAAAGTTGGTTCAAATTTGAAAGACATACAAGTTATAGCACACATAGTGCATACATTTTCACACATACTGCACTAGATGCTAACCCTATAGTTTGAGGCCAAAACAAACAAAGTTCCCTAGTTCCAAATTTGGAACCAACAAAAACTTTTATTAAATTAAGATTGATACATAATAATCTTGCATAATTCTTGTGCTATTGCCATGATTGCTTGTTATGAGTATTTGAAATAATCTTAAACCCTAAACCTCACCCCTCTTCTCATCATTCTAGTGAAAATAAAATAAAAGGAAATTAAATAGGAAAAAGGCATATGTGCCTATGGCTACAATTATAAATATTTATCCTAGACCTTTTCACTTTACTTAAAGGATTGGAAAAGCTTTATAAACCTTATATAGTACTTCTTAAATCATCTCTAGGTTGAAACCAAAAAGAATAAAAAGAAAACTAAAAATGCCATAGAGGCATATGAGAGTAAAATAGTAAATAAGGGAATTTAAGAAAATTAACCCTAGGACTTGTTGTGAATGGTTGGATCACCTCCATATATCATTTCAACATTCAACAAAACCAATTGGGCCAAACCAAGTCAAAGTAAAAATAAAATACCACATATGCATATGTGACACATGGGCATTTCACCAAACATTGACCTAGGTCTCTAAACCTTGACCAAATGGTGTGAAACCCTCTCTAAACCTATTATAACACTAAATGGACCCTAACCCATGTTCAAGTGAAGCAAGAACAACCCTAGTACAAGTTATGAAAATTGGACACCTCATTCCTTATGTGTTAAGGCCAAATTTGCAAATCTTTGAACAAGACCATTTGATTTAGTTTCAATGCTCTTAAAATGTTTCTAAACTCATAAGAACCACATTAGAGTCAACCAAAGTCAAATCAAATGGATAGAAATCAAATAGGGAGAGAATTCCCAAAATTCACTCACATACACATATGCCAAAATGCAAATCCTCCACCAAGGCCAAATTTGCTTGCCCCATTGCTTCTAAAATACTTCAATATGATAAACTAACACAATTGCATCATTGGATCAAGAATTAAATCAAAGCAAAACTCAAATTCAACATACATGTGATAATGGTCATTTTGTCACTTTATAAAATGTTCCCCTCTTTACCCCTCTGGCTTTGACTTTTCTTCAACCAAACTTGGTCAACTATGACCATGTCATCCAAGACCACATGAAAGTCAACAACTTTCATGTTGACCATCTCTGCTAATGTTGACTAGGTTGACCAGAAAGACAGGGACAAGTGGAGACTTTAAATCTATGTGAAGATGACCCCATTTTGGAATTCTTGTAAACCTTGACCAAATTGACCACCACCACCACCATTCAATCACAATTATTATATAAATAAGCTCCACCAAAAAGAATTGCAAAAATCCAAATAAAGTTTCATGCGGCCATTGTGTCGAACACCTTGCATGCAATAATCCAGAATTGTGTGTCACCCTATTACCCACTGGTTTCTTCACTAAACCTCTTTTAGCTCTGATCATTGCACTCCCCTACGACCCCTGCTTCACCCTAGTGCTAGCCCTGATCGAGTAAAGTGAGAGGAGGGAGAAGAAAAACCCTAAAACAAAGCTATGCCGTGTACCCCGGCCACCTTTGGGCATCCCTATCTCAGGCCTCCATCTCAACTCTTCCCCTTGTCTTCAAGCATCTCTGGAACACAAGGACACGCCAGTACCCTCCCCGGATCGAAACGGGCACGACATCGCCAAACAAAGCGCGCCCAGACGCGCCCGAACCGTGCCAGCGCACGCGGTGAGCGCGGTGACCACGCCCTGGACGCCGCCAGTACCCCATGCGCCCGAGCGCCCTACTCCTCCCCTCGTCTTGCCCTCGTGCACGCACACACTACTCCACACCCGAACCCTGTTAGACACGCCCGTTAGCTCGCGCCCGCCCCATCAACGCTGCCATGATCGACGTCCTGCCGCCGGTACCGCGAGGACACCACCGTCGCCAGAGCGCCACAGCCATCATTTGTAGCGCCATCAAGCGCGCTAGCTTCGCCTAGCCGCGCCTACACGGCGCGCATCCTAGCCTGCCCCTTCGCGCGCCGTAGACGCCGCGCCATGGTCGACCCTTCCCAGCACACCACGGCCACCAAGCAACGCTATAAATAGCGACGATAGGCGCCTTCCCCCTGCATCCCATCCACTCCTCTCTTCTCACTGAGCATTCCCCACCGATCAATTGCACTAGAACTCGCCGGAGTCGCCCCAATTCGAAGCTCGGAGCCGCCGGAGCCCGCAGATCCTCGCCATCGATCCACGCCTCCCCAAGCTCCGCCACTGTACCAGGAGCCTCTACCACCTCGCCAACGTCGCCTCGAACCTCGCCAGCAACCTCCGGCGACCCACAGCGCCCTCCGACCCCCTAGGTACGCCGCCAGCACGCCGGCATCTCGTCGGAGACGACGAAGCCTCTCGGCCGTTCGATCATGTTCTGATCTAACGGATCCGCGCTCGTACCGATTCGCTGTTTAAAGGCCACTGACGAGTGGGACCCGCTGTCAGCTGGCCCGCTGCGTGGTGAACGTTAGTTGGGCCGGCCCAGTTTCGTTTAAATTGGTTAGCCCGTTTATTTTCCCGCGCAGCCCACAAATTCAAACAGAGTTTAATTAATTTAGCTGAATCCAATACTGATGTCTACTTCAAATTTAAATAGTTTAAAATCTACTGAACTAAATTTAGCAAATGTTATATATTTAGAAAGCTCATGAAATTGTCTAAATAATGGCACTGGCCTCATGTCCAAATTCGAAATTAAATTTACATGATAAAAATAATAAGGCAGGGACTTTTCTGACTTCAAATAAATATTAGAAATTATCTAGAAATGATTTTAAGTTGATTCCAACTCTAATAAATCACATTTGACATAATCTAATTGTTTATGTAAAAATATAGCATGGTTGTTTTACATGATCATGAACTAGAGTTAAATAATGGCTATGGAACCATTTCTAGTTCATTTAATAAATACACATAGAATTATTTAAATAGTATGAGGGCTTCTCCCTCATTTAAATTGTGATCTTAAGTAATTCAAATAGAGGTACTGACCTTGATCAAATAAGTCTCATGCTTGGTTAATTAGAGAGGTTAATCATTTAGATGATAGTTTAACTTATATGAGGTATATCCTCTCACATAAACCATTAGTCCAAATAGTTCAATAAGAATTAATAACACATAATTAATGACCCATAGGTTTATATTTGAAAATATTTAATCATTCTAATAAGTGGTATTTAAATATTTCAAACCTAGTTATTAAATCATATAATAGACTTTGGTCTCATTTAAATCTTACCTCAACCAAATTAATATGAAGTAGATCCCATGGTCAATTAAAATTCACTTTTAATTAATTAATAATATTAAAACATTACAAGGTGTTACTAAAATAGTATGAGGTGCTCACCTCATTTTAAATCATCTTTCTCAAATATATGAAGTAATGTGTTGACCTTAAAATCACTAGGCTCATACTTGCTCCCTTATAAATCTTAAATCTAAATATTATTTAAATTAACTAAATCACATGAGCTGATGAATCTCATTTAATTCACTTTCTCAAAATACTAAGTGTGAAGTGTTGACTTTGGTCAACATGGGATCATCCCTGAATATTTGAGAATATTAAAACACCTCAATAATAGTCCTTTAAATTTGTTACACTTATGTGCTAAATCATATGAGAGATACTCCTCTCAAAATCTTGTTCTCAAGTAATTCAATATGAGGTAGTGATCATGGTCTAAGTAACCTCATCTTGAATTATTGAGTGGCATTAAATCACTACCAGGTTATTATTAAATTGCATGAGGTATGGAACCTCATTTAAATCATTTTCCCAAATGATAAGTATGAAGAGGTTGACTTTAGTCAACCTAGGTCATATATTATTCATAAGAGAAATTAAATCTTAAGAAGATTCAATGAGAGGAAATTATTTTCTCACATACTAAAGAGAAACCCTAACTCCATTTTTCAATGAGAGGAAATTATTTTCCTATTATTAAATAAGGAAACCCTAGCATAATCTTGTAATAAATGTTAAGTAGTGATGCTAGATCATTGTGTGAGCCACTAAGGCTAATTAAGAGTACTTAAGTATTGTTTGGTGATTGTATCCTCGTATTCGTTTATAGACGCTAGTACCGGAGACTATCAAGAGGAGGAAGTATTCTACCAAGAGGAAGAAGAAGAACACTTTGATCACCTCACCAATCAAGGCAAGCTAATATTAATGCCAGCTGTTACCAGTGCAAGCTAATAAACTTGCTAACCATCAGGGTGCAAAGCTCTACCAGAGCAAGGCATCATTACATTTTACTTTATGAACCTATCCCAAAGTTTTTACTTTACAAGCTTTACTTGATTTTATTTATCAAAGTTACTTTTTGGTTTATGATTCACTTGGTTGAATTATAGAGTAGTACAAGAGAATTACATTTAGCCTAGCAAGCTCCAAGATACTTAGCACCCCTCATGAAATAGTTGCTAGTGCTAATCAAATAAAATTGGATTACTCTAGATGGGAACTTGTGACTTTGAAATGAAGTTGAAACCTTGGAATGATGGTTCATTCCATTGAATGACTTTGAAGGTGAATATGACCATGAGAAGATGGTGATTTTTGATATAAAACTGATGGTTGGGTTCGGATGCGATACCATTCCAATTTTGAAAGTACCCCCACAATACCCAAAATGGGTACGGGCTTAACTAGAAATTTATGTGCTTTAGTATGGGTTCCCTCTAAACAAGCGTCATAGGGGTTATGCCAAGGGCTGCCTCCAAAGACATCTGAGATGATGTGAAATGACGTGATTGAGGTGAATTGTCCGGCCCAAGCCCTGTGCAGTTCCCGGGTTAACAGGTTGGTTCTCACCGGGAGGCCAAGCTCATGGGGAGAGGTGCCTGTACTAGAGTATATAAGTGAAAGGTTATGGTTGGTAGTCCGCATACGGAGTATGATAAATCAGGGCCAGTTAACCCTGACGGATTATTGCAAATATTGTGGCACAAGTGTACGACCTCTGCAGAGTGTAGAACTATTCGAATAGCCGTGTCCACGGTTACGGACGATTGGAAAGGCCATACTGTTCCGTCATCAGACCATTTTCAAAAATGTGACATATGACTGGTGACTTGCTGTGGCAAGTTGAATGGTGATTTGGGATTGAATCACAACTGAGTTGTGGGAATGACACTAATGTTCCCACTTGAGATAGTCTATTTGATTCAAGCATCTTTACTAAATGTTTATGAAATAAACTTGGCTTTATGCAAATAAACCTAGAGCTTAGTACCCCCTTACCACAATTAATAGTGCTTACACTAGTATTAGTTTGCGAGTACTTTAAAAGTACTCATGGCTTTGTCCCTGGCTATTCAAATGGCCAGACTATGAAGGTGAACAGCTGTACGAGGAAGATGGACAGCAGAACGTCTACGACAACTAGGACCGCTCCTGACGTCAACAGTTGCCTGTGGAACAGATGGACCACGACCGTTACTTCGCTTCCGCTATGTGTTTTGTAATAGGATCTCTAGATCCACTATGTTGTATTAAGACTGGATCATGTGATCCTTTGTTGTAAGACGATTATGTGTTGTAATAAATGATGTGTTGTGATATCAAGCTATTATGTCTCGCAAAAACAATATTCCTGGGATTGCGATGAATGGCATAATAGGCATCTGGACTTAAAAATCCGGGTGTTGACAAGTTGGTATCAGAGCCATTGTTTGACCTTAGGAGACCCTAGTTAGAATGGACGTTCAGAAAAATGTTAGTTTCAAAAACAAATAAAGTGAGTATTTATGAAAACTTATTCATTTTCTTCTCTACCAGATCTTCTTAAAAATAAGCTATGCATCTCCTTATAAATCCATTAAAATTTTGCCACACTTGTTCACATCTCTAACTTACTCATCCATTTCACTTTCAGATGGAGCCCTACGTCCAGACGGAGACCTACGATCTGGAAAACGGAGGAAGTTTGGTGTTTGAGCGCGACTTGTACCTAGTGTCCGAGAGGCTCGAACGCCCACCTCCCAAGTTCCACGGAGTCCGGATCCACAACACCCCCACTGGGGAACAGCAGTGGATGATCACCGCTGACTTGAAGGGAAGCTCGGAACCTCCCATCTCGGAGAGGATCCTTTTCTCCTTCAAGGCATACAGCTGGGTGGACGGTCTTGCTCACGCCCTTCAGGAGGGACTTGCTCGGGTGTGTGGACAGAACATCGCCGCACTCCGGGGAAGCCGCTTCGCCCACTTCGCGAGGCACGACACCATGGGGGAACCCATGGCACTCTCTTCGCACCCGGTGCTCAAGATCCATGTGCAGCATTTGGACTTTATGCTTCATGAGACCCGGAAGGACCTGGAGTTGACACGTGTTCACTCCCACCGTGCTCAGATGGCTTTGGCTCATCATGCTGACGCCATCAGGCTACTCGCCAAGGACCGCCGGTCACTTCGCCTGCAGCGCGCCAAGAATGTCGCTACTATCACCCGTCTTCGCGAGAAGATTCGCACCTTAGAGGTGACTGTCCGGACACAGCAGGACCAGATCCAGGAGATGGAGGAGGATGGAGAAGACATCCAAGGAGGCGATGACTTCCTGAGTGACGACAACGACTTTGAGGATGACGAGTTCACTGATGAGGAGGACTACGAGTTTCTGGAGGCTGCAGAGGATGGGATCATTCCCATCGATGTGGATGAAGACCCTGAGGAATAGTTTCACTAGCTTCACTTACGTAGGTGTGAGTTGTATCCCGCACCATGTATCGTAGATTGTGGAAAAAGGGTTCTTAAAACCCTTAGTGCTTTAGCTTGTAATGTGTGATGTTTGTTGTGAATAAATAAAATATGTGTTATGTTCATCCTGAAAATATCTTTAGTTTAATTTTAAAACTTACTCAAAATAAGCCATAGAAAATTTCCCTCTTATCTCATGATCTACCTACATGTTTAGATGGCACCCCCAAATCGCAACGCAAATCAGGATGCCATGATGCAACTACTGCAAACAATGATGGCAGACCGGGAAGCCGAAAGAGCTGAACGCCAAGCAAACCTTGCTGCACTGCAACAGATAGCTCAGAACAATCAAGGCCATGGAAACCACGATCACCCTGGGTCAAAGCTGAAGAATTTCCAGAACACCAACCCTCCAATGTTCAGCAAAACCGAAGAACCCTTGGATGCTGATGACTGGCTCCAGACAATAGAGAACAACCTTGAAGTTGCGGGAGTTGAAGCCGCAGAAAAAGTACTGTTTGCCACCCACTACCTGTCAGGACCTGCAAGAGCCTGGTGGACTAGTGCCCGTGCAATGAATGCGGGACAAATGATGACATGGGAAGACTTCAAGCTGAAGTTCAGCAAGTACCATGTGCCCCAAGGATTAATCAAGAAAATGAGAGACGAGTTCCGCGAACTCAAGCAAGGAAGAATGTCCGTGGTGGAATACCGCGACAGGTTTCTCACTCTGTCAAGGTACGCCCCGGATGAGACCGACACAAATGAGAAAAGAAAGGAAAGATTTCTGAACGGACTGCACGACGAGATGCAAACGGTGTTAGTGAATATTCCGTTCGCTGACCTCGAAGCCCTCGTAGACTCAGCCATACAGATGGAAGGAAAGCTGCATCAGGCCAATGAGAACCGCAAGCGCAGAATGATGAACCAGAGTGGACCCCACCATACCCAGAAGCACCGCAATAACTCCTCTGGAGGATTCACCCCCAGAAACAACAGGCCACCTGCTCAGACTTATCGCCCCAACTACAGCAACAACCACGGAGGACCCCCGAAGCCCGGAGGCAACAACAATAACAACCGCAACCCCAACAGCCACCACAACAATGGGAACAACACCAACACCAACACTGGCCCGAGAACTGGAAGTAATGCCATCCCCGTCACCCCGAAGGACAAGTCCACAGTAAACTGCTACGAATGTGGAGTTGTAGGCCACTTTTCCAAAGAATGCCCCAAGAAGCTTGCCAAGATTGCCGCCAACACCGCTACACCTGCCCAGCAACAACGCCGCTTCGCAGGTAGAAGGAACCAGAACAACAACAACGGCCGTCTCTACCACATGACTGCCACTGAAGCTCAGGAAGCACCCCAGACCATGACAAGTATGCCTTCCTGCTAATCAAAATGCTCAATCTCTCTTAGGAACCTAACTCCTCTTAAAATCTCGGGACGAGATTTGTTTAAGGGGGAAGGGTTTGTAACATCCCAGAAAATACAACACAAAACAAACAAAGTTCCCTAGTTCCAAATTTTGGAACCAACAAAAACTTTTATTAAATTAAGATTGATACATAATAATCTTGCATAATTCTTGTGCTATTGCCATGATTGCTTGTTATGAGTATTTGAAATAAGCTTAAACCCTAAACCTCACCCCTCTTCTCATCATTCTAGTGAAAATAAAATAAAAGGAAATTAAATAGGAAAAAGGCATATGTGCCTATGGCTACAATTATAAATATTTATCCTAGACCTTTTCACTTTACTTAAAGGATTGGAAAAGCTTTATAAACCTTATATAGTACTTCTTAAATCATCTCTAGGTTGAAACCAAAAAGAATAAAAAGAAAACTAAAAATGCCATAGAGGCATATGAGAGTAAAATAGTAAATAAGGGAATTTAAGAAAATTAACCCTAGGACTTGTTGTGAATGGTTGGATCACCTCCATATATCATTTCAACATTCAACAAAACCAATTGGGCCAAACCAAGTCAAAGTAAAAATAAAATACCACATATGCATATGTGACACATGGGCATTTCACCAAACATTGACCTAGGTCTCTAAACCTTGACCAAATGGTGTGAAACCCTCTCTAAACCTATTATAACACTAAATGGACCCTAACCCATGTTCAAGTGAAGCAAGAACAACCCTAGTACAAGTTATGAAAATTGGACACCTCATTCCTTATGTGTTAAGGCCAAATTTGCAAATCTTTGAACAAGACCATTTGATTTAGTTTCAATGCTCTTAAAATGTTTCTAAACTCATAAGAACCACATTAGAGTCAACCAAAGTCAAATCAAATGGATAGAAATCAAATAGGGAGAGAATTCCCAAAATTCACTCACATACACATATGCCAAAATGCAAATCCTCCACCAAGGCCAAATTTGCTTGCCCCATTGCTTCTAAAATACTTCAATATGATAAACTAACACAATTGCATCATTGGATCAAGAATTAAATCAAAGCAAAACTCAAATTCAACATACATGTGATAATGGTCATTTTGTCACTTTATAAAATGTTCCCCTCTTTACCCCTCTGGCTTTGACTTTTCTTCAACCAAACTTGGTCAACTATGACCATGTCATCCAAGACCACATGAAAGTCAACAACTTTCATGTTGACCATCTCTGCTAATGTTGACTAGGTTGACCAGAAAGACAGGGACAAGTGGAGACTTTAAATCTATGTGAAGATGACCCCATTTTGGAATTCTTGTAAACCTTGACCAAATTGACCACCACCACCACCATTCAATCACAATTATTATATAAATAAGCTCCACCAAAAAGAATTGCAAAAATCCAAATAAAGTTTCATGCGGCCATTGTGTCGAACACCTTGCATGCAATAATCCAGAATTGTGTGTCACCCTATTACCCACTGGTTTCTTCACTAAACCTCTTTTAGCTCGATCATTGCACTCCCCTACGACCCCTGCTTCACCCTAGTGCTAGCCCTGATCGAGTAAAGTGAGAGGAGGGAGAAGAAAAACCCTAAAACAAAGCTATGCCGTGTACCCCGGCCACCTTTGGGCATCCCTATCTCAGGCCTCCATCTCAACTCTTCCCCTTGTCTTCAAGCATCTCTGGAACACAAGGACGACGCCTGTACCCTCCCTGGATCGAAACGGGCACGATACTGGCCAAACAAAGCGCGCCCAGACGCGCCCGAACCGTGCCAGCGCACGCGGTGAGCGCGGTGACCACGCCCGGACGCCGCCATGCGCCCGAGCGCCCTACTCCTCCCCTCGTCTTGCCCTCGTGCACGCACACACACTCCACACCCGAACCCCGTTAGACACGCCGCTAGCTCGCGCCCGCCCCATCAACGCCGCCATGATCGACGTCCTGCGCGCCGGTACTGCGAGGACACCACCGTCGCGGAGCGCCACAGGCCATCATTTGTAGCGCCATCAAGCGCGCTAGCCGCCTAGCCGTCGCCTACACGGCGCGCATCCTAGCCTGCCCCTTCGCGCGCCGTAGACGCCGCGCCATGGTCGACCCTTCCCAGCACACCACGGCCACCAAGCAACGCTATAAATAGCGACGATAGGCGCCTTCCCCCTGCATCCCATCCACTCCTCTCTTCTCACTGAGCATTCCCCACCGATCAATTGCACTAGAACTCGCCGGAGTCGCCCCAATTCGAAGCTCGGAGCCGCCGGAGCCCGCAGATCCTCGCCATCGATCCACGCCTCCCCAAGCTCCGCCACTGTACCAGGAGCCTCTACCACCTCGCCAACGTCGCCTCGAACCTCGCCAGCAACCTCCGGCGACCCACAGCGCCCTCCGACCCCCTAGGTACGCCGCCAGCACGCCGGCATCTCGTCGGAGACGACGGCCTCTCGGCCGTTCGATCATGTTCGATCTAACGGATCCTGTCGCTCGTACCGATTCGCTGTTTAAAGGCCACTGACGAGTGGGACCCGCTGTCAGCTGGCCCGCTGCGTGGTGAACGTTAGTTGGGCCGGCCCAGTTTCGTTTAAATTGGTTAGCCCGTTTATTTTCCCGCGCAGCCCACAAATTCAAACAGAGTTTAATTAATTTAGCTGAATCCAATACTGATGTCTACTTCAAATTTAAATAGTTCAAAATCTACTGAACTAAATTTAGCAAATGTTATATATTTAGAAAGCTCATGAAATTGTCTAAATAATGGCACTGGCCTCATGTCCAAATTCGAAATTAAATTTAAATGATAAAAATAACAAGGCAGGGACTTTTCTGACTTCAAATAAATATTAGAAATTATCTAGAAATGATTTTAAGTTGATTCCAACTCTAATAAATCACATTTGACATAATCTAATTGTTTATGTAAAAATATAGCATGGTTGTTTTACATGATCATGAACTAGAGTTAAATAATGGCTATGGAACCATTTCTAGTTCATTTAATAAATACACATAGAATTATTTAAATAGTATGAGGGCTTCTCTCTCATTTAAATTGTGATCTTAAGTAATTCAAATAGAGGTACTGACCTTGATCAAATAAGTCTCATGCTTGGTTAATTAGAGAGGTTAATCATTTAGATGATAGTTTAACTTATATGAGGTATAGCCTCTCACATAAACCATTAGTCCAAATAGTTCAATAAGAATTAATAACACATAATTAATGACCCATAGGTTTATATTTGAAAATATTTAATCATTCTAATAAGTGGTATTTAAATATTTCAAACCTATTTATTAAATCATATAATAGACTTTGGTCTCATTTAAATCTTACCTCAACCAAATTAATATGAAGTAGATCCCATGGTCAATTAAAATTCACTTTTAATTAATTAATAATATTAAAACATTACAAGGTGTTACTAAAATAGTATGAGGTGCTCACCTCATTTTAAATCATCTTTCTCAAAAATATGAAGTAATGTGTTGACCTTAAAATCACTAGGCTCATACTTGCTCCCTTATAAATCTTAAATCTAAATAATATTTAAATTAATTAAATCACATGAGCTGATGAATCTCATTTAATTCACTTTCTCAAAATACTAAGTGTGAAGTGTTGACTTTGGTCAACATGGGATCATCCCTGAATATTTGAGAATATTAAAACACCTCAATAATAGTCCTTTAAATTTGTTACACTTATGTGCTAAATCATATGAGAGATACTCCTTTTATTTAAATCTAGTTCTCAAGTAATTCAATATGAGGTAGTGATCATGGTCTAAGTAACCTCATCTTGAATTATTGAGTGGCATTAAATCACTACCAGGTTATTATTAAATTGCATGAGGTATGGAACCTCATTTAAATCATTTTCCCAAATGATAAGTATGAAGAGGTTGACTTTAGTCAACCTAGGTCATATATTATTCATAAGAGAAATTAAATCTTAAGAAGATTCAATGAGAGGAAATTATTTTCTCACATACTAAAGAGAAACCCTAACTCCATTTTCAATGAGAGGAAATTATTTTCCTATTATTAAATAAGGAAACCCTAGCATAATCTTGTAATAAATGTTAAGTAGTGATGCTAGATCATTGTGTGAGCCACTAAGGCTAATTAAGAGTACTTAAGTATTGTTTGGTGATTGTATCCTCGTATTCGTTTATAGACGCTAGTACCGGAGACTATCAAGAGGAGGAAGTATTCTACCAAGAGGAAGAAGAAGAACACTTTGATCACCTCACCAATCAAGGCAAGCTAATATTAATGCCAGCTATTACCAGTGCAAGCTAATAAACTTGCTAACCATCATGGTGCAAAGCTCTACCAGAGCAAGGCATCATTACATTTTACTTTATGAACCTATCCCAAAGTTTTTACTTTACAAGCTTTACTTGATTTTATTTATCAAAGTTACTTTTTGGTTTATGATTCACTTGGTTGAATTATAGAGTAGTACAAGAAAATTACATTTAGCCTAGCAAGCTCCAAGATACTTAGCACCCCTCATGAAATAGTTGCTATTGCTAATCCATTAAAATTGACTACTCTAGATGGGAACATGTGACTTTGAAATGAAGTTGAAACCTTGGAATGATGGTTCATTCCATTGAATGACTTTGAAGGTGAATATGACCATGAGAAGATGGTGATTTTTGATATAAAACTGATGGTTGGGTTCGGATGCGATACCATTCCAATTTTGAAAGTACCCCCACAATACCCAAAATGGGTACGGGCTTAACTAGAAATTTATGTGCTTTAGTATGGGTTCCCTCTAAACAAGCGTCATAGGGGTTATGCCAAGGGCTGCCTCCAAAGACATCTGAGATGATGTGAAATGACGTGATTGAGGTGAATTGTCCGGCCCAAGCCCTGTGCAGTTCCCGGGTTAACAGGTTGGTTCTCACCGGGAGGCCAAGCTCATGGGGAGAGGTGCCTGTACTAGAGTATATAAGTGAAAGGTTATGGTTGGTAGTCCGCATACGGAGTATGATAAATCAGGGCCAGTTAACCCTGACGGATTATTGCAAATATTGTGGCACAAGTGTACGACCTCTGCAGAGTGTAGAACTATTCGAATAGCCGTGTCCACGGTTACGGACGATTGGAAAGGCCATACTGTTCCGTCATCAGACCATTTTCAAAAATGTGACATATGACTGGTGACTTGCTGTGGCAAGTTGAATGGTGATTTGGGATTGAATCACAACTGAGTTGTGGGAATGACACTAATGTTCCCACTTGAGATAGTCTATTTGATTCAAGCATCTTTACTAAATGTTTATGAAATAAACTTGGCTTTATGCAAATAAACCTAGAGCTTAGTACCCCCTTACCACAATTAATAGTGCTTACACTAGTATTAGTTTGCGAGTACTTTAAAAGTACTCATGGCTTTGTCCCTGGCTATTCAAATGGCCAGACTATGAAGGTGAACAGCTGTACGAGGAAGATGGACAGCAGAACGTCTACGACAACTAGGACCGCTCCTGACGTCAACAGTTGCCTGTGGAACAGATGGACCACGACCGTTACTTCGCTTCCGCTATGTGTTTTGTAATAGGATCTCTAGATCCACTATGTTGTATTAAGACTGGATCATGTGATCCTTTGTTGTAAGACGATTATGTGTTGTAATAAATGATGTGTTGTGATATCAAGCTATTATGTCTCGCAAAAACAATATTCCTGGGATTGCGATGAATGGCATAATAGGCATCTGGACTTAAAAATCCGGGTGTTGACACTAACCCTATAGTTTGAGGCCACTTGGATGAGGTCGAAAAAGTTCTTGGATTAGAATCGTGTTGTTCGAACCCCGTAGTTGGATTTTTTTGAACCTTGATCTGTAGTACAGGGCAAAACCCTAGTTTAACCTATTTAATTATAGATTCGTATATCGATTTTTCTACCTTTTTATTATTACTATGCTGCAGATGTGCGTTTGCCCGTCGAGTGAAACTCGGAGGAAGAGGGATCACTCGGAAGGAGAGAAAAAAGGCAGAGCATTATGGTGTCTTCCCTTTTTCGGGTGATGATGATGATGTTGACTGTTGTGCAGGGTTTGTCAGTGCGCAGGAGGTGCGAGCGAGCGAGCGAGCGAGCGAGTCGAGCGAGGCCGAGAATGAGAGAGATTTGTTTTTTTTTGTGAGAGGGACAACCGAAGGATCCAGAAGGACCCACAGACTTCCAATACGCATCCTGATGCGTCTTCTCTTGACAAAGAAGATGGCTGGGAGTTGGCGTACCTATTGCACGTGACTTGTGCTCACTCAAGTGTGGGACCTCACGCGTGGGCACCACACGTAAGTGACAGACCTGTTGGTGTAAAAACTCGGTTGATTATAATAGTGCATTAGAACAAAGTTTCCTATGGATTCAAGGGTAGGAAATCCAAGTTAACTCATTTACATGACATTATTTTTTCCATGAAGCAAAGTTAACACTATCAATTGGTACATTTTGGAGTGACTAAGAAGGATCAATGCTTACTTATTCGTTTAATTTCACGTGTTAAACTTGTCTAAATCTTGTTCAAACCTAGGATTTGACCAAGATTCAAATGGGCAGAAAAATAATTAAAAAACAGAAAAATGAAAAACCAAATCACATAGTCTTCTTATGTCATATAGTAAGCATTCAAGTTGATAAACAAGGTCTAGACATATTCAAACCAGACAAATCATGTATCTATACCCCTAACCCCTAAACTCTGTCTTATGAAGTCAAGCGTGAAGAGAAGTGGTTTTGGGTTTCAAACATCGAAATTTCAAAAACCTCCCAAAAGCTTCATTTTAGAGTGACTAAGAAGGATACATGCTTCCCTTTACATTTTCATGTTTTAAACTTGTTTAAATTATCTTGGTCAAACCTAGGATTTGACGAAGATACAAATGGGTGGGCACAAAATTCAAAAAAATCAGAAAAATGAAAAACCAAATCACATAGTCTTCTTATGTCATATCGTAAGCAATCAAGTTGATAAACAAGGTCTAGATATATCCAAACCAGACAAATCATGTATCTACCCCCTGTCGATCTTATGAAGTCTAGCATGAAGGGAAGTCGTTTTGGGTTTCAAACATTGAAATTTAAAGAACATCCCAAAAGCTTCATTTTAGAGTGACTAAGAAGGATACAGACTTCCCTTTTCATTTTCATGTTTTAAATTTGTTTAAATCTTGGTCAAACCAAGGATTTGACCAAGATTCAAATGGCCCTAAAAATTCAGAAAAAATGAAAAGAATGAAAAACCAAAGCACATAACATTCTTATGTCATATGTATAGTAAGCATTCAAGTTGATATACAAGGTCTAGACATATATATTCAAACCTAGGATTTGACTAAGATTCAAATGGGCATAACAAATTCAAAAAACAAAAACCAAACACATAGTCTTCTGATGTCATATAGCAAGCATTCAAGTTGATAAACAAACTTGTTTAAATCATGGTCAAACCTAGGATTTGACCAAGATTCAAATGGGCATAATTTTAAAAAAATGTAAAATCAAGGCACATAGTCTTCTTATGTCATATAGTAAGCATTCAATTAAGTTGATAAACAAGGTCTAGACATATCAAACCAGAAAATTCAGGTGTCTAGCTACCCCTAACCCTAAACTCTGCACGAAGAGAAGTGGTTTTGGGTTTCAAACATGGATATTTCAAAAACCCTCCCAAAAACCTTCATTTTGGAGTTAATAAGAAGGATCAAGGCTTACTTTTTCATTTTCATGTTTTAATCTTTTTTAAATCTTTGTCAAACCTAGGTTTTGACCAATATTCAAAAGGGCATAATTTTAAAAAAATGAAATATCAAGGCACATAGTCTTCTTATGTCATATAGTAAGCATTCAATTAAGTTGATAAACAAGCTCTAGACATATTCAAACCAGAAAAATCATGATGTATCTACCCCCTATATATCCCTAAACCCTAACTTATGAAGTCAAGCACGAAGAGAAGTGGTTTTTGGTTTAAATCATGGAAATTTCAAAAACCCTCCCAAGAGCTTCATTTTGGAGTGACTAATTAAGAAGCATACATGCTTACCTTTTCATATTCATGTTTTAAACTTGTTCAAATCTAGGTCAACAAACCTAGGATTTGACGAAGAATCAAATGGGTATAAAAAATTTAAAAACAAGCTCTAGATAAGCTCAAGTTGAAAAACAAGTTCTAGACATATTCCAACCAGAAAAATCATGCATGTACCCCCTATATATATATCCCTAAACCCTGACTTATGAAGTCAAGCATGAAGAGAAGTGGTTTTTGGTTTCAATCATGGAAATTTCAAAAACCCTCCCAAGAGCTTCATTTTGGAGTGGCTAAGAAGGATAGATACTTAATTTTTCATATTTATGTTTTAAACTAGTTTAAATCATGGTCAAACCTAGGATTTGACCAAGATTCAAATGGGCATAAAAATTCAAAATAAATGAAAATAAATGAAAAACCAAGGCACGTAGTCTTCTTATGTCATATAGTAAGCATTCAATTAAGTTGATAAACAAGGTCTAGACATATTCAAACCAGAAACATCATGTATCTAGCTACCCTAGCCCTAAACTCTGTCTTATGAAGTCAAGCATGCATGAAGAGAAGTCGTGGTTTTTGGTTTCAAACATGGAAATTTTAAAAACCCTACCAAGATCTACATTTTGGAGTGACTAAGAAGGATATATGCTTAATTTTTCCTATTCATGTTTTATTAAACTTGTTTAAATCATGGTCAAACCTAGGATTTGACCAAGATTCAAATGGGCATAAAAATTCAAAAAAACAAAAAATGGAAAATCAAGGCACATAGTCTTCTTATGTCACATTAGTAAGCATTCAATTAAGTTGATAAACAAGGTCTAGATATATTCAAACCAGAGAAATCATGTATCTACCCCCTAACCCTAAACTCTATCTCATGAAGTCAAGCATGAAGATATGTGGTTTTTGGTTTAAAACATGGAAATTTCAAAAACCCTCCCAAGAGCTTCATTTTGGAGTGACTAAGAAGGATATATGCTTAATTTTTCATATTCATGTTTTCAACTTGTTTAAATCATGGTCAAACTTAGGATTTGACCAAGATTCAAATGGGCATAAAATTAAAAAAACAATAAAATGAAAAACCAATGCACATAGTCTTCTTATGTCATATATATAGTAAGCATTCAATTAAGTTGATAACAAGGTCTAGACATATTCAAACGAGAAAAATCATGTATCAAGCTACCCCTAACCCCAAACTCTGTCTTATGAAGTCAAGCATGAAGAGAAGTACGTGGTTTTTTGGTTTCAAACATGGAAATTTCAAAAACCCTCTCAAGAGCTTCATTTTGGAGTGACTACGAAGGATACATGCTTAATTTTCATATTCATGTTTTAAACTTGTTTAAATCATGGTCAAACCTAGGATTTGACCAAGATTCAAATGGGCATATATGAATCTTTAGCAGGTGCGTTTTTTTACTAATCCATATGGAATATTTTGATAAAACCCTTTTAGAAGGCTTTGTTAAGGCCTCAAGGACAATGAGTTGGGAGGAGGCCAGGTAGACTGTAGCTAGGCATTGATTCGGAATTTATGATGCTTGCGACTTGCTTGCGTGGCTTGTTGATTTCCCAGGTGACGCAGCTTTTTTTTTGACTGCCCAGCCATGGATAGGTCATAGGAGTGCAGAGCTGTAGGCGGTGCGGATAAGTACGCGGGGCATTGATGATGTAGGTGTGTTCGGTTGCCCACGCGAGTGCAGAGCTGTAGGGTTATGCGAGTAGGCCTTTAAACTGGGAGGTGGCACAAGAAGATTTTAGTAAGGAATGGTTCCTTTCCAGAGGAATGGAATGGTTCCATCCCCGCGTTCGGTTTGGACAAAAAGGAGGTACAGAATGGTACTGTTTTTTGTTCGGTTGGAGGAATTGGAGAGCAGAACGGAATGTGGTTAAACTAAACTTTTGTCTAAGAATCGTAATTAACAATGGCAAATAGCCTTTTAAATCTTAAAATCGTAATTAACAACGCCTAATGGCCTTTTTAATCTTAAAATCGTAATTAATGTTATTTTTTGTATGGTCGGGGAATTTGGAGAGTAGAACGGAATGAAGTTAAAGTTTAATCTTTTGTCTAAATATCGTAATTAATAGTGGCCTTTTTAATCTCAAAATCATAATTAACAACAACTAATAATTTTTTTGGTTGGATTAGTGAAGTGCTTTGTAATTAATAGCGGCTAAGTAACAGCCGTTCCACCACATTCCACCGATTCGGTGGAATGGGTGCATTCTGCATATGGGGAGAATATTCCCTTTCGAGGAACCACTCGGTTCCGTTCCATTCCACAACCGAACACAAGAATGGGCTCTAGGTGCGGAACGGTTCCATTCCATTCCACTTGGTTCTGGAACCGAACACACCCTAAATGCGTTGCAATGGAAAATGACAGTGTGTGGTGGCCTGATGGTGAAGAAGAAAGGTGTTGTTGGTTTTGCCTAAGGGCTGGTAAGATTAATTATAAAGATTAATTACAAAACTAATAATTTTTTTGGTTGGATTAGTGAAGTGCTTTGTAATTAATAGCGGCTAAGTAACAGCCGTTCCACCACATTCCACCGATTCGGTGGAATGGGTGCATTCTGCATATGGGGAGAATATTCCCTTTCGAGGAACCACTCGGTTCCGTTCCATTCCACAACCGAACACAAGAATGGGCTCTAGGTGCGGAACGGTTCCATTCCATTCCACTTGGTTCTGGAACCGAACACACCCTAAATGCGTTGCAATGGAAAATGACAGTGTGTGGTGGCCTGATGGTGAAGAAGAAAGGTCGGGCGAAGAGTTGTTGGCTAGAGTCGGTTTTATACTAGGATTTGCACTACTTGATGATTCCTATAGGATTATTTCCTATTGGATATGTTCATATGAATCAAACTACTAGTGTAGGAAATATTCCTATAAGATCTAAATCCTATTATCTTATACCAACCTAATATGAATCAAAGAAGCCCTAAAGGATTTTCGAAGGAATCATGTACGAAGTATGATTTTTCTAAGTCACCCAACATATATACTAGGAATAGAACTAAGTAGTACCATATACTTAGGCCCGCATGCACAAATATTAAGTGTGGATTGAGGAAGTCGATAACTTGGGAAAAAACTTTCGCAACTGCACACCTATGTTACCACCCTTGCGACGCTAATTGTCGTAGAGCTGACCTAGAACGAACTCTTGTCTCGGTTAACATGAGAGAGATAAGGGATAAATACAATTGTGATACACTTTCCTAATATTTTGTTGAATGAGATAATCTTGTGTTTTCCTAATAGGGTTAATTAAGTACACATTTGGCAGCTCGTGTGTTGCATACGTTGGTGAACTTTAGACCCCAACTATATATTATTATTTGAACTCACCTCTAACACTTAATTATGTATAATAAGGTCCCTAACTAACCTCAAACACAATTAGGTATAACAGCGGTCCATAACTAACCTCAAACACTTAATTAGGTCTTACATTGCCCCCTTAGACTACCCACAATGGGAGTATCATAGGTAGTACACTATCATGCATCTCATGCTTGCAAAAAAGCTGATGTGGCACTGCAATTAAAGATGAGAGAGAGGATTATAATATCATAGGTAGATACCGTATCATAGCACGTAGTACTAGAAAATTTAATGTTAAATAATCTTGTACATAGATCTGCATTGAGATTCTACAAATCAATTAATATAAGAAGATTATGATACTAGTACATGATACCATGCATCGTTGACATAGTAACATGTAGTATTAATTGTATCATACACACCATACTTTTATATATGATACTATGCATTGTGACTAGTATTACTGACCTCATATATACGCTTACTTAGGTCAAACAATGGTCTTTTAAGTAGTATCGGTTTAATGAAGGTTGACCTATTTTTAACTTCATTTGTGCACTAGTAGATATGATTTGGCCCATTTTTATCCATAGGCTCATCTGATGTGATGTCTGCTATATATATTGTCTTCGATGAGTATCACGCGCATTACATACTCATACCATAGAACGAAGATGAAACCCCTTACCCTCAGCGACGTACGCAACATGGTGTTTGGGTTGAATGGCCCACCCTATTTTAAAATGTTTTAGTTAATTAATTATGTAAAAAATTATCACATATAAAGTGGAAAAAAGAAAATTAGTAAGGTGTGCCCACCTGGCCTACGGTTGTTTTGTGCGTCCTCCACTGCGTACTCCTCTTGATCTGTGACGATGAACATAGTTCTTTAGAACACATGCAACACTTACAGTTGATAGGCCGTTGCAAAGCTAATCAATGATAAAACCTGCTTTTATAATCCATTGTACTTTGATTTAATTAGTCCCTCTAATGGACCCCAACTATGTGTGCTTGAGATTTAGCAAAATGCTTTGCCGCCGTGCCACATAACAAATAATAAACAGACCAATCAAGTTTTTATCATTGCTAGACCTAACTAAGTGTTCAAGTGCTCAATTTTGACCACATTAGAGTTGAGGGGCCAAACATAATTCTTAAATACGTGAGGGACCGAACATATACTTCTAAACACCCGAGGGACAAGACAAATTTGAGTACTATTGTTATTATTAGACTAGTCACAATGGGGAGTATCATATAATAGTATCATACATATGATACTAATGTACGATATTATTTTCACAGTCCATAGTATCATCATGTAGTAGTATAATATGTTACATGTATTTAGGGATTTGTAGAATCTCAATACAAAAGTGTGTACAAGATTTGTTTGGCAGTAATTTTTCTAGTTCTACATGATATGATACGATATCTACCTATGATACCACTATCGTCTCTTTCATCATTAACTGATATGACACATCAACATTTTGCATGCATGTAGTGCATGATACTACTTATGATATTGCCATTGCGAGTAGTCTCCCTTTGTCCTAGAGTACAATGCCAATTTGTTTTCAGAGGCAAACTTAGACTAATACTTGGGCCCGCCAATTATGAGTTGCATGTCATTCAAAACTATATCATCGGATGCTTGTTTCGATGAACTTTCCAATGGTATATTTTGCGGATGTCATAAAATTAGGCTGGTCATACTATTTCTATAGTGGGTAGTATCATGGAGTAGTATCATAGTAATGCTACATTTATTATTTTTTAGAATCTCAATGCAAATTTGTGTACAAGATTTGTTTAGCATTAAGTTTTCTCGTTGTTTGCGCTATGATACAGTATCTACCTATGTTACACTAATCTCCTCTCTCCTACTTAATTAGCTGCCACATCAACATTTTTGTGGGACCAATGTGTATGATACTAGCTATGATACTAGCACTATCATGTGGGTACCTAAATCTCGAGTCAAAGTTTGACACGAAACCGATGTGGACTTTATTCATGGTGGAAGGGAGTAACAATCATAAGCACATTATTATTATTGTTTGAACAACATTTTATTTGATGTGCCATAAGAAGTTTAGAAACTCCTAGCCTGCGGAGGTGGCGTTTTGGCACACGCGTGCATATGCACCAATTATAGAAAATGATTAAAAAAATTATATAAATGTTAATTTTTTTGGTATACATTGTGACATCATATGTTCGTTCACAAGTTTTCGTGGAAAAACGACATTTTGTGTGGCGTGTAAAAAAAGGCAAAAAATATACTGTACGTAGTCGTGTTACAACATCAAAATTTGTCTTTTTTATAGGAGCCACATAATTTTTTTGTGAGAAAACTTGTGTACCAACATAAAATGTCTAGATATACATGTAAAATTTTAGTTTAGAATTTTTTGACACTTTGAAATATGGATTCACATAATGGGAGCATATGCTCCTATGAGGCAAAGTGCATTTCCGCTAGCCCCCGCCATTTCTTATATCTCTATATTGTCTATATATCTATACCTCTACCCCCTTGGATTCCTGAACAGACGTACAGTACTAGTAGGGCCTACTATTTATTATTATTACATACTCTAAAAAAAAACCTACTGCAGCCAAAATTTAATATCATCGAGCGGTAAAATTCCCCGCCAACGCCCAAATATCTCGCGCCGCAAAGTTTCAGATCTGCGAATATTTTTTTCCTCAAAAGAAGGACTGCGAAATTCCCTTCTACTCCTCTATCGCCCAGCTTCGCCCAGCTTCGCCCTAGTTTCGCCCGCAAGCCCTCAGAGAAACCGCCCCTCTTGCCTACCTCCAGATCTTCCCGGCCGCCGCACTTCGCCGTTCAAGCTGCCACGGCTTCAAACCCCGAGGCTGCCCTATCCGCTTGATCCGCACCTACTCCGGCGTCCACCGCACCGTATCTCGTTCGCCGACTCTATCGACCACCGCACCTGACCAGCTTCGCCGACACCGACGCCCCCGTGCACTGCACATCATCTGCTTCACCGACCTTCTAGTTCGGCCGGCGCGCTGAACACTTCATCGACCGCCCAGCATGTCCTTCTCCGACCCCCCAAGATCTGCTTCCCCGGCACCCACCGCAACAGCAGTCCCCTCGCCGACCTCCACGTCACCCGTAAGAACGCGGAACACGTCTAAACGCCGCCCAGAAATAGGTAACCAGACATCCCTGCGCGTTTTGTTCTGTTAGGAGTATTGCAGCTGACTGTATTTCTGAATTCGTGCTATATTTCTAACTTACAAGTGCTTTCGTTGATAACCACCTCATCCTTTAGGTTTAAACACGACGCATAAGTATGTTTTTCCGTGACCAAACCCACCCATTCGCTGAAACTCTACATGGTATCAGAGCCTAGGTTTCCTTCCTGCTAGCCGCCACAAACAGTACCAAACAAGTTCTTCCTTTGATCACAAAACCCACCGTTGAGATGTAGAAATCCAGGCGGCGGGAGGCCGCATCAGGTGCTCTGCGTGGGTTGCGGCTATCACACACAGCGATGTGAGCTGTGTGAGATCGGCGGCTGCTCGCGCGGGGAGAAAGAAGAGGGTGAAGATCGTTTTGGTTTAGAAAGGAGAGAAGAGGAAGTGAATCCGTGGCAGAGAGATCTGGATCCGTGTGAGGGGCAGAAGTTGGAGGCGTGCGGAGTGGGGCGAGCCTTTGAGCGCAGGGCGGAGCCGGAGGTTGGTGCTGGACGTTGACCAGCGCGAGCCGGTCGATGTGGCCAGGTGCGGTACGCCAGGTTGGCCAGGGCGCGCAGACGAGGCGCCATCCGAGTGGAAGTGAGGAGAAAATGGAGATGTGAGGCTGTGAGGATATGTGGTGATGGAGTTGATGAGGCTGCGGTTGAGTCGTGATGGAGTTGATGAGGCTGCGGTTTAGTGGTGATGGTGATGGTTGTGGATATGTCCAGGGGAAAGGCATGCGTGCCTGAGGTGAGACTGGTTGAGGCCTGACCGGGGGATAGGCATGGGTGCTTGAGGAGTGGATGGTTGAGGCAGGAGTTGGCTGGGGGTTTGTGGGAGAGACGGAAGAGGTGGCCGGGCAGAGTGGAGAAGAGAGGCTGAGGACATTGAGGCGAGTGTGGATGGTTCTGCGGAACTTGTGTGGTGAGGCAGCCGGGGTTGTTGAGGACGTGTATGGTTAGGAGTTGTGCGTATCCCAGATGGTTGAAGCTGGATATCTTCGCTGCTGATGAAGAGATGAATCGAGATGACAAGATGATGGAAAGTGCAATGCTGTCATGTATCCTAGGAGTTATGCTGAATGTTCATTACTGGTAGTTGTCATATGTGTCATGTTGTTGTTGCAAGATGGCCATGGTTGTTTACCCATGATCATCTTGAGGGGGTGTGTTGGACCATGAGTGAGTTTAGTAGTAGCGCTGTAGTAATATTGTATCCAGTGTGAGGCCCATAGAGGCCCATGTCCAGTAGTATTGTAACCCTAACTCAGATGATATAAATACACAGTGTGGTGGTCTGAGTAACCTAACCCACCCATTCGCTGAAACTCTACAAAATATGAGCCACCAATCATGAGCCGTTGAATGCTCTACATGTCCACGATTGACAACAACAACAACAACAACAAAGCCTTTATTCCCAAACAAGTTGGGGTAGGCTATACAAGTCCACAATTGACACGATTACAATTTCTCACTATTTGGCCGTAGGCTACTGCTCTAGTTACATCATGTTTGATATCTTTCTGCGATCCTGTATTACATGTTTATGCACGTCATAATGCTTCTACTACTATTTGGTGTCAATTTAATTATAGCAAAGCCGTGACTCGTAACTGTTTGTTATTATTACACGTGCAGCAGGCACATCTTACACTCATAAACGTAGAGTAAAGCTCGCCTATAATCATGTAAGTACCTGCTGTTTTTTGTATATTGCTTAATGCAAACTTCTATATCTTGGACCTGTTTCTGTTTACAATTGGCCTCTCCTTCATGCAGAGGAGAAACAGTGAGGCACCAGGTTCTTCTGTCCAAGTACCCGATGAGGTCCGTGTGACTCAAAAAAAAGCTCACGTAAGTTCCCTGTTTTTTTTGGAATGTTAATTTACCTCCTGTGCATAGTTCAATTGCATCATTTTCTGTATGTTGCACTACCTAAGTTGCCTAATGGAATCTAATAAAATATAAACAATGACCATATGGAACATTGCACACTGCCTTTGACCCATCTGGCATCCGGCATGCCTGGGTATAAGTTACATGATTTGGCTATGTTAATACAAGTCCTGAAATTCTATTATGTTAATTTTTTGCCTGTTGCTTCATTGAGTTTGCCTGTTGTTCCATGGCTAGTGCATGAAGTTTGATAGAAATGATCCTAGCTGAAATGATGCACTTTGTGTTTTTTTATTGCTTTATTCCTAACCTAGCTTCCTATTCTACTTGAAACATGATTGCTTTATTCCTAACCTAGCTTCCTATTCTACTTGAAACATGGTGAAAAAATAGTTATATTACTTGTTTAAATGTCTAGCTTTGTTTTTCTGAGTCCCATTGACATGATGTGGTATATCCATATTCAAATGATCTGGCTGTTTATATAATACGCTCCATGTTCAATTGCTTCATTCAGTTTCTAGTAATCTATTATACATGATGCACATGGTGCTACTTGTTATATGCCCTTTTTTGTTTGAGTTTGATCATGAATTCAAGATTAAGCATTGCCTAAACGTTGACCAACGTAGGAAGATTCCCTCCCTTGTCTATACGTTGTGAGATAGATGATGAGACCTCTCTAGCAGCGAATTTATACGCGCTAGATAACACCCCGTTTAATTCGGTCCTGTTGGGACTCGAACCCGGGTGGGCTGGCTGCGCACTCGCAAGCCTTGCCACTGAGCTAGCACTCAGTTCTCAGATTAAGCAATGCCTCGTTATGCTTAATTTAAATGTTATGGCACTTCATACAAGCCATACAATTAATTGTTGCATTGACCTTCTGCGATGTCGAAGGCACTATCTGAGTCATGCTTAAATCAATCATACATTATTTTCCTAATAGTATCAAATCCAACATGCACATCTTTTGACTGTATTTGGCTATTTGCTAGATTTCTTCTGTGCAGTGACCTGGCTTCGTTATTGGGCACATGATGTCTAGTTGCTTGGTTCATTGTATACATCATCGCCATGATCTAGTTTGGTTTGTTCTAAGAGGCATGTGGCTTAACTGGTTTCTTTGTTGTATCTGCCCATGGTTCTTTCAAAATTATGTCAACAATGCTGTTTGTTTGCCTTGTATTGTATTGCATTTTAACTTGTTTTGTCTTAGTTTCAGCCTGCAAACAAAGCTGTAATGTCAGTAGGGACAACCCATTTATCAAGTGTTGCGGTCATTTCACAGAGCAACAGTGACAGTGGCACGTGCTCTCATTGGTCCACTGAGTCCGGTACACCAACCATTCCAGAAGAAATAGATGTACGAGGCTCTATTTTTGATTGCTTGTTGTGTTATATCAGCTCAATGATGTTCTTGAAATTGGAGGTCTTTTATTGCATCATATGATGTTGTAACTTGTTTTATCTAAATTTCAGGCTTCAAATAAAGCTACAATGCCAGAAGCAAGGGCCAATGCCTCAAGTATTGATGTTTCACAAAGCAGCAGTGAGAGTGCATATTGCTCGCATAGGCCCATGGTATCTATTGGTCAACTTAATCCGGCACAAAGAGATTTCGGGGATGCACTCCAAGAGGCAGTTGATATATTTGGGCGGGAAAACAAAGATGCTGATGAATTAATTGCCAAGACACGCCAAGAGATACATGAATTGAAAAATAGGCAAACTTTGACAGAAAATGTTCTAAAGAATCTCCTATGCACTTGTCATGGTAAGCCAGTTGTGATGTGTCTGGGAATTGAAGGTGTCTAAATAAACTTTGATTCTGTTGTTCAGTCAAGTGGACTGCTGATGCCAATGCTGTAACTAATTACTGCTCAAAATTTCGTTCAAAATTTCGTGGTCTGTAATAATTGCAAATTTTGTTGTTGTACTAAAATTAGATATGTTCCATGTGGCTGCTGTATTTTGTGTGAAATAATATCCTGATGTGTACTTCAATTAAACCATAAATCGACTGCATGCTGAAAATTTGAATCTGAGCGCACGTGTGAACTGTTTTCTGCTCGTAATGCAATAACGGCTGTTTCTTGGAAGGACTACGTACATGGGTGAAAAGTTAGAGAAGCTACAGTACTCTAACTTGAAGGTGAAAAGTTAGAGAAGCTACAGTACTCTAACTTTCCTTCCCCCAAACCATATGTCTAAAATCCAAATAATTTAAATTAATTTGCACAATACAAACTTGTGTCTTGCATTTGAAGTAATTACATGCAGAGAAAATTATGGTGTAATAAAATTTAGTTTAGTTTTTAAACATCTACAGTAATCACCTTTATTAGTTAAAGACAGTGCATAACCTTGTACTTATGCTACAGAAGCCTGACTTTGCTTCTTTATTTTTCCTGACTTAGCTCCTTCACGTTAGAGGATACGGTTCCCGTACATGGTAGCCCATTAATAATTATGCCTGCTAGCAAGATAGATGGTCCTTATTATAGTCAGGCATGTCAACTTGTATGATTAAAAGTAGTTCGTACACATTAAATCTACCATCTGCATTTTTCTCTGTAATAACTTTTCTTTTTACACAACTCAAAACTTGTCTGGCTAATATGAAATTTGAGATGGCAAAACCCGGGAAAGATAAAGATATCACCAAAAACTCTTTCCTGCGAAATGCTGGGTTTTGAAGCCCAAGTCCAAGTCTTTCTCTGCTCAAGTTTTGGAGGAACAACTCCAAGTAGAACGAGTTGCAACAGCTATGCTAAGAACAAAAGTTGACATGTTGAGATCGAGATTAGAAGCATGTGATGCCCTACTGCACGAGGCCAATCAAGTTCGTTATAATCTCCCAAAGACTAAGAAAATGCCATAGATAATTGGAGATGAACACTAACATAGTGAGTACATTGGTCTTGTGAAATGTTTCCTTAGATTAAGGCACCGTTCAGACTTTTGTTGGTGGATGCATTTATCTGCGGTTGGGATCAACTTGGTAGTTGTTCCTGTGGATGTTATATAAATTAATTGCCTAGCCTTTTTTGAATCAGTTCGAACTTAAATGGTATCATAGCCAAGGTCTCAAGTTTGAATTGTCGAACGTGTGGTTTAATTTAATCTCTGTCGGGCGGCAAAATCTCCCACCAATCCTGAAATATTTCAAACGCATTTTTGAATGGGATTAAGAAGATAGATCATGATCATGGTAGTGACCTATATTCAACGTGATGATGATTTGATTTTGCACTCGGCCATGAACAGAGGTACTAGTACGGTGTCACAATTTTTTATCATTATACTTGTACCTTAGCGAAATTCAAAATCTCATAGCGGCAAAACTTCCCGCCCACAAAATACAAAAATTTCACACGCTTCCAAATTCCCATTCTACCCCTGTGGAGATGACAGCAAAGTCGGTTGGTGAGGGGTTTGCCCGTCATTTTTTCGATCACCACCTCCCTAGCCCGGAAACCCTCCCAAAAAAATACATTTCCTTCAGTCTCTCATCTGAGACCACCCACCGGAACTTCTCAAGTCCCTCTCTCTACCACCTCCACGACCACCGCACCGGAACATCCCCGCCGGACTTCCCTGGCCTACCCGAGCCCTCGCGATCCTCGTCATCCGGCTGCCTGCCGGAGCCGCTTCATCGACGCCGTCATCAACCGGACCGGATCATCCCCGCCGAACCTCGAAACCATATGCTCATCCAGCAGTCTACCGCAGTCGCTTCAGCTGCGGTATCGTCCACCCCGCCGGAGCCGCTTCGCCGGATCCGTCGTCCACCGCATCGGATCTTGCTCACCGACACCGCTGTGCATGAACCGGATCTGCTTCACCGGCGCCGTGCATGATCTAAACTCTTCTACTGTCGCTTTTCTATTGCTTGCCTGCAAGTTCTTGTTTAATCTTGGGGGAACCTGTTTGTGCTAACGACGCGCCGTTACGTTTTTGCAGATGAGATGAGTAACCATGAAGTGTAATGGCCGTCTCTCCAACCCCAAGTAGCACATGTAGCGTACTTCATCACCGGATCTATCAACCCCAGGAAGATCTGCTGTGACTCCCACAGAGTGCTTCTCCTAATGTAAGTCCCTTGTTTTAGCGCCATGTTCTGGGTTCAGATGCTTGTTTGTCTGAAGCTCTTTTAGTTCATTCCTAGCTATGACCGTAACACGTTGCTATTTTCTACTTCATTGCTAACTTTAAGCGATTGAACATTTTGGTTTGCATTCCCTGCTCTGTAGATGTAGCCATCATAACTTCTATCTTGCTCAGTCGTTGTTACAAAAATTATACTGTAGGTATTATAGTAACATCCTGCTATTATTTAGTTCATGGCCAATTTTAAGTAATTGCACATGTTGGTTCGCATTCCCTGCTCTATAGCTTTTGGCATCGTAACTTCTATATTTGGTTTACATTCCCTGCTCTGTAGATCTAGCCATCATAACTTTATCTTGCTCAGTCGTTGTTACAAAAATTATGGCCTGCTACTATGTTGTTTGTGCCAATTTTTTACTCCATGAACATGTTGGCTTGCATTCCCTGTACTACAGGTGATGCCATTGTTTTGTATCTAGTTCATTGTAAGCTAACAAAGTAAGGACTTAGTTTGGCATGCTATCACTCTGCTATCTAGCCTGTAGTACAAATAAACTTGTCATACTACTAGATAATAATTTTGCGTGCCATCTTGTTCTTCAAAAGCTGCATTATTGACTTGTTTCTCTGACTTGGCATGACGCTCACATATGGAAAGCTGAACATATTGGTTTGCATTCCCTCTTATACAAGTTCACAGGTGATCCCACTATATTCTGTATCTGGTCCATCCTAAGCTCCAGCATTAACTATCCTCCATGTGTTGCTCATTACAAGTTTATATCCCGAAACATCTTGATTTGCATCCCCTTCACTATAAGTTCAGGAGTATTATTTAGTTCACGGCCAAAGTGAAGTAATTGCACTTGGCACATGTTGGTTCACATTCCCTCCTCTTTAGCTTTTGCCATCGTAACTTCTATTTTTGGTTTACATTCCCTGCTCTGTAGATGTAGCCATCATAACTTCATCTTGCTCAGTCGTTGTTACAAAATTTATAGCCTGCTACTATGTTGTTCATGCCAATTTTGTACTCCCTGAACATGTTGGTTTGCATGGGACTCGACAGTAGTAAGTCTGCTGTTTCATTCTAACATGCTCTGTTATATTGGCTGTTGGTATGCGGCATGCACTCTTTGTTTGCTTATTGTGCGCATTACAATGATCTTGTTATAACGACGAAATGATGAGTTCCAAATTCTTTGCCAAACAATATTGTAGTGTCTTTGCCTTTCCATTGTTGCTGTCTTAACTTGTAATGTCTTTGTTTCAGATATAGGTGCTGCATGGACAACTTAAAAGATTGCTGGATCGCTTCATTGTATTGCTAGGTTTAATTACCATTCAATTTCTCTGGGTTCTGTAATATTTTTTTCAATGCCTTGCAGCTGATGTAATATTTAGTTAGTTTTTATAGTTCTTTCGCGCATTTTTTCTTTGGTGCTTGTGGTAAGTGAGGCTATCCGACAGAAATCAATGCTGCGTAAATATTCTCAGTATCTAAATCACGAATTCCCATCCCTTAAACGGCCCAATTAAGCGAAATCACATATGTGCTGCCCGCAAAATCCTAAAGCGCATATTATGCCGGCATATAAACAACAACTAAACGGGCTGGCCACTTACTTACTTGGGCCAGCCCATTTGATTTACTGTGGACCCCACATACTAATTGGGCCCACTTGCTTTAAGGTGGACCCCACACTGGGCCCACTAATTAGTTGGGCCACCCATTTGCTTTTTTGACCCCACATAATAAATGGGCCCCCTTTAAGAGGAAAGTGGGACCCACCTGTGTTTTTGGCCCGCCTATCTTGTTGGGCCCCACTTGCTATATTGTGGACCCACATACTAGATGGGCCGGCCCTTTAACAGAAAGTGGGGCCCACCGTGCTTATTGGGCCGGCCCACTATCTTGTTGGGCCGGCCCACTTGCTCTATGGTGGTCCCACATGGTAAATGGGTCGGCCCTTTAAGTGGAAGGTGGGACCCACCTGTGTTTACCACTATCTTTGTTGGGCCGCCCACTTTCTATATGGTGGACCCCACATACCAAATGGGCCGGCCCATTAACAGAATGTGGGACCCACTCGTGTTTTTGGCCCGCCCACAATCTTGAGAGGCCACACTGGCTATATGGTGGGCCCCACACACTAAATGGGCCGGCTTTATCGGAAAGTGGACCCGCTGTTTTTTGCCCGGCCCACTATTTTGTTGGGCCGCCACTTGCTATATGGTGGACCCCACGTACTAAATGGGCCCCTTTAACAGATAGGGACCCACCATGTTTTGGCCCGGCCCACTAGCTTGTTGGGCCGCCCACTTGCTATATGGTGGACCCCACACACTAAATGGGCCGGCTTTTAACAGGAAAGTGGGACCCACTGTTTTTGGCCCGGCACTTGCTTTTTGGGCACCATTCTTGTAAGGTGGACCCATGTTAAATGGGCCGCCCATTTAAGTTTTGACCATCAACCTTAGAGGTTAGGCCCGGCCCACGTAACTAATGGACCAGCCCAATATATAGTTGACCGGTCAAACTATGTCATCTGGCCGCCCGCTTAAGACGTGGCAGGCCTCGTGTGGGCCTACCATCTACCACGGGTTCAGCTGGTTAACGCCGTTAATCGCGCTTAACGTCACGTGTCGCTTTGCATGACGTGAATAACGGCTCGAAAATACTTCCGCAACGGTCCGATTTGACAAGGGCGCCCAAGCGCGACGGACCGAAAAATCGTCGTTGGACTTTGCCTGACGCAGTTTCGACAACGGAACCCATATCGTCGGGTTAGGCCCATAGGCGACGAAAAATGCCCCTTAGTTGACGATTTTGGGACGTTGTCTATCAGAACTTTTCTTGTAGTGTTTAGTTCTTCCATGCCCGTCTTGGTCCTATTGATTTACTATGATTTTTATCATTGATAGAAAACATTTACACGCAATAGTGTCTAGTATTCAATACACACCCAATCTTTTGAAATAAATGCCGTTCTTTAATTCTTATTTTTTGACACCCACCTCGGTCACATCGAACATTTACAGTTTTGTTGCAAGAGACAAAATATTTACGCACAATTTTATTTCGTGCTTGTAGCTGCGGTGGTGGTATGTGGGGAGACACAACACCATGGACCAAATGTGGGGGAGATTTTTTGCGAGGAAAGGTCGCCTAGCTTGGCAATTTAACAGTCGGCATTCTCTGGATGTTTGGACTGCTGATACGTCTCCAACGTATCGATAATTTCTTATGTTCCATGCTACTTTATTGATGATACCTACATGTTTTATGCACATTATATGTCGTATTTACGCATTTTCCGAACTAACCTATTAACAAGATGCCAAGAGCCAATTCGTTTTGTTTAAAATTAGTAAGGAAATATTCTCGAATTGGATGAAATCACCACCCGTGGTCCTATTTTTGCACGAGCTTCCGACCGAAGGAGTCGAGGGGGCCAGGTGGCAGGGTGATGCGGCCACCCGCCTCTTGACCTGCCCTTTCGCCTACTTATAGCCTCCGTCGCGAAACCCCAGTAGAGCCACGATACGAAAACCTTCCGAGACGCCGCCGCGAATCCCATCTCGGGGATTCAGGAGATCGCCTCCGGCACCGCCGAGAGGGGATTCATCTCCCGGAGGACTCTACACCGCCATGGTCGCCTCCGAGTGATGAGTGAGTAGTTCACCCCTGGACTATGGGTCCATAGCAGTAGCTAGATGGTCGTCTTCTCCTAATTGTGCTTCATTGTTGGATCTTGTGAGCTGCCTAACATGATCAAGATCATCTATCCGTAATACTATATGTTGTGTTTGTCGGGATCCGATGGATAGAGAATACTATGTTATGGTGATTATCAATCTATTGTTTATGTGTTGTTTATGATCTTGCATGCTCTCCGTTATTAGTAGAGGCTCTGGCCAAGTTTTTGCTCTTAACTCCAAGAGGGAGTATTTATGCTCGATAGTGGGTTCATGCCTTCATTGACACCTGGACAGTGACAGAAAGTTCTAAGGTTGTGATGTGTGTGCCACTAGGGATAAAACATTGATTCTATGTCTAAGGATGTAGTTGTTGATTACATTACGCACCATACTTAATGCAATTGTCTGTTGCTTTGCAACTTAATACCGAATGGGGTTCGGATGATAACCTGAAGGTGGACTTTTTAGGCATAGATGCAGTTGGATGGCGGTCTATGTACTTTGTCGTAATGCCCGGATTAAATCTCACTATATTTATCATATCATGTATATGCATTGTTATGCCCTTCTCTATTTGTCAATTGCCCGACTGTAATTTGTTCACCCAACATGCTTTATCTTATGGGAGAGACACCTCTAGTGAACTGTGGACCCCGGTCCTATTCTTTACATCGCATACAATCTACTGCAATACTTGTTTTACTGTTTTCTTGCAAACAATCATCTTCCACACAATACGGTTAATCCTTTGTTACAGCAAGCCGGTGAGATTGACAACCTCACTGTTTCGGGGGCAACTTGGTTGTGTTGTGCAGGTTCCACGTTGGCGCCGGAATCCCTGTTGTTGCGCCGCATCACATTTCGCCACCATCAACCTTCAACGTGCTTCTTGGCTCCTCCTGGTTCGATTAAACCTTGGTTTCTTTCTGAGGGAAAACTTGCCGTGCGCATCATAGCTTCCTCTTGGGGTTCCCAACGAACGTGTGAGTTACACGCCATCAAGCTCTTTTTCTGGCGCCGTTGGAGATCAAGACACGCTGCAAGGAGTCTCCACTTCTCAATCTCTTTACTTTGTTTTTGTCTTGCTTTATTTTATTTACTACTTTGTTTGCTGCACCTAAAAAACAAAAAAAAATTAGTTGCTAGTTTTACTTTATTTACTGTCTTGCTCTCTTTATCAAAAACACAAAAAAAATTAGTTACTTGCATTTACTTTATCTAGTTTGTTTTATTTACCGTTGCTAAAATGAATACCCCTGAAAATACTAAGTTGTGTGACTTCACAAATGCAAATAATAATGATTTCCTATGCACACCTATTGCTCCACCTGCTACTACAGCAGAATTCTTTGAAATTAAACCTGCTTTACTGAACCTGGTTATGAGAGATCAATTTTCTGGTGTTAGTTCTGATGATGCTGCTGCCCATCTCAATAATTTTGTTGAACTTTGTGAAATGCAAAAGTATAAGGATGTAGATGGTGATATTATTAAATTGAAAGTGTTTCCTTTCTCATTAAGAGGAAGAGCTAAAGATTGGTTGCTATCTTTGCCTAAGAATAGTATTGATTCATGGACTAAGTGTAAGGATGCTTTTATTGGTAGATATTATCCTCCCGCTAAAATTATATCTTTGAGAAGTAGCATAATGAATTTTAAGCAATTAGATACTGAACATGTTGCTCAAGCATGGGAGAGAATGAAAACTTTGGTAAAGAATTGCCCAACCCATGGACTGACTACTTGGATGATCATCCAAACCTTCTATGCAGGACTAAATTTTTCTTCGCGGAATTTATTGGATTCAGCTGCTGGAGGTACCTTTATGTCCATCACTTTGGGGGCGGCTACAAAGCTTCTTGATGATATGATGATAAATTACTCTGAATGGCACACGGAAAGAGCTCCACAAGGTAAGAAGGTAAATTCTGTTGAAGAAACCTCTTCCTTGAGTGATAAGATTGATGTGATTATGTCTATGCTTGTGAATGGTAGATCTAATGTTGATCCAAATAATGTTCCTTTAGCTTCATTGGTTGCTCAAGAAGAAAATGTTGATGTGAATTTCATTAAAAATAATAATTTCAACAACAATGCTTATAGGAACAACTCTGGTAATAACTATAGGCCATATCCTTCTGCTAATGGTAATGGTTATGGTAATTCTTATGGGAATTCTTACAACAATAATAGGAGTGTACCCCCTGGTCTTGAAGCTATGCTTAAAGAATTTATTAGTACACAAACTGCTTTTAACAAATCTGTTGAGGAAAAGCTTGATAAAATTGATATTATTGCTTCTAGAGTTGATAGACTTGCCTCCGATGTTAATCTTTTAAAATTGAAAGTTATGCCTAATAATGATATTGATAATAAGATTACTACTACAGCAAATGCCATCCAAGTTAGAATTAATGAGAATATAAGATTAATGGCTGAATTGCGTGCTAGGTGGGATAGAGAAGAAAATGAAAAACTAGCTAAAGAGAATAATGTAGCTAAAGTTTGGACTATTACCACCACTAGTAATGTTAATGCTTCACATGTTGCTGCACCTCCTACTATCAATGGTAAAATAATTGGTGTTGGCAATGTTTCTACTTCTAGTGCAAAGCGAACAAAACTGCCTGAAATTGCTAAAACTGCTGAAACTGCTTGTGATAAAACTGCTGAAATTTTTTCCAACCTTGGGAACAATGATCCCATTGCTGTAGCTCATAATGATTTAGACTTTGATGATTGCCACATCTCTGAAGTTATAAAGTTCTTACAAAAACTTGCTAAAAATCCTAATGCTAGTGCTATAAATTTGGCCTTTACAAAACATATTACAAATGCTCTCATAAAAGCTAGAGAAGAGAAACTAAAACTTGAAACTTCTATTCCTAGAAAGTTAGAAGATGGTTGGGAGCCCATCATTAAAATGAAATTCAATGACTTTGAATGTAATGCTCTATGTGATCTTGGTGCAAGTATTTCTGTTATGCCTAAAAAGATTTATGATATGCTTGACTTGCCACCATTGAAGAATTGTTATTTGGATGTTAATCTTGCCGATAATGTTAAAAAGAAGAGAGTGGATTTATAGCCACCCGGTGGCAATGCCCCCCCTTTGGTTGCCGTTTGATGTCCTCCTGGAGATTCGATCTAGATTGCTAGCTGTCCATCGCAGTGCAGTTAAGGCTAGATGAATCGCCTCCTAAACTGGATTAAACCCTAATTATACGTTCATATGACAGGTACACAGCACAGAGCGCGCAGCGTCAATTCCGGCCCAGCTGACCCTCTTTGTCAGTTCATGCACATGCACATGCACCAGTGGAATGCATGGCACCACTACTAGTACGGCATGCACGATGGCCATGGTCCTTGTGTGATTAACTCAGCGTGTCTACACAGTTTGACCGGTGTGAAACTCCGATTAGTTGCCGTCTCTCTCATCATACTCTCTCGGTCGATCCTTTAGTGAGAGTACGTCATTAAATCGCGAACTCGGTGCACAAAATGTCTAAATGTCGACGATGCAGGCCATGAACAAGCACACGACTTGCTGCTATCCGCTCCAGGACCGGGTACTATAAAAGTTACGATCTGTAACTGGAAATGTCGACGGCGGCCCGCCTGGTTGCCGCTTGTGCCAGTTTAAGTAAATGGAATGAAAATTCTGCTCGCTTAATTCCACCATCCTTCCGCGTCCGTCCGTCATTCCGCCAACATCCTTCTGCTCCCTTAATTCCACCATCCTTCCGGGGCCAGACTCATGTACGGCGAGTTTGGGGACCTCGGGGTGGGTCTCAGCGACGATGGCAATACGATCTGGAGCCAAAGATGGTCACCTTGAGCTTCATGCCGACGGCGCAGTCGCCGGTGATGCTACATAGTCGCGCCGCTGCTATCAGACTGAAACGAGTTGGCTGCCGCGCACCCTACGTACTTGGCCGCCCTCACCTCCACCACCGTGTGCTGCCCTTTGGCGGCGCCATGGGCGGGTCGGCCTCCGGAGCTCAACAAAGCCGAGGACAGCATGCCGGCGTGCTTGTCATGGTGATACAACTTGGAACTCATCGGCGAACTGTATTCATACTCATGCTGACATCATGGTGACATCTGAACTCAAATGTAGCTCGAGCTACTTTTGGCATTAATTGGAGCTGAGGTAATCGAGCATGCTCTGTACTCCTGCATGTTGGCTGACGACTGACGTGCTTACCGTCTGAAACTCTGGATATTTGTAGGAGACTAACCCAGCGACCGGCCAACAGACCACGACGAGGTTCGTCGACCAGTGCAGCAACAGCGGCTTGGACCTCGACTACGACACGGTGTTCAGCAAGATCGATGCCAAACAACTGAACTTGTCAGCTGGATGGTGCGACTACACTGTTACATGCACCTACGGGTTGCTCGTCTGCACGTATTTTTGCATGTAATGCGCGGGTGGGAAAAATATGTAGCCCCACCCCACAACGTACTAGTGCTGCATTACGATAACTGCACATTAGGTGGTCCACCCCTGGACAACCTGACACTCTTTTTTCTTTTCCGTGTGTGGCGGCTTTTAACACTGACGTATGATGCAGTCGTGCAGGTGTTTTACAGGTAGTGTAGGATAATTAGAGCTGAGAAGGAATACTTTGTTTGCATCCATGTCGAATCTATATGATGGATCGGACGGTAGATAAGGAGGGGGCATTGCCACCCGGTGGCAACAACAAATTTACCTAAAAAGAAACCATTGGGGAGGATTGATAATGTGCACATTACGGTTAACAATAACCTTGTCCCCGTTGATTTTATTGTCTTGGATATCGAATGCAATGCATCTTGTCCTATTGTGTTGGGAAGACCTTTTCTTCGAACCGTTGGTGCTGTTATTGATATGAGGGAAGGTAATATTAAATATCAATTTCATCTCAAGAAAGGTATGGAACACTTCCCTAGAAAAGAATGAAGTTGCCTTTTGATTCTATTATTAGAACAAGTTATGATGTTGATGCTTCTACTCTTGATGTTACTTGATTTGCACTTTCTGCGCCTAGCTGAAAGGCGTTAAAGAAAAGCGCTTATGGGAGACAACCCATGTTTTTACTACAGTACTTTGTTTTATAATTGAGTCTTGGAAGTTGTTTACTACTGTAGCAACCTCTCCTTATCATGTTTTTGTGCCAAGTAAAGTTTCTATGTTATAGTTGATGTTATATTTGGAATCGCTGCGCAGAAACAGCATTGCTGTCTGTCACGAATCTGGGCACAAGTCTCTGTAGAAAATTCAAAAAATCTGCCAATTTACGAGCGTGATCCTCAGATATGTACGCAACTTTCATTAGTTTTGAGTGTTTCCATTTGAGCAAGTCTGGTGCCACTTTAAAATTCGTCTTTACGGACTGTTCTGTTTTTGACAGATTCTGCCTTTTATTTCGCATTGCCTCTTTTGCTATGTTGGATGAATTTCTTTGATCCATTAATGTCCAGTAGCTTTATGCAATGTCCAGAAGTGAAAAGAATGTTTGTGTCACCTCTGAATGTGTGAATTATTAATTGTGCACTAACCCTCTAATGAGTTTGCTTGAAGTTTGGTGTGAAGGAAGTTTTCAAGGGTCAAGAGAGGAGTATGATATACTATGATCAAGAGGAGTGAAAGCTCTAAGCTTGGGGATGCCCCCGTGGTTCATCCCTGCATATTTTAAGAAGACTCAAGCGTCTAAGCTTGGGGATGCCCAAGGCATCCCCTTCTTCATCGACAACATCATCAGGTTCCTCCCCTGAAACTATATTTTTATTCAATCACATCTTGTGTTCTTTACTTGGAGCGTCGGTTTGTTTTTGTTTTTGTTTTTGTTTGAATAAAATGGATCCTAGCATTCACTTTGTGGGAGAGAGACACGCTCCGCTGTTGCATATGGATAAATATGTCCTTAGGCTTTACTCATAATGTTCAAGGCGAAGTTTCTTCTTCGTTAAATTGTTATATGGTTGGAATTGGAAAATGCTACATGTAGTAATTCTAAAATGTCTTGGATAATGTGATACTTGGCAATTGTTGTGCTCATGTTTAAGCTCTTGCATCATATACTTTGCACCCATTAATGAAGAAATACATAGAGCTTGCTAAAATTTGATTTGCATATTTGGTCTCTCTAAGGTCTAGATAATATCTAGTATTGAGTTTTGAACAACAAGGAAGACATGTAGAGTCTTATAATGTTTACAATATGTCTTTTATGTGAGTTTTGCTGCACCGGTTCATCCTTGAGTTTGCTTCAAATAACCTTGCTAGCCTAAACCTTGTATCGAGAGGGAATACTTCTCATGCATCCAAAATCCTTGAGCCAACCACTATGCCATTTGTGTCCACTATACCTACCTACTACATGGTATTTCTCCGCCATTCCAAAGTAAATTTCTTGAGTGCTACCTTTAAAATTCCATCATTCACCTTTGCAATATATAGCTCATGGGACAAAATAGCCTTAAAAACTATCGTAGTATTGAATATGTACTTATGCACTTTATCTTTTATTAAGTTGCTTGTTGTGCGATAACCATGCTTCTGGGGAACGCCATCAACTATTGTTGAATATCATGTGAGTTGCTATGCATGTCCGTCTTGTCTGAAGGATCTATCACCTTAATGATTGGAGCATGCAAATTGTTAGAGAAGAACATTGGGCCGCTAACTAAAGCCATGAATCATGGTTGAAGTTTCAGTTTTGGACATATATCCTCAATCTCATATGAGAATAATAATTGTTGCTACATGCTTATGCATTTAAGAGGAGTCCATTATCTGTTGTCCATGTTGTCCCGGTATGGATGTCTAAGTTGAGAATAATCAAAAGCGAGAAATCCAAAATGCGAGCTTTCTCCTTAGACCTTTGTACAGGCGGCATGGAGGTACCCCTTTGTGACACTTGGTTGAAACATGGCATTGCAAAGATCCGGTAGTCCAAGCTAAGTAGGACAAGGTGCGGGCACTATTAGTACACTATGCATGAGGCTTGCAACTTGTAAGATATAATTTACATAACTCATATGCTTTATTACTACCGTTGACAAAATTGTTTCATGTTTTCAAAATAAAAGCTCTAGCACAAATACAGCAATCGATGCTTTCCTCTTTGAAGGACCATTCTTTTACTTTTATTTTTGAGTCAGTTTACCTATCTCCCTCCACCTTAAGAAGCAAACACTTGTGTGAACTGTGCATTGATTCCTACATACTTGCATATTGCACTTGTTATATTACTTTATGTTGACACTATCCATGAGATATATATGTTATAAGTTGAAAGCAACCGCTGAAACTTAATCTTCCTTTGTGTTGCTTCAACACCTTTACTTTGATTTATTGCTTTATGAGTTAACTCTTATGCAAGACTTATTGATGCTTGTCTTGAAGTACTATTCATGAAAAGTCTTTGCTTTATGATTCACTTGTTTACTCATGTCATTACCATTATTTTGATCGCTGCATTCATTACATATGTTTACAAATAGTATGATCAAGATTATGATGGCATGTCACTTCAGAAATTATCTTTGTTATCGCTTTACCTGCTCGGGACGAGCAGAACTAAGCTTGGGGATGCTGATACGTCTCCAACGTATCGATAATTTCTTATGTTCCATGCTACTTTATTGATGATACCTACATGTTTTATGCACATTATATGTCGTATTTACGCATTTTCGGAACTAACCTATTAACAAGATGCCGAAGAGCCGGTTGCTGTTTTCTGCTGTTTTTGGTTTCAGAAATCCTAGTAAGGAAATATTCTCGGAATTGGACGAAATCACCGCCCAGGGTCCTATTTTTGCACGGAGCTTCCGAAGACCGAAGGAGTCGAAGTGGGGCCACGAGGTGGCCAGTGTGACAGCGGCGCGGCCCAGCCCCGGCCACGCGGCCCGTCCTCGGGCCCCCGTGCCGCCTCTTGACCTGCCCTTTCGCCTACTTATAGCCTCCGTCGCGAAACCCCCACCGAGAGCCACGATACGAAAAACCTTCCAGAGACGCCGCCGCCGCGATCCCATCTCGGGGATTCAGGAGATCGCCTCCGGCACCCTGCCGGAGAGGGGATTCATCTCCCGAGGACTCTACACCGCCATGGTCGCCTCCGGAGTGATGAGTGAGTAGTTCACCCCTGGACTATGGGTCCATAGCAGTAGCTAGATGGTCGTCTTCTCCTAATTGTGCTTCATTGTTGGATCTTGTGAGCTGCCTAACATGATCAAGATCATCTATCTGTAATACTATATGTTGTGTTTGTCGGGATCCGATGGATAGAGAATACTATGTTATGGTGATTATCAATCTATTGTTTATGTGTTGTTTATGATCTTGCATGCTCTCCGTTATTAGTAGAGGCTCTGGCCAAGTTTTTGCTCTTAACTCCAAGAGGGAGTATTTATGCTCGATAGTGGGTTCATGCCTTCATTGACACCTGGGACAGTGACAGAAAGTTCTAAGGTTGTGATGTGTTGTTGCCACTAGGGATAAAACATTGATTCTATGTCTAAGGATGTAGTTGTCGATTACATTACGCACCATACTTAATGCAATTGTCTGTTGCTTTGCAACTTAATACTGGGGTTCGGATGATAACCTGAAGGTGGACTTTTTAGGCATAGATGCAGTTGGATGGCGGTCTATGTACTTTGTCGTAATACCCGGATTAAATCTCACTATATTTATCATATCATGTATATGCATTGTTATGCCCTTCTCTATTTGTCAATTGCCCGACTGTAATTTGTTCACCCAACATGCTTTATCTTATGGGAGAGACACCTCTAGTGAACTGTGGACCCCGGTCCTATTCTTTACATCGCATACAATCTACTGCAATACTTGTTTTATGTTTTCTTGCAAACAATCATCTTCCACACAATACGGTTAATCCTTTGTTACAACAAGCCGGTGAGATTGACAACCTCACTGCTTCGTTGGGGCAAAGTACTTGGTTGTGTTGTGCAGGTTCCACGTTGGCGCCGGAATCCCGTTGTTGCGCCGCATCACATTTCGCCACCATCAACCTTCAACGTGCTTCTTGGCTCCTCCTGGTTTGATTAAACCTTGGTTTCTTTCTGAGGGAAAACTTGCTACTGTGCGCATCATACCTTCCTCTTGGGGTTCCCAACGAACGTGTGAGTTACACGCCATCAACTGCCTGCTATAACCTTGCTAGCAAAACTCTTTGCCGGCTATTTTTCCTTTATCAGCAGTTCTTTGATACCAAATTCTGTATGTTGTTCAGTGAGAGGTGGTTTCATAATGTTGTGTATCCTTCTTTGGTTTCATATTAGATAAAAACATTTAGATGCAATAGTGCCTTGTATCGATGGTGGTGGCCCCTGTCATAATGTGTCGTGTGTTTATTTTGGTGGTGGTGGTAGGCAGTGCAGGTTTTACGGTATGTGTGTGCCCAAAACTAAGTTGTCCATGCGCAAAACATGGGGTAGCACGCAAAGAGGGATGGTGCGTACGGATGGCACCCGCTTGGTATGGGTACGAGTGGAGTCATTCTGCACTACGCCTTTGATGTTAGCCGTCACCCATACCCATATGACATACGCATCAACAGCTATAAGTAAATGCATACCAACAGTAAAAATACCGAAAATACTAATTTATAAAAATAACAAATTCTCATAAACATCAGCACTTGATCAAAGCAACAACACATCGAAATGTGATCATGTAAACCGCAGAAGTAACGGGAAGAGGTGAAGCGATCCTAAATATGGTCGGCTCTAATCCTACTAACCTACCAACGATTGTGGGATCTGGAAGCATGAGATTCAGGCTACCTACATCATTAGGGGTAAATTAAGTACATTTGAATAATATTACGACAGCTAAATTGTCAAAATTTGGATGGGTAAAAGGATGTTTTCTCGTTTATATATCCATGGGATTTTTTCCTATTCCCGTATTTCTATTGAGTTTTTACCCGACTAATAAGCGTGTCATGGGTACCCATTTCCAACCCTAATGGTACAGTAGACGAACCATGACATGGTGTTGCTTACTGACACATTTAAACCAGCTCCTCGAGCCAAACATGCCCCTTCCCGGGGCTAACTAAACATATTTGTTAGCGTTTCCAAAAGTTCAAAAGATAAAACACAAAGTAATAATTTCTTTATCGTGGTGACTATATTTGCTCCTTTTTTCTTAGAGTGTGGTGACAATGTTTACGGGGCAGACATATACACACGCACCGCATGGGCTCTATAAGAGCATCTCCACCGGTAGCCCCGTAGGCGCCGGGGGGCCGGCGCATCCTCCATTTGGGGACGTTATTCCCACACCGGCGTCTCCCAAACGGCGGCCCCCAATTATTATTTTTATAATATTTTGAAACAACATATCGATCACATTTTATTCATACAATCACACAAATAGAATTAAATTATTCATACAATCAATCAAACAAATAGTACTTAAATTATTCATACAACCCAACAAACAAATAGTACTTAAATTATTCGTCAGCAAACAAATAGAAATAAAATCATGCATTGTTGGCTGCTCCTCTCCTCGCCCACAAATGCGCAGCTAGATCCGCCTTCAGCTGTGCATGGACACCTGCATCTCGAATTTCATTGTGCATATGAAGAAAAGCGGCAAATTCTTGGGGCACATGCTCTACCCCAGCTAGCGGCCCTTGATAATCAAATGGATGATCATCCTGCACAAGTGCGTCGCGCTCGTTCTCAATGATCATGTTGTGGATGATCACACAGGCATTCATCACCTCCCACATTTGTGCCTCAGACCAAGTGAGAGCAGGGTACCTGACAATGGCGAAACGCTGCTGAAGCACCCCAAAAGCACGCTCAACATCCTTGCGTGCTGCTTCCTGGCATGTTGCAAAATAGGCTTCCATCTCGTTTGATGGAGAGGGAATTGTCTTCACAAATGTAGCATACGTCGGGTAGATACCATCAGCTAGATAGTACCCCTTGTTGTATGCGTGGCCGTTTACCTCAAAGTTCACGGCAGGAGCTTGTCCCTCAGCTAGCCTGGCAAACACCGGAGAGCGCTGCAGCACGTTGATATCATTGTTTGTTCCTGCCATGCCAAAAAATGCATGCCAAATCCAAAGCTCATGGTCTGCCACCGCCTCAAGAATGACACTGCACTCACCAGTATGGCCCTTGTAGATCCCCTGCCAAGCAAAAGGGCAATTCTTCCAGCCCCAATGCATACAACAATGCTTCCGAGCATCCCAGAAACCCTTTTGCTGCATTCTTCTGCAGGATCCGAGCTGTATCATCTGCTCTTGGTGCTCTCAAATAGTTTTTGGCAAACACCATTATGACGGCTCGGCAGAATCTGTAGAGAGTCTCTGTACATGTCGACTTAGCCATACGTAGATAGTCATTGGCTGTATCTGGAGAAGCTCCGTATGCAAAACAGCGCATTGCAGTAGTCCACTTCTGAATTGAGGTGAAGCGCCACAAACCTGTGCAATCTTTCTTGGCCATGAAGTATGTGTCGTACTGCCTGACGTCGTGGACAATCTTCAAGAACAGGTCCTTGTTCATCCTAAACCGGCGCCAAAATTCCTTCGGCGAATGAGTTGTGTCATCGTTGAAGTAGTCGACGTCAAGCAACATTGCGTCGGCTTCACGATGCTGGTTGATGTTCCTCCTCTTGCCTGGCTTTGAGCCGCCGCGCCGAGGCACGACGAAGAAAGGCTAGCGAACGCACGTTCGTCAGAATCAGCTGCTGCTGTTGCCGCCGAACAGCCTAAGCGTTCTGCTCCTCCGTGAACAACTACACCATCATCACGTCATCATTGTCCATCGCGTCAATCGGACCAACACCTTGCGGGCGGGGCGATACTATCGCGGTGGCGGCGAGCTCTGTTCCGAGCGAAACAGCGGCCGCCGATCGAGGAGGTGTCGGCCGTGTCGATGGACGGCAGTTCCTAGACAGTCGGCAGTGTCTGTTGCAAGCAGGGTGGGCGCGGCAGCGACATCGACGATCTAGAAGGGTGGGAGTTGGCTCGAGCGTGTGTAGTAGGTGCTAAAACGGTGTGTCTGACTGCCATGCGGGCCCCACACTTGTTTTCAGACGTACCGCGAGGTGCCGGTGCGTCCGGTTCGCGCCCTTGACAAAGGGGCCGACACGGGGTTGCCGGCGATTCTATTGGGCTTCAAAATTGGCCGGCGCCGTTTGGAACGCACCAGTGCGAGCCCATTTTCGCTGCCGGCCCCCAAAATGCTATCGGGGTCTCTATCGGGATCGCCGGTGTAGATGCTCAAACTTGAGTCATGTGTTTTATGGTTTTGATAGACCAACAACGTTTTGGATCACAATTTGGGATTAGAGCATCTCCACTCGTCCCCCCGAACAGGCCCCCGGCGAGCGTTTTTTACATCCGGACGGCGTAAATCGGCCCAGTCGCGCCCCCGGTTCCTCGTTGTCCGGATTTGGGCCTAGTTTCATCCGGCGATCCCACGCCATCCCCGGCCCCCCGGGAGCGCTCGGGGACTCCGGACGAGTGAAAAGCGGGAAGGGCCCGATCCGTCGGTGACTCGACGCACGAACCCCACCGCCACGTCGCTCAAAATCTCCCCCACCCCTCGTATCTCTCTCGCCGCCGGCACCACCCCGCCGGCTTGTTGCCCAGATTCCGCCGCCCCTCCTTCCCCACCTGCCTATATTCCGCCGGTCTGCTTGCTCTTCCGCCGGCCTGCTTGCTCTTCCGCCGGCCTGCTTGCTCCTCGCGCTCGCGGCTCGGGTTGCCTCGACCACGCCCGTCAGGTGTTCGTCCATTTGCCTCGCCGGCCATGGACTCGGACGAAGAGGAGGAGCAGATGTTCGTCGAGCTTATGCAAGAAGAGATGGCAGCAGCCGCCCAAGACGAGGAGCACATGATGATCCTCGGTTGCTTGGCAAGCATGTACGCCGGACTGGCAACTGGTCGACGTGGTGGGTCGGCACCAGGTCGCCGGAAGTGCAAGCCGAGACAGCGAATGGAGGGCTACTGCATGTTGTACGCCGACTACTTCGCCGACAATCCGTTGCACGGTGAGAGTGTTTTCCGGCGTCGTTTCAGGATGAGCAGAAAGTTATTTCTGCAAATTGTGTATGCCATCCGCCACTTTGATCCCTACTTCAGATGCAAGGCGGATTGCACATATGGAGGCTCCGAGGCAACGCCAACGCCGACGCCAACTAGTCTGTCTAATTTGTTTGAAAAATTGTGAAATTGTGTGCTTCATTTGTTTCAGCACTTGTTAAACATTGTACAATTATTTTCGCCGAATTAATGTTAAATTCGTTTGAAATATGTCAAATGGTCGAGGTTGGGGGTTTCCTGCCGGGGGGACGGCTGGAACTTCGGCGCTCCCCACGCCAAATCTTCCTCCAATCCAGACGAAAATATCGCCGGATTTGGGCGTGGGGAGCGCCAACGAGTGGGGATGCTCTTACAGTACACATCATGCCTAGAAATGATCTAAGAGGATTGTAGCTAGAACATTGAGTTTAATGCAATCAAGAAGAACCAGAAGAAATGAAGGAAAAAATCAGAGAGCGTACATAGGTAATCACAAAACTCAAGTCGATACAAATAATTGTGATTTCCAGGATTTGTTTGTATCTATTTGAAGTTCAAACAATTAAGCTTGGCATTTGGAACAAGACAGCTGTAAAGTGTGGAGCTTGTATACCAACACCGCGGAAGTCCTACCCAGCATACGCTTCGCATGGGACCAACATACCCCTAGGACTGTTTGTCATTCTTTGGGAAGAAGTATTCCCAGAATGCTACTGAAGAAAATGTTACTTGCACAAGGCCACAAGCCCTGCCACCTGCTTTTCGTGGCAAAGCCATTTGTTCAGTTCGTTGCACAGAACGTTGCGATGCTGTTGACTTTGGAAGTGGGCTCCACGCTCTCTGGGTGCCACCAGCACATCCTCAAGATTCCTTTAGAGCAAGTTTAATAAGCAAGCCCAACTGTCGCCTTATGCTCTGTCATGTTATCTATGGTCGGCTTTTGTCACCGGCTTCCCTAGAAAGCTGGGAGGACAGCTTCTCGGAGAAGCCACCAAAAGAACTGCGCCATAGTAATTTTAGAGCAAATATGTATAATAGCCGAGCTATAAAATTGTATTACATTTATCTGTATTTACCCACTATTCACTCTCACATACATATGAGCACGTGCTAGAGCTAAACCCACTTCTTTTCTCTCTCCTCCTCTCCTCCTCTCTCCTCCAACTAGACAATAATATTTTATTTTAAAAATTGTAGCCAATTAACTAGGACTTATTGTACATTTTGCTTCACCTGTTGTCTGTGTGGTCTGATTAAAGGGTGCAATTTTCAGTGAATGTGTTTGTTGTAATATGTCTGAGGTGATCTAATTCAGAGGGTGCAAGTTGCAGTTCAAATATTTGTTGTAAGCTCCGCACTTGATTTTCATGGACGCATCGTCTTCTGGGCTCTGGCTCTTCCCAGAGCATAACGTGCGTCTGTCACTACGTTGCTTTAATCTGTTATCAAGCTGATCCACTCTGTTGCTGACTCAGAAGTTTTATTCTATCAAGATCTATTGGAAATACTGATATTGGCATATTTACCATTCCTTCTAGTCACATGATAAATATTATTCCAGAATGAATTTCTTTCAGATATCCTTTTTCCAGAATGAATTTCTCTTTCAGATTACTTCCAGATTTAGCTCTCAAACGGCACATTTTTTAAACAATATCCTCGATAACAGGACATGAAGACTCATTTTTTATTTTACTGAAATTTCATTTTACACAATTAATTTCATTGTATTTACATTACAGAATACATCGAAATTAAAACTGAATTAAACTACAGGATAAATAGAGTAACATCAACTAGAGTAACATCAACTAAAGTACCACAAAAAAAGGAATTTCATCAAAATCTGTATTTTTTTATACATATTATTTATTTTATTCTTTTGTATCTTGCAAAATTGTAACATAGAAAACATTTGATAGAACATTTGATATATATTTTGCGTAATATAAATCTTATCATTTGTCATACATTACAAATATGCTCAAACACCATAAGTGGGACAGAGGAGTGCATGTAGGTATAGTGGAAATGGTAAAATCTCAGTTTAGTGCAGGCGCTATCCCGAGTTTAAAGTTCGGAGGCGGGCTTATAAGCTAGCACCCGAGGCTGGCGCAAGTAGGCAAATGCCGCCCGAACTACCGCAAGCATTGGGAGGCGATTCCACTATAATGGAATTGGATTTCAGATACGATATGGCTCGGCGAATACTAATACATAGAAAAGAATAATATATATATGAAAGATAAATAACGAGAAAATACAAAGTCGGGCATTGCATTCGCATTAGCCTTATGAGATAGATTTGTAAATAATAAATTCCTATTTAACTAAGAGAAATATTAAAATCTTCATCTGATTGTTACAGGAATTAATATGAAGGCATGCAGTAAATATCTTCATAAATTCGCATCTTTTGGATATATTGTTGGATTGAATTGCAAATGATACATCACAGTGAAAGCACTACATATAGATATGATTCTGTGATTTCACTTAAAAAAATGAGAATGAAAAGCTGCCTAGAAGAGGAAAATGTCGAGGTAAAATGTTGGATAGTATCAGTTGGCATAGCTGCAGGGTAAGTTCTTAGAGGATAATATGCATATATCAGTACAGTCAGGCCATACGCTGGTTTGTTGAATAACAGTTGCAGGACATCATGGTTAGTTGGTTGTTAGTTCTTACAAAAACATAAGATGATATCATATCAACATAAACAAAATATATAATATAGGTTCAATGCTTCTAATGGTAATAAACAGAGCTTTGTAAGATAATTATTAAGGGATTGTCGTTCCAGGATAAGTTCACATTTCAACAAACTGCGGTCTAATAAATCTCGTGTCGTTATTTAACTCCCATCTCGTAGGATCAAGATGAAGCTGATGACAACACACGCTATCCCGAGCTTATCAGCCTCTTCTTCACAAATCAGAGGTACTTGCGAAAGGATGCGTTAAACTCGGCAACCAGAACACAGATATGAATATACTGAAAGATTTTAAACGAAACATACAGTGAAATGTCAACCATTATCCTCAGACTCGGCCCGCTAATGTCAAGTGGATACAGGGACTACGGGTAGGTTCATCCTGTAAACAGGAAACCCGAGCCGTCTGCACCTCCAAATGTTGGGCATGGCATCATTGGAAAATCACATTTGAAAAAGTTAATGCAAGTAACTAATTTGATATTATAAATACGGATCTACGAAAATCAGATCGGAATAAGATACCGAATGATGGATGTGCTAGATCATGGCTCAGATCTTTATAACATGTTCTTCTGTCATGAATTGTCAGAAGCAGAACTGGCGTGTTTGCTAATAGTGTTTATCATCACAGCCATGTCAAAACGAAGCACACAAATAATCAGGACCTAAGAAATCTAAAAAAAAGAGGAGGATTTGCATTTGTTGGCTCATATTAAGAAATTCAACCATGTTTTCCTTGTACTTCACGAGTTAATCAGAAGCGCGGGTAAGATTCAAATCACTGCCATCAACCAAAAGGAAGAGGAACAAAATCAGAGAGAGAAAAGAAACGTGCTGTGAAGATGTGTCCGTTACTCTGACACAGGCTGCTCATCCACGCGTAGTGTCGCGGCCTGCAACACTGAACGGCACGGTGGATCTAGCACAGCATTGGGGCTTTCCTTCATCACAAAAGGACCGTGTGATCCATCCGACAAGCCCGGGGTTAGCATCGTGCAGAAACAAATAGAAGACAGATTGGATACACCAAGAGACCCGAAGAAGCAAATCGAGAGGAAAATTTAAGTGTACGCAAGCAACAATCATATTGCCTACTGGAAGACATGGCAATTGAAACGATTTCTTGACGCATCGATCTATCCCCTCATCGTGAAGATCGGTGGCATAGAGCCGCCAACTTATCAAGAATCGAGAGAGGAAAACGAAAATAGCAAGCTTAGCCTAATTAAAAAGGGAAAATCGATGGAAAAAAGGAATCGGTGTGGGAGAGGAAGGACGATACTACCGTGGCGGCTGGTGCTTGGAACCCTAGGAGGGTGGATGGATTGGAGGATTGGTTCGGAGTTTATTTATAGCATCCGTGGCGGCGAGTAGAAGCATCACGGCGCGGAAAAGGAGAAAACCTAGGAAGAGTTTTTTTTTTTTTTTTTTTTTTGACAATCAAACCTAGGAAGAGTTGGCTTAACGGGCTCTTTGGACCGGAGTTTCTAGACATGGGCTGGGATGGTTGAATTTGGCTCTGTTTACGTCAAGTACGTGGGCCTGGACTCTTGGGTGGAGAGTGAAATTTTGCCTTGAAAAGTTTTGTTTGTTGGTTGTGGACTGGTGGTGGTTCATCAAAAATTCCGCTCGATATTTGCCGGGAGGTCCTATTGATCGCCTTAAGCGGCGATCCCGGTCAGCTCCGCTTAGAGAATCAGATTTGCCGGCTTAAGATGGGCTTGGCCCAGGTTACGTACGTACGGTGGGCTACTTACGTACTTTAGTTGAACTAGTAAATTTGCCCGTGCGTTGCAACGGGTTGTATAACATTGAATTTTTTGATTTGACGTCATAATGTTCAACACAAAAAATCTAGTATTAAACTTTTCATAAAATAAGTGTCTTAGTTTTGTGTATGTATGATGTACTGCGTATCTAAAAAAATTGAGAAATTTATTTTTAGGACCAAGGAAGTAGTACTAAATTTTCCCAATAATTTGCATTTTTTTCTATTTTCTCTTCCGACATAGCACATGCGTGCAGGAACTTGTCCGTTCACTTAGATAGTTCTCCAAATAAATATCTTTTACTGAATGGTGGACTCTCTAAATCTTAGTCCCCTAGATCCAGAAAAAGTGTCAGAAGTGATCATTTTGCAAAACAGTTCTATAGGCGCGATTCAGAGACGAAGGGAGCAGGATCGCTCGATGACAGGATTTCCTGGATCCCGTGACGCCTTCGCGTGGAGGAGCAACTCCCTCCCGAATCATCCTCGCCTCCCTCGTTTATTTGCTCTCCGGCATGGACTCCCTGGACCCGACGACGCCATCGCGTGGAGCTGTGGGTCAGAGCCCTTTGGATGACCGCGACGGCAGAGATCGAGCATGCGAGCGGCCAGTCCAGATCTTGAGGTAGTTTAGTCAATTTTAAATTACTATAATGATTATTTTGCAAAATGACAATACACTCCAGGTCAAAAAAATGACAATACACTAATGGATTCGACACTTTTTTCTTTGATTGGAGGGAGTATGTAATTATCTTGACGTACTAAGATGGAAAAATAGTAAAGTAGACATCAGAATTAGAAGCCAATTATTAACCTGCCCCAAATGAGGAATAGTAAAAAGGAGTAGTGTACCGGCCGCTTGGAAGGAGGTTCTAACCCACAAATGAGCTATTTAGAGAACTTTCAGATCTCACGGAGGTTGGATGGGCGCGCATCCGGATTCCCCGCGTCAGAGCAGGTCGCCGCCGGGTCGCTCTCCCTCCGCCCCCGCCTCAGCTTGCCTGGAGGTCTTTACCGTGGTAAGCTCCAAGTTCCCCCCGGTTTCCTTCGCATCCGAGTTTATTCTTTCACCGAAATCGCCTCTCCCTCTCTTCTTAGTATCCGCACACGGCCGCCCGCCTTAGCTCGGCAAGAGTTCATTTCGCCTCGAGTTCCATTATCTTTCCCGGAATTGCCTCGCCCTCTCCTCTTCGTATGTATCCTTCCTTTCTCACAGCACATGGGGTTAATTTTTTTTTCCTGATCATTGGTGCTTGCAGATTGTTGCTTTCCAAGGAGGCTTGTTGATAATCCAGAAATTTAGGTATATGAATCGGTAGAACTCGACATGAACGAGCGATGTGGGACTATTAAACGGAGAATACATGTATCTCCCCGCTAATAATCTAATGTACGGCCCCTAAAGCGACGGGAAAAATGGCCAGCGTGGTCACTTGACGCGACCGGAGACCGGAGATAGTTCGGAGCGAGGATGAAGAGAAACAAAAGAATAGGAAGAAAACGTTTCGCGTCGTACGGTGGCAGTGGATGTAATTTTCAATCAGAATTAGGGACAAGTCTAAAACGGACGAAAATTTAGGGAGAAACCTTACTTCCTTTATTAGTAGGTAAAGATTTAGTGCGCTGCTGATATCTACTTAACGATTGGCTAATTTCCCATTTTTTGTATTTTCTCTTCTTTTTATTATATGGTTTGAATAAACATTTATATTTGAACTGTTCAAATTTGAAATTTGTTCATATTATAAAAAATTTCATATTTAAAATTTGTTCGAATCCGAAAAATGTTCAAATATGAAATTTATGTGTATTTTTAATTTAAAAAAATCAAAATCTGAGTAATTTCCATCAAATCAAACAACTAAAAATGGAACAAATTTGAAAACCGAACAGTTTTCAAAATCAATTTTTTTAGAAAATTAACATTTATCACAATTCAAATTTTTGAAAAATAAGAACATTTTTTAAAAGTAAACATTTTTCACAATCTGAAAATCTTAGAAAAGTAAAAAACGGAAAAGAAACCAGGTTAAATATGAAAATCTGCTGGCAAAACGGTAAAACCCCAGAAAATCTGGCCAGAATCCGCAGCCAACAACAAACAGAAAAGGAGAAACGTATCGTTGAGAAAAAGATTGACAGATTCTGTTATGGATAGGTATGGCTAGTGACGAGAAAAGAAGAATGCGAGGAACTGGGCCGGCCCACTAGAGAGACCGACGTATGCGGAACGCCGGATAGCGCCCGCACTAAGCGGAGAATAGGATTCTCGATTTGCCTGCCTTAAAAGTTATTTCACCATCTCGATAGACGCACTAAAAGTCCCGCGCGGCAGAGGTTTTGCCGGCGCAGCTGCCTGGCACTTCAGCGAGGCGGGAAAATGCGGGCGCTAAAAGAGTGGCGCCGCGGCGCTCGCGCTATCCCGCGGGAAACTTGCCGCGTCGTCTGTTGCGCGCGCGCTCACGCACGCGAAGCGACGTCGTGCCTTGTCGCCACTCCGTCGCCGCCTCTGCCTCTCTCCGGACTCGCGCCGCTCCACCTCCGGCCGCTCCGCCTCAGCGGACCACGCCGCCGCCCTCCTCCGGCTACCACGGTGTCGGGGGCGCGGCCAGTGGCGGTTCGACGCGGAAATCCGCTCCGGCGAGGAGCGGATCCGCCTCGCACGTTCGACACCGCCACGAGGCGGCGCGGGCGTCGACGCCGTCGCTGCGACTCGGCGCCCGCGAACGATGAACTTCCACGACGTGTTCACGCGGGAGCGGCGGAATGCGCGCCGCCGCCGCCGATGATCACGCCGGCCGCCGCCGCTCCAGCTGGAGCTCCTCCCTCATCGCCGGCGCGACGAGGCGCTCGCCCGAATGGGCGCGCCGCCCCGAGGACGTCGCGCCACGGAGACGCGCTAGAAGGAGGAGGAGAAGGCGGCGATGAAAGCGAAGAAAAGGCGAGCCGCGAGAAGCGCCGCGCCGAGTCGCGGCGAGGAGAAGAAGAGCGAGGAGGCGGCGGCGAGAGGAAGGAGGAAAGAAGAACGGCGCGGCCGTCGACCATCGTCCTCCTCCTCCTCCTCCCGACTTTCAAAGGGACGTCGACGCCGGTGTCGGACACGACACGGCGCTCCGACTTCGGGAGTCCAGCGACCGATCGGAGGAGTAGTTTATTTAGTATTTTCGTTTAAATGTTGCATTGTATCGTTGCACTTTTAAAATATATTCGTATTTTCGATCAAATTTTCATAGTTTGTTTGATGAATTTTCAAAAAAAACGGTCGGATTAGCGCGCGCGCTGCAAAATAGAGCCTCTGCCGGAGGTGCGTTTTTCGCACCAACACGCGCTGGAAAATAGCCCTCTGCCGGGGCAAATTCGCTATGCCGCGCGCTAACGGTATACAGCGCGCCAATCGCGCGGTTACAGCCCCTGTTTTAGATGCTCTAAGAAAATAATTAGGACTTCGACAACAAGGCACGTGCTGAACATAGGTGCTTATGATGCAATACTTGGGGTTAGGGATGGCAATGGGTACCCATGACCCGCTTACCCGCGGTAAAAACCCAATAGAAGTACGGGTATGAGAAAAAATAATACCCATGGGTTCGTAAATAGGAAAATATCATACCCACCGGGTAGAGTGGGTACGGGTATGAGATCGTAGAACCCATACCCGCATACCCATTTACCCACCAAAATTTCAGAAGTGGGCCGCCTAATATTCTAAACTACTCAATTTTCCCTAATCACAACCTTCACATTGCTAGGCTGAACCTCACGCTTTTCAATCTCACGATCGCTAGTAGGTTAGTGAGGATTAGACCTATATTTATGATTGCATCACCTACTATCATATTTTTTAGATCAATTTGATGTGTTGTAAGCGCGCTATTTTTTACCCGCGGGTACCCATTTACCTGGACGGGTATGGAAAAACATGTACCCGTTGACGGGTATGGTACGGGTGATGGGTAAGATTGAAGGCGACGGGTACGGGTATGGGACGGCTCTACCCGTACCTACCTTTGCGGGTGCCATCCCTACATCGCAGCCTCTTACCAATGCGGTGAAGGTTAGGATGAATTTCCACAGTTTTGTTGAACCCACGACTTTACCTCGGCCGTCCATATGACCATGCCATTCCACTCAAACGATGCCACACCTTTCATTGTGTGCCCTTATAGGTATTCACCCGAGAGCATAAGGATGAAATTGAGCAATGATCGAACGTGATTGCATCGGTTTGATAGCACCCACATGTCTCCTTTTGCATCACGTGAGCTGCTGGTACAAAAGAAAGACGACACTGGCGCTTTTGCGTCGATTACGAAGGTTAAACGAGCTCACGATAAGGAATGTTTTCCCAATGCCGTCATAGTCGAATTACTAGATGAGCTAGCTGGGAGCTTCTATCTTTTTCAAGTGGACATGGGTGCGGGGATGCCATCAAATCCGGATTCATCTGGGGCGAAAGAAAGCCACATTCAAAACTCATGAGGACACTATCAATTTAGGTCTGCTTACTTTAGCCGTGCAATGCACCAACTTTTCAATGTGTAATGAATGAAGTGTTGAGTCCATGTTTTGCGTCGTTTCGCATGGTATTCATGGACGATATTATGGTATATAGTAAGTCTGGGGGACCTGTCTGCCCTTAAAGGAAGTGCTCTGGTGCACCAGGGTCAACAACTATTTGTGAAAGATCTAAATGCACATTTGCGCCACGATGGCGAATATCTAGGGCACATAATCTCGGCGGAAAGGTAGCCACGGAAGCCCTAGCAAAACTCAAACAATGGCAGTTGGCCAATACCCCTCTCTATATTTAAGATTACGTGGGTTTCTCGGCTTAACCGGATATTACGAAAGTTTGTAAGGCATTATGACATCATTACTTTAAACCTTTGGCAAACCTCTGAAGAAGAAAGTTTTGATTGAATAGTGCACTGCAAGCAACGGGAGCATTTCAAGCTACGAAATCAACAATGTTGTCAACACCGGTGCTTAGTTTACCCAACTTCCATAAGCAATTCGTCGTGGAGACGGGCACATGGGTTAGGCATGCGGGCCGTTTGATGCAAGACCATCACCCAATCACATTTACGAGTAAAGAGGTGGCAAAGCTCGCATGCAGTGCTTTCAATTTACGACAAAGAGTTCTTAGCTTGCTTATGGTGATTAATTAGGTGGCATCCTTGTTGGAGATATGCCCAAGAGGCAATAATAAATTAGTTATTGTTATATCTTAGTGTTCATGATAAATGTTTACATCCCATGCTATAATTGTATTAAGCCGAAACATTTATACATGTGTGTTATTGATACGTCCATTTTGCATCACTATTTTATATCATAATTTAACATTTATTCATTGATATATTTCATATTTAGAGATGATACTTATGTTATTTCCACCTATTTTGCATGTTTCGTGATTATTGGAGAATTATTCATCGGAGTCAGGATTCTGCTGGAAAAAGCACCGCCAGGACACCATATTTCGGAAGATCAACAATTGGCCAGGAAGTGAAAAATCCTATTTTCAGAAGACGAGAGAGCGAGAAGGAGGAGACGAGGGAGGGCTGCAGACCCCCCCCCATAGGCGGCGCGGGCCCTGCCACAGCCCGCCGCCATGTGGGGAGGGGGCCCACGGCCCCCCTCTGGCCTCCTGCCAACCCGCGTACATCGTGGGTCCCAGAAACCTAAAGGCACGGGAGTTACGGAGAATAGAGCGAGCCGCCTCTACGGGGCGGAGAAACACCGAGAAAAAAGAGCTCTCCACGGCGGGCAGGGTCCGTGGGAAATTCCCTCCCAGGAGGAAAATCAACGCCATCGCCATAGTCATCGAGCTGGACATCATTGGGATCATCATCATCATAATCTCCGCCCATCTGCTTTCCATCTCCACCGCGGCATCTCGTCACCGCTGTAACATCTAGGGTTGAATCTTGATTGTTTGATAGGGAAACTCTCCCGGTGTTGATTACTACTTGTTATTGATGCTATTGAGTGAAACCATTGAACCAAGGTTTATGTTGATTGTTATTCATCATCATATCACCTCGATCATGTTCCATATGATGTCTACGTGAGTAGTTAGTTTAGTTCTTGAGGACATGGGTGAAGTCTAAATGTTAGTAGTGAATTATGTTGAGTAATATTTAATGGTTTGATATTTAAGTTGTGGTGTTATTCTTCTAGTGGTGTCATGTGAACGTCGACTTCATGATACTTCACCTTTATGGGCCTAGGGAGTACATCTTGTATTCGTTTGCTAATTGTGGGGTTGCCGGGGTGCAGCAGCCTAAACCCCCGTTAGTATCGGTGCGGGAGGGATAAACGAGGATCTCGAGTTTAAGAGGTTATGGTTGGGGAAACCTTAATGCATTGTTAGTATTTGCGGATGCTTGCAAAGGGTATAATCACAAGTATGTATTAGTCTAGGAAGGGCGGTGCATTAGCATAGGTTCACCCACACAACACTTATCAAAACAATGAAGATTAATTAGCCGTATGTAGCGAAAGCACTAGACTAAAATCCCGTGTGTCCTCGAGAGCGTTTGGTCATTATAAGTAAACAAACCGGCTTGTCCTTTGTGCTAAAAAGGATTAGTCCACTCGCTGCAATTATTACTCTGCATTTTATTTACTCGTACTTTATTTATCTGCTATATCAAAACCCCATGAATACTTGTTTGTCTGTGAGCATTTACGGTGAATCCTTCATCAAAGCTGCTTGTCAACCTTCTGCTCCTCGTTGGGTTAGACACTCTTATTTATCGAAAGTACTACGATACACTATACTTGTGCGTCATCAAGACTATTTTCTGGCGCCGTTGCAGGCAGTGAAGTGCTATTGGTAAAAATGGAGATTGGTAAAGGAAAACTTTCTGTACGATGCTGATTTTGTTACACTTCTTTGCTATAAGTCATTATGGAGAAGATCCTCCCTTGAATTTCTATTTGGGGAAATCTACTACTACTACAATGGTAGTGGATGAGGCGCCGGTGAGGAAGTAATACCATATAAAATATCTATGAAAATTATTAAACGTGTTGTGGATCATAGCTATGAAGGGGGGATAGGCCATTCATCTGGAGATCTGTTCTCTTGTTTTACATGAATTATGCGGGTTATTCAAGTGTGCAGGTATTTCAATGGATGAAGTTAGGAAGAAATTATTTGTTATGTCGCTATCTGGTAAAGCGGCGCATTGGTATAAACTGCTGAAGGATGGGCGTTCTCTTGATTGGAAGGATATTGTGCCTCTATTTTATTCCAAATTCTATCCTCCAAGTGAAATTCACAAAGACCGCAACCGTATATATAATTTTTGGCCTCATGATGGAGAGAGTATTGCCCAAGCGTGGGGGAGATTGAAGTCTTTAATGCTCAAATGCCCCATTCATGAGCTTCCTGGTAATATTATCATTGATAATTTCTATGCAAGACTTTCTTTTCAAGATAAAACCTTGCTGGATACTGCTTGTTCTGGATCATTCACACGCAATAAAGAAGAATTTAAATGGGACCTTCTTGATCGAATCCAAGAAAATACTGAAGGATGGGAGAATGACAAAGGTAGAGTGTCAGGTATAAATTATGATTATGAATGCATTGAAACTTTTATGGATACTGATGAATATCGTAATATAAGTGCTACATATGGTCTTGACTCTCAAGTTGTTGCAAATATTTATAAAGCCTTTGCTTCTCATTTTGAATTGCCTAGGAAGAATTTTGATAAGTATCATGAACCTTATAAAGATAAAACTGATTCACCTAAAGGTAAATGTATTGAAATTAAAACTGTTGATCATGTTCTTCCTGAAGCTTATATTGAAAAAACTCCTTTCCCTGCTAAAATGAAGGAGTATTCTGTTATAACTAGTGTAGTTAATAAAAGTGCAAAGAAACCTATAGAACCTGAAGAACAAATAAAGGTTGAACCTGCTATTGCAATAGTTAAAGATCTTGTGACTGAAAATGGAAGATGGTCATATTATTTTTTGTGAAGATGCTTCTAATATTGTTTCGCATCCTAATAAGTGGAAAGCCAGTGTTCATGTGCTCTCTGTTCGAATTGGTGATCATTGCTATTATGGTTTATGCGATATTGGTGCAAGTATTAGTGCCATTCCTTATGAGCTCTACACGGAAATCATGCATGAAATTGGTTCTTGTGAACTTGAAGATATTGATGTGGTTATTCGGCTAGCTAATAGAGAAACTATCTCTCCCATTGGTATTGTTCGAGATGTGGAAGTTCTATGTGGTAAGATTAAATATCTGCTGACTTTTTGGTACTTGGTTCTGCTGCTAGTAAGTCTTGTCCTATTATTTTTGGTAGACCTTTTCTAAATACTTGTGGAGCTATTATAGATTGCAAGAAAGAGAAAATTGTTACTAAATTTGCTGGTGAATCTTATGAGTTTAACTTCTCTAAATTTGCCAAAACTCCTTATAAAGCTGATTTGCCTAATGATTTTAGAGTTGAACAGTGTGCATCTATTGCTCTTGCTCCTACTAATCCTTTGCAGCAACATTTGGAGAATAGTGAGAGTGAAGTTTTTAGGGAAGAAAGGGATGAGCTTGATGAAATTTTCCTTCGTCAACCTATTCTTAAACATGACTTACCTGTTGAAGATCTAGGTGTAACACCACCACCAAAGGAAGATCCTGTATTTGATTTGAAACCATTACCTGATAATCTTAAGTATGCTTATATTGATGATAAGAAAACATATCCTGTTATTATTAGTGCTAAGCTTTCAGATATTGAGGAAGAAAGGTTATTGGAAATATTGAAGAAACACCGAGGAGCTATTGGCTATACTGATGACTTGAAGGGAATTTCTCCCGCTATTTGCCAACATGCAATCAATATAGAAGATGGTGCAAAACCTGTTGTTGAACATCAGCGTCGTCTAATTCCCAAGATGAAGGATGTGGTAAGAAATGAGGTATTAAAACTTCTTGAAGCAGGTATTATATATCCTATTGCTGATAGTAGATGGGTTAGTCTGTGCATTGTGTTCCTAAGAAAGGAGGAATAACTGTTGTTCCTAATGATAATGATGAGCTCATTCCTCAAAGAGTAGTTGTAGGGTATAGAATGTGCATTGATTTTCAAAAAGTTAATAAAGTTACTAAGAAAGATCATTACCCTTTACCTTTTATTGATCAAATGTTAGAAAGGTTGTCTAAAAATACTCATTTCTGCTTTCTTGATGGATATTCTGGGTTTTCACAAATTGCTGTTAGAGCTAAAGATCAAGAGAAAACCACTTTCACTTGTCCCTATGGAACTTATGCTTATAGGCGTATGCCTTTTGGTTTATGTAATGCTCCTGCTACTTTCCAAAGATGCATGTCTGCTATTTTTCATGGCTTTTGTGAAAAGATTGTTGAGGTATTCATGGATGATTTTTGTCTATGGGAATTCTTTTGATAATTGCTTGCGAAACCTTGATAAAGTTTTGCAGAGATGTGAAGAAACTAACCTTGTTCTTAATTGGGAGAAATGTCACTTTATGGTTAATGAAGGAATTGTATTGGGACATAAAATTTCCGAGAGAGGTATTGAAGTTGATAGAGCTAAAGTTGAAGCAATTGAGAAGATGCCCTATCCTAGGGATGTTAAAGGTATTCGTAGTATTCTTGGTCATGCTGGTTTTTATAGGAGGTTTATTAAAGATTTCTCTAAAATTTCAAAGCCTCTTACTAATCTTCTTCAAAAAGATGTACCTTTCGTTTTTGATGATGATTGTAAGGAAGCCTTTGAAACTCTAAAGAAAGCCTTAACAACTGCTCCTGTAGTTGAACCTCCTGATTGGAATTTGCCTTTTGAAATTATGTGTGATGCTAGTGATTTTGCTGTAGGTGCTGTCCTTGGACAGCGAGTAGATAAAAAATTGAATGTTATTCATTATGCTAGTAAAACTCTAGACGCTGCTCAAAGAAATTATGCTACAACTGAGAAAGAGTTATTAGCCGTAGTTTTTGCATGTGACAAGTTTAGATCCTATATTGTTGATTCAAAAGTTACAGTTCATACTGATCATGCTGCGATTAGGTACCTTATGGAAAAGAAAGATGCTAAGCCAAGGCTTATTAGATGGGTGCTTCTTTTGCAAGAATTTGATTTACATATTGTAGATAGGAAAGGTGCTGATAATCCTGTTGCTGATAATTTGTCTAGATTGGAAAATATTGCTTATGATCCTGTTCCTAATGATAGTTTTCCAAATGAACAATTGGCTGTAATAAAGGTGAGTTCGCGAGATAGTCCTTGGTATGCTGATTATGCTAACTTTATTGTTTCGAAGTACTTGCCTCCAACCTTTTCAGCTCAGCAAAGGAGGAAATTCTTTTATGATTTGAGACATTATTTTTGGGATGACCCACACTTATATAAAGAAGGAGTGGATGGTATTATGCGAAGATGTGTTCCCGAATATGAACAACAAGAGATATTGAGTAAGTGTCATGGTAGTGTTTATGGAGGACATCACGCATGAGATAGAACCGCACAAAAGGTTTTACAATCAGGTTTTTATTGGCCAACACTTTTCAAAGATGCAAGGAAGTTTATCTTATCTTGTGATGAATGTCAAAGAGTTGGTAATATCTCTAGATGCAATGAAATGCCTATGAATTACACTCTTGTTATTGAACCATTTGATTGTTGGGGATTTGACTTCATGGGTCCTTTCCCTTCTTCAGAAGGTAACACTCATATACTTGTCGCTGTTGATTATGTTACTAAATGGGTAGAAGCTATACCTACAAAAAGTGCTGATGGTGAAACCTCTTTAAAAATGCTTTTAGATAGAGATTAAATCTATTTTGGGAAAGACTGTTAATAAATCTAGAAAGAATTGGGCTAGTAAGTTAAAGGAAGCATTGTGGGCTTATAGAACTGCTTATAAAAATCCTATGGGAATGTCTCCTTATAAAATGGTTTATGGAAAAGCTTGTCATTTACCTTTAGAATTAGAGCACAAAGCTTATTGGGCTGTAAGAGAACTTAATAAAGATTTTAAACTTGCCGGTAAGAAGAGGTTGCTACAATTGAGTTCTTTAGATGAATGGAGAAGTGAAGCTTATGAAAATGCTAAACTTTTTAAGGAGAAAGTTAAGAAGTGGCATGATAGAAGAATTATTAAAAGAGAATTTAATGTTGGAGATAAAGTCCTATTGTATCGGTCTCGTCTCAGATTTTTTGCAGGGAAATTACTCTCAAAATGGGAAGGACCATATGTCATTGAGGAGGTGTATCGTTCAGGGGCAATTAAAATTAGTTCTCTGCAAGGTAATGCCACACAAGTAGTGAATGGACAAAGACTCAAGCATTATATTTCTGGAGATTCTTATAATGAAGATATTGATGTTATTCAAGTGATGACTCCGGAAGCTTTCATCAAAGACCAAATTGACAGTTCTGCAGAGTTTGACTTTGAATAGGTAACAATTTAGTAATAAAAAGTCTGCGTTTAACTTTCCGAACAATATTTCTGCTGTTTATGGAAAATATGAAAAATTACGAGATCGAAACGGAGTGGAGGAATACGGATCACCATAGGCGGCGCGGGCCCCACCCCCAGCCGCGCCGCCCTATAGAGACGGCCCCTCGCGTCCCGTTTCCTCGTTTCGGCTGGAACCTTCCTTTGTCGTAAAAATATTTGCTATATAATTCCCCGGACCCCTGGAGGTCCGTATATCGTTTTCTCGTCGTGTTTTGTTTCGAGCTGTTTTCTGCCAGAATCTGTTTCAGATCTAGAGCCACCATGTCTTCGTCGGAGCCTCCGAAGGACAACTTCTTTGAGAACGTCGTCAACCCGTACATGAGCGAGTTGAAGATGCATCCCAAGGAATTGCTGCTCGTAGATGGAGAGTTGCAGATAGAAGATGTTCGGGGACCTAAGGGAGAAGGAAGCTTGGACAGGATGGAGAAACTAGAACAAGAGGTTTTCACCTACAAGAAGATGGCGAGCGTGAAGTGGACATCTTCCACAGGATTGTGTCCGAACTCATTGGTGAACATGAGAAGGAGACTGCAAAGCTGTGGAGCGATATCCTCTCACTTCACAACACTACCAACCAACTTCAGGCGCAACTTTATGATGTTTGGAATCAAAACTGTGAGTATGAAAACAGGTTTAAACGCATTAGCTATGCTGCTAGTTTCAGGATTCCCGAGACCAAGACATCGTTTGTTGATGGAGAGCCTCTTCCTTGGAAGTCTGATGACGAGAAGAATCCACCACCATCACCACCGAAGGAGTAATTCATCATCGGTATTGGCATCCCCTTGGTTTGTTCCAAGCTTGGGGGAGTGCCGCGGTATCACATCATCACTATCTTTATCTTTTACTATCAAGTAGTGTCATATCATGAGTAGGGAAGTTATCATATAATAGTATGCAGTGTGGAAGTATCTCTCTTAGTTGGTTATCTATGTATCCGTTGGTGTGAGTTATTGTTATGGAATATTAATGAGAAGTCTTATCATTTACTTTTTGCACACCTTATTTTAGTTGCAAATTTCTGTCGTATGATCACTCTTGACATTAGTATTGGTATCACTTTGGGAGCATCAAGTAAATCTATTTGGTTTTGGCAAACTTAGCATTGGTCAGTAGCAACAACACTTTGATGTTTAAATAAAAGGAAATACATGTAGATATATTGCTTTATTATCTTTCTGCTAATGAGTTTAGTATTCTGAAGTTAAAATTGCTTGTGCTTATGAGAAAGATGCATGATTGTTTCTATCACATGTATATTTGTTTGTTTCCCTCAACCTTTATGCTTGCTACCCTAGCCAAAGACCTGTATTGAGAGGGAATGCTTCTCATACATCCAAAACCTTAGACCAAACCCATGCCATTTGTGTCCACCATAACTACCTACTATGTGGTATTTGCGCCACTCCAAGTAAATACTTCATGTGCTACCTTTAAATAATTCAAACTATATCTCATATTTGTGTCAATGTTTTATAGCTCATGAGGAAGTATGTGGTGTTTTATCTTTCAATCTTGTTGGGCGGACTTTCACCAATGGACTAGTGGCACATGGCTTATCCAATAATTTTGCAAAGAGGCTGGCAACGGGGTTCCCAAATTAATAACTTTCATTAATAATTCTCTTCACATGTTTTGCCCTGATTTATCAGTAAGCAACTTAATTTTGCAAATAGACACTCCTCCATTGTATGAGAATGTTGGAAGGCACCCGACGATTCGGTTAGCCATGGCTTGTGAAAGCAAAGGTTTGGGGAGTGTCATCCATAATAAAACTAAAATACATGTGTAAACAAAAGAGAAGGAGGATGATCTACCTTGCTGGTAGAGATGACGTCCTTCATGGGAGCCGCTCTTGGAAGGTCTTTTGGCAGGGGGTTAGAGTGCCCACTACCATTCGTTGACAACAACAAACACCACTCAAAATCTTACTTTTATGCTCTTTATATGATTTCAAAACTTGAAAAGCTCTAGCACATGATTTAATCCTTGCTTCCCTCTGCGAAGGGCCTATCTTTTACTTTTATGTTGAGTCAGTAAACCTATTTCCCTCTATCTTAAGCAAGCAATTGAGTTGTTGTGAACCAACCATTTATGCTATGATTTAGTTAATCATGTCTTTTATGCTTTCTTGTTTAGTACAAATTTTATCTGAATGAATATGACTTTGAAAGTTATCAATGATTATGAGGAGATTGTTATGATTAAGGATGAAAGCCCTGCCATATAAATTCTGAAAAGCTTTGCTTAGAAGATAAGTACAATCCGTTAGTAGTTCTCTGACCAAGAACAAAGTTTGCCATAACCATTTATGATTTCCTATGCACCTCTATTTGTGATTTCTCTTTACTTATTTCAAGTTGAGTTATATGAGGAGGATGTTTACTAGAATATCTTGTGTGAATCAATATGATGCTTCTTGTCCGTATTTACACGTCGATTGGGAACCCCAAGAGGAAGGTATGATGCGTATAGAAGCAAGTTTCCTCAGTATGAAACCAAGGTTATGAACGTTAGGAGCCAAGAAAGCGTGAAGGTTGTTGGGTGGAGGAGAGTGTACGCCAACCAGTGAAACCGGCGCCAACGTGGAACCTGCACAACACAATCAAAGTACTTTGCCCAACGTAACAGTGAGGTTGTCAATCGACTTGCTGAAAACAAAGGATTAAACGTATCGAGTGGAAGATGATGTTTGTTTGCAAAGAACAGTAAAACAATGATTGCAGTAGAATGTATTCAGATGTAAAAGAATGGACCGGGGTCCACAATTCACTAGTGGTGTCTCTCCAATAAGATAACTAACATGCTGGGTGAACAAATTACAGGTGGGCAATTGACAAATCAAGATTCAATACATATCAATGATGATTACTATGTGATTTAATCAGGGCATTACGACAAAGTACATAGACCGCTATCCAGCATGCATCTATGCCTAAATAATCCACCTTCGGGTTAGCATCAACACCATCCAGTATTAAGTTATGAACAACAGATAATTGCATTAAGTATGGTGCGTAATGTAATCAACACAAATATCCTTAAACAAAGCATTGATGTTTTATCCCTAGTAGCAACAACACATCCACAACCTTAGAACTTCTTGTCACGATCCCAGATTTATTGGAGGCATGAACCCACTATCGAGCAAATACTCCCTCTTGAAGTTACAAGTATCAACTTGGCCAGAGCCTCTACTAGCAACGGAGAGCATGCAAGAACATAAACAACACATATATGATAGATTGATAATCAACTTAACATATATTCTAGATTCATCGGATCCCACCAAACACAACATGTAGCATTACAAATAGATGATCTTGATCATGTTAGGCAGCTCACAAGATCTAAAAAATGATAGCACAAGCGGAGAAGACAACCATCTAGCTACTGCTATGGACCCATAGTCCAAGGATGAACTACTCACGCATCAATCGGGAGGGGGGCATGATGATGTAGAGCCCCTCGGTGATGATTCCCTCTCCGGCAGGGTGCCGGAGGCGATCTCCTGAATCCCCGAGAGATGGGGTTGGCGGCCAATCGTCTCCAACGTATCGATAATTTCTTATGTTCCATGCTACTTTATTGATGATACCTACATGTTTTATGCACATTATATGTCATATTTATAAAACTACTAGAATAACCTGTTAGATGCTGAAGTGCAGCTACTGTTTTTGTTTTGTTGAAATCCTAGTAAGGAATATTCTCGGTGGAGCAGAAATAGCAGGTTCCTATTTTGCCGGAAGCATCAGAACCCGAGAGGTGAGGGGGCTGTGTGGGCGGCACATGGTGGCGGCCAGGTGGGCTGCGCCACCCTATGGTGTGGTCGCCTCTTTGCTGCACGCCTCTTCGCCTTCAGCCTGCATGAAAGCCCTTACGGAAAGCCATCGGAGAAAGTTCCAGAAGCCGTCGTCAACCGTGAGCCGGGGATCTGGGGGAGTCTGCCCGGCACCTGCAGTGAAGTCTTGGATTCTCCATCGGACTGCTGCCATCTCCGCTATCTTCATCATAGCTGCTGCTCCCATGAGGAGGGAGTAGTTCTCCATCGAGGCTCGGGGCTGTACCAGCAGCTATGTGGTTCATCTCTCCTATGTAGTTCAATACAATAATCTCATGAGCTGCCTTACATGATTGAGATTCATATGATGATGCTTGTAATCTAGATGTCATTATGCTAGTCAAGTGGGTTTTACTTATGTGATCTCAGGAGACTCCTTGTCCCACGTGTGTAAAGGTGACGGTGTGCACCGTGTGGGTCTCTTAGGCTATATTTCACAGAATACTTATTCACTGTTGAAGAGCGTAGTGAAGTGCTTATTTATATCTCTTTATGATTGCAATGTGTTTGTATCACAATTTATCTATGTGCTACTCTAGTGATGTGTTATTAAAGTAGTTTTATTCCTCCTGCATGTGTGCAAAGGTGACAGTGCGTGCACCGTGTTAGTACTTGGTTTATGCTATGATCATGATCTCTTGTAGATTGCGAAGTTAACTATTGCTATGATAATATTGATGTGATCTATTCCTCCTACATATGCATGAAGGTGACAGTGTGCATGCTATGCTAGTACTTGGTTTAGTCGTTTTGATCTATCTTACACTAAAGGTTACTAAAATATGAGCATTATTGTGGAGCTTGTTAACTCAGGCATTGAGGGTTCGTGTAATCCTACGCAATGTGTTCATCATCCAACAAAAGTGTAGAGTATGCATTTATCTATTCTTTATGTGATCAATGTTGAGAGTGTCCACTAGTGAAAGTCTAATCCTAGGCCTTGTTCCTAAATCTGTGAGTTACTACGCTTGTTTCTTTTTCTTGTGTTACTACTGCTGCAAATACTACCACCATCAACTACACGCCAGACAGCTATTTTACTGGCACCGTTGCTTCTGCTCATATATATTCATACCTTGTATTTCACTATCTCTTCGCCGAACTAGTGCACCTATTTGGTGTGTTGAGACAAGAGACTTCTTGCTTTGTGGTTGCAGGGTTGCATGAGAGGATATCTTTGACCTCTTCCTCCTGAGTTCGATAAACCTTGGGTGATCCACTTAAGGGAAAACTTGCGCTTCTACAAACCTCGCACTTGGAGGCCCAACACGTCTCCAGGAGAAGGGAGGGGGAACGTAGACATCAAGCACTTTTCTGAGATTCTTTGCGTGGAAAGGTAAAAGGTACTCACTCTGGATCTCGTTACTAAGCTATTTTCCCGGCACCTTGTAAGTATCAAGCCTATTAGACTCTGTAATTGTTTGGTTCTTGTTTACACTAGTTAGGCATAATGGAAAACAACAAAAATATGAGAGATCTTTATGAACTTTATCTTGAATTAGGACATGATGTGTTTGAAGAGAATTAAAAAACCCATGGAACTTTATATGCATGATAATGGGAATGTTATTAGTATGAATGCTTTGAACACCATTGTTGCTAATGCTATGGAAAATTCTAAGCTTGGGAAGGCGGCTTTGATGAGCATGATATTTTTAGTCCCCCAAGCATTGAGGAGAAAATTTACTTTGATGATACTTTGCCTCCTATTTATGATGATTATAATGATAGTAGTCTTTTGTTACCACCTGTTATGGAGGATAAATTTGATTATGATTACAATATACCTCCTATATTTGATAGCTACTTTGTTGAATTTGCTCCCACTACAACTAATAAAATTGATTATGCTTATGTTGGGAGTAGTAATTATTTTATGCATGAGACTCATGATAAGAATGCTTTATGTGATAGTTATATTGTTGAGTTTGCTCATGATGCTACTGAAAGTTATTATGAGAGAGGAAAATATGGTTGTAGAAATTTCCATGTTACTAAAACACCTCTCTATGTGCTGAAATTTTTGAAGCTACACTTGTTTTATCTTCCTATGCTTGTTACTTTGCTCTTCATGAACTTGTTTATTTACAAGATTCCTATGCATAGGAAGCATGTTAGACTTAAATGTGTTTGAATTTGCTTCTTGATGTTCTCTTTTGCTTCATTGTCTATTTTCATGAGAGCATCATCATTAAAACTGCTGAGCCCATCTTAATGGCTATAAAGAAAAGAACTTCTTGGGAGATAACCCATGTGTTATTTTGCTACAGTACTTTGTTTTATATTTGTGTCTTGGAAGTTGTTTACTACTGTAGCAACCTCTCCTTATCATGTTTTTGTGCCAAGTAAAGTTTCTATGTCAAAGTTGATGTTATATTTGGGATCGCTGCTTAGAAACAGCATTGCTGTCTGTCACGAATCTGGGCACAGTTCTCTGTAGAAAATTCGAAAAATCTGCCAATTTACGAGCGTGATCCTCAGATATGTACGCAACTTTCATTAGTTTTGAGTTTTTCCATTTGAGCAAGTCTGGTGCCATCTTAAAATTCGTCTTTACGGACTGTTCTGTTTTTGACAGATTCTGCTTTTTATTTCGCATTGCCGCTTTTGTTAAGTTGAATGAGTTTCTTTGTTCCATTAACTTTCAGAAGTTTTGTGCAATGTCCAGAAGTGTTGAGAATGATTGTGTCACCTCTGAACATGTGAATTTTGATTGTGTACTAACCCTCTAATGAGTTTGCTTGAAGTTTGGTGTGAAGGAAGTTTTCAAGGGTCAATAGAAGGGTGATATAATGTGATCGAGAAGAGTGAAAGGTCTAAGCTTGGGGATGCCCGGTGTTTCATCCCTGCATATTTCAAGAAGACTCAAGCATCTAAGCTTGGGGATGCCCAAAGCATCCCCTTCTTCATCGACAACTTATCAGGTTTCTTCTAGTGAAACTATATTTTTATTCCATCACATCCTATGTATTTTACTTGGAGCGTCTGTGTGCTTTTATTTTTGTTTTTGTTTTGTTATCTTAGTTCTCTGAATAAGTTCATCCTTGTGTGGGAGAGAGACATGCTCCGCTGGTTCGTATGAACACATGTGTTCTTAGCTCATAATATTCATGGCGAAGGTTCCTCTTCGTTAAATTGTTATATGGTTGGAATTGGAAAATGCTACATGTAGTAATTGGTAAAATGTCTTGGATAATTTGATACTTGGCAATTGTTGTGCTCATGTTTAAGCTCTTGCATCATATACTTTGCACCTATTAGTGAAGAAATACATAGAGCATGCTAAAATTTGGTTTGCATAATCTCTCTAAGGTCTAGATAATTTCTAGTATTGAGTTTGAACAACAAGGAAGACGGTGTAGAGTCTTATAATGTTTACAATATGTCTTTTATGTGAGTTTTGCTGCACTTGTTCATCCTTGAGTTTGCTTCAAATAACCTTGCTAGCCTAAACCTTGTATCGAGAGGGAACTTCTCATGCATCCAAAATCCTTGAGCCAACTACTATGCCATTTGTGTCCACCATACCTACCTACTACATGGTATTTCTCCGCCATTCCAAAGTAAATTGCTTGAGTGCTACCTTTAAACAATTCAAAAGTTATTACCTCTTATTTGTGTCAATGTTTTATAGCTCATGAGGAAGTATGTGGTGTTTTATCTTTCGATCTTGTCATTTACTTTTGACAGACTTTCACTAATGGACTAGTGGCTTCATCCGCTTATCCAATAATTTTGCAAAAAGAGATGGCAATGGGATTCCAGTCCCAAATTAATTAACAAAAATAGACACTCCTCCATGGTATGTGATTGTTGGGCGGCACCCGAAATTCGGTAGCCATGGCTTGAGAAAGCAAAGGTGGGGAGGAGTGTCATCATAATAAAACTAAAATAAAAAGGCACTCCTTCATGGTATGAGATTGTTGGCAGGCACCCGAGGATTCGGTTAGCCATGGTTTGTGAAAGAAAGGTTGGAAGGAGTGCCACCCAAAAATAAAATAAAATGGGAGCCGCTCTTTGAAGGTTTGTCTGGCAAGGGGGTTAGAGTGCCCACTACCATTCGTTGACAACAACAAACACCTCTCAAAACTTCATGCTCTCTTGATGTTTTCAAAATCAAAGCTCTAGCACAAATATAGCAATCGATGCTTTCCTCTTTGAAGGACCATTCTTTTACTTTTTATGTTGAGTCAGTTCACCTATTTCTTTCCATCCCAGAAGCAAACACTTGTGTACTGTACATTGATTCTTACATACTTGCATATTGCACTTGTTATATTACTCTATGTTGACAATTATCCACGAGATATACATGTTACAGTTGAAAGCACAGCTGAAACTTAATCTTCCATAGTGTTGCTTTTCAATATCTATACTTTAAATTATTGCTGTAGGTTAACTCTTATGCAAGACTTATTGATGCTTGTCTTGATACTATTCATGAAAAGTCTTTGTATGATTCGATTGTTTACTCATGTCATTACCATTGTTTTGATGCTGCATTCATTACATATGTTTACAATATGATCAAGTTTTGATGTCACTATAGAAATTATCTTTGTTATCGTTTTACATAAGGTTGGCAGCCGAGAACTAAGCAGGGATGCGTACGTCTCTAACGTATACGATAATTTCTTATGTTCCATGCTACTTTATTGATGATGCCTACATGTTTTATGCACATTATATGTCATATTTATGCATTTTCTGGAACTAACCTATTAACAGAATCCCCCGAGAGCCACGATACGGTACATTTTGGTTTTTCGAAAGTCCTAGTAAGAAATATTCTCGGAATTGGACGAAATCAACGCCCGGTTCCTATTTTGCCGGAAGCATCCGGAACAGAGGCCGCCGAGAGGGGACTGTGAATACCGATGACATGGTGGCGGCCGAGCTGGGCCGCGCCCGCCTATGGTGTGGTGGCCCCATTCCTGCGCAGCCTCTTCGCCTATTTAAAGCCCATGCATCGAAAAAGCCCTTACGGAGAAAGCCACGATACGAAAAAGTTCCGAGCCGCGTCATCGCGAAGCCAGATCGGGGGCCGAGAGTCTGTTCAGCACCTGCCGGAATGGGGAAAGTGCCCCGGAAGAGCTTCTCCCATCGACACACTGCTTCATCTCACCGCCATCTTCATCACCGCTGCTGCTCCATGAGGAGGGTAGTTCTCCATCGAGGCTCGGAGCTGGTACTGGTAGCTATGTGGTTCATCTCTCTCTGTGTACTTCAATACAATAATCATGAGCTGCCTTATATGATTGAGATTCATATGATGATGCTTGTAATCTAGATGTCATTATGCTAGTCAAGTGGGTTTTATGTGATCTCCGGAGACTCCTTGTCTCACGTGTGTAAAGGTGACATTGTGTGCACCGTGGGTCTCTTAGGCTATATTTCACAGAATACTTATTCACTGTTATGAATGGCGTAGTGAAGTGCTTAGTTATATCTCTTTATGATTGCAATGTGTTTTGTATCACAATTTATCTATGTGCTCCTCTGATGTTATTAAGTAGTTTTATTCCTCCTGCATGTGTGCAAAGGTGACCGGTGCGTGCTGCAGGTAACAAATGCTGGTTTATGCTATGATCACAGTCTCTTGTAGATTGCGAAAGTTAACTATTGCTATGATAATATTGATGTGATCTATTCCCTCCTACATATGCATGAAGGTGACGGTGTACATGCTATGCTAGTACTTGGTTTAGTCGTTTTGATCTATCTTACACTAAAGGTTACTAAAATATGAGCATTATGGTGGAGCTTGTTAACGGCATTGAGGGTCCGTGTAATCCTACGCAATGTGTTCATCATCCAGCAAAAGTGTAGAGTATGCATTTATCCATTATTCATTATGTGATCAATGTTGAGAGTGTCCTCTAGTGAAAGTCTAATCCACAGGCCTTGTTCCTAAATGCTGCCGAGTTACTCTTGCTTGTTTCTTGTTTCTTTGTGTTACCCCTATTTCTTTGCTGTCTTCTACCATCTTCACATGACAAGCTATTTTACAGCACGTTACTCTTTACTCATATATATTATACCTTTTTGTATTTCACTATCTCTTGTAGAACTAGTGCACCTATTTGGTGTGTTGGGGACACAAGAGACTTCTTGCTTTGTGGTTGCGGGGTTTCCATGAGAGGGATATCTTTGACCTCTTCCTCACGAGTTCGATAAACCTTGGGTGATCCACTTAAGGAAAGCTTGCTGCTGTTCTGCAAACCTCTGCACTTGGAGGGCCAACACTGTCTACAGGGAAGGAGGGGGAACGTAGACATCGAGGCGGCGTCTGCGGAAGGTTTTCATTATCGTGGCTCTCGTGCGGGGGTGACTGTGGCGAAGGAAGCTTTAAGTAGGCGGAAGGACAGCGCGGGGGCTCACGAGGAGCCCACACCATAGGCCAGCGCGGGCCCCTCCTTGGCCGCGCGGTCTATGGGTGGCTGTGCTCGTGGCCCAGCCATTAAGCACTCACAGGTCTTGGAGGCCATTGGAAAAATAGGACCCTGGGCGTTGATTTCGTCAATTCCGAGAATATTTCCTTACTAGGATTTCTGAAATAAAAAACAACAGACAACTGGGACTTCGGCATCTTGTTAATAGGTTAGTGTAGGAAAATGTATAAAAATGTTGTAAAGTATGTATAAAACATCCAAAGTATTGTCATAAAAGTAGCATGGAACATAAAGAGAAATTATAGATACGTTTGAGGCATATCAACATCCCCAAACTTAGTTCCTGCTCGTCCCCTCCAGTAGGTAAACGATAACACAAATAGTTTCTGAAGTGACAACATAACCTTGATTAACATTATTGTAAAGCATATAGAGATGAATGGAGTGATCTGAAGCAAAGATTGCTAACAAAGATAATGACTAAACAAATGAATCATATAGCAAAACTTTTCATGAATAGCACTTTCAAGACAAGTATCAACAAGACTTGAAGTTAACTCATAAGCAGCCAAATTCAAGTAGAATGCATTGAAGCAACACAAAGGATGATTAAGTTTCAGCGATTGCTTTCAACTTGCAACATGTATATCTCATGGATATTTGTCAACATAGAATAATATAACGGGTGCAATAAGTAAACATATAAGAATTAATGCACACGGTTAACACAAGTGTTTATTAAGATAGAAGAATGGAAACACAACATAAAAAGTAAAAGAATGGCCTTCGCAGAGAGGAAGCATGGATTATTATTTTTGTTCTAGAGCTTTTGTTTTAAAACATAGAAACAATTTTGTCAAGCGGTAGTAATAATTCATATGTGCTATGCATAATACTTCCTACAAGTTGCAAACCTCATGCATAGTATAAGTGCTCGCACCTTGTCCTAATCGGCTCGGATAACACGGATTATCATCATGACATATGTTTCAACCAAGTGTCACAAAGAGGTACCTCTATGCCGCCTGCACAAAGGTCTAAGGAGAAAGCACGTATTGACTCGCTTTTGATTATTCTCAGCTTAGACATCCATACAGGGACAACATGAACAAGAGATAATGGACTCCTCTTTTAATGCTTAGGCATTCAACAACAGATAATATTCTCATAAGAGATTGAGGATTAATGGCCAAGCTGAAACTTCCACCATGATACATAGCTTTGGTTGTGGCCCAATGTTCTTCTCTAACATATGCATACTCAAACCATTTTGATCATGAAAATCGCCCTTGAGACAAGACGAACATGCGTAGCATCTCACATGATATCCAACAAAAGGTAAAAAGTTGATGGCGTCCCCGAAACATGGTTACCATCAACAAGCAACTTATAAGAATTAAAACACTCCATATTCATCACCACAATAGTTTTAAGCTATTTGTCCCATGAGTATATTGCAAAGATAAAGGAATGAAATTTTAAAATTAGCACTCAAGTAATTATTTGGAATAATGAGAAAAAAATACACATAATGCAGTGTGAATATGGTGGACTACACAAATGGCATGGGGTTTGGCTCAAGGTGTTTGGATGTACGAGAAGCATTTCCTCTCAGTACAATGTTTGGGCTAGCAAGGTTGGTTGAAGCAAACACAATGAACCGGTACAGCAAAAAACTTACACAAGAACATATTTAGAAGCATTTATAAGACTCTACTGCTGTCTTCCTTGTTATTCCAAACATACCACAGTATCTAGACTTATTAGAGGAACAATCATACAGACAATTAAACAAGCTCTATAGTGATTCTTCATTAATAGATTAAACTACATGATGCAAAAGCTTAAACATGATATCAGAGCTCAAACAATTGCCAAGTTATTCCAATATATCGGCATTTTACAATTTCAGCAAATAGCAATTTAGCAGAAGCAATTTCCTTCACCATGAACATTAAAAACACAATTAAGAACACAAAGTATTCATATGAAAAAAGCGTAATATCTCCAATATAAGGATGATAGGATCCTTTATTTAAGACAAATGAAAATAAACAATAAAGACTGTGCAGAAGTAAACACAAGATGTGATGGAATAAAAATATAGTTTCACTAGAAGTGACATGATAAGTTGTATCTGATGAAGAGGGTTGGGCATCCCCAAGCATAGATGCTTGAGTCTTCTTAAAATATCTGAGGATGAACCAGGGGCATCCCCAAGCTAGACCTTTCAAGCTACTTCATGATCATAGTATCATCAATATCTTCTCTTGAACCATGAAAACTTCCTCCACACCAAACTTCAAACAAACTCATTAGAGGGTTAGTGCATATTAAATTCACATATTCAGAGGTGAACTGGTAATTCTTAACACTTCTGAGATGACTCTAAAGCCGAGAGATTAATGTAACAAAGAAACTCATTAAACATGCTTAAAGCGGCAATGCAATTAAAGCGAGAATCTGTCAAAAACGAACGATTCGTAAAAGGCAATTTTGCAGGGCATAACACTCAAACGGAAAAACTCAAAACTAATGAAAGTTGGTACATATGATCACACATGTAAATTTTCAGATTTTTCGGCTCTCCTACAGAATCTGTGGCAGTCGTAATGAACGGCAATGCTGTTTACGTACCTTAATCCAAATCTAGCATCAACTTTACCATAGAGACTTTACTTGGCACAAGAAACATGAAGATAAGGAGAGTTGCTACAGTAGTAAACAACTTCCAAGACTCAACAATACGGTAAATAAAATGAAACTTGGGTTATCTCCCAAGAAGTGCTTTGCTTTAACGCCTTTCAGGCGCAGAAAGTGACAATCAAGTAACATCAAGAGATGAAGCATCAATATCATAGCTTGGGTGGTTTTCTCAACAATGCATTGTGCTCAATTACATATAAGCCTTTCCTCTCTCATTGCTCCTAGGTTTACTATTCTCATCAAACAAATTTTCATGAACAAACTAAACATGGTCCATTTTCTAAACTTCATGCATAGTAGTTTACTAGGTATTGGCGCTTTAATTTCCCTACCATCATTAACATTATTAGTATACTTAATTCTATCCATATCCATCTTTTCAAGTATTTGTTTAAAATCAGGAAAGAAACCAAGCCTCTTATGCTTGATAAAAAAACTTTTCTAGCTTCTTTAGCTATATTTTCAAATTCTCTAACAAGGACTTTTAAAACTCTTTTCTCCCCTCTCCATATCAGAAAGTGTAAGAAACATATGTTGTATTATGGGATTGAGATTAACAAATCTAGTTTCCAACATGTGTACTAAGCAGGCAGTAGCACTTTCATAAGTAGGGACAACTTTAATAATGGTATATCTTCGAAATCTTCATCCATACTAACATGGGTGAAAAATTCTTCTATATTATCTCTTCCAATGATAGACCCTTGTCCTACCGGTATTTTTTCCAAAGTAAACTTAGGATGAAGCATGATGAAATAAACAAAAGTAAACTTGATGAAGTAAATGCAAGTAACTAATTTTTTTTGTGTTTTTGATATAGAGCTAGTAAACAAGACATAAAGTAAAGTAACTAAACTTTTTGTGTTTTTAATATGAAGCAAACAAGACAGTGAATAAAATAAAGTAAAGCAAGACAAAAACAAAGTAAAGAGATTGGAAGTGGAGACTCCTTGCAGCGTGTCTTGCTTCTCGGCAACGGCGCCAGAAATTGTAACGATACAAACGTGGAAGCACACGTCGTTAGGAACCCCAAGAGGCATTATGATACGTATAGAAGCAAGTTTCCCTCGGTATGAAACCAAGGTTATCAAACTAGTAGGAGCCAAGAAGCACGTGAAGGTTGTTTGGTGGAGGAGGAGTGTAGTGCGAGCGCAACACCGGTGGGAAGCAGGCGCCAACGTGGACCTGCACAACACAATCAAAGTACTTTAGCATGTGATGAGGTTGTCAATCTCACCGTCTTACTGTAACAAAGGATTAAACGAATCGAGTGGAAGATGGTGTTTGTTTGCAAAAGAACAGTAAGAACAATAATTGCATTAGAATGTATTCAGATGTAAAAGAGTGGACCAGGATCCACAGTTCACTAGTGGTGTCTCCAATAAGATAACTAACATCCTGGGTGAACAAATTAGGTGGGCAATTGACGAATCAAGATTCAATACATATCAATGATGATTGCTATGTGGTTAATCGGGGCATTACGACAAAGTACATAGAACACTATCCAGCATGCATCTAACCTAAATAATCACCAGTTTAGCATCCTTACCCCCTCCGGTATTAAGTTGTAAATAACAGATAATTGCATTGGAGACGTATCAGTAATGTAATCAACACAAATATCCTTAGACAAAGCATTGATGTTTTATCCCTGGTGACAACAACACATCCACAACCTTAGAACCAACTGTCACGATCCCGAGATTCAATGGGCATGAACCAACTATCGAGCATAATACTCCCCTCTTGGAGTTACAAGTATCAACTTGGCCGGAGCCTCTCACTAGCAATGGAGAGCATGCAAGAACATAAACAACACATATATGATAGATTGATAATCAACTTAACACAGTATTCTAGTTCATCGGATCCCACCAAACCCACAACATATAGCATTACAATAGATGATCTTGATCATGTTAGGCAGCTAACAAGATCTAAAACATGATAGCACAGCGAGGAGAAGACAACCATCTAGCTCTGCTATGGACCCATAGTCCAGGATGAACTACTCACGCATCAATTCGGAGGCGGGCATGATGATGTGGAGCCCCCCGGTGATGATTCCCTCTCCGGCAGGGTGCCGAGCGATCTCCTGAATCCCCCGAGATGGGATTGGCGGCGGCGGCGTCTCTGAAGGTTTCGTATCGTGACTCTCGGTACAGGGGTATTAGCGACGAAGGCTTTAAGTAGGCGGAAGGGCAACGGGGGCTCACGAGGGCCCACTGCATAGAGGCTGGCCATGGGCCCCACTCAGCAGCATGTGACCCTATGGTCGGCACCTGTTGGCCCCACTTCGTAAGCTCTCTGGGTCTTCTGGAAGCCATTGGAAAATAGGACCACAGGCGTTCAATTTCGTCCAATTAGGGAATATTTCCTTACTAGGATTT